>JARGCV010000124.1:13247500-14447500 GCA_034064705.1 Bothrops alternatus | reverse complement strand
TAAAATCTTATAAGTGGCAGGTATTTTGAATGAAAACGTGTATAACATGAATTGAAAGGGGCAGTATCCTTTTAGCATTTTTAGTGGCTGCTTATCTAATTTAATACTGGCTGGATTTTTATTTCAGTGAGATTGAAATGTTAAGTATTCATCTGTAGATAGCTAATCAGAGCTAGAATGCACAACACAAATTTAGTCTGTCCATCATTAAGAAAAGCTAAATTAAAAAGTTAGCAGAATTGATATAATCCTTGTAGGTATACAGAAGTCTGAAAGGGACAATGCATTCTGAAGCTAATTAGTGAAAGTACCAGATGTATAAACTAACATCTTCACAAAGGCATTTATAAACATGGCTATTGCAGTAGGGCATATCATTGGTGCTTATAGAAAGATATGGTGCTGAATTGTCCACTGAACTATTCATACAGGAGAGTGCAGAGGGTGGATTTGGTCCATACTTCTCCAGCTTTGAAAAACAACAGTCGAGTAGACAGATTGTATGCTAGGTGTGTGATCTTTGTTTTTTTTAAGAGCCCCAAAATTGGTTCTATAATACAGAACACATGAAAAATAAAGACTTGCGACAAAATGTACTAAAATAAACCTAAATCCAAGTCCTGTCCATTTGAATCATGTAGCCCTATTTATTTTGCCTTTTTGTCCTATGTACTGTATCCCTTGGCACTCTTCTTCTAAAAATGTCAAGAGATCTTCTAATAGTACGTACACATATTAATTTTTGGCGATTAAATAGTATCCTTTGTATGCAGTATTGAGACACCATATACAGCAAGGGCTAATGTGCAAACAAAGTGAATTATTCAAACTAATTATAGACTGTACATCAGAATGCATATATGTGTGTATGTGTGTTTATTTGTGCAGAGAGAATATTATTAAAGAATTATGTCTTTAGAAAACACATGCTCATTCAACAAAAACTAAGAGTATGCATATCCCATCTACTCTAGTTACTTCTGTGTTAGGATCAAATATTAACTAGATGTTAATACTTGCTAGATTTAGAGTTCTTGTCCAATAATATGAATAAGAGGAATAGTCAGAGAATCTCTAAACTGATGACAAAGAATCCAAATGCATTCCAAACATGTAATGAACACAGGTATAATGGACTGCAGGGAATCACAACATACTTACTAGTTTCTTACTGAGAATGACAAATAAAGATAACCAGTGATTATTTTTCTCCTTTCCCAGATATTTTTAGTGGTAAAGAGGATGAAACTCAATCTGCAATCCTGTTCTATCAGGATTAACTTTAAAGTTTCTTGCTAAATGAACTGTAGAAAGGTGCTCTTTGCAAACATAGTAGATAATTAGGTAGAAATCACTCAAAAATACTGTCTCTATATCTCAGCTCATGGCTATCCATCATATCTGTCTTTAATTCTTTCTCACCAGATCTTATTTTGCTATGGATTACACATACATGCTTATGATGGCTGTCCTACATACGAACAACACAAAAATATGGGAAGCCACCATACATAGATATAGGAGCTGAGTCACACCAAGATTCCAAATTAAAAAGACTGCCAGAGGCAAAACAAGAAACATATTCATTGCTGTCTTATGGTCACTGTTGTACAAATCTGTGCTGATCATGATTAGGGCAATGGATTTCAGATAGGCAGCAGGCTGCTGCTTCTTTTAGCCATTATTGTAGACCACTGTACTGGTCTACAGAAATGGTTTAGCAGCTAATAATTTTAAGGTGTGTGGATTTCAACATTCAGCATGTTGAAATCAGTATGCTGGCTGGTGAATTCTGATGTCCACATGTCTTGAGGTTGCTAAGGTTGAGAAACACTGTTGTAGGCTAAGACTTAGTATAGCTTGCTTTTTAAATGTTCAGATGAGCAAAAGTGTCCCAACTATTGTTTCAGTGGCCAATGGGACTGCTTTTGCTAATAGTACTCTGTTCCTCAAGAATGGGGGAAATCCTTGGCATTTTTCAGTTCATGCTGCTGTGCCTCTTGAGAATTGGTAACTGAGAGCTTCTAAGCATGTTTTTCTGATAAATTATGTGGTCTGTTTTAAGTGGGGAGGGGAAACCTTTAGCTGAAAATCCAGCAAGAGAAAATGAGAAGATAACTTGGTAAGAGTTTCTTTGCAGATGGTTACATGAGATTATAAAGTTGCCAGAATGTTTGCCTTTCCCAAGTGAAGTGCAAATAAAGCACAATTTCAGGCAGCCAAATACTTCCTAATAAAACCACAAACTACTTTAAAGGTATCATTTACAATGTAAGGACTAGAAAAGTGTTACTAAATATATGACTCACAAGCTTAACATTGTTACCCTGGAGATTTTGTTTTGTTTTAACCTGTCTTCATTAATCCAAAATGTTTTTAATTCCAGAAGCAGAACTGGACTTCCTCAGTAAACCTAGCAATCAAGTATTGAGCATAGCACTTTCATCATTGATGGCTTTTGTCTTTGGATTTGTTTTGGGAGCCATATGTTGGAAGGTGAGAAATATCAAATATGTGATTGATTAAATAGGATACAAATTGGAGTATCATATATGCCCTTGAGAGAAGTACCTTGGTTTCCTGTTAATCAAACATATCAATAAACCAGGATATCAGACAGGATTTGTGGAAAGGATTTTTTTTAACTTTCTATGTTTCTGAAAAGCTTTTGTCATTTTATTTCCTTTCCCTTCCTGTCAACATCCTGTCTAGAGGCAGATGACTTATTGGCAGAGGAGAAGTTCTCCAGTGTGGAATTAGATTCCCCAGTGAAGAGGAATAAGTATTGATGTAGAATTGAATGCCAGTTTGGGATTGGCAAGAGCAGTGTGATTTCATAGACTTGCAATGATAAATATTTTTAAAATGCTGCAAAATTCACAAAGCTTCGATGATTGCCAAGCCTGGTTGATGTAGTGAGTATTATCCAGTGGAAAACTACTGGAACAAACTTTTAGCTAATCCATACAATTAAAACTATAAATGTTTTATAACGTTTATGGTACTAATTGTGTGGATTAGCTAAGAGTAATATTACTTTTCCCAGGGTCAAACTGTTGTGATTTGAGATGAGTGACAACAGAAACATGCTTTTAGTATTTCATTGTTTTAAAAAATGCAAAAAATGATTATATTGCATTTTTCTACATTACCATAAGGCATGTTTTGTTATTTTTCTATAGAAAAGGACCTGCAGGTATATACTACAAATTCACCAGACTACACAATCTAACATCAACCAAGACGATAATGAGATAAGGTATTTTAATTTAATTTTGAGTTCATTGTCTGCTAGGATACTATTTC
Organism: Bothrops alternatus; assembly: GCA_034064705.1. NCBI lineage: Eukaryota > Metazoa > Chordata > Lepidosauria > Squamata > Viperidae > Bothrops > Bothrops alternatus. The sequence goes on along the minus strand of JARGCV010000124.1, from coordinate 14,444,194 downwards.
CTCAATTTAAATATATGTTTGGAAATTTTGGTCCTGAAAGATTCTAGGTAAGATATGTACCTCCTGACCTGTGTTAGGCTTTTGTAAAGTTGCAATTCTATACAGGTTTACTAGAGAATGGCTACACAATGGGGCATTCCTAGTAAGCAGGCTTTATAAAATAGCAAACCAGAGAGTTTAGAAGTCTGTGTTGTTCACAGTTCTGTTCTCTTTAAATCTAATTGATGCATTTTCCTCTGCACTTTATATTCTTATATTCTAAAACATTATTTCCATATAAATATATTTTAAAATATGTAATTGTGGAACGCTCTTAACAAATAATTATTTCCTTCTGAAATAATTTTTATAATTTCAAAAATAGATTTGTCACAAAAGACTGAAAAAGCACTTTGTTTTTTATTTCTTTTTCAGTATGTTGCAGCACAAAGACAAATCGCTTCTACAAGTGTAGCTGTTTCTTTTTTATATATACACTGTTACTGCTTCACGTCTAGGCAAGTATTGAAACAGAACATTTGAGTTTATATCACTTAGGGCAGGGGTAGGCAACCTTGGCTCTTTTATGACTCGTGGACTTCAACTCCCAGAATTCCTGAGCCAGCCATGCTGAGGGGAAAGGGAGAGGTTTCCATGCTGAGCCATGCTGGCTCAGGAATTCTGGGAGTTGAAGTCCACGAGTCATAAAAGAGCCAAGGTTGCCTACCCCTGACTTACGGGTTTCAAGTGACTAGTTGTCTGAACTTTGTAGTAATTCTTTCAGGGCTTTCTCATATAAACCTATATACCATCAGAACATTGACATGCTTCCTCATGGACAATAGACCCATAGTCTATAAAAACAATCTCCCTTCTTGCTTTCTTTTAAATAAGCATTTAAAATGATGGCTTATTACATAAATATCTGAGCCTTTTGCACTGGGACACAGGGACAGGCTCTGCTTCTTGAAGACTGGAATTTCATCTTGTGCTGGCAGGTTTCCCCATCATTGGCCTCTGCGTAGCTCAGCTATGATGCAAAAGGAATTCCTGTCGCTTTCTGAGCAACTTTGGCTTCTTTTCAGACCTGCCCATGGGGTATCAAAGTAAATTCTCAAATGCTTATACGGATAGCCTTGGACTTATAGCCAATTGTTCAGTGACTGTTTGGAGTTACAATGGGGTTGAAAAAATGGACTTACCACCTGTGCCATAATTACATGACGAAAATTCCAGTGCTTGACAGCCCATACTTACATCAGGAGCAATTCAACTGCTCTCATCACCTATTTCTCTCCCCCCCCCCATCATTGTCCTTTTGTCTGGCTTGCATTCTGCAAGCAGCCTTAGAATGACATGTCTCTGAGGCTGCTTGCCATACCTCGAGAAGTCAGAGCCAACCCAGTCTGCTCTAGCAAGCATTAGAAAGCCCAGTTGTCTTTGCTCCCCAGCCTCAAGTGCTCCCCACCATAACCCAGCAAGCACCAGGAAATATTCATTTGCCAAACTGCCTTCTCTTCCAGTTTCTCACTTCAATCTTTCACCTTTTGCTGCTTCATTTGTGGATCCAGCCTCTCAAGGGAACATTGCCTACTTTTCTACTTTTTTTTTCTCTTCATTCCAAAGACAGTGCTTCTTTGTAAAGCTGCACTGTCTTCATAAAGCTACACTCTCTTTCCAAAGGCATTCCAAAGACAGTACAGCTTTGCAAAGACAACATATCCTTCAGAAAGCTGCCTGTCTTTCTCAAGGTGTTCCAAAGATAGCTCAGCTTTATGAAAATATGCTGCCTTCAGAAGAAGGACAAAGTAGGACAGTAAGAAAAGTTCACTGGAGAAACTGGGTCCAAAACAGAGACACCAAAAGGTTAAAGATCCATGCAGGGAACTGGGAGAGAAGGCAACTGGATGAATAAATGCTTGCTGGAGTGGACTGGGAGTCAGTGAATGCTGCTGATGCTTCCTGGTCAGACTGGGGAATATGTGGGGCTGGGGAGAGAAGGTAGCTGGGTGAATGAATGGCAGCTGGGGTGGGCTGAGGTGGTAAAGGTTTATTTGGTTGTGGCAAGCAGCCCTAGAGCCACTTAGTTGTTGGGGTTGCTTGTTGCTATACAAGGCAGGATGTAGGGTGGCCAAAAGGACATAGATGGGGGAGCGATAGACACATAGGGGTAATTAGAGGCAGACCCTTGACTTACTGAGACTTCGGGCTGGTATGGACCAAGCCCAGTTAATGACCCAGAATTCTTGGTGAACCGCACTGGGGAGCCCTGGGATTGCCACTACAAATAGTTGCAATTACATGACATCTTGCTTTACAACTGCATCAACTTACAATACTAATTCCAGTTGTAATTGTGGTCATAAGTCGAGGACTACACATGGCATGTAAGGAAGAGCAAGCTACTATTTGGATCAATTTACTATTGATACAGAAATATACTATGATCATTTTGCTAAGTTTTAATATAGGTTCAGCTGATGCTTCAGAAAGTTTAAACAAATTGTCTAAACATACAGATAGAAGACTACAGCCATGTTTTGATTGATTAAATGCATATATTATGCACATGTGTTCATGCATCTGCATCCATATACAGAACCCACAATCAGTACTATCACCATATTTCTATATTCAATTCTACTCTGCCTGATTCACAAACACCAATTTTCTATAAATTTCACTCTTGTTTCTTCTGTTTCCTGTTCTCTATCTCTTCTTTCTCTCACAACATATCATGTGATTTTCTTCCCTAAGGTAGCAACACTTCATCACTATATTATTCACCGTACATTCCATAGAAATTGCTAAGATGTTCAAATGATAGAAAATATAATTGATATGTTGCCAATAGTTGTACCAGGTGGGGAAAATATGAAAGATCTGCCCTGGCCACCAGAGTTTTCACTGGGAGGCTTGTATCATGCATGTAGGGGAAGTCTTTCTCCTACAACATTCTAGGTCTATAGACTGTATTCTGTTAGGCAGGAGTATCCACAAGGTATGGTCAAAAAAATCAAGTTGGGGGCCACAAAAATATAATCAGAATTTTTTGTGTGTTACACATAAAATGTGCATAAAGAATCAAAAAAGTTTTGATCACATTATTGTGGTCATCATCTTTTTTAAAATCATACCCTGTGATTAAAAAACTCACAACCTACCCTTAGGAGTAATGCTTAGCTCGCACTCTGAAGATGCTGTCTTTAGCCAAGCCTTTGAAATGTATTCATTCATTCATTCATTCATTCATTCATTCATTCATTCATTCATTCATTCATTCATTTGGAATTCTAATTGCCTTACTTTTATATTTTGCTTTATATGTTTTAAAATACATTGGTAGTTGCTTTTAAGTATAAAATAAATGAAAAGGGTGGCTGTGGATTGAATAAAGGATTCCTTCATTATTGTGATTCTTTCATTATCAAGGCAGCCTATGCAATTTCTATGTGAAAGTATTTTCTACTAATATGAAAAGTTGAACATCTGTCACTAAAATAGCTTTCCAGATATTGAGACGTTTAAGCTTTTTCCTCCCTTCCTTTTCTCCAGGCAGCTAACAGTTCTAAGTTTGCTTCATAAATGAAGCAGCTTTAAGCATATTTGTATTGCTTTTGGAGTGACAGACTGAGTCTGCATCTGTTGCTGTTGCCCATGACTCCATATTCACACTGTAGAGCTGTGGATAAAAGCTGTGCTCCTGTGAAACCAACATGGAATTCATCATCACTAGAGAAAAGAGCCTACAGCAAAAAAGGATTACCACTTTTAATGCTGATCAAAGTGTATCTTTGCACCTTGGATCTGCAGTGGATTTTAGCAAATGCAGTAAGAAGATTTTTGTGATCCAAGATATAAGGAAGTTTGTATTGGATACACAAATGGAGACTATGAATAGAAGAAATATACGGAAATGGACAAAAAAAGGAAACTTCAGAAATGTATATGTCTTGCAAATAAGTTTATGCAATGGACTAATGTGCTAGTTTTCTTTCACCAGTGGAACTGGGTTAATAGTGAGAGAAAGTTTCATTTAATATCAGATACAGTAATTTCAAAAGATATAAGTGGAGTTTCATTTTGTGTCAAAAATGTTATGCAGTTTGACAATGTTGTTAATGTCTGTTCAGTAGAAGTGATCTAAATGCAATTATTCTAGATTGGCCCATTGATGGTTGTAAGGAAGATTACCAGTTATGTTCCAGTACAAGAAGGGGGGGAGCAGTATTATACATTGTTATCTGGGATAGAGAACTATCATGAAACTGAATCAAAGTACATAAACTATTCTTGATACTAACAGAAATTAGGTCCTCTCAGAAATAGCAAGTTTACTTTAACTTTTTATATATGTCCTTGAATGTTTTGAAATGAATTTTAAAAGCAGCACCCATTATATCATTTTGAATTCTCTATCAATTATTATTCCTTCAGCTCAAGTGGAATGAATTATTTGTCTAAATATTTCTCAGCCTTTTGATAATTATAACAAAACTGTGGACAATAATTTCCAAGTTAAAAATTACCAGTCACAGATTTTAATGGAACACTAAAAATATTGAAACCTGTATATAATATTAAGTTATTTTATTTCCTGAAAATGGATTTGAAGAATTTTATTTTCTATGAAATAGTTGGATTGCTCTACATTCCAAACTACTAATCCAATAATAGGTTTAAACTATTGTAAGTTTAATTAAACTATTGTTAAATTTTCCTTTATGGTGCATTGATAAAAAAATCTGTACTTAATAAATGCTTTATTTAAACTTCCACATTTATTTATTTTCGTATTTGTCACAGTCTGTTAGAAAGCTATGTAACATACTTAAGACTGATTAACATGAACCTGGATTTCTAATTTTGGCTAATCTTGAAACAAATGCATATGGCCTATATCAATATGCTCTACTAGGCAGATAGGACAAATGATTTGTAAACTAAGGCATAGAACTGTTCTATTTATTAAACAGCATTCTGATTGTACCAGAGTGTTTAATATTGACTCTAAAGGAATAATTCTGCATATAAACAATACTATAACATAGTCAAATCAAAATTTTTAAAAAGATTCAAATGTTTTTTCCATAAGCCATTAACATAATATTATTGTATTAGAAATAGTCTTGGAAATTGAATGGCATAGAAATACATTTAATAAATAAATAAATGGAGAAATTCTCTGCCAGTACTGTGAATAACACTTCAGGATTGGTGCTTGGTTAGCCAAGGACTTCCATTAGCTTTTTGGTATTATTGAGCAAAACAAGGCCACCTGCAGAAATTCTTTCATTGCTATATTACTAGGAACAAATATTTTCTCTTCAGAATATTTTTTAAAATTCACAATATGCAGATATGTGAAAACATATTATTTTTTTAAAATGGCTATTTCAGATCACTCCTCCTTATGAATTTCATATAGAGTGCATATGATGTTGTTAATATTTTATGTGGAATGCAAAAGAAGTAATGAGGAATAGCTTAGCGATACCTATTTCAATTTGTTTGTTTTGACCCATCATTAATACAAATGTATCAAACTTGTCTATTATTTTCTCAGTATCATGAAACTCTTCAGATAATACTTCATATAATCATTAAATAAAAATACCTTTCATTCTTTTACATATTTGAAACTATGATTTTTATAGTTATGTAATAATTTCTCCACATTCTTTGTAGTTTTTATTCAATTTCATATTGAATTTATATATATTTTACAGGGTGGAGAAATATTATGCATGCACATAAGCAAATACATATACATCTACATATATACACACACATATACATACACACACACACACACACACACATATACACACACACACATTCTCATCACAGGAGAATGACCATCAGTAATTATAATTGTCCTTTTTCTTGGAACAATGTAACATTCTAAAATCTTGTCATCCTAAATTATTTATCATACAGTACCTATGTGACATTCTGAAAAGGATTAATATAATCTCATCATGGCTTCCGGTTTGTGATCACGGCACCGGTGGATGGTCGGATAGGCTGCTCTCTCTGCTGTCCAGTTCTTCTTCATCGTAAGACCCTGCAAAGGGTCAAAAGTTGCCCTGGAGGGGTGACCACCGCTGAGGAGGACCTTCGATGATCGCGGAAGGGTGGCAACCCTTCTGTTGGATCCAAGGTAGCTCCTCTTGACCGACAAGCCATTCCTACCAAAAGCCCAAAGCACTATTAAGCATGATAAACTCAACCTGGAGGAGTTGGGTGAGACCTTACCTTACCTTTCCTGCTTCCCATCTATTTTCCTGTAAAAGCCTGTGAATACCTTATTCCCCCTTCTCAATTCTGTGGCTCCTGCCTACTTTGGGAATCTAAAGCTAAGGCAAGGGGGGAAAAATAGAACAACTAGACTAAATGACTAAATATTTGGACTAGCAATTTCTGGATACCTGGGCTCTCAAAAAGTTCTTTATTCTTACAGAGATCTATTGTTTTGTTTGTTTGCTAAGCTGGGGAAAAAAAGAGGAATATTTCTTTCTTCTTTGAACCAGATAAAAGCTTAACTGTGCCTGGCACTAGGGACATCTTGTGGCGAAACTTGGTACAGCAAGTGATTTTTTTTTTGGACTGGGAGACTTCTGAGACTAAAATTTGTCCTTGACATTATCAAAAAAGATAACCTGAAACAGCTGGGTGGTGAAAATAATTTTCTATAGTGGAGGTGGATTCTTATTGGCTTTCATTAAAAATAGCATCCACTAAAGGACTATTTGCAAATACCACACAAATGGAGGAACATCACCCACAGCTTAACTTCAAATTTATACTTGAAAAAATCTTAGAGGCTACTGAGCAAATGAATTCCAGACTGAAAGATATACGTACCACCTTAAAGCTACAAAATGCAGCCCTGACTCCAATAGATGAACTTACAACCCAAAAAACAACAGAAGAAGGTATTAATACCAAAGTGGATTTCAAAGAATGCCAGCTACAATTTACTCAGAACTTTAATATCCAAACTTTGATTGCATCCAAAGAATTTGCAACTTCAACAGCAACAGTAGTTGAGGAAAGCAACACTAAGATGGAAGATGCTGAAGACTTACATACACAATACACTGAAAATTCAGATAACCCAACGACCAAAAAACAACTACAACACTGAATATGACCTTTAAACTAAACCAGCTGAAATCAGAAGAAGAAGAAGATCAGCCTGAACTCATGACAAATACACTAAACCAAATATGGAGATTTAAACTATCAGGCCAACAATTTAATGACTATGAAGGGATTAGCTTCTCTGACAGAATGATGACTGGATGGTCTCCCTTGATTCAAATGACATATGCAGGAATGAAGGGAGATCTACTTGAGGATTTAAAAGTTCTGTTATGGAAGCCTGTTTGGCACAAAAGGAAGGCCAGAGTTAGACTTAAAAAATAGTCTTCTTTATGTGATCTTTAATGGAAGAGCTTTAAATCGTACTTAATGGGATAAGGAGATTTTAAAAGATATCAATTGATGTAATATTTAGGATTTATATTTATAAGGGAAATAAATTAGTTATTAGAATAATAGTTTTGAATTATAACATAGAAGATGGATTCAGAGGATAAAAGTTATTTTATTAGTAAGTGATGAATATGATTGTGGAATAAACTAAGAATTTATTTGAATATATAAGTCTATTTTAGAAATGATAACTATTTTGTAATGAACTAAGGGAACCGTGGCCTATCCGAAATCTAAATACTATGGACATTAAACTAACTGGAATTGAAACCAGATAAAAGTTAAAAACAGGATTTGAAGGCATATAAATCAAAAGTTGTTGATAAATGTTTTAAATGATTGAGTTATAACTAGCAATGTATTAATCTGAAATTTGGTATAATAACTAAGGGAAACAGAGAGGACATTTTTGATGATGTAAACTGCCATATGTATGGAAAAACGCATTATTGGACTATGTATTACCCAACCACCAAGTTGCTTCCTTAATACCTAAAGCTTTGTTAAAATGGAAAATTAATAAAACTTGTTTTAAAAAATATAATCTCATCATATGTTGTGAACAATGCATGTACATGGATTATTAAGACTTCATGCATTTAATGCTCATAAAAACACATTATTATACAAGGAAACAACATATCTCTTTGGATCTTTAACTTAGATCTGCTTATTAATTCACAGCGATTTTCATTGTTTTCATTCAATAGTTCCTGTACAGAGCAGAATACAAGAGGAGAGAATTGTGGTTGAATTCAATGGTGCAAGGAGGCCCTGTGATGTGGTGGGGCTTACTCTTAATTTTTTCAGTGGAGATTCAGACTTTGCACAGCAGGAACCTTTAGAATGTGGATTAATTGAATCAATTGTTCCTGGATGGAAAAAGAAGAGCACCAAATATTTTACAGCCTCTTATAACAATTTACATCAGAATTGTCAACCCGCTATTCCAATTCAGTAGTGAATAACATTTTGTAAATGTAACAGAAAGAAACAAAATTTTCCATGGCCTCTACATTAAAAAAAACTTCAGTTCAATAAAAGTAGGTACTTTTATCTTAAATCTTGTTTTTGGATGCTGACTATGCTTTTTATATTGCTACTTTGGTTTATATTAGCCTAGTTAAGTTTATTTAATTCTAGTTGACACGTTAACATGGAATGTTTCCATATAGGTTATCAGGAGCTGTTTTGGCAGGAAATTAAACTTGAGGGTTTAATTTTATTTCATTGTGGCAAAAACTATTCAACAGTTCAGAGTATATAACAGTTTTAAAATTCATCCATCAAATGGCTACACATTGGTAGTTGAAATTTAACTGAAAAATTAAATCGTACATGATAGCAATATACTGAAATGTATGGGTAATGCACACTTAAACATAATTAATATGAAGAATTTATACTGATAGTAATTACAGCATAATGCAGGCACTAATGTTAACTGTCCTTGAGGTCCTATAGGTTTCACAAATGATTTTACAGGGTGGAGAAATCTGATGCATGCATATAAGCAAATTTGTAGGTTCCTCTGGCAGAAAATTAAACTACTAAGTCAAGATACTTATTTTTCAACTGATAGATTGAAGATATTTTTTTTTCTACTGGGAAAAATAGAGAGACAATATGGGCATTTTTTTTACAAAAACTCATTTTTGAGCTTACTAGTCTGAGATAATTCATGTTTCATTATTTCTAGTCTTCTTTTTCTCTAAGGTACTGAGGTGCTCTCTCATTTGTAGTCACATAATAACTGTCCAGGGTAAATTAATTCTGGTTCAATCAGGATTATCTAGTCCAAAATTCTATCCACCCAGAACATTCACAAATAGCATATAAACCTGGCAGTGCAGCCCCACTCATATTCCCAATATCTGTCTGATTTTAATTGCTGACAAATAAACAATGCATATAGCTATGATTACTGTTATCCTTTAATAATTTTATCTGCCATGAATTCACACAAATCACTTTTAAAGCCATCCATGATGTAGTATGTAACTCCAACTTTAAAAGCCCATATACTTCATTTCACCTTTTCTAAATCGTCCTTTATTAAGATTCATTTGATACCCTGAATTATAACATCATAAGATGATGAGTTAGTTGGAGAGAACTCTATCCTACTTTCTTCACACCATGAGTAATTTTATATACCTCCATCATGTTTTCACTTATTTTTTTAAATTAAAAGTTTATATCTCTTCCAGATAAGGGAAGTTTCACAGTTTCTATTCTAAACTTTTCCTAACTCGGTAATATCATTTTGAGAAGAGGTGATCTGAATTACTTCCATATAGAAAGCACTTTTTTCCCTATGCAAATATAACCATTACACAAGTTGCATTGGGAAATGAGTAAAAGTAAAAGAAAAGTAACAGTAAGGACTATTTCACGTGGACATTTCCTGCCATCTTTCCTTGTGAAAAGAAAATAGGATATGTGTCAAGCCCCACATAACTGAGCAAGATTAAGGAAGCAAGAACTCACAATTGTTTCTCAGGCATATTTAAATGTTGTCTGGAGTAAACACAGAACTTTGGAAATTAAAAAATGGATTTCACATCCTTATTTTTGTTGGTCATTAGATGTTTCTCTTCTTGACCATGTCAGCAATGACAAAGTATATCAACAAGTAGAAGGTTCTGAGCATGCGCAAGATGGACGTTTATGCCTGAGTGCCCAATGCTTGGGTCTAGGAGATGAGGTTTGGGGAGCCCACCCAGGGGGTATATTTCCATCAAACACCCCTGGGTGGTTACCGGAAAATGCTGCCGACCACCAGGCGCTGTAACGGGGCTTCAGGAGTCCGGACTGAGCTGGGGCGAGCAGAGGCGTTGGCAGCTACGTGCGCGGCGTCTTTGGAAATGCCGAGGCCTCGGAGGATGATGTGATGTGGATTGGAGCCGGGAGCCGGCGTAGCTGTAAAAGATCTGGAGAGCCGGCTGGTTTTTTACTGATAGCTGAGGAGCCCTGCAGGGAGAGAGCTGGCCCCCTCCCCTCCCTCAATGATAGCTGAGGATGCAGTGAGGTGAGGTCATGCTGGACATGCTGGAGCCTCGCAACTGGCCTCTTTCCTCCCCCTTTCCTCCCCCTTCTGAGAGGAGGAGAGCCTGAAGTAGTGGAGTGACAAGGGTGAGAGCTTCGTGGGAGAGAGCCGGCTGGCCTCCCCCTTCCCTCAATGATAGCTGAGGAGCCTCCCCTGTATTGCTCAATGACAGTGTTGCAAATTGCTAATCATGAGAAATCCAACAAGAACTATTATGCTTCCAGCTTGCCAGGCCAGCACAAGAGGCATCAGACATGGAAATTGATCGATACCCCAGGATCCGGAGAGACGAGGGGAACCCCCTATGATGATGAGCTTCCTCCTTCCTCCCCCCCAATGACAGCTGAGGGTGTGGTGAGGTGAGGACATGCTGGTGCCTCGCGGCCCCACCCCACCCCAAGACCATATGGAATTTATGGACAAACCCTCATCTCTGTGTTTTTTACCCAAGCTATGATTATTGGATGCAGGACAAGGCGAGCCTTCTTGCACTGCGATATGCCTCCCTCTCGCAGAAATGGGCTGTATGTCTTTCGAAGGCCTACCTTGATGACGGATTTTGGAACCCTGAGAGGTGGCATGCTCAAAAAAAGGGGTTATGGAGGTTTTTAAGTAGGGGTTTAAATGTTTTTTAAGGGGTTCTGGGGTGGGGGGTGGGAAGATTAATAATAGTAATGGTGTAGGCCTGGGGGGAGGTCTATGAGATAAGGGAGGGTTAGGGGGTGGGAATAAGGAGGAGAAACATGGGCCAGGCAACGGGTGGGACCGGAACCACGAGGGTGCGGATCAGGGAGGGGGCAGAGGTGATTTAGTTCCCATCGGTTTTGTAAGTGGGAGAGGCAGATATGGCGGGAGTAGGGGGCCATATCAATTTATGGGAGCGCGCCCCTGCTATCTTCGAGCAGTGCCACGCTCCGACCCCCGCGGCTCTACTTGTGATCTGGGCTGTTTAGAGCCAAAGGGCCCGGGTTGTAGGCTGATGCTGTGCAATGCCAGGTTTGTGGTTAATAAGGCTCCCCTGATACAAGATTTAATTACAGAGGGGGCTGTAGACCTGGTGGGTATTACGGAGACCTGGTTGGGACCAGAGGGTGGTGTCCCTCTGGTGGAAATGTGCCCTCCAGGCTTCCTTGCATTTCACCAGCCAAGAACTCAGGGCAGGGGTGGGGGAGTGGCGGTTGTGATTAGGGAAGGTCTCAGGCCAAGGGAAGTCACTGTTCCTCAGACGGCAGGCTGTGAATCCCTCCTTGTGAGGTGGGACCTCGGGGGTCCAAGGGATGTGTTGCTCACGTACCTGGCTCCCTGCCACGTGTCAACCGCCTTGCCCGAACTCTTGGGCGTCATCGCTGCGGTGGCGGTTGAGGTCCCCAGGCTAGTAGTCATGGGCGACTTCAATCTGCCGTCTGCGGATGAGGCGTCTGGGGAGGTTCGGGAGTTCATGGCTTCCATGACAGCCATGGACCTGACCCAGGTAATTCAAGGTCCCACACACACGGGGGGAAACACGCTTGACCTGGTTTTTGTCTCTGGTCAGTGTCTGAGTGATCTGGATACGAGAAATATAGTTATTACACCTTTGTCATGGTCAGATCACTCTCTCCTACGCTTGGACTTTCGGACCGCTACACCCCACTGCAGGGAGGTGGAACCAATTGTTTGGTACCACCCCAGGCGACTGATGGAACCCGAGAGGTTCCAGACGGAGCTTGGGCCAATACCGGAGGCTCTGACACACATAACACACAACTTGGTCGGGGCGCTGGTAGCTGCCTGGGATAGGGCAGCTGCTGATGCCTTGGATAGGGTTGTGCCTTTGCGGCCTCTGAACCGGCGTGGTTCTCGATCGGCTCCCTGGTTTAACGGGGAGCTGAGGGAGATGAAGCGCCGGAAAAGACGCCTAGAGAGCAGTTGGAGGGCGAGTCGCTCTGAGTCTGACCGAACACTAGTAAGAGACCATATTAGGACTTACTTAGTGGCAATAAGGGCAGAGAAGTGTTCTTATGTCACTGCCCTTATTGCGTCATCAGATAACCGCCCAGCCTCCCTGTTTAGGGTAACCCGCTCCCTCCTTCATCGGGAGGTGAGGGGGGGACCCCTTGGAGGGAAGAGCTGAGGATTTTGTGCAATACCTGCATGACAAAATCGCTCAGATTCGGGAAGGCTTTAACTTCAATGAAGGCGGTCCAGCAGAAGTGGCTGAGGCCGGTCTTGAGACTGCTATCTGGGCTGATTTTGACTACGTGACACCTGATGATGTGGACAGGTTGCTGGGAGGTCTTAGAGCAATCACATGTTTATTGGATCCGTGTCCCTCCTGGTTGGTACTGGCCTCCAGTGAGGTGACGCGAGGCTGGCTCCAGGCAATTATCAACGCCTCGTTGAGTGAGGGTGTCTTCCCCGCCGCCCTGAAAGAGGTGGTGGTGTGACCCCTCCTCAAGAAGCCCGCCTTGGACCCGGCTGTTCTATCTAATTACCATCCTGTCTCCAACCTTCGCTTTGTTGCGAAGGTTGTTGAGAGTGTGGTTGCTCGACAGTTCCCTCAGCACCTGGAGGAATCGTTGTACCTGGACCCGTTCCATTCGGGCTTCAGGCCAGGTTACAGCACGGAAACAGCTTTGGTCGCATTGGTGGATGATCTCTGGCGGGCCCGGGACAGGGGTTGCTCCTCTATCCTGGTGCTATTGGACCTCTCAGCGGCTTTTGATACCATAGACCATGGTATCATGCTGCGCCAGCTGGCGGGGCTGGGTATAGGGGGCACCGTGTTTCGGTGGTTCTCTTTTTTCCTCTCTGGCCGGACACAGTTTGTGTTGACAGGGAGTCAGAGGTCGACCCCGAGGCCCCTTGATTGTGGGGTACGTCAGGGGTCGGTCCTCTCGCCCTTGTTGTTCAACATTTATGTGAAGCCGCTGGGTGAGATCATCCGAGGTTTTGGGGTGGAATTCCATCAGTACGCTGATGATACTCAGCTGTACATTTCCACCCCGAACCACCCAAATGAAGCTCTTGACGTGCTGACCCAGTGCCTGGAGGCCGTGCGGATCTGGATGGAGAAGAACAGTCTCAAGCTCAACCACTCCAAGACCGAGTGGCTGTGGTTACCGTCGTCCTGGTACAACCAGCTGACTCCATCGCTGTCTATCGGGGGTGAGTCAGTGGCCCCCACGGGAAGGGCTCGCAACTTGGGAGTCCTCCTAGATTCACGGCTGTCCCTTGAGGACCATCTGACGGCCGTGGCCGGGAGGATGTTTTACCAGATTCGTCTGGTACGCCAGTTGCGCCCCTTCCTAGATAAGGACGCGCTACGCATGGTCACCCATGCCTTCGTCACTTCCAGACTGGACTATTGTAATGCTCTCTACATAGGGCTCCTCTTGAAGTGCACGCGGAGGCTTCAACTGGCACAGAATGCGACCGCACGGGTGGTAGTGGGGGCACCCTGGCGGGCACGAATAGCCCCCATCCTGCGCGAGCTGCACTGGTTGCCGGTGGCTTTCCGGGTGTGCTTCAAGGTACTGGTTACCACTTTTAAAGCGCTCCATGGCATAGGACCCAGTTATTTACAAGACCGCCTTCTGCCAGTAAATACCTCCCATCGACCAGTTCGCTCCCACAGAGAGGGCCTCCTCAGGGTGCCATCGGCTAAGCAGTGTCGGCCGGTGGCGCCCAGGGGGAGAGCCTTTTCTGTGGGGGCACCGATGATGTGGAACGAGCTCCCCCCAGAACTCCGGACGTGTCATGATCTCCGCACCTTCAGAAGAGAGTTGAAGACTCATCTCTTAAATCAAGCCGGCCTGGCCTAGATCTCCTCGGGTTTTAAATTTTTAAACAAGGCTGTTCGGGTTTTAGAATTGGGTTTTTTAACAGGTTTTTAGTAACAGCCTTGTATTTATTTAATTTAATTTAATTTTAAATATTTATTGTTTTATATGTTTTTATTGGGTTGTAAACTGCCCCGAGTCCTACGGGAGAGGGGCGGTATAGAAATTTAATAAATATAAATATATAATATAAGTGTGTGTTGCTCCAATACCTGAGAAAATGCAGGAGAAATGCCTATAGTGGTATGACCATGTCCTATGAGCAGCACCCTGCACTGTTGCTTGTATTGCCTCCCACTTTAACACAGATGGCAAGCATCCACATGGAAGGCTAAAGCAAAAATGGCAAGACACAATAAATGCAGACATGAAAATTGCCCAGCTGAACCTGGATGCTGCATTTGATCATGCAAGATGGCATTTGTCGATCTGAAAAATGGACACTGCACTTGTGAGAATAATGCTAGGAAGATGATATTTATAGTGAGCTAATGAAGGTGGCATCTCTTTAAATTATTTGAAATGCTTCTTAGGTTTCTGGGCTAAGTTGCTATTTATGACGCACTTTCTGCCTTTTGATTGTTTAGGTCTCCTCTACTTTCCACTCCTTTCCTGGCACTCCACAGTCTCCCATAGTGTCCTTGTCAAAGGAAAATGTGGGGTGTGTATCAGATTGTGCACCACATGTTCCAAGCATATAATCACAATCTAGATTTTCTTGGAAGCAATAAAGATTAGCTAATTTATTTTCCTAAATTTCTTCAATGCAGTTTGCCTTTTTCCAACAGCTGTGTGTTTCATGGAGAGAGATATGAATTGCTTTTGGATTCACCAACAGAAAATAGAATTGGACTAAAGTTGGTGCCAAGGGGAGGAGCCCAGTATTATTTCTATTAACTTGAAGTGTAAACAGATGAGATTGGAAGAAAAATGACTTTGAATTTGCTTTGTAGGCAAGGGCCTCAAGGATAGAACAAAGAACATATGGGTCAGAAACTCAAGTCAGTTACTGAGCACAAGAAAACATTAAGTGGAGTTGAGAAGAAGCAAAGCATTTGCTTCCTACTACTAAATTTTCTTTGTGTTTAACTTGTTGGGGGTAGTGTCTTTAATTCAACTTTAACAATTTGGATAAAATAAATATCCGACTCTCTAAATAAGTGTCACCCTGTTGATTTGATGATCTTTCTGATTAGTTCCACAGAAAAAAGAATTCAGTCATACATTATAAAAAATGCATTATATTTTTTTTCAGGCATGTGTGAGAGGTTGATCTTTTGGCCACACTCAAATACAGAAGCAACATTCTGTCTTTTTTGGCAAAGGGAGGCATTTTCTTGACCTCATGAAATAAGATCCTTGCTATTACAAATATCTCTTTATTTGCAGTCAAATGTGCCACAGTAATTGTAAGGTAAGTCCAATTAAAGAAATTAAGAACAGAATATTTGTTTTGTGTCTATTTTAAGTTGATTATTGCAAACACGGCCAAACAATTTGCATGTTAGAAACTATTCTCACTTATTCTATATAATACATGTTACTTAGTGATTTTTTTGCCTTAAATCTGTCTTGTTTATTCATTTAAGTAATAGTTTCAAGACCATAATCCATAGGCTGTGTCTATGTATGTTTTCTACACTGATGATATAGCTGTGGTTTTTCCCTTTGCACCTAGCTCAAATAAGAGAAAATTAATGCATTTTATTGAAAAACTGATTATATAGTATTTTCCTTGCTACTTCTCATACTTCAAGTTGGAATTTTTTAAATACTTTTTAAAGTCATTTTTAAGATCTACCTTTTATTGCTAGTTTTTAAAATACTTTCATTTGACTGTGTTGCAAGAAATTATAACGGATAATTGTTTTAAATACACCTTTTAATATTCTATGTTTATATCTTTGTATAAGAGCAAAAAAAGATTATTTCATTTTTTAACTTTTACTTTCTCCAGGAGATCAGGGCAGGATATACAGTTGTTGCCAAATTTTATTTCAGAACAAGTTTTTGAAATAAGTTAGGCTAAATGCTCTTCCAGGCAGAGATGCAGTTCTTATGATAGAGAATGACAAACCTTTTATCAGACATTTAACTGATCAGATGATGTTGTGCCTGAACAGTTACCATGGTAAGATTTCCTGGAATATCCTAGGACATTCACAAACAATCTGCTGAGAAAAAAAATCAATTTTAAGTAGTTAATACTGCAATACAGGAACCTCACATTTCAGTGCCAATAGGTGTCTGCAGGGATGTCTGGGCAATAACTGAGCACTGATTGGTCAAAAGTTCTCAGTCCTCAGATATTGGAAGAACAGCTAGTGATTGGCTATCAGATTGGCTAGTATGAGCATGACTCACAAATATTTAAACATAGCATCTTGAAATCTGTAAATGTCAAACTACTTTGGATGATTCATGGCTGCATTTTGAGGTACTATCAGAAGATCTGAGCAATGAAATGTGGTTCATTTTACAGTACTGTAAAAATTACTAGCCCAAGATGACTTTGGGCAGTGATTCAATCCCAAATTTCTAGTTTATGACTGTTTTAAATAACAATGAATTGGATATATCACTGAATGTACCATGACCCCAGCAGGGATCCAGAATTAAGCACTGATTGACCAGAGCCACCCAAAGCATCCCTATCACAAAACATTCTAATTTATTTCCATGTAAAACAGAAGTCTGAGGACTTAGAATATCCTAATTGCAGAGCACTTTTTCCTTCCTTCAAAGTTAGCATAATGTTTTGTTTTATTTTGAGTTCCGAAAATGGTGGTGAAAATGAAATGCTTGAAGATAGGAAAGAACACAGAATCTGAAGCCTGAAAAGGAAGGCAATATTTGAAAATAATTCTGAAAATGAACTTTAAAAACTGCAAGATGATTCAGAATTATGCCTCAGGAAAGGAGGTCCAGAACAAGCTAAGACAAATATATACATGCTCAGAAATGAGCAATAATATTTTAATGTTCAGAAAATTAAATCTGAAATCTGAATACCTCTTCAATGCATTTACCAAAAGTGCAGATAATATTCTGTATGAGTTACAGAATGGGAGCAAGGGCATCATACCTAAGGGTATCTGTATGCAAAGCTTATTCATATAAGAGATTATTGAAAATGAGTGTGAAGAATCTGAAGTAGCATTATGTTCAAAAGAGACCACTGACACTTATTCAGATTTGGATTCAATTTAGAATTAATAAGATTTCAAAGATCTAATAAAGATATCTAAATAAAGAATGGGGTGCACTACCAGTGCAAGTGAGATGTCTGATTCCAATTCAGGCAAAGAATAGAGGGATTGCCAGAAGCTGAGATCCTTAAATGGAGGGACCAATTCTTTCATAAAATCAAAACATTCATTGTAACATACAGTACCCATCCAAGGGCAAAAAAGCCATTAGCTGTAAGTGTTGCTCTGATCCAAATATAGGGATTAACTGGGAATATATTGCATGCAAACTAGAATGGAATATGTGTATGTGTGTTTGTACGTGTGTGCATGCATGTGCATGTGCATGCATGCATGCCTTTAAATGATTGCTGACTTCTGGCAACTTCTGGTGACTGTACAAGTCTGCAGTTTTCTTGGCAAGATTTCTGAAGTGATTTTACATTGCCTGCTTCCTGGAGGTGAGAAAGAGTGACTGGTCCAATATCACTCAGCTAGCTTTGTGGCTAAGGAAGGACTAGAACTCACAGTCTTCTGGTTTCTAGCCTGATACCTTAACCATTGTACCAAGGTAGGTCTCTAAAATAGAAATATTTCTGGTAATTTTTCAGTCAAATATAGAAGCTGGCTGAGTTATAGGATCTGGTACAGGTTTTACTCTAGGTATTCCTGTCCCAGAAAGCAATCTCAACCGGACTTCACCAGTACATTATTTCTGGATGAAACTAGATCAGGTTGGTCCATTTCTAGAATTTAGCATCAGACACCTGAATCAAATTGGGGTTTTGCATGCTGCTACTAAACAAATAATTTATTGTAAATTCACTGTATTCTTTTATTGAGTTTTGCAGCTCAATTAAGTACATTTTAAGTCATTACTTCAATTAATTCAGTTTGATTAATAATTTACAAGATAATTATATTGGCAATGAAAAGAAAAAATCTCATGCAAATGCAGCACATTTCTACTATGACTAAGGCATTAGATACAAAAAGAAAAGAAAAAAAAGTCATTTTGTTAAGTCACTGGCTCATTAAGAGTGACACCTTTTCCCCCAGATCACAGGGAGGGTTAGCGGTGAGCACATCACCACATCCATTTCACCACCTCCCCTGCAGCCAACTCACCACGGGAGTTCATTCTTGAATGGCCCTCTGCCGGCACTCCTCCTTCGCACCCTTGTCCCAGGCAATTTGCTGAGGGACACTTGTCCCCAGCCTATTCATAGTGTGGGACAAGTAGCCATGTGTCCCAGCAGTCAATCCATTCACTGAAAGGTGGATCTGCCCCCTGCCTTGCCACCAATCTGCAGCATTCAGCCAAGGGGCTCTCTGCAACAACATGGAATATCTGGAAGGCAATAGCAATAGCAATACTACTTAGAGTTATATATCACTTCATAGTGCTTTACAGCCCTCGCTAAGTGGTTTACAGAGTCAGCATCTGAGTCCTCATTTTACTGATCTTGGAAGGATGGAAGATTGAGTCAACCTTGAGCCACTTAGAATCAAACTCCTGGAGTGAGCAGTGAGTTAGCTTGCAGTACTGCATTCTAACTACTGCACCATCATGGCTCTTTGCCATAGCTTCACCATCCCAGCCCCCTCCGTGCATACAAAGCACAGCAGGTCATATTATTCTGCTTCTTGCCAGGAGAAACAGCACATTTGTCCCCCCCCCAACCTTTCCAGTTTCCACTTCAAAAAGTGAAGCAGGTGGGACTGTGTCCAATGGGAAGGCAAGGGCCCATCTTTCAGCATGCAGATTGACTGCTGGGACATGCAGCTACTTGTCCCATGTTGTGAATTGGCCAGGAACAAGTGTCCTTTGGCAAATCACCTGGGATGATGGTGTGGGGGAGGAGTGCTGGCAAAGGGCCAGCAAAGGGCTTGTGGTGGATTGGCTATGGAGGGTGGACCATTGTGAAGTGGCCATGGCCATGTGCTTGTCATTAATTGTCCCATTCTGCACAATAAATCATTTAGATAAGGAAGCCTGAAAAAGGTGGTGACTGTTTTAATGAACAGTAGAGACTACTTGTTCAAAGTCTGAAAATATTGTGTGAATTGTAATGTATTGAAGAGAATTACTTAGAAATGTTGAAAAAACAGTCATAAGACTCTGTCTGTTAAGGCCAGACTTTCTGTCTACATGCTCATTAATTTGTGTTAAAGCAGGAACTAATACTTGAATCCTATTGGCTGCCGCCTAGTGGCTGAGTGTATAAATAGAGGTGGAGCAGCAGTAAGCCAGGCTTCTGTTTGAACTGTTAATAAAGAGTTGTTGTTCACCTGTTGCCTCGTGAATGCCTCACCAAGCAAAAATGCTGGAAGAAGAGTGCCCCCAAGGAACTGTCCCTGGGAGATTAAAAGAAGCCTTGGCAGCACAAGGTATTGTGGGACCGAAAACAACTCACAATGTCCAAACTCGGAAACTCTCAGAATTCAACATCACACATCCAGCGAGGTGGAGTTCGTACATCGCAAGAGTCGAGAATTATTTGAGAATCAACCAAGTTTGTGAAGATAGTTTGAAGGCTGCAATACTGCTGTGCGTCTGTGGCCAGGCGATGTTCGAAATTGCCAAAAACCTAATAGCTCCAGCGCTGCTTGAGTCTGTTGCTTATTCCAAACTTTAAAAAATGCTCAAAGAACACTTTGAGCTGAAGCTTTTAGTCATCGCCTGGAGGCACTCCTTCAAACGAAGAGACCAACGACTGGACGAGTCGGCTGCAGAGTTCATAGCTGCCTTGCGCCAAGTGGCCCAACCGTGTGAATTCAAAGACCTCAAAGAAAGACTGTGAGACCGCTTAGTGTGTGGGTTGAGAAGCAGGGAGCTCCAACAGAAATTGTTCGCTAAAGAAACTATTTCATTCAAGACGTCCTAAGAGAGATCACAGGCAAAGAAGCTGCCAGGGGAGCCTTCAAGGCCTTACGGCTCTCCAGGATCACTCCCTGCATAGAGGCCATCCACGAGGAGGGCGCTGAGAGGATCCAAGACTCCGAATTGGATCAAGAGATCTATCAGTTACAGCAGCCACCAGAAAGAAGGCCACAATGCCCAGTTGACAAGGCAGTTCCCTTCTCTTGATGTGTGGAGTGTGGAGGCTGACACAAAAGCATGGAATGCAGGTTCTGCACAGCAACTTGGCAGGTGTGTGGTAAACAAAGCCACATTGCCACTGTCTGTCAGGGTCATCAGATAGAAAGCCCACCAGAAGAGTTTCCCCGGAAAGGTACCGGCAGGGTTGGCTATTGCGCCAGTAGAAGGAGCATGCATAGAACAGGTGCCCATCGCCCACTTAGGGAGAAGTTGCAGCTCAAAGTGACCCCGGACCCCTTGGGTTAATGAGGGATCGGGTCACCCTGAACAGGGCGGCCGGATGAGATTCCGTAGACGTGATCAAAGCGGAAAGATACAAAGATCTTGCCGCCTTAATCGCCTTCAAATAGGCTTTAATAAATGAGCTCAATCTGGTTCGGTCAGATCCGGACTTACTTTGTCTCCATCGCTTCTCTAGACGTCTCTCATGGCGCTTCATCCCCCTGAGCTCCTCAGTAAACCAAGGAGACCTCCTGGGGCCAGCACCACAGAGAGGTCGCAAAGGCGCAATCCGGTCAATAGCCCCCTTCGCGGCTGTATTCCATGCCGCTACCAGGGACTCCGCCGGACTGTGAATGAGGGAGCTCGGTAATTCCCCAAGCGCTGTCTGAAAGCCAATTGGATCCATCAGGCATCTGGGGCGGAACCACCTAATCGGTTCCGCCTCCCTGTGGGGAAGGATTGGGGCCGTAAAATTCAGTCGAAGCAGGAAATGATCGGTCCATGACAAAGGCAAGATATCTAAGCCCCTTAAAACCAGATCATTACCCAACTGCTCCGAAAGGAAAACCATATCCGGGGCGTGTCCACCCTCATGCGTCGGACCCTGCACTACTTGGGTCAGGTCCATGGTTGTCATGGTGACATGAACTCCTGTGCCAATCCTGAGGATTCGCCAAGCGACGGCAGATTAAAGTCCCCCAAGACTATAAGCCTGGGGAACTCCACCGCCAGCCCAGCAACCTCCTCGAGTAGCACAGGCAGGGCTGATGCCACGCAGCTGGGAGGCAGGTACGTAAGCAATAAGCCCACCTGGACCCCTAGGTCCAGCATCATAAGGATGGACTCGCAACCCGGAATTTCCTTAGATTCCACATAGATGTCAAAGGCATTCATCCTGCAGAATCCAAGCTCAAAGCAATTCAGCAGGCCCCGAGTCCTAAATCTAAAGGGGACCTTCAAGCTTTTTTAGGACTGATCAATTTTTATCATGCCTTTCTACCTCATAAGACCACAGTGGCAGAGTCATTACACCAGCTCTTGGACAAACATGACAGTGAAAGTGGACCAGCGTCCACTGGAGGAGTTTTTCAGCAGTCAAATCACTGCTGTCTTCAAACTCAGTTTTGATGCATTTTAACAAAAGCTGCCTGTCTGCATTTCTTGTGATGCATCACCATATGGGGTTGGGGCTGTGCTGAGTCATTTAATGGCTGACAGAAGGCAAATTCCAATAGCCTATTACTCAAGGACCTTGTCCTCTGCAGAGCATAACTACGCTCAGATAGTGGCAGGGATAAAGAAGTTTCATGACTATATGTATGGTAGGCCCTTTAAGGTCTTCACAGACCACAAGCCACTCCTGGGGTTGTTCACAATGAACAAGCAAACACCCCAGATCATATCTCCTAGGATGTTGAGGTGGTCAATATTTCTGTCAGTGTATAATTACAGTTTGATTCATAAACCAGGCAGGGAAATGGGCCACGCAGATGGCCTTAGTAGACTGCCCCTGTCACAGTTAGAGCTTGACCCCACTCCAGCCATGCCCATCCTGGCTATTCAGGACCTGCCTGAGTCTCCCCTTAACACAGGGGACATGGCTGCTGAGACAGCTTCAGACACAATGCTGAGCTGTGTGCTGAACTGGGTGCTCACAGGATGGCCGGAAAATAATCCTGGTTCTAACTTTCAGAGTTTCAGTAGGAGGAAAGACTATTGTCAGCTCACAGGGGGTGCATCTTGTAGGGTAGTCGGGTGGTAGTCCCGAATTCACTGAGGGCTAGAGTCTTAGAGTCGCTGCACGAGGGACATCCGGGAATAGTCCGGATGAAGGCATTCACATGAAGCTACCTTTGGTGGCCTGGGCTGGATAAAAACATTGAAGCTCAGGTTCACAGCTGTCACATTTGTCAGCAATCTAGATCAGAGATGCCCCACACCCCAGTCCATCAATGGGAAACCACACAAGCCCCGTGGTCCAGGATCCACATCGATTTCGCAGGGCCCTTTCAGGGGCAACTCTTCCTCATTGTGGCGGACAGTCACTCCAAGTGGTTAGAGTCACACCTGTCCCTGCTATGATTACTGCCAGGACCATCCAAGAACTGTGCAAGATTTTTGCCACACATGGATTACCCGATGTGATAGTTTGTGACAATGGGGCTCAGTTTACCACTTCTGAATTCCAGTCCTTTTTGAGGGCTAATATGATTAGGCACACCACATCTGCTCCCTTTCACCCGGCCTCAAACGGCCAAGCAGAGAGCATGGTCAGGACGACCAAAGAGTCCTTAAAAAGGATTGTAACCGGCAACTGGCAGCATAGGCTAGCTGATTTCTTACTTTGCCAACGCACAACTCCCTGCACTTCCATGGGCAGAAGCCCAGCAGAATTAAGATGGGGCTGGTGTTTGATTACAAAGCTGGATCGCCTGCATCCTGATAGAGTTGCATCACAAACAACACAGCCAAAGACACCATGGCACTTGCAAGTTGGCGACCTGGTTTGGGCGCGGAACTACGGGCAAGGGGCACTGTGGGTGGTAGCTGTGGTTTGTAAGGTGACTGGGCCACTTTCTTATGAAGTGGTCCTGGAAGATGGTTGCTTACTATGCAGGCACATCGACCAACTGTGGCAGAGATTAGCAAACCAGCCAATAACTCATGATTCTAATGACAGTCAAACTCAGGAGCAGCACGATTGTAGTAGTGTATTAGATTCTGCCAGCAATGGCAGAACCCTCCGACTAAGGGATAAGACTCTAGTGTCTGGTGAGTCAGTCCCAAATACTGATACTTCAACTGATGGACAATGCCAGCAGATGGCTCCATTTTCTGGACTAGTGGACTCTGTTCCACCTGTGGACACTGGCTCGGGTCTACCAGGACAGACCAGCCACAGAGACTCAATTCTACTCATAACAGATGGGTCCCATAGCCCCGGTCTATCAAGCCTGGCAGGCGAGATGACAGACCGGGGGCCTCCAGCAGTTCTGGAGGCGAAAAGGCCACCAACATATTTCAGGGAATATGTTCAACAATTGGCATTATGAACTATCTAGGAGGAAGGGTGTAATGTATTGAAGAGAATTACTTGGAAATGTTGAAAAAACGGTCATAAGACTCTGTCTGTTAAGGGCCAGACTTTCTGTCTACATGCTCATTAACTTGTGTTAAAACAGGAACTAATACTTGAATCCTATTGGCCGCCGCCTAGTGGCTGAGTGTATAAATAGGGGTGGAGCGGCAGTTAGCCAGGCTTCTGTTTGAACTGTTAATAAAGAGTTGTTGTTCACCTGCTGCCTCGTGAATGCCTCACCGAGCACCAAACATAACATGAATAATTTTTGAAGCAGGCACAGTCTCATTTATAGTATCTTCCCCTCCCACAATCCCTAACTTCAAGCTATATCTTACCATCCTAGTCGGTAATGGGGAAAAAAAATCAGAGGCACACAGAAGAGATGGGGGGAAGAGAGAGAGGATGAGGGGAAAAAAATAGGGAGAAAAAGAGATTTTTTTTCCCTTGGGTCAGGATTTACCATTCAGAATCAGAAAAAGGAAAATAAAGCTATCATATAATTTCCAGTTGGGTAAGAGATCTTTAAAGGATGGGTGGATATTAGAATGTATGTAAACTATCACATCATTATCTAAAATTATCAGAAAATGACAGTATAAATCAAAATGAAACACAACAAAACAGAGGTTTAGTTAAGTATGTCAGCTGCATAGCCTTGCTGCTGAAATTAGACAAAAAGCTTCCTTATTCATTTTTCATTTAAGCAGATTCAGTGTTTTCCACATCTGCAAGTCAGCTCTTTAAACCCCAGAGGAATATGCAAAACTATGTGTCTCTGTCAGAATTTTTTCACACTCAGAATCCTACATTTTAAATAATCCATGCTTGGTGGGATAGTAAAGGCTAGTGCCAAAAAAAAAGAAAGAGGGTTTGAAATATAGGCTGCAAAAAGAAAAGTTGTGTATCAAATGATTTCTTGATGGTGAATATGGCGATTTGTTACAAAAGAAATAATAAAGAGCAGAAGATTTTAAATACCCTTTTTGTCACAAAGAATCAGTGACTAAACACTTAAAAAGAACACAACAATAACTAGGAAAAGACTTCACTGGCTACTTCTGGAGATGGAAAATTAATTGCTGGAAATGAAATTATTTATTTTATTTATTTATAAAATTTATAGGCCACCCATCTTACCTCAAGGTAATTATATAGAATCAGAAAGTTGTTATTTGAATTTTCCCAAGAAAAAAGTCCAGCATAATGATATTCCAAAAATTAAATATATTTACAAATAAAATATTTGAATAAACTACTAATTTTAGTCACTATGACTTTTTCCATATTGACTGGAAATTGTCATGAAGAGTAGAGGGACCATCTTCACAGAAATCTAGAACAGTTTTTTTTCTTCTGTTCAATCATGTCCAGTTCTTGAAGACTGCCTGGAGAAGTCCCTGCAGTTTTCATGGCAAGGTTTTTCAGAAATACCTTGTTATTGCTTCCTTCTTAGGGCTAAGAAAAAGTAACTTACCAAAGGTTACCTAGCTGGCTTTGTATGTAAGGTAAGATACCCAAAGATGCTGTGGTAAGAACGCATCCCCCTCCCAATCCTTTTTACTATGCCCCCCCAAATCACAAGAATAAAACTCAGGAAAAGAAATACATAAACAATATTTCACTCATGAAATCCCTGGCTATTGCAAAAAGCAAGAGCATTGAATCAGCCCTGTTGATTCACAAAGAGAGCTCAATGGAGGTAATAGACAGACTAAAGATAAGGGGGTAAAATGAATTACATTTGTTTGACAGGATTAAAACACAAGGAAGTCAGTATTTTAGACCTATTGCTAACCTTTGTGAAACAAGCTAAACAAATCTAACAACAGAAGCATACAAAGCAAACCTTCAAATTATGAAATGTTGTAAACCAGGGGTGTCAAACTCAATTTCATTGAGGGCCACATCAGCATTGCAGTTGCCCTTGGGGGGCCAGGTGGGTGTGGCCAGGATGGGTGTGGCCTATTGGGTAGGTGTGGATGGAGTGGGTGTGGCCTACTGGGTGGGCATGGCCAGCTCTACATCATTCGCACCAAGGGTGCCTGTGGGGGCCTGGGCAGGAGTGAGATAGATCTGAGGGTTTCTGGCAGAAGGGGGTGGGACCAGGGCAAGTGCCAAGGCATGGTCCACTGGAGGAGCCTCACTGTTCCTCTCAGGCCATGGGGGGGCTGGATGGTGGTGCAGGCTGCCCGGAGCCCTGGGCAGCAGAGGTCAAATGCCCAGCCTGGCCCTGAAGCACCCATGGCACCAAGCCCAGCCCCATTTACCCAAGGGGGTGCCCAGCTGTACTTACCTCCTCCTCAAGGCTGCTGCTGCTGTGCTTGCTCTCCTTAGTCAGGATGCTCATGATGGCTATGAGGGCAAAGTCAGAGGGAGGCCCATTCCCTCTCTATGGGAGGAGACCCGGCTTTGTATCCAAAGCTTCCTTAGCAATATTTATTTTATTTACTTATTTAAATCACATTTATATGCCGCCCCTCTCCAAAGACCCGGGGCGGCTCACAACAAAAAATACTACAATAATTTTAAAATTAACACATTCATACCACACACAAACTCAATCAATTCACATGCACTGATGGCGGGACACATGCACTGATAGGGCCGAGGGGCAGAGCACAGCTCACATGCCCCAAGCCTGTCGGCATAGATGTGTCTTCAATCCTTTCCGGAAGGCTAGGAGGGAGGAAGCAATACGAACCTCCAAGGGAAGCTGGTTCCAGAGGGCTGGGGCAGCAATAGAGAAGGCCCTTGCCCTAGGTCCTGCCAGACAGCATTGTTTAACGGACAGGACTCGTAGGAGGCCAACCCTGTGCACCCTAACCGGTCGCTGGGATTCATGAGGCAGGAGACGGTCCCGCAAGTATCTTGGTCCGTTGCCATAAAGGGCTTTATAGGTCATAACCAACACTTTGAATTGTGTTCGGAGACCAATTGGTAGCCAGTGCAGCTCACGAAGAGCTGGAGTGATATGAGCATGCCTTGGGAGACCCAAGACAGCTCGCGCGGCTGCATTCTGGACTACCTGCAGTCTCCGGACATTCTTCAAAGGTAGCCCCATGTAGAGAGCATTACAGTAGTCGAATCTCGAGGTGACAAGGGCAGGGGTGACTGTGAGGAGTGACTCCCGATCCAAATAGGGCTGCAACTGGCACACCAGGCGATCCTGGGTGAATGCTCCCCTCGCCACAGCCGAAAAATGATGTTCCAAACTTAGCTGTGGATCGAGGAGAACACCCAAGTTGCGAACCTTCTCCGAGGGGGACAAAACTTCTCCCCCCAGGGTAATGGACGGACAGATAGAATTGTCCTTGGGAGGCAGAACCCATAGCCACTCCGTCTTGTCGGGATTGAGTCTGAGCCTGTTGGCACCCATCCAAACCTCAACAGCCTCCAGGCACTGGTTCATCACTTCTACTGCTTCACTGTAATAAGAACATAAGAACATAAGAACATAAGAAGAGCCATGCTGAATCAGGCCAAAGCCCATCGAGTCCAGCATTCTGTGTCACACAGTGGCCCACCAAATGTACATGGGGATCTTGAGCAGAAAGAGAAGGCAAAACCCT
Organism: Bothrops alternatus; assembly: GCA_034064705.1. Classification (NCBI taxonomy): domain Eukaryota; kingdom Metazoa; phylum Chordata; class Lepidosauria; order Squamata; family Viperidae; genus Bothrops; species Bothrops alternatus. Next base: position 14,416,681 of record JARGCV010000124.1, on the reverse strand, counting down.
CCCTTTCCCTTGACCCCCAAACAAATGGTACTCAAGGGAATCCTGCCTGCCTCAACCAACATAGAGGCGGCACATGGACATCTGTTTTAATAACCACCAATACACTTTGCATCCATGAATCTATCTAGCCTTGCCTTGAAGCTGTCAAGGCTGACAGCTGTCACGACCCCTTCAGGAAGTGAATTCCATAAATCAACGACCCTCTGGGTGAAGAAATATTTCCCTTTATTTGTCCTCACTTTCTTAGCTATAAGCTTTAGGGAGTGCCCCCTTGTCCTGGTATTGTGTGATAGAGAAAATAATTTTTCTCTATCCACATTTTCTATCCCATGCATGATTTTATACACTTCGATCAAGTCACCCCTTAAACGCCGTCTTTCAAGGCTGAAGAGACCAAGGCGTTGCAATCTGGTTTCATAAGGGAGGCGCTCCATTTCCTTGATCATTCTTGTTGCCCTTTTTTGCACCTTTTCCAGTTCCATTATATCCTTCTTGAGGTGCGGTGACCAGAACTGTACACAGTACTCCAAGTGTGGTCTCACCATCGATTTGTACAGAGGCAATACAACACTTGCTGACTTATTTTCGATTCCCTTCCTAATCATGCCAAGCATGGAATTTGCTTTTTTTACTGCTGCTGCGCATTGGGTTGACATCTTCATCGAGCTGTCCACCAAAACCCCAAGATCCCTTTCTTGAGTTGTCTCAGAAAGTTTGGTCCCCATCAGTTGGTAAGTATAATTGGGGTTCTTTGCCCCGATGTGCATAACTTTGCACTTGTTTAGGTTAAAATGCATTTGCCACTTTGTTGCCCACTCACACAATTTCGAGAGATCCTTCTGGAGCTCCCGACAATCAGTTTCACTTTTCACAACCCGGAACAATTTAGTGTCATCAGCAAACTTGGCTACCTCACTATTAACTTCTACATCCAGATCATTGATGAATAAATTAAAAAGTAAAGGCCCCAAAACTGAACCTTGGGGTACACCACTTCTCACTTCTTTCCATCCGGAGAATTGTCCATTTATTGCCACCCTTTGCTTCCTACAATTTAGCCAGTTACCAATCCAGGACAAGACCTGTCCTCTAATTCCGTGGCTGGAGAGCTTTTTTAGGAGCCTTTGGTGAGGGACTTTGTCAAAAGCTTTTTGAAAGTCAAGATATACAATATCAACTGGGGCCCCTTTATCTATGTATTTATTTACACCCTCAAAGAATTCTAACAAGTTAGTAAGACATGATTTGCCTTTGCAGAAACCATGTTGATTTTCTTTCAGCAATGCCTGTTTTTCTATGTGCCCTGTAATTTTATCTTTAATAATGGTTTCCATCAGTTTGCCTGGAACTGAGGTTAGACTGACTGGTCTATAGTTTCCTGGATCACCTCTGGATCCTTTCTTGAAGATGGGGGTTATATTTGCTTCCCTCCAATCCTCCGGTACAGTGCCTGATCTTAGAGAAAGATTGTATATTTTAGCTAGAAGTTCAGCAATTTCACACTTGAGTTCCTTGAGAATTCTAGGGTGGATGCCATCTGGACCCGGCGATTTGTTGACGTTTAGTTTAGAAAGGCATGCAAGAACATCTTCCTTGTTTATCTCTATCAGGTTTAATTCTTCTATTTCCCTCCCTGGGAAAACTAATTCAGTGGCAGGCAAATGTTCTCTATCCTCCTCGGTGAAAACGGAGGCAAAGAAGTCATTTAGCCTCTCAGCAATCTCCTTGTCTTCTCTGATTATCCCCTTCTGACCATTGTTATCAAGTGGCCCAACTGATTTTCTGGTTGGGTTCCTGCTTCTGATGTACTTAAAAAAGGTTTTGTTATTATTTTTAATATTCTTGGCTATATGCTTCTCAAAGTCTCTCTTGGCTTTCATGACTATCGCCTTGCATTTGGTCTGCCAGAATTTGTGATCCCTCCTGTTCTCCTCGGTAGGAAGAGCCTTCCATTTCTTAAATGAGTTTTTCTTCTTTCCAATAACCTCCTTTACCTCATTCGTAAGCCATACTGGTATCCTCTTGGACTTTCCAATCCTCTTTCTTCTTTTAGGAATGCATTTTATTTGAGCCTGCTGTAACGTATTTTTAAACAGTTTCCAAGCATTTTGGAGGGATTTGACTTTTTTTACTGTTCCTTTTAGTTTCTTCTTTACTATTTTCCTCATTTTGTCAAAATTCCCTCTGTGAAAGTTTAAGGTCTCTGTGTTAGTTTTCACTGACAATTTGCTATCCATGGTTAAGTTGAAGGTTATTGTGTTGTGATCGCTGGTTCCTATGGGCTCGGTTACAAGGACATCATGAACCAAATCCTGTGTGTTAGTTAGAACCAAGTCCAGGATCCCCTTTCCCCTGGTAGGTTCCATGACCATCTGCTCAAGGGAATAATCGGCTAACATGTCGAGGAACCTTGTCTCTCTTTCATGTGTAGAACAAGAATTTACCCAATCTATTTGGGGATAGTTGAAGTCCCCCATTATGACTACCCTATTTCTTTTTGAGGCCTCCTTAAATTCATTTTCCAAATAGCAATCTGCCTCTGGAGTTTGGTTGGGAGGGCGATAGCAGATCCCTAACGTCAGATTAGTTTCCTGTCCTGGGATTTTTATCCACAATGTTTCTGTGGGTGAGTTTGAATTTTCTTGAATTTCGAGTTCATGAGATTCTAACTCCTCATTTATGTACAAGGCTATGCCACCACCATTTCTCCCTCTCCTGTCCATCCTATACAATTTGTAACCTGGAATCCTTGTGTCCCATTGGTTTTCATCTGTCCACCAGGTTTCTGTTATGCCGATAATATCAATATTATTTTCCTTCACCAAGCATTCCAATTCCCCTATTTTTGCTCGAATGCTTCTAGCATTTGTGTACAGACCTTTATATGTAATTTTCTGGTGCACTTTCAACGTAATGACACGGGGTAGAGATATAAAGCTGGGTATCATCAGCATATTGATGATAACTTACCCCGTGCCAATGGATGATCTCACCCAATGGCTTCATGTAGATGTTAAAAAGCAGAGGTGAGAGAACGGACCCCTGAGGGACTCCACATGGAAGAGACCTTGGGGCCGATCTCCGACCTCCTGCAAACACCGACTGCGACCGGCCAGAGAGGTAGGATGCGAACCATCGTAGAACGGTGCCTCGCACTCCAAGGCCCTCCAACCGGCGCAGAAGGATACCATGGTCGATGGTATCGAATGCCGCTGAGAGGTCAAGAAGCACCAGGATAGTGGGATAACCTCTATCCCGGGCCTGCCAGAGATCATTGATCAGCGTGACCAAAGCAGTTTCTGTGCTGTAACCGGACCTGAACCCAGACTGCTGAGGGCCCAGATAATCCGTTTCATTCAAGGACCGTTGGAGTCATCACCTTCTCAACAACCTTCCCCAAAAAGGGAAGGTTGGAGACTGGATGATAATTATTTAAAACTGCCAGGTCCAGGGAAGGCTTCTTGAGAAGGGGGCGCACAAGTGCCTCCTTTAAGGGAGCCAGAAAGGACCCCTCCCTCAATGAAGCGATAACAACCGCCTGGACACAGCTCCGTGTCACCTCCCTGCTAGCCGAAACCAGCAGGAGGGGCATTGGTCCAGTAAACAGGTGGCAGAACTTACAGATCCAATGGCCTTGCCCACATCATCAGGAGTTACCAGGTCAAACTCATCCCATACAACAGGACAGACGAACCTCTGTCATCTCGACTGACTCATTGTCAGCTGACACTGCATTCCAATGGGAGTCCAAGTCAGTCCGGATCTGAGCGACCTTGTCTGCAAAAAAGGTGTTAAATTCTTCGGCATTGCCTTGCAAAGGTTCCTCTCTCCTCCCTGTATTCAGGAGAGAGCGAGTCACCCTAAACAGGGCAGCCGGATGAGATTCCGCAGACGCGATCAATGCGGAAAGATACTGAGTGATCGCTTCCAAATAGGTCTTAATATAAGCTCCCAATTTGGTTCGATTAGGTTCGGATCTGCTTTTCCTCCATTGCTTCTCTAGACATCTCTTCTGGCGCTTCATCCCCCTGAGTTCCTCGGTAAACCAAGGAGATCTCCTGGGTCTGGTGCCACAGAGAGGTCGCAATGGCGCAATCCGATCTAGAGCCCCCGTCATGGCCGTATTCCAGGCCATCACTAGGGACTCCGCCGGACTGTGTATGAGCGAATCCGGCAATTCCCCAAGCGCCCTTTGAAAACCAATAGGGTCCATCAGGCGTCTGGGGTGGAACCATTTAATCGGTTCCGGCTCCCTGCAAGAGAGGATTGGTGTTGTAAACTCTAGCCGCAGCAGAAAATGATCTGTCCATGACATGGGCAACACTTCTAAGCCCCTTAGTTTCAGATCATAACTCAACTGCTCCGAGAGGAAAACCAGGTCAGGTGTGTGTCCCCCCTCATGGGTTGGGCCCTCAATTACCTGTGTCAGCTCCATGGTTGCCATGGAGGCCATGAACTCCCGCGCCAGCCAAGAGGACTCACTGAGTGACGGCACATTGAAGTCCCCCAAGACAATAAGCCTGGGGAACTCAACCGCCAACCCGGCTACCTCGAGTAGCGTGGGCAGAGCTGTAGAAACGCAGCTGGGAGGCAGGTACGTAAGTAACAGACCCACCTGTACACCTAGGTCCAACCTCATAAGGAGGGACTCACAACCTGATATCTCAGTAGCAGCGAGTCTGCGCAGCCCGAGTGTCTCCTTAGCTATAATCACCACTCCTCCCCCCCTTCCCTGGGGTCGCGGCTGATGCCATACCTGAAACCCAGCTGGACACATCTCAGAGAGGGGAACTCCTCCCTCTGGGGTCAGCCAGGTCTCAGTCACACATGCCAGGTTGGCATCCTCCTCCAGAATTAAATCCCGGATGAGGAGAGCTTTATTTACCACCAACCTGGCATTGAGCAGCAGCAGCCTGAGTCCAGGGTCCGGATTTCGCTCATTACCAGTACCCCAGGAGAGGTTCAAGGGGCTGGAACAAGAGATCACTTTCAAGCAGCGAGGCCTTGTTCCCCGAGAGCGGCCTACCCCAGGCCTCCCATCATATCTGCCCCATAAGACTGGTATAAACTGGCCCTCTTATCCCTCAGAGGAAGGCTCCTCCATTTCTCTAGCCTCCATAAATGCCGACAGGTCGGCCCTTCCATTTATCAGAGGTCCACAACCACCCATCCATTCAACCCAATTCATTCCACAGTCAATCCCCCTCCCACATCATTCATAAGTTTAGAATAAAAACTAAACAGTATTAAAAATTAAACATTAATAATTAAAATTTACATAAAAATTTAAAAACATATTCCTCCTAAACCAGTCTGGGCTCCCCTCCAAGAAGTCCTATATATACAGTTATAGATGTTATATCTGGAGCCGTGGTGCCTCTCAAATTTAATGTAAAACCAGAAAAACCAGCTGCTGGAACAAAGATAAGGGCAAAAACAGTGGAAGTCCAGAAGAGGTATAAATAAAAAAGCTGGAGTAAAAACTGGAACAATTGGGATGGCTAATCCAGCAGGTTTACTAAAACCCAAGCTAAGGCCCGTAATAGAAGAAGTAGTGGAAGCAGGCGTGCCAAATGTTAATCCTGCCTAAATAGTTGTAACTGTTCCTGTATTAGTCCCTCCTAAGATAGAACCTGTAGTAGGCTTTGAGCTAAAAGGTCCAAAACCAAAACCCACAGAAGGAGTAGTTGTAAAAGCAGTAGTAATTGTAAAAACAGGAGTAGTTGTAAAACAGGAGTAGTTGTAAAAGCAGGAGTAGTTGTAAAAGCAGTAGTTGTAAAAGCAGTAGCTGTAGCTGTTAAACCCAATAGGATGAGAGACCCCCCAGGATAGGCCAGGAGGAGGGGGTAAGGGGATGTTGAAAGGCAGCAGAGCAGGACTAAGGCAGGACTTCCTTCAGACCCTCCCTCTCCTTCTTTCCTTCCTAAGTACAGATTGGTGGAGAAATATTTGAGATGAGGGAGGGAGAAAAACAGGCAAGAAATGCAGCTGGGGAGGTGTCACCCTTCGTGAGGAATGAAGAAATGCACCATCACCTGGAAGTAGCCAGCACATGGCCTTCACCTACTTCACATATCTGGCTTGGTGGGCTCTGGGAGAGGGGATGCCATGAGCATCCATGCCATGCGTGAGAGTCAACATTACCTATGCAATGCCCAGTCCCCAGCCTGCCCGGTCTCGAGCACCTTGCTGCCTGCCAAAACCCCTTGCCCGGAGCCCATCAAGCCAGATAGGTGAAGTAGGCGAGGGCCATTTGCTGGCCACTTCCAGGTGATGGTGCATTTCTTCATTCCTCACAAAGGGTGACACCTCCCCAGCATGCACCCAGGGGCAGGGCCGATGCGACAGGGGCTGATTCCTCGCTGTTTCCAGATGGCTTTGTGGAGCTAAGACTGAATGCATTTCAGCATAGACGGCCACCACAAAATTGTACATTGACTCCCAGCTGGCTTGTGCCAGGGCCAAGGCAGAGGGGGCCATTCCATCACTGTTCCCAGGATGACTTCGCGGGCCACATGAAACCACTTCGTGAGCCACATCCGGCCCCCGGGCCTTGTGTTTGACATGGCTGTTGTAAACTATGTAAAAAAATCCTTGTACTCATTGAATCAGTTGGCTATCCCAGAACTGCATGCTGTGTTGCTTCTGACCAATTAAAAGCCTTATTTTCGAGCTGCTGTCTTTGTTCTTCATATCCTGAGGTGTGTCTGTTCCTCCCAGCTAGGGACCTGAGTGGATTTCTTCTTTCTTTGTCTTTTGAAAAAGCATCTTTGGGACAACCATAACCTAATGACTGATAATCTTCATAGATAATAATGTATGATAGAACTCATGGTTTTCCTGTGTCTAGTCTGATGCCTTATAACAGTGATGGCGAACCTTTTAGAGACCGAGTGCCCAAACTGTAACCCAAAACCCACTTATGTATCATTGGGTGCTGGGTGGGTGTGGCCCATTGGCTGGGTGTGGCTGTGGTGATAACAGCAGACTGGGTGGGACTAAAAAGTTCAATCAATCAATTCCAACTTTGCAAGATTTTTTTTCCCACAAGAAGTTGAAATTGACTGATTGATTGAACCTTTTTTTTTTTTGCACATGGCAGCGGAGGCCTAAAGTGAAAAGGTTTTATAAAACCCAGCTGAAGGCCTAAGACTGGGGTGATGGTGTGCATGCTCACAGAGAGGGCTTTGAGTGCCGCCTCTGGCACCCGTGCCATAGGTTTGCCACCACTGCCTTATAACCACTACATCAAACTGGCTCTCAAAAACCTCACCATGTCATGGTTTGAACACACAGTCTTCTGATCAGAACCTGCATTTGCTAGAACAGACAGCAAGGCTCCATTTGCTAGAACAGACAGCAAGGCTCCATTTGGTGACTGGAGGCCTGTTGACATTAAAGTGTTAAAAGCAGAACACCAGGGGAAATCACACTGTCTGAAGTAAGTGAAGAGCTGAAGAAGGTGTATGGGAGAGGGAGTCTACAAAGATTGCATCTGTCTGCGTGCATCCAGGATGCAGAAAAGAGGAAACCCAGCTCATTTACTCAAGACATTTTTCCAGTGAACATTGGAAGAGAGGATTTCTTACCACGAGCTTTAACCAGTATTTAAACACTAATTGATAGATTACATTTCATCATGTCAATGTCAATTCTGACTGCATAGCTAGATTTTTCTTCAGTCTGGTTCTTCAGTTCTTCCAACACTGCACTCAATGTCACTGTAACTGAATCTATCCATCTTGCTATTCCTACCTATTTTCCAACATTTCAGAGTTCTCTGTAGAGTGAGGTCTTCACATAGTATGTTCAAAGTATGATAATTTTCAGCCTAGCCATGTGAAAATTCATTTCATGATCTACTGTTTGTTTCATTAGCTACTATGGTATCCTCGGGAATTTTCTCCAACATCAAAATTCAAAAGTATCAATATTGTTTCTATCTTATTTCTTCAAAGTCAAGGTTTTTTTCTATAAAGCATCAGAGAAAACCTTTATTGAACAATTTTTATCTTTACAGACATGGCCAGATCCCAGGATCTATCTTTTTCAAGCCTTCATTACTATTCTACCAAATGCTACTCTGTGGAGTTGCTTTGGTGTTGACAGTTGATCATACAGTAAAGGCTGCCTAGTACTTCAATTATATTCAATGTCAATTAAGTCTGGTTATATACCTGTTGCCATTAGTTTAGTTTCCTTTTGATTTAATCTTAGATCTATTTTTCTTCACTGTTCTGCTTGACTTCCATTATTGGGATTATAGAACATTTGCATTTTAGCTGTCAAAATAATGTCATCAGCATTGTGCACATTATTGATATTTCAATAATAAACCAACTTTAAATCATTACTCATGTTTTAATGTCATTTATTCTGCATACACATTGTCTAAATAAGACAGAGATTTATAATGTTATCTCACTCCTTGATTCTGGATAGTCTGTCCAGCATCTGGCATCTTAACCTGTGTTCAGGTTTTGCATAAAAACAATGAGATGTTCTGGGAATCCAATTTGTATAAGCACATTCCACAACAGTTTTGAAACATAGCTATCCATATTCTAGTTTCTACTTGTAAAACTAGTATTCTACTAAATGATAAAGAGGTACAATTAAACTTAACTGAAATTATACCTTGCACAATCAAAAGGAACAATTATAATTGATTTATTTAACAAGTGCTAAGATCACCTGTATAACAGGAAACAAAACCGATTCTGTTGACAGAGGATCTGGTTGCATTTATATACCTTCCACTCTTGATTATATTTTCTAACAGTGGAACATCAAAAGATAGGTCAGTCATAGAATCCAGCTAGATATCCATATCCAACCTGTTTGGGCAGTTCCTGACAGGTGTACTTTTGTTTTAATTGGTTACCCTTTATTCATTTATAATCCCCTTTCAACTGTTTTATTGATATTTCTATTCTGTTTTATATTATTTGTTCTTTAGGTTTACAGCATCACTTTCCAACCATTCTTTTTATACAGACCACTATATCAATATTGAAAGCTTTTGTGGATCCCTAAGTAAGCAAACCTTTTAAAATACACTCCCTCTTGATTAGGCTGGATAAAAGCCATTTATTTTTAGATTCCTGTTTTCTGAAATGTGTAAAATGCATAAATTTTTGATAAAGAAAAACATTTTACAAATAATAACATAAATATTAAATATGATACATATGAAGGACATGAGATATTGTTATCATTGTCATCACATATTATTTTGTCCTTGCCACACAAATCACTTGGAAAAGACTTTGCTGTCTATGGCTTACTGGTAAAAACCCACAAACTTAAGGGAATGTTACCTAACTGCTAAATGAGCTATTACTGTATATTTTAGTGAAGCCAAACAAATAAATGAATAGGACGTTTTTTATGCACATTTCTATTGATAAGTTAAAGTAAGTTGCTATTCATCTAGTGAATGAAGCTAGTTGATAGGTTGGAGACTGATACAATAGGAAATACAGGATTTTGAAGTCATTGACTGGGCAAAGAGACAATGATCTACCTATTATCCAGGATAATGACCATGGTTACCCCCTTTCAGACATTTATGATTTCCTTGGAATATTGGGCAACATAAAAACAGATATCATTCAATATCACCTTATCTGTCTTCCAGCAGCATTCCAAGTTAATGTTTTGTCAAGTGTCAAATAAGCTGAAACCACCAGAATCACTTTTGATGGAACAGCTGCTATTCCTGCTAAATAATTTTCTATTTCTTAGCAGTTCCATCCAGAACATCCCTTCCTTCAAATAGGAAGAAAGCTCTTTTGATAATATGATTCATTTCTAAGTAGACCACATCTGGAAAAGCATTGCATAAACATAAAATACTTTAAACACTTTAGATACATAGAATTATTATTATTATTATTATTATTATTATTATTATTATTATTATTATTATTATTATTATTATTATTATTATTATTATTTAATTTTTATGCCGCCCTAGTCCAAAGAACTCAGGGCGGCTCACAACATGATAGAAATCACAGTAAAATACATAAATATAAAAACCCCTAAGTTAAAAAAGAAAAACCAATCATTCCACAAACATACACTGGCTAGGGGCAAGGTATTAGCTGCCCCAGGCCTGCCGGCAAAGGTATGTTTTAAGCAATTTACGAAAGGCGGAGAGGGTGGGGGTGACATAGATCTCCAGGGGAAGTTGGTTCCAGAGGGCCGGGGCCGCAACAGAGAAGGCTCTTCCCCTAGGCCCCGCCAGGCGACACTGTCTGGCTGACAGGACCTGGAGAAGGCCGGCTCTGTGGGCCCTAACCAGCCGCTGGGATTCATGAGGCAGCAGACGGTCCCGTAAATAACCTGGTCCGATGCCATGTAGGGCTTTATAGGTCATAACCAACACTTTGAATTGGGTTCGGAGACCAATTGGCAGCCAATGCAGCTCACAGAGTGATGCCGAAATGTGGGCATTTCTAGGCAAGCCCAACACTGCTTGCGCGGCTGCATTCTGCATTACCTGAAGTCTCCGAACATTTTTCAAAAATAGCCCCATGTAGAGAGCATTGCAGTAGTCGAGCCTCGAGGTGATAAGGGCATGAGTGACTGTGAGAAGAGACTCCTGGTCCAAATAAGGCCGCAACTGGTGCACCAGGCAAACCTGGGCAAATGTCCTCCTCGCCACAGCCAAAAAATGATGTTCCAGATTTAGCTGTGGATCGAGGAGGACGCCCAAAGTTGCAGACCTTCTCTGAGGGGGTCAAAAGCTCCCCCCCAGGCTAATGGACAGATAGATTGAAATATCTTTGGGAGGCAGAACCCATAGCCACTCCGTCTTGTCGGGGTTGAGTTTGAGCCTGTTGGCTCAAGGAATTAAAGTGTTAATGTTTTAAATTAATTATCATAAGTGCTGCCCCTGCTCCTGCCCATCTAGCAGTTCAAAAGCATGCAAATGTGAGTAGATAAATAGGTACCCCTTCTCTCCCTCCCCCCCTCCACTCCACCTCACTTGTTTGTGGAAAATATGCTGCTTGGCAGCAGTCTGCACGAATTCTACCAAATGTGCCCTGCAGGGGGCGCATGAAGAGCACAGGCGCAGAGCAAGGCCCCGCCCTCCCCAAGGACTCATTGTGCAGCAACCAGATTGACTTCTTCTCATGCACGCAGGTCAGTGAAGGGGAGGCCGCTGCAGCACCCAACTCCTGCGCCTGTCAGCTGGTGAACCCCAAACTTGCACATGTCAGCCGGGAGGTCTGGCGACGGTCGCCGGTCTCCTTTGCCACCCCGCCCATCCTCGACTCCTCCTCCGCCCATTCATGTGGAGCCCGCCGGGGCTTGACAGGGAGAGAGGGAGGGAAGGAGGAAGGGACTCCTCCTCCTCTCTTAAGCTTCAAAGCATGATCGGCTTCCCAAGGACGCCACAATCCTCATGAAAGTGGGGGAGGGAGAAGCAAAGCAGGTGAGAAAGCTCGCGGCGGGCTTGAAGGAGCACCTGTCAGTGTTGGTGATGAGAAATTCCCCACAAACCCAGGGAAGGGGTGGAGAAAAGGAGCCCCCTTTGGGAGGAAACTGCCACCTTCTTTTCCTTGGCTTTGCACTCTTCTGTTCCTCAGCAGCCGGGCTGCCAAGCCTCTGCTGGCTGGAACTTCCTTTCCTTCCCTCCCTCTTGGTCTCTTCCTCCTTCCCTCCCTCTCCCATTGTCCCTTCCTTCCTTCCTTTCCTTCGCCTCACTCTTTGTCCCTCCTTCCCTCCCTCTTTCCCCTTGTCCCTTCCTTCCTCCTTTCCTCCCTCCTTCCCTCCCTCCCTCCCTTTCTTCCTTCCTTCCTTCATTCCTTTCCTTCGCCTCACTCTTTGTCCCTCCTTCCCTCCCTCTTTCCCCTTGGCCGTTCTATCCTTCCTTCCTTCTTCCCTCTTGTCCAGGATCGGGGCGAGCCTCTATAGCTGATCCGCACTTCTGCTGAGCAGCCCAGAAGCAGATCAGCTGTAGCAGCTTTCCTGCGCTCCTGCCCAGCAAACTTGCTCGAGCTTTGCTGGAAAATATGCTGCTTGCTAATTTAGCAGAAGTGCGAATCAGCTGTAGCCCGGCGAAGCTGAGCAAGTGAGCTGGGCAGAGCTCTCCTCTGCCTCTGCCTATGCACAGGCAGGTTTGGCATGTCGCCATGGCCACCAACAGCAAAGCCACCAGCCACGCTGGCAGCCTGTCCCCCTCCCCTTGTCCCTTCCTGCACATGGAGGGAGAGAGGAAGGAAGGGACGAAGAGGGAGAGAAGTAAGGGACAATGAGAGAGGGAAGGAAGGAAGAAACAGTGGAAGGGAGGGAGGGAAGGAAGGAAGGAACAAAGAGGGAAGGAAGGAAGGAAGGAAGGAAGGAAGGAAGGAAGGAAGGAAGGAAGGAAGGAAGGAAGGAAGGGACAAGGGGAGAGAGGGAGGGAAGGAGGAAGAAATTAAGAAGGAGATGAAGGAAAGAAGGAAGGGACAATGGGAAAGAGGGAGGGAAGGAGGAAGAGACTAAGGAAGGTGAAGGAAAGGAAAGAAAGAAGGAAGGAAGGGACAATGGGAGATAGGGAGGGAAGGAGGAAGAGACTAAGAAGGAGGTGAAGGAAAGGAAGGAAAGAAGGAAGGGACAATGGGAAAGAGGGAGGGAAGGAGGAAGAGACTAAGGGAGGTGAAGGAAAGGAAGGAAGGAAGGAAGGAAGGAAGGAAGGGACAAAGGGAGAGAAGGGAGGGAAGGAAGGCAGGCACCCACCCCAGTCCCATCCCAGAGACCCACAGATTCACCCCCACAGGCACTCTGCAACCTGAGTGATCAGCTGGCCATGCCCCCTGGCCATTGATCACGTGACACTGTGAACATCATAAGTATGAATCAGTTGTCAAGCATCCGAATGTAAATCACATGACCCTGGGGATGCTGCAACAACCATAAGTGTGAAAAATGATCATAATTCGCTTTTCAGTACTGTTGTAACTTCAAACAGTCACTAAGCGAATTGTTGTAAGTCGAGGACTACCTATACTTTCCCATTTTTTCCTCTTTTTTTGATCAAGCTTTTGATGCCCCCCGGCTAGCTGGATGGGGGGTTGGGGGTCACCACAACATGAGGAACTGTATTAAAGGGTCGCGGCATTAGGAAGGTTGAGAACCACTGGTGTAAAGTCATGCTGGCCACATGACCATTGAAATGTCTTCAGATAATGCTGGCTCCCTCAGCTAAAAAAATGCTGATGAGCACTGCCCCCTAGAGTCAGACACGACTGGGCAGGAGAAACCTTTACCTTTACCAGTATCTATTACACATGAGAGTTGTACTTATTTATATGTTTATATCTACATTTTATAATAACTACATTTTAAAACTGATATTAGTAAAACCTTAATATTGTTCTAAATCCAATTGACACAATATTTTGCTTCTGCAGACATCAACCTCAGAGGGAAAAAACTGTTAAAAACAGAAAGTTTGATTACAGATGTTTTATACTCAACAGGCTATGAAACATATAGGTAATGCTCTACAAAGACCTTATAGTGCTTGGATGATTAAAAGAACAGCACCCTTAGATTGAGCTGAAATTTTCTATAAAAGGAAAGGAAGACTTTTGTTTATTTGCTCTTTTTTTTCTGTTTGGCAGTACAATGGTGGGAGATGATTTGTTACAACTTTTCCCACAGACCAATCCCTGGGAGTACATTGCTAATGAATACATGTTCTCATGATTTTACAGAAATAGTATCTTTGCGTTTTTTTTTTACTTAAAATTATTAGGCTGGACTCTCTCCAGCATTACTTTTGTGTAATTTCCCTTTGTTACTGATAATTTTAGGAAACTAACTCAACAAAGCTAATTTATTCTTTATTATTTTCAGTGATGATATAAAAATATAGTCCTCAAGAGCCAATGGAGTTAATAGTTCACATTCACATTCAATTATGAGAAACTTTTTATTTAGTCTTTAAGAGGGTGTTTTTTAACTCCTCTTATGAAGGGTTACAGCTTAATACAAAAAGCCCTCGCTCCACCAATCATGTTTAATCTAATGCACAAAAAGTTAAGAAATATTTATATAGCTTTGCAAGTCATCCATCAGCTCACTGGCACTAATATATACAGTTCATGAAACAGGCTGCACAACAGCAGGAAGACTTGGTACATCCCAGAGTCATTCTAGATTCTGTCGATCATCTTCTAAAGCCACAATAATGTTAGCTGTTTCTACCATTCATCCAACATATAAGCAGATTGCCAAAGTTTTTTTTAAGCTACTCTTTCTCCACGTAAGACTTCCATGCTCTTTCCTGTGAACAAACTATTTCTCCATAAATTACTGCTTAACGAATGAAACATAGGATGTACTAATTTTAGTACAGTCATTTATTATGGTCCAAGAGCAACATAAGAAAACAAAGTCTGAACAATGACAAATTGATTGAATACAAATGTAATATTCATATAATGTCTGCATTACAAACATCAAATATTTTCTCCATAATTAACTAAGACTGAACAATAAGTGCCCTAATTTTACAAGCCACACTATGGAATATGGTAACTTAAAGTATAAGATTGTTGTTAGAGTCTCAGTGAAGGAAAGAAACTTAAAGTTTTATGTCCTGCCAGAGAAGGAATATTAATTTTACAACAATCTTCCATTAATAATCTGTTTGCCATTTTAAAAGCCTCCTTTAAAGACAAGAGACAAAGAAACCTTAACATCTAAGTGTATTACCGGTAGTAGAAATCTACAATGGAGATTGTAGAGTTTCCCATCCAGGTTAACTTCCTATCTTTCATGTTATCCAATGAAAGAAAGAAAAATTACACTATCCAATTAATCACAGCAACTACTAAACTATGATTATTTCTGGCCCATCCTCAGCTATCCCTAACATATTTCATGGTTTTGAAATTACTTCATTTCCAGTGGAGCACATTTGGAACTATGTGTGTGTGTGTGTGTGTGTGTGTGTGTGTGTGTGTGTGTGTGTGTGTGTGTGTGTGTGTTTTCTGAGGTTTTTGCGGGTGTTTGTATGTAGGCCTTTGGTTATTCGGGTTTTCTCCCATGTAAAATTGGAAGTGTCTTGGCGGTGTTTCAACGAAGTCCCATTCGTCATCTTCAGGCTGGTGTTTTCAGCTTCGTGCTTCTAGGAGCAATGTGTGATCGTAGCTGTTTCTTCCTTTTAACTGCCAGTGGGGGTATGAACTGATTGGGTGGGAGCTTGGCTTTGTTCTGATTGGGTGGAGGTGTGTTCTGATTGGTTAGGGGCTTGGCTGTACTCTGATTGGATGGGGGGTTGGCTCTGATTGGATGGAGGAGTGTTCTGTTTGGGTAGGGGCTTTGTTGTGCTCAGGTTAGTCTGAGTTGCATGGGGATTTGAGATGGTGAGCTGCATTGCTGTTGTTTGGCTTCATGTTCGTGGTCATGCCTCATCTTCATGGTGGGTGTCAGTTTGCTTCATGTATGGATTGGAGGGGATTAAAGTGGCTAATGATGCAGCTGTGGTCTGGCTTCTGGTTTGTGGTCATGCCTCATCATCAGTGTGGGTTTGGCTTTGCTTTTTGCATGGATGTGTGGTGGTGACATCCTGTGTGATTTTCGTGAGTGTGGGTCTGGTGTCATTCTTTGTGTTAGGGACTCGTTTGTCAATAAGGGTGGGTTTCCAAATGACTGGTAGGCGGGAGGTATCATCTCGTATATTCATGCTGTGTGGGCGTTTTTCTATCTCAATGGCTTCTCTGATTATTCTGTTATTCAAGTGTTCAGTTTTGGCAATAGTTCTGGTCTTTTTAAAGTCAATTTCATGTCCTGTGGCTTTAAGATGTTGGACTAGGGAAGAAGTTAGTTCCTCTTTTTTGACTGAGTTCTTGTGTTCTTCAATGCGTGCACTTATTCTTCTGTTGGTTTGTCCAATGTATGTAGTGGGGCAAACGGTACATGGGATTTCATACACTCCTTGATTTTCTAACTCAGTTTTGTCTTTGGGGTTTCTTAGGATGGTGGATATTTTTCTGTTTGTGCAGAATGCTGTCTTGATGTTATGTTTGTGGAGGATCTTGCTGATTCTGTCTGTGGTGCCTTTTATGTATGGGAGGAGGGCTTTGCCATTTTCTTGTTCTCTGTCTTGGATTTTAGTAGGGGTTTCTAACCAATCAGAACACACCTCCACCCAATCAGAACACAGCCAAGCTCCCACCCAATCAGTTCATACCCCCACTGGCAGTTAAAAGGAAGAAACAGCTACGATCACACATTGCTCCTAGAAGCACGAAGCCAAAAGCACCAGCCCGAAGATGACGAATGGGACTTCTTCGAAATGTCGCCAAGACACTTCCAATTTTATGTGGGAGAAAACCCGAAGAACCAAAGACCTACATACAAACACAAACATATATATATCATCATTAGCCACTTTAAACCCCTCCAATCCATACATGAAGCAAACTGACACCCACCATGAAGATGAGGCACGACCACGAACACGAAGCCAAAAAATAGCAAGGCAACTCATCATCTTAAATCCCCCTGCAACTCAGATTAACCTGAGAACAACAAAGCCCCCACCCAAATAGAACACTCCCCCATCCAATCAGAGCACAGCCAACCCCCCATCCAATTAGAGTACAGCCAAGCCCCTAACCAATCAGAACACACCTCCACCCAATCAGAACACAGCCAAGCTCCCACCCAATCAGTTCATACCCCCACTGGCAGTTAAAAGGAAGAAACAGCTACGACCACACATTGCTCTTCGAAGCACGAAGCTGAAAATACCAGCCTGAAGATGACAAATGGGACTTCGTTGAAACATCGCCAAGACACTTCCAATTTTACGCAGGAGAAAACCCGAATAACCTGGTAAGCGCAGTCTCCAGGGCCTGGTGTCTTGGTTTATATATTTGGGGAAAAATAATAATAATTAATTAACAGTCAATAATGATTGATCTTGATAATTCCATAATTAGTATATTAATTAATATTATATTTCTTTGATTTTCCCTTCTTCCAATTGTATTCTCCTTCTTCAGCCTTAAACAAATATAATTCTTAATATTTTCAATGTATAAATGATTAAATATAGACATTTTTTCATATTTGTACAGATAATGATAACATCTATGTGTAAGTTTTTTATCAGCTTATATTATTCTTATAAAAATTATCTCATTAGTTCACCATGCATCCTATTTTTGTGGTTGTTGTTTAAGCTTAATTTCTCTTTTATATTCAATCCATTCTTATCAGTCATGATTTTCTCAATGCTAGTCATCTAAATATCCAAATTTTTCCATTTCAGTACCCCATCCCAATATTTTCATGTTTCATGCATTACAAAAATACTGTATTTCTTATCTAATTTATAGCAACTGCATATAACATTCTTTCTGATCAGCTTATATTTCACTTATGTTTATAAAAGTTACATCATCCCAATATTTTTACATTTTATATATTGTAAAACATACTATACTACCTAAATCTCTTATCCCTCTTATTATAGGCTCCTTTATGTTCAAACTTCTCTATTCTTTTAACCATATTCAAACTAGTGTTTCCTCATGTAATACTCCAACTGGTAGGGTGAGTCAAGTCTCTTGAATCTGCCTCTAGCCTTCTTCTTTTGTCTTTTAGCTTTCCAAGTTGATATATTCCGCTTGCCCAGCAGTTCCTGTGTTTTTGTAAGTATTGTTAGGAATAATGAAGATAAAATAGGTAAAATATATACTTTCTGCCTCCCAAATTCTGATGATTCTCCTGGGAATTCTATAGTCTATTCCATTTTTGTTGTTATATCAAAGTCTTGTAGATTTTTCCTGTTTGTATTAAACTGTAGTTCTTTTCATTTGTAGCTTCATTGATTTGATCATGTTCTTCTAATTTGTGTTCTGTTATCTGATTTGTTTGTTCCTTTGCCATCATTTTCTGAGTGTTTTTTGATTATAGATTTAGGCTAGAAATGTGCTTATTTATGTTGTTAAAGTTGGTTTTGATTTCCTCATGGTTTAAATCTATTGTCATTTGCATCTGTCATAACATTGCATACATTTCCTCTTGAAAAGTATTTATCTTGCCTTGAAATATTGCTTCTGGAGGTTTTTGATGTTCCAGGCTAAATTCTTCAGGTGTAAATATTGAATGTGGTGGTCTGTCATTTTTTGATAGGTATACAATATCCATGTTGTCTCCCCCTTTCAACTAGTCTTTCATCAATATTTTAGTGTCTATAATTAGTAGTACGGGCAATAGTTTTTTATTCAGGGGTCAATTATTAATCAGTCAAAGTTGCAATTCAGTATGTGTAGCCACCTTAAAGTCCTTCCTGTAAATTCTTCTCTAAAAGATTAGCCAAAAGCCAAAGTTTTTCTTATTCTATAAACAATTCTTACATTTAGACAACAGTCCAGGTATTTTTTTTCAGACACTTTTTAATCTTATAGTTGGCCCTGCTCTTTCTGTTCCCAGCTGTTTTCTTAAAAGTTATTTAAAATTCAAGTTAACAGATTATTCTTTGTTTCTGGGCATCTTGCCAATTTCTGAGTCATTATTGTTAGTGTTCTGTGCTCTGATTCTCCACTAGTTGTCAGTAGGTGTTTATTTTCCAGTTTTTTTCAGACAAAAAGTTATTATTGTTAGATCTATTTTTATAATTTCATCAAAACTCTTTAGGGTATAGTTTTAACAGGTTTTTTTTAGTTTCTAGATTTGTCCAGACTGTAGTATTTTAAATTTAATTTCAATATATTTCTTTCCCCCTTAGTATTAATTTGCCACTTCCATCTATGAGGGAGTGGGGATATAGTTCCCTCCCTTCACTTTCGGAGGTTTTCTTGCTTTGGGGGTCTTTCCCAAGGATTCAGTTAAAAGATAGAAGACAGAAGATCAATGCTCTTACTGGTTCAAAGCACGCTGTTCACCAATGTTTTGGTTCATGCTCTTGGACTTCGGCTGCATGTAGCTTGGGCTAGATGCTGATGTACAGCTAGCCTTTCTCCTGTTGGGTTGGAGGGCTTTCCCCAGATTGGATAAAATGACTGCCATCATTTTGTGATCAATGGAGCATCCCTCCTTCATGGTCACCTCTTTGGGGCAAGTCCAGACCCATTTAGGGTCCTCCTGGCAGGGCGAAACTGGCCGTGGGGAGCAGAGCTCTGCTATCCCACGGCCATACGCTATGGCACAAAACCGGAAGTCCACATTTACCACTTTAATTCTCATAGGAGCCAACTTAACCTTTCAGGAAACCAAACAATATCAGAGTACTATATTTGCATACTTGTGCTCTCCAGTGACTCATATTTAGAGAACTAGCAGTAAAGAGGTTAGCTAGTGATTGATAGATAATACATTGTTCTAATCTCTTCTCCTCTCTTTCAATCTCCATTCTGACTCTTTTGGTGGATCATAAGCCACCAATAGTCCAAAACAATAAAACAATAGTGCCAAAACAACCAGTATACTCCTAGACTACATCAACAAAAGGGTAATATCAAGATCAAGAGAAATAACCACTGTTCTGTGTTGAACAACCACACCTAGAACATTACAAACAGCTCTTACTATATTTTAAGAAAGACATTGATAATAAGAACATGTCTGGGGAGAGAAACCACAAGATAAATGGGTTGGAAGGAAAAAAAACTTAGGAAGAATGATTGAGATGATGAGTACATTTGGTCTGGCAAAGTGGAAATGCCAGAAGATCTATCATATGGACAAATGGAGCAAACTTGTTCAGAACTGTCCCAGAAGATAAGGAAAAATGGTTTAAGTAACAAAAAAGTTAATTTTGGTTGAACATGAGGAAAATTACCCTAATGGTAAAATTTTATGAAACAAACTGTTTTGAGAGAAGTTGCCACAGGCAAGGGATTGAAGTAAATATCTAAGATCTCTTCCAACACATACATTTTATGAGATTATTTTTTCACTTTAATGAGATACTACTTTTATTGTTTTTAAAAAGATGTTTTTAAAACTGTTAGCTTTCTTCAAAATTAATGTAGTAACAAACACCAAGGACAAGAAGATAGGATGAGAAATGGCTCCATTTAACTTAATCATTTAATTGAATTATGCTTATTATTTCAAAACTATCTTCAAGCATATCCTATAACTATTTAAGATAATTAAATAAAACAAAGTAACAAAGAGATAATTATATTTTCACATTCCTTTGTGAACATTGATCATTAAAAAATCCATAAATATACCTCAGTGATGCAATTATACATGCTTTTCATTCTAATACAGATTGGCTTTCCATTATTGTATACCCTCAAATACCAATCTTGTATAGGGTCTTGCCAAAATTAGCAATAATTTGACAAGCTGCAACCATAAAATATCTTGTTAAAAGTTTGTGCTTTGTATATGCATTTAACAATAAATACAAATTTAATAATTAAAGGATCTAGCTCAGCGGTTCTCAACCTGTGGGTCGCGACCCCATTTGGGGTCGAACGACCATTTCACGGGGTCGCCAAACACTGCAGTCCGCCATTTTTTCCCCTTTTCCCCTCGGCCGGCGCAGGGGGCAGCACCGCGCATGCACGATGCAGCCCGTCACGCCATGCATGCGCGATTCGGGCCATCGTGCGCGCCACGCATGTGCGATTCGGGCCGTTGCACCACGCTGCGCATGCACGATTTGGGTCGTTGCGCCGCGCATGCGCGATTCAGGTTGTCGCGCCATGCATGCGCAATTCGGGCCGTCGTGCCACGCATGCGTGATTCGGGCCGTCGCACCGCGCATGTGCAGTTCGGGCCATCGCACCGTGCATGCGCGGCACAGGTCGGGGTCCCGGCCTGAAAAAGGTTGAGAACCGCTGATCTAGCTATTTATGTTTGCATAATTTCTTCTGCTTCTTTAAAGATACATTTCCTGAAATTTATCTTTTATCATTAGTGGTAGTTGATACCCCTTACTCTGCATCCTCTCCATCATGTTCAGGAAACACTTTTGTTAACAACTGAGATCTGCAAATGCGTATTGTGCTATATATGGATAGCTTTTTAATATGCACTGAAAGAAATTAGAAAATGACTATTTTACTCCAGTTTTCTATAACATATTTATTTCTTTCCAAAGTAATTCTTCTTGAAATACTCATAATTCCATTATTTCCATTATGTGTTTTACATTTTCAAGAAAATTTCTTTTGCTGCTCTGCATTTCTAAATTGGGGTAAACATTCAAATATTCTGCCATAACTATTGATACACAGGTGATGTATATTTGTTTTTATAATATTTGTTTTTTCAATCTGGATTTTATATTCTTTTATATTGCTTGTTTTTATATTGGTTGTTTGATTGTGAAATGTAACCCAGAATCACATTTTGTAAGATGGGTGCCTATACAAATATAATAAATAAATAATTTGAAAGTACCCTTTGTCCCTGCCCTATCCATGCTCTATTTCTGCTCAAGCATCAGATTCTGCTTTCTTTCAGATCATAATAATGTTATGTAACTATTTGTACACATCTGGACACAAGAATCTAAATAACTACATAGGAATAACAAAGGACTTTCTGTATCGCTAGTGGTCATCCAGAATGTTGCAAGTCAATTATAATATGCTAGCTCAACTTTTTGAATGTAGTTAGATGGACAGATGATTTATATATGTATACCAAATTTATTTTTATACACACACACATCCCACAATTATATACAATTTATGTAAGCAAGCAGAAATGTCCTCTGATTTATCCATAAATTATAATACCTTCCCATTAAACCTGTTACATAATCAAATTCATAACAATGATCCAATATGGGACAGGAATATTTGTATTACTATTCACCTCTCTGTCCTCCAAAAATTAGTCAGTGAATGGTGGAATTATAGAACTGACGAAACAAAACAGATAAATTTACATAGATTTATATCTATGGTCTTTAAGTAAAGAAATTAAGTATTGTTCTGCAATTTGATTAGATTATGGGATTTATCTGGCCATGTTAACATTATTGCAATTTAAAGGGTTAAACAATTACAGTTTTGCATGGAAGTGCTAATGAGCATATGATACTGCATATGTAGTATCTGGAGTGGAAGGAACTGCTTCAAAAATGATGGAGTCATTTGAATTCTTTATCTGCTGTTTAGATAGTCTTGCAATGCTTTGCATATGCCAAAGAAGGTGAAGCAGCACACCAGGTCAGTTTTAAATTCAACCTTAATGTAAATAAACTTCAGTGGAATGAGGATGAATATGCTTCCCACTTGAGAAGAAACAGAGAGCAAAACCGCTAGGGGAAAAAAGCCAAAACAGTCCCCATATATTAGGGGATACCTTTGGCTAGCTTTGTTCACTGAACCCTTGCTCAGATTTATAATGTCAGACCTATTAAACATGCCTCTGCCAAGGAAGTGTCATAGTGCCTGAGAACCAAGGACATTTTACAGTAGAACTAAGGGAGTGTTGAAAGCATACTTGTGAAAGGAAGGATTATTCAGCAACTGCAAAACTGTAAAAAAAAATATGTGCATGGAGATCAGATGAACTTCGCCACTTTGGAAGAAGTTTGCAAGCACTGGTCACTTTCTGAAGAAACACAGAATGTAGGAAATGTATGACCTTGGTTAGTTGAATTCTGGCACACTAATCTAAACCCAATTAAAAGACAGCTTCAGAAACAATGAACAACAATAATTTTACATTCAGAAATAATGTTTTTCATGCTGTCAGAGCTAGAATGAGTCCTAGCAATTACAGTGCATATAAGATATAAGTTTCTTCTGCTTAAAGTATCATAAATGAAAAATATTAATTGGCAAGTGTAGATTTATATAATTAAAATTGGGTGTATAGTCAGATCATAGTAAAGACTGGTGGTACAGTTCTGGAATTTAGAATTGGATCTCTGGACTATTATGCAATGTTTTATTTGACAGGGATCCCAAATTACCGTTCAGATGTATTGGGTAATACCGGCAGCAACAAACAGCCCAGATCATTAATTCCTATTGTGATCTGCCCATCTACTCAGTGGATTGAAGACTTGATCGTGCTTGCTACTTATGAACAGATTGCCTATAGACACAGACTTCATATGGACAAGTATAATATAATATGGGACTCATTTACGCAAATATAGTATGTTTAAAAAGTGTGAGAATTATATAAATATATTAGACATACACACAAACATACATGTTTGCATTAATTATATATAGAATTGTAAATATTTACTGTTGTAATGACATATTAGAATTATATTTTAATTTTTATTGTATTTTAATACTTATTTTAAGCACTTGTTATGTATTTTTAAATATGTATGTATCTTTGTGCTTTGTTCCTTTTTATTTTTTCATAATTATTGTAAAAGCAATATTTATAATAGTTATTTTTTTTAAAAAAAAAGTCCTATTTGACCTCTCCTGATTTAGCTACACTTTGATTCACCAACATGGAGAATGCTTGATTTTAACAGTAAAACAAATATATTGACAACATATATGGGACAGCTGGCAGGAAATGGATATAGTAACTGGTATTTTTCTCCTAGACAGGCATTTTTGTCCTGTACATTTTCTCCTTCAACTTACAACTACAACTTTATGTTGCTAAGTGAGAAATTTGTTAAGTTAATTTTGCCCCATTTTATGACTTTTCTTGCCACATAAGTGTGTTATGTCCTGGGCCTGTTGAATCATTCAGCAGGCTCAGAAATGTTGCAAAGGGTCCTGGGCAAACCAAAAGGCTGCCTGGGACCAGACTGGCTGTCTTCAGCCTTGCGCACATTCGCAAGGCACGAAAACAGCCTTGCATTCATTGGCTAACGCTGGCCTTTGCAAGGACACTATAAAAGGCCTGCGCGCCATTTTTTCTGTTGCTGTTTGTTGGTGAATGAATAAAGAAGACTTACTGTTCACACTAGTTGTTTCATTGCAATGCCTTTAACCCACGAATTTAACAGTGGCGACGAAGGTGGTATCGCTGCAAGCAAGATTACCAACAGAAGAAGATAGGACTCACCAAGGAAGTCCTGAAGCCCTGGGGAAAGTTCGGTGTCCAGAATCGCAATTCTGCCTACTAGTACAGAATCGCTGGAGGTGAGCTCGGCAGAAGGACCCCTTTCCAACAAAAGGTTTGCAGCGAAGGCATTGATGAGGGTTGCAGAAGGCTAAGATGTGTAAGATAGGCTGGTTGTCAGACTTTGATATTTCCCACCCAGAACGTTGGAACTCGTACGTGGCGTGGGTGGAGAATTACTTCAGAGTCAATCAGATAAGAGAAGACGGCCTTAAAGTGGCTACCTTGCTGTGTGTTTGTGGACAAGAAATATTTGACAGAGCAGAGAATCTGGTGGCCCCGGCATTTTTGGAGTCAGTGTCTTATGTAGATTTGAAGAAGATACTGAAAGAACATTTCCAACCTAAACTTTCAGTGATTGCTTGGCGACAGGCATTCGAGCAGAGGAACCAGAGGCCTGGTGAGTCTGCTGCGGACTTTATTGCTGTCTTAAGGCAAGCAGTGAGGCCTTGTGAATTCAAGGATCTGGAAGAGAGGCTGCAGGATCGTCTCATTTGTGGCCTAAGAAGTCATGAGCTGCAGCAGAAGATCTTCGCCAAGGAAGATGTTTTGTTCCAAGATGCCTTGAGAGAGGTTGCAGCTGAAGAAGCAGTGGGCGGTGCTGTGAAGGCCTTGTGGCTTGCCAGAAATCCTCCAGCCACCGTTACCATCCATCAAGAGGTCGCTTGAGAAGATCCAGAACAGGATCATGAAGAGGAGGTGGATAGGCTGCACCAGTCAGCGAAGAGGAGGCCAAAGGAGCATCCAGACAAGGCTCCAGCATCTCCCTGGTGTTTCAGGTGTGGAGGACACCACAAGCGTGCTGGCTGCAGATTCTGCTCCGCCATTTGCCAGGCATGTGGCAGGCAAGGCCACATTGCCTCCATCTGTTTGGGTCACCAGAAGGTCCAGCCTCAGGAAGAATTGCTTCAGAAAGGTACCAGGGTCCCCAGCCAACACAGGGTGAGTTTCTGCATGTTGCGCAGGAGCATTTTAAGAACAGGAACACATAAGCCACTTAACAAAAAGCTTCACATTGACGTGAAGTTGCAAGGGGTTCCCTTATCGATGGAGTTGGACACAGGGTCCGCTCTATCGATCATTTCTCATGACACCTTTAAAATGATTTGCAGCAGTAGTGGCCTACAAGTAAAACTCAGGCCATCAAACTTAATTCTCACTGATTTCCAGAATTCCAGAGTTAGCATGAAGGGAGAGGCTACGCTCAAGGTGCAGTGTAAGGCTTTTGAAGGCCTACTAGATGTGGCGGTAGTTGGGGATGATCGCACAAGTCTCATTGGACTTGATTGGTTCGAGGCTCTTGGAATCCAAGTGACTGGGCTTCACAACATGCAAACGTCAGGCCTTGCAGAAGTCTGCAAGGAGTTTGCTGATGTGTTTAGCCCAGAGCTTGGCTCATACAAGGGGCCTGCCATTGCCTTACATTTAGACCCAGCTATCACACCCATTAGGATTAAGCCTAGAAGAGTGCCTTTTGCTCTCAAAAGCAAAATTGATGCAGAGCTGGACAAGCTGCTCCAGCAGGGCATCTTAGAACCTGTGGACTCTAGTCCATGGGAAACCCCCATTATAATGCCTCTGAAGGCTAATGGAGAAATCTGGATTTGTGTGGACTATAAATGTACACTGAACAAAGTGCTGCATGCATATCCAGTGCCTTTGGTGAGCCACATTCTGATCTCCCTTAAACGGGGGCAAATTTTTGCAAAACTTGACTTGGCACAGGCCTACCAACAGTTACCTGTTGACGAGGTAACAGCTGAGTCTCAAACAATTGTAACACACCAGGGAGCCTTTAAGGTCAAAAGACTGCAGTTTGGGGTTAATGTAGTCCCTGGTATATTCCAAACTGTAATGGAGTGCATGCTCCATGGTATTCCTGGGGTCTGTCCCTGCTTTGATGATGTCCTCATTGCTGGGGAGTCATCTCTAAACTTAGCTGAAAGATTAAGGGTTGTCTTGGTTCGTTTCCTCCAAGCGGGTCTGAAGCTGAAGCAAGATAAATATAAAATTGGAGTCACTTCCACTGAATTCTTAGGCTTCAGAATTGATGCTTAAGGCATCCACCTGCTGAATCCAAGCTCCAAGCAATTCAGCAGGCCCCAAGTCCCAAGTCCAAAAGCAAACTTCAGGCTTTTCTGGGACTCTTAAACTTTTATCATGTATTCCTTCTCCACAAGGCTGCAGTGGCTGATCCGTTACACTGGCTCTTGGATAAACAGGCTCCACGGCAGTGGACAAAGGTCCATGAAAGGAGTTTCAATGAGGTTAAGGCCTTGCTCTTTTCAAATGCAGTCTTAGCACATTTCAATGAACAATTGCCAGTGTGCATCGCATGTGATGCATCCCCTTATGGGGTGGAAGCAGTACTTAGTCACCTGAAGGCGGATGGGACACAAGTCCCTGTGGCCTACTATTCAAGGACTCTGTCATCTGCAGAGTGTAATTATGTCCAGATTGACAGAGAAGCCTTAGCCATAGTGGCTGGCATAAAGAAATTTCATGATTTCTTATATGGCCGCCACTTCACGGTCTATACAGACCATAAGCCTCTGCTGGGTTTGTTTACCACAAACAAGCAAACCCCACACATAATATCTCCTAGAATGCTGAGATGGTCATTTTTTTTGTCAGCATATGACTATACACTGATACACAAACCTGGGAAAGAAATGGGCCATGCAGATGGCCTCAACAGATTACTCTACAAAAGATAGAGGCGGATCCTGCCCCTGCTATTCACATCCTCTCCATTCAGGAGTTGCCTGAATCTCCCCTCAATGCTAGGGACGTGGCTGCAGGAACTACCTCTGATCACACACTTATACTTGTGCTGACATGGTTGCTGTCAGGATGGCCTGACACATGTCCATGTACTGAGTTTCAAAGCTTCTGGCAAAGGAAGCACGAGCTTTCCACTTTCAAAGGGTGCCTTTTATGGGGTAGCAGAGTAGTCATCCCAGCCTCATTGAGGACTAGAGTCTTGATCTCTCTGCATGAGGGACATCCGGGTATAGTCTGGATGAAAGTGCTTGTGCGCAGCCATCTCTGGTGGCCTGGGCTCGATAAAGCCATCTCTGCCAATAGTCCAGGCCTGAAGTGCCTCAGGCCTCTGTACATAGGTGGGAGGAAACACAAGCCCCTTGGTCAAGGGTACATATAGATTACGCTGCGCCCTTTCAGGGGCAATTCTTCCTTCTCCTCGTTGACAGCCATTCCAAGTGGCTAGAGGTTGTGCCTGTTTCCTCCACTACTACTGCTAGGACTATCCAGGTGTTGAGAGGAATCTTTGCCTCCAGATGTCCTGCTCCCAATTCACTTTTTCTGAGTTTCAGGCTTTTCTACACGCCAACTTGATCCGGCATGCAACTTCAGCACCATTTCATCCATCTTCCAATGGCCAGGCAGAGAGGATGCTCTCAAGACAATCACTTATGGCAGCTGGCATCACAGGTTAGCTGATTTCCTTCTTTCACAATGCACCACATCTTGCACAGCCACAGGAAAGAGCCCAGCAGAACTCCGCTGGGGTCGCCGCCTCATCACGAAACTGGACAGGTTGCACCCAGACCATGTGGCTTCACAGGTGTCACAGCCACGGGCACCTAGGAGACTACAGCTGGGCAATCTGGTCTGGGCAAGGAATTATGGACCTGGACATCTTTGGGTCACAGCAGTGGTATACAAGGTCTCTGGGCCGCTGTCATATGAAGTGGCCTTGGACGATGGGCCCGTCATCCGACATCACATAGACCAACTGTGCTGGAGGCTTCCCAGCAACACTTCTGCTCCTGGCTCTGCTCTCGGGGGGAGGAGTACCATAATCACAATTCTGGACCACAGTCTCCCCGCTCTAGCGTTTTTTCACATGCTGCCGCACATGTTCCAGTGGCAGAAAGGGGACATTCGCACACTTCAGCTATTGCTCCAGGCAGGGAGTCTCCAGAAAGGGGGTTTGCCATGGAAGCGGCTCCTGACTCTGGCACCTCTGGAACATACACGGGGGCCATAGGTTATTGGGGCACATCAGCCACTTAGGCCACTCCAGCTGCTGGTCTTAGGCTCGAGGGACAGTGCTCCCAAGAGGAGTCCATTGTGGACTTGGGAAATTCCACCCCACCACTGGACTTGGGGAATTCTACCCCCCCCAAGGAACACTGGCTTGGATTTAGTGGATCCAGTCAATCAGCAGCTGGGTGGGTCACCTGGGTCTTTGGGGCATCAAAGTCCTGGTCTGCCTAGCCTGGTAGGCGAGCTGGCAGGCCAGGCACACACACTGGCTATAAGAAGGTCACAGCGGGCCAAGGGTCCACCCGAACATCTTAAGGACTATGTGAGGTTTCTGTCAAGCCAAGGAAATCTTACTAGTTCTTAAGCAAATGCAGAATAAATATTCAGGTGAAGGGTGTTACAATTTAGTGTATTATTTTGTTGTATTTTTTTTTTGTATAATTACAAATGTAAGATTGCTCTGCCTGTGTGCAGGCATCATTCAGCAGGCTCAGAAATGTTGCAAAGGGTCCTGGGCAAACCACAAGGCTGCCCGGGACCAGATTGGCTGTCTCCAGCCTTGCACACATGCGCAAGGCGTGAAAACAGCCTTGCATTCATTGGCTGATGCTGGCCTTTGCAAAGACACTATAAAAGGCCTGCGCGCCATTTTTTCTGTTACTGTTTGTTGGTGAATGAATAAAGAAGACTTGCTGTTCACACTAGTCGTTTCATTGCAATGCCTTTAACCTGCAAATTTAACAAAGTGAATCACTGCAGTTGTTAAATTAGTAATAGGGTTGTTAAGTGAATCTGGTTTCTCCTTTGACTTTGCTTGTCAGGACACTACAACCATCATAAATATGAGTCAGTTATCAAGCATCCAAATGTAAATCACATGACCATGGGGAAGCGGCAACAGTCATAAGTATGAAAAATGATCATAAGTCACTTTTTCAGTGCGATTGTAATTTTGAACGGTCACTAAGTGAACTGTTGTAAGTTCAGGACTACCTGTACTACAAATACTTTCTCATTATTTTCTACTCAAATAGTGTTTATTTTGAAGTAATTCACATGGCAGTCCAAGGGAGGTTCTATTAAAATCTAAGATATAAAGCTTCCTAATCATACTTTTGTCCCCACCATTTTTGAGGCTATACTCCTACTAGGCTCAAGGCAGAAATGTCCAGACTCAAACTATCCTACTTGCAACGCTCTGAAATCCTGGATAGCAGATTTGATGGTGAAATAGAAAGCCAACTGGATACTAATAGACATGTCAGTGAGCTGCTCTGTTCTGAGAAAAAGGTAGTGCATTTGAGCTCTAGACTCCAAGGCAGATGTTAATTTTAGTTAAGCAACAAGGTTTTTATATGATATACAGAGCAATATATGCTCTGTCTAGGAAGACAGAGTAAATGATATTCAGTAAAAGCAGCTAAGCATAAATCAGATGATCAATTATACCTCTGATCTTTAGAAACAGAACCTATTAACTGTACTTAAATACTTCCAGATTCAGTTAGACTTCATTTAAAGCTACTCTATAGCAGTTTACTTTGGGGCCATTGGCTATAAAATGACTTTCTAATTCATATTATTCTGACTTCCAAGCATCTTAAAGATACAACCTGCAATATATTTGCCTTAAACATATTAGAATATAGTAACTATATAGTAAGGTGGGGGGAGATGATTTAAGGATAAAATTATACTACATGAAGAATATAAATATAGGAAAAAAGACAGTTCAATCTTATCCTTAAATAAAATTCTAAAAGTTAATAAAGAATGAATATATTTGTATTATTATTGCCTTCATGTTATTTGCCTCTCAAAAAATAATCTTTTAAGCAGTACGAAGTCCCACTTTTTCCTGTTTAGGTGCTTCATTTGTTTTCAATTTTATCCAATATTTAAAATATTTTTAAATCAAACCAAGCAATTAAATGAGTGTTATGAATCTCGATGTACTTGTAACAGATAACCTTAATAGTCAATATTAAATAACAAACCTTTCCAGAATAATTGAGTATGTGCCACAGCCAGAAAATATAGGATTAAAATAAGGAGTAAGATTACTACATTAAAAACTGCTTGTGGTCTCTCTTACTATGTCGAATCATACTCAGTTGCATTTGAATAGACACTACTGAGAGCACTATTGTGCTTTCCTTATCCTGATTATAAGTACGGTACCATTTTACCTCACTTTACACCACTTACTGGTGACCAGGATTCAGCATTGAATATATTTTTTAATTTTCTTGCATGCATTGCCTAGAACTATTAGGATAAAAAAATGCCACATGAATCATACTATTAAATTCATGATTGCATATTGTACACCACCTTGCCTTTTTGATGCCAGCAACAAGTTCTTTTCCTTATCTGTGTGCTTATCAGTTTACCTAAATGGATTTTACTCAATCTAGCCTATCATGCTGGTCTTTGGAGGGTAAAATCTGCTTGATGGTAGGCCCCACATTACTGCAGAGAGTTAGAAAAATGACCTTGATGAAGATATTTGGGCTCTGTTATCTAAGCAACATGGTATAAAATATTTTTAAGTCCAAAACAAACAGATACATCTAGAAAACTACCCCTAATTCATTGAAATATAAGAAGAAGGTGGAAGAATAGCACAATAAGACATGTAGGATTCTGTATTATAGCCAATCTCAAAAGAAAAGTAGTTGTAGATGTCCTGTGGAATTAAATTCATAATCTGGTCTATTAGTGGGGTTGACAGTCACAGTACAAGCACTTTCCCTTTGGGACCGCATTTCACATCACATAAACATAAAACAAGAAGGAGGATTATAATGTACTCCTATGTCCACCATCTTATGGATTTGGCCCCATCTTCCCCAGGTGCTCACGCAAGTACATAATTTTTTTCAGATTTCAGATTAACTAAAACATCTCTTTTAAAAGATTGATTGGGATGACATGCTCTCTTTTGATATAGGGCCTTCTATTCATGGAACAACTGAAGTTTCATTATAAAATTTATATTTACCTTTCTTCAAAAATTATAAAAGACAAAAAAAGAAAACCAGTAGCATTAATCAAATTTGTTATACAATAGAATTAATACAACTAAATAATGAATCTCATAAAAACAACATTTAAAAACTTAATTAATTTTTGAAATGAATGGTGTGTGTTCATTGGTATAGAGTAAACCTTCCAATGTAGCTATGGCTAGATAAACTTATAATATTTGAATTTTAAATGAATGAATATTTGATGAATGAAGGCAAAGATATATGTCCCAGGATATTGTTGCAGGATCCAGTCCAAGTGTAAATGAACTTCTCAGGGAAGTTCCCTGAGGATGGGGGGCTCCAGTACGAGTCCAAAAGCTGGGAAGACTAAACACCTCTGGTCCCAGTGACTGACCCAGGTTGGATCCTGAATATTTCATGCTCTTTTAATTCTTTCTAATACAAGTTCATTTCTTTCCCTCTCTTCTTTCTTTTATTTTTTTTCATGATATATCATTCCTTGGAATCTAAAATTATAACACGTGCTAGACATTTCAGATCATGTACTAGTGAAGTCTATGGCCCTCCTGAAAATAATTTACATACTTTCCAAATACTATCTGAATGTATATTTTTTAAATAATAATGATTATATTAATTTGCTGGAACAGATATTTTTAAATCAAAAGCAATACCATTTTATCACTGTCTTTGGAAAAAGATGCTGCTAAAACAATGGTTTTATTACTGAATATGCAAAGTAAACAACACAATTATTACTTAAAATTAAAAAAAAAAGTTGATACGCTATGCATCTCTTAAGCAATAAGCTCTGTTAAATATGAGCTTAACAAATTACTGTGTATATGTGTGTGTGTGTGTGTGTGTATACACACACACACACACACACATACACATACATGGGAAAAGAAAAGTTTTTGATCAGTGTATGCTACCTTCTCTGACATATGCCAGTGAAACATGGACACTAACCTGACAATCGATACAAAAGCTACGAGTGATGCAAAGGGCCATGGAAAGGTACATGTTCAGCATTACAAGACAAGATAGAAAGACCTGCACATGGATTAGAGAACAAACAAAAGGATACAATATCATTAAGAGAGTAAAATAATTGAAATAGAAATGTGCTGGTCACATAGCAAGAAGAACTGATGGCGGATGGACCAAGGCAGTCATAGAATGGATCCCACTTGATAAAAAAGTGTCCACAAACGAGATCTAAAACAAGATGGATTGACAACATCAGCAAAGTATTGCAGGCCCAACTAGCAAAAGAAACCTAGGACCATATTGGTTGGAAACATGTGGAAGAGGCCTTCATCCTGCAGTGGATGCTAAAATGGCTAAAATGATGAAATGGTGATGACATACATACATACATACATACATACATACATACATACATACATACATACATACATATGAAACATCTAGTGGCATTTACATTTAAATAAATTTAACAACATATTCTTGTGTGTGTGATATACATGGAATAGTGCATACCAATTAAGGCTGTGCATATCTTCAAAGGAGTACTTTGTTTCAATAATGCATTGAGCAAAGCTTTCTTCCAAGCTGTTACAGGAAGCAAAGTGGTCTCTTGCTTTTAAAAGCAAAGCAAAATGGACACATGGCTTGGCTTTACCTCAATCCGGAAACCTTCCCAAGAGCTCTGATATCTGGAAGAGGCAGTCAGAAGTCTCTTCTAATGATTGGAACTTCTACTCAATGCTTTATATAGTGTTCAAGACATCTGAATAACTGTGTGAAAGAGATAGAAGATACAGTTCTGCAGCAGAAAACAAGGCACACAATTTTCCTAACAACGAAACAGCTGATCGGTGATTTATTTATTTATTTATTTATTTATTATTTAAACAAATTCATTTGGCTGCCCATTTAACCAGTGAAATTCTGGATAGTGAACAATGATAAAAACACAGTACACACTCTGTATCAATTGGAAAAAAAAACATAACCAACATGTTACAAGCAAATATCCAGAAATGCCAGAGCTCCATTCTTCCCAACCTTGGGGGAAAAAATCCAGGTCTTCATAGTCTTCTGGAAGGTCAACAGGGTTGTGGTCACCCATATTTATGAGGTCATGCTGTTCTATAAGGCGGGTGCCAAAACAGAAAAGCCACTCTGATCATTCCTTGAACATTTTTATCACTCCATCTATCACTGCTGTCATAAGAACAGAAGCACAGAGGGAAGAAAGAAAACATAGGTTTTGGTACATAGGTAGTGTGGTATCAGACAGCACTGACAGCCAAAGCATAGCTCTAGGCTTGTAATTATTGGTGTCAGGTTCTTTGGAGAGGTCTTATGACTTAATAGGTTATTGGGCTTAAGAACTGAAGATCCATTCTTGAAGTGTAAATGATATACTGGATTGCTGCTTTATTAGAGGAAAATATATATAAAGTCAGCAGAAAAAAAATAAGATGAATAAGCAGTTTGGTCAGGTACATTTATTTTCCTACAGTCTCCCATACTGAATAATTCAATTAGTAGGTGAAAAGTGGTCATGAAATATGTTGTACTCTTCACTACAGAGGGAAATCACTCCCTCAGAGTCTATAAATGGCTCTCTATACATGCAGGAAAGGATTGCCCAACCTGGGGCAGCAGATAGCTCTTAGAGAAGGCTAGCTTTTTTTCACCCATCACTGGATCTCTCCATTTCTCTATGTACAAGAAAAGCCAGCATCTTTCTTCATGAACAGAGGAAAGAACCATTTGATAAAAGAAAAAAACCGAATCTCCTCTTTTATGGTCCAATCTATTAATGATGGAATTAGAGCTCTTCAGAGGATTCAGAACCTCCATCCAGGTATAATATACTGTAGCCCTTGGGAAGTAGCTCAGAGGCACTCCAGCTGATAGTAAAAGTAGTTCCCAGTCTGCTGTGAAGAATCAGAGCTGCCCTGATTCTGCAATAATGGTTCCTTAAGGTTTGATTGCAGCAGAATTTATTTCCTGAATCAAAGTTGAGTTCTGGCATAACTTTGAATATGTTATTTTTGGAGCAAGAAATGAAGAATGAACAAGAAAACTCCTTACCCTCTATCCTCTTATTGCTATAATTTACAATACTAAAGAATTATGATGCACCAAGGAATCATTAACAGACAAGGAGAAAAAGAATTCACCTGAATAAACACTGATGAAAGCATGACATTAATTGCTTCCTCTGGGACTGCAGTATAGCACTTTTAATAATCTGGAGGCATCTTGACAGCTTTTGTCTCCAATATCTCACTTCAAATTATTGCCAAGGAAATACATAACATCATCCTTGCTTCCTAAGCAGTATTTTATTACCTCCTATGTTTTTGCAAACAAAGAAACTGTAAAAGCTAATTGTATGATTTATGCAATTTTGTTCTGCTAATGGTTTGTGAATGGTAAAATGTAATTATTCACTCAAAAGAGATGTTATTGGTCATGAATATTAAGCATAAAGCATTATTGGTTTTTTTCTCCCTCCACTTGGGAACCTCAAGAAATTTGGCCAATTACAACACAATCACTGGAGTGGCTAGGGTCAACATTTTTCACCTTTTAAAACATTTTGGCGACCTGTTTTTCAGTAGCAAATGTCTATTATGTAGCAACTGTGACCTGAATAACATGTCTTTGCTATAAGCACTCAAAAAACAAGAGATATATTAAAGATAACTTGAGTGCATGTGGTAGTGGTGGGTAAGGAATTAATGTTTCAAAAATAAACTGCAAAATAGCTTTCACTGGCACAAGTGGGAACTTTCAGTTTTAAATAGCAGCTATCCATCTCCTTTATTCAGTAGGACACATGAAAAGCAGTCTAAACATCCCTTATTACCCCATCAAATATGACCCCTTCAAACAAATTGTAAAACATTTTCACAAATACTAGTAGTTAAGAAGTATTACTTTGTATTATCCAACAAAATAACTTTAGCTCCCCTGCTATGTGTGAGTCAACATTATTATTTATCTAGCACTACCCAATCCTTTTAGAAGAAGTTGATGGTTGTACCCTAGTTTGCTCCATGTTGCCTATGGATTGGAACAACCTCTCTCTAGAAATTAAACTGATCTTTTTGGCAATGGTCTTCTGGAAACTAGAGAGGCCTATATTCTTCTGGAGGCCTTTGAGAATGTGATTGTGTGCCATCATTACTGCTGACAGAACCTGTGCTATGAAGCCTCCATTATCACTGAAGACAGATGTCAACAAAGTCTTAGAGAAAACCATGAGTGGTGTCACAGAATAACACCCACAGTTATTTTAATAATGGACTTCCAGTGCTCCCATTGTGCTAGACTCTAGGCTCCCCGTTTGGGACTGCACAACAGCATGTCTTCTTTGAACCTGGAAGACTACCATATATTATGTGTTTACCTTTTAATGTTATTGTTAATGTGGATTTTGATTGTGGGTTTTGATTCAATGATTCATTTTGAGATATTTATATTATTTGGGTTATTGATTACATTTATTTATTTTTCTTGGCATGGCTGTTTCATTGTAATCATAATTTTAGCAGTGAAATGATAAGAAAAAATAGAAAACAAGAAGAATGATCATCAGAAATTATCAGCAATTGTAATCCTATGTGACTCAATCATGACTGGGTTTAAACTGAAGTGTCAAAGAGGGCTTGATTTGAGTCATGATTCAAAATTCAAGGGTAACTTCATTTTCAACTATTTTGAGATTTGATTTAAAAATGATTTGTCTGTAAACTATAATGATTTATCTGTGAGCATATAATGGAAAATCTAGCTTCAGCTGTTTTATTTTAGGTCTGTGTGTCAAGAGAATAGCAATATGGTAGACTTTCAGGAGGGATTAACCCTAGAGTTTTAGCTGGCTATTTTCCTAACCCCTTTTCAACATTATGTACCACACACACATATACATACATACATACATACATACATACATACATACATACATACATACATACATACTTGAAAATACTTCATTTGCCCTTTTTAAGGGAAGATTTAGCAGACTTGAAACACTGCAGAAGTGCAGCTTTGGCACCTCCTACGAAAGACTATCATTCTATTAACTCTGTATTAGTTACTTACTGAAATATTAGTTATTTATTAGAGGCAGCAAAAGAAGCCTGCAATGCAGAAGAGCAAGTAACAGAGAAAAAGACTGGCACAGAGGAAACAGAATTTACAGCCATAACAGCAGACAGTGTAGTGAGGTGCTCATAGTATTGAACTACGATTGATACCACAAACCCATTGTCAGCCACAGAAAGTGCCTGGGCATCTTTGAGCTAGCTATATTTTCTTGAAAAAAATATATACAGGATAAATGTACTATCCTATACTCTGTATGTGTGTGTGTGTTTCCCTCTGAGCTTTTTGCTTCTGCACATGCCATCTCAAAACAAGCTCCTCTGAATGTAATGCTATACATATGGAGTGATAACAGGTGGAGAGCCTCAAACTCCTGTATTTAAGATTCTGATCCTTGTTTATTTCTGGGAAGCAGGACAGAAAAGTTCAGCTTAAAATTGTACCAAGGAAGGAGACCATATGCTTAAAGCCCGTTAGTAACTGACAATGAGGCATAGTGGAACAGCAATAAATCATTTCATTTTCTATTATCTATAACTATAGTTCCCTCTTGTATCTGCATAAATATGCAAGATGATTTCAGCTTAAGACTGTCCAACGGTAAGGCAATTATCTGGGAGAACTGCTTTATATTCTGAGCCTCTGGACAGGACCTGTCTTAATTGCAACAAACCCTCTTATCTGTATTAGAAAATGAAAACAGCTATAGTATGCATAAAACTTTAGCATCTATAATCTTGTCCCTTATGCCTCAGACAATAAAAATAAGATGCACCAACTTAAATGTCATCTACTTTATTTCAATAAAAGCATGCTAAGATACTTCAGGAATATAAAGGGCCCATATGTTGATTACCATTATTATAGCTTCTGATCTAGACAGCTGGAATTCCACTATTGTTATTTTATATACTGCCAGCTTCTAAGAAACTTAGAATATTACTCTGGCTACAAAAGTAATACAGTTTGAGACCCCAAGAGAAGAAAGTGTTGAAGGAAGAGTTTAGTGAGAGCAAGAAGAGGTAGCCTAGTCCAGATTAAGACACAGACTCACTGGAAGTCTACAGTACCTAGGAATTTAGTCTTACAGTTTTCAAAATTAATGAAAACTTGAGCTTAGTTCACATATTGTTGTATTCATTAAAATGTACTAAAATTTTAAAATTAATTTTTAATATATTTGCTCTTGTTGCATAAAGTTGAGATTTTTTCACTACTGACACACAGTAAACTTCTAGATATCTATGTGGTTCTTGCTTCTTTAATTTGCCAATTACATAGGGCTTGACATATATCAGTAGTACAGTTTGATAATTCTTAACCAAAGTGGACAATATTAAATCTTTATGATATATTTGGCCTAAGCCCATTCTTCTTCTCTTTCCCAGAAATCAAAAAATGGAGACTCCAGGATCAAATATTTAAACTTAGTCCTTTACAATGAATTTTTTGATGATCCTCAGAAAATCAAAATCTTCTGTCTTAATTTAGTTCACCAGTCAAAATAATTAAATCTTTGTAAATTAATTTTCTTGAACAGCTCATACAGTATTAATGCTAAATAAATAATAATCAGTGACAATGACTAAAACTACCATAGACAATTATATGATTAAAATTCTACAGTAGTATTTTGCTGCCCACTAAGCAGTGAATGGCTCAAAGAGAGGCACAAAATTCAACAATTCAACAATTTACTGATGGGAACAACTTTACCTGCCAAAAAATTATGAAGCTTGGATCAGAAGGGGATTGCACAATTGAATTTATCACATAAACTAAAAAGAACAGCTAAAATATTGTCTTGTGTTACTTGCCTAAATAAGCTATCTATTTGAAATATAAGTTCATCAGCTGAATAAGGAAATCAGCATGAATCCAATTTGATAGTCAAATTTATTGACAATGTTTATCGACAATGTTTTTAAGAAGCAAAATTTGAACTAATAGAAGCTTTATTTAGAAATGAAATGGATTTCATTTTATTGCTCTAATGAAAATGTGAACTTAGTTCATATATTGTTGTATTCATTAAAATGTACTAAAAGTATTAAAATTATTATTTTAATATTTTGCTATTGTTGCATAAAGTTGAGATTTTCTGAAACAAAAGAATGCTGGAGATCTACCAAAGAAACTGCAAAGGAGATGTATTTGCAGTGTTCTTCGAAAAGAGCAGCAAGAACAAAATATCCTTTTTTTGTGGTTTAGTCTGGATTTATGTTCAAAGCACAAATGTGTTGCTAATTTTCACTGTCCTAGATCTCAGGCCAATACCAGCCCATAACAATTACTGCTTGAAGCTAGCAAAGGATTAATTCTCTCCCACTCTACCAATACATTCCATATGCAGAAGCTGATCAGAGAGGTAAATAGATTTTATCTGAACACTGACAGTGTTCAAGTTGAAGCATGTGGCATACTTTATCCTCCAATGCCTCATCTTAATTTTGGTCATCCCTGAACCTACCGTCCACAGATTTTGAAATTTATTCATTATATTCTTCTAACTATTGTTCATTTATAAGAAAACTACATGAGCAAGATTTATGGGAAAATTCAGCTACTATTATTTTATCCATTCTGCCAGAAAACATAGGATATATGCAATTAAATATTGAAAACTTGCCATGTCCATCTTGCATGGTTCTACCAATTCTTTCACATCAAAGATTCAGTGAAGAGATATGTTCTCAAAATAATTTATCACAGGACTTCCGGTGGCTCCGTTGGCGTCGCTATAGCCTCCTTCGGAGGCTTCGTTATCCCAGGATCTGTTAAGCCGCAAACAGCGATCATCAGCTGTTTTTTGCGGTGAAAAATCCCCCCTTTGGGAGAAGAAGGGGTGAAGAGCATCGGGCGTGGGTTGAGCTCCTCTAAAAAAACCCTGAAAAAGGTTTCAGGGGGAAAGAGTGAGAGCTCCCCAGGCGCTCGAAGATGCTCCAGCCCGGGATGCTTCTGTCAGCAGACAGAAAAAGATACCGCGACCACCCCTGCGGAAGATAAGTATCTAAGAGAGATCTATATGCAGACGGAGTGAATGCAGGAGATCTACATTGCAAGTAACTTTTTATATTTTACTTCTGACCGCAACTATTTTTACAATCAACATAATGGCTTCAAGATAGCGATCGCTTTCACTGTAAAGTGAAAGTGACTGTAAAGAGAAAGTGATTTTTTTAGAACAAAGCCATAGCGATCGCTCAGATTTAAAGTTTAAAATCTTATAAATCTCAACTAAATCTAGGATTGGAAAGAAGATAAGAAGGAAAAGAAGAGGAGAAAATTTTGGCAATACATGTGTAAAAAAACTTTTTATTTTTTAAAAAAGTAACTTTTTGAGAGTTTTTATAAAAAGTGACTGATTATAGAATGGCTGCCAGACAAACTAAAATAACAGCTGCGAAGGTGGCAGTATCTTCACCGGCTCAGCCCTCTAAATCACAAACAAGTAGCTTTTCTGCTCCCCCAGCTTCTTCAACATCTATACAGTCTCAAGCCCCCTTGCCTACTCAATCTCCTCCAGAAATGTTGACTATGAAAGATCTGCAGGCTGCTTTATCAATAATGATATAGAGAAAAGTATGGAGAAAATGGAGAAAAACATTGCAACTCATGCTGAGGAACAAATTAAAGAAGTAACTGATGAATTGGAGAAAATTAAAGAAATAATTGAGACTCATAATAGAGTGATAAGAGAAGATATTGTGGAAGCTTTTAGGGGGGTTTGGGACTATACTTTGAGAGTGGAAGAGAAGGTGGAAGGGGTTGAGCAACAAATCAAGGAAAAGTTGGATGAAATTAAAAGTGATATACAAGATCAAGCTGTTATGGCACAATATAATCAAATGATGTGGGCTGTCAGAATTAGAGGACTGAAAGAGGAAGCAAATCAGAATCAGGAGGATTTGAGAAGAATTTTTGGAGAAGCTTTGGCTCAATTTTTAGATGAGGGGGTACAAAATGTCTCTTGGCAGATAGATAGGATCTATAGAGTTAATTCATGGATTGCAAGACAAAGAAATTTACCTAGAGACATTGTGATTTATTTTGTTACAAGGAGATTTAGAAATCACGTGCTTACAATATCCTATAACAAGAAATTAAACGTGGCTGGTCAAGAGGTTGTGATTTTGAAGGAGATTCCTCCGAAGATGTTAAAAGCAAGAAAAGATTATGCATTTTTGGTGGCTGAACTTAAATAACGTGGTTTACAATTTAGCTGGGAGGCTCCAGCTGGATTATTATTATTTTATCAGGGTAACAGATACCGCTTGAATTCTATTTGTAAAGCAAAAGATTTCTTTGAGAATGTGATGAAGGCTGGCAAACCCCCATCTTCAACACCAAAAAGTACAGAATCACCAAAAAAAGGAGATAAGGAGGAAAAACAACAAGAACAGTTTTCAGAGTTACAACCTCTTGCAGCAACAGGAGTTGACAAAGGAGATCTGCAGAGCATTGATATCTTTCAGCCCTTGGAGGTAGAGATGTCTAAAGATCAAAGGCAAACTCGGGCAACTACTAAACATAAGGAACAACAAGAAAAAAAGAAACAACAAGAATGTATAACTCAAGCAGTAGTATCTACAAGTCTGGAAGCCATGGGAGCACGACCAAAGAAGAAAATTGATGAAAAATTTGATTTGGTCATGCAAAGGCTTTCTGAAATTGGTCATGTCAAATAAATATTTGACATGGAATGTCAATGGTTTAAATTCTCCACAGAAAAGGAAGAAGATATTTCATTATTTGATTCAATGTAAAAATGATGTAACTTGCTTACAAGAAACACATATTAGAATTACTGATCAGAAATATTTGATAAATAATAAATTAGGCACACACTTTGTTTCAGCGGCCGCTGAGAAGAAGAATGGAATTGTTATCTATGTTAAAAATCATATAAGAGCTAAATTAATAGAATCTGATATACAAGGTAGATATTTAGCGATTGAAATTTTAAAAGATGGGAAGAAAGTACTTTTGATGGGTATATATGCACCAAATCAACAACAAGGAAAATTTTACAAGTTAATACATAAAAAGTTAATACAATTTGATTATAGGTCTTGTATTATAATGGGAGATTGGAATGGTGTCATAGATATTGGCTTGGATAAAAAGAAGATATTACCAATTCCTCAATCACGTTCTAAACTCCCTAAATCTTTTTTTGATATAAAGGATGATTTTGATTTGATAGATATATGGAGAGAAAGAAATGGTAAAGAGCAAGAATTTACTTTCTTTTCTGATAGACATCAGTCATTTTCTAGAATTGATTTTATATTAACTTCAAGTGACTTTCTTCTTAGTTTAAAGAAAGTGAAGATCCTACCTAAAGTTTTAACAGATCATAATCCGGTTTGGATGGAATTAACGGAAGGACAGAGACTCAAAAGATCTTGGAGACTTAATGAAAACTTGTTTAAATATGATATAAATGTGAATGAATGTAAAAATGTTATGAAGGAATTTTTATGCTAAATTTGCATAAGGACACAACTATAGAAATGGTATGGGATGCAAGTAAAGCGTATATGTGTGGGATTTTAATTGATTTGAATAAAAGGCACAGATGTAAACAAGAGAAAAAAAGGAAGGAGTTAGAAGAGGAAATAAGAAAGAAGGAACAGTTATTAATAAAGAGACCAGATGATAAAAATATTAAAGAGGGGATTAAGGTTTTACAGAAACAATTTGATTTGTTGATGGCAGACCAAGTTGCTAGGAATATACAATATGCAAAACATAATACATTTTTTAATTCTAACAAGCCTGGCAGATGGTTGGCCTATACATTAAGGAAAAAACAAAAATCCTGAATAATTGAAAAAATAGAGTATAAAGGGAAAGAGGTGTTCCAACAAGAAATTATTAAGAAAGCTTTTTTAGAATTTTATTCTAGATTATATGCTGAAGAAAAGATACAAGAGAATGAGATAGATACTTTTTTGCAAAATGAAATGTGCCAGTAATTAGCAATGAACAAAGAGATAGATTAAATGCAGTGATTACATTAGAAGAAATAATTTCAGTGATTAAACAATTGAAAATGGGAAAATCTCCTGGGACGGATGGATTAATGGCAATTTATTATAAGCAGCTTCAAATGGAAATGGCGGAACCTCTTAGAGAGCTATTTGTTAATATACAAGAGGGTGGTCAGGTTCCACCTTCATGGAAAACAGCCTATGTTTCTTTAATTCCCAAAGAGGGAAGAGATAATGTTCAACCAGAAAATTTTAGACCTATTTCATTGTTGAATGCGGACTACAAGATTTTTGCAAAAGTGATGGCTAATAGATTAATGACAGTTTTACAACAAACAATTCATTCTGATCAAACCGGTTTTTTACAAGGGAGGCAGATGAAAACTAATGTTAGACAACTTATTAATATAATAGAATATTTGGAGAAGCATATTCAGGTGCCCGCAGTTCTTATGTTTTTGGATGCGGAAAAAGCATTTGATAGATTGAATTGGTTGTTTTTGAAAAAATTGATTGTTCAGAAGGAAATGTGGGATCAGTTTATTAATTCTATAATGGCTATTTATCAGAAACAAACAGGACAGATTATTGTGAATGGGGATTTAACAGATTCATTTAATATAGAGAAAGGTACCAGACAGGGATGTCCATTATCCCCTCTGTTGTTTGTTTTAACTTTAGAAGTTTTATTGAATAGGATAAGAAGAGCAGATGATTTAGAAGGTATAAAGATTAGACAACACGATTATAGATTACGTGCTTTTGCTGATGATTTGGTTGTGACATTGACTCAACCAATAAAGTCAGCCAAGAGATTGATGGAGATAATTAAAAATTATGGTAGGGTATCAGGGTTTAAATTAAATATATCTAAGACAAAGATGTTAGTTAAAAATTTAAATACTAATTTAAAACAGGAATTGGAAAAAATAACGGGATGTGAGATAGTTAAGAAAATTAAATATTTAGGAATTGACATTGAAGCCTCTAATGGGAAGTTGTATAAAAATAATTATGAAGTTTTGTGGAATAAGACACAAATAGAGTTGGAGAAATGGAAGAAATTACAATTATCTATGTTGGGTAGGATAGCAGCAGTTAAAATGAATATATTGCCTAAATTTTTATTTCTTTTTCAAATGTTACCTATACTTAAAAAGGATGCGGACTTGGAGGAGTGGCAGAAGGGTATTAATAGATTTATTTGGAATGGTAAGAAACCAAGGGTCAAACTAAAAATTATTCAGGATACAAGGGAAAGAGGTGGTTTGAAAATGCCTAATTTTAAGTTATATTATTACGCTGCTGTTTTAGTAGCGATAAGTGATTGGGTCAATTTAACTAATGATAGAATATTGAATATTGAAGGGTACAGTTTATTATATGGTTGGCATGCATATTTAGTTTATGATAAAAAGGTGGATAGGAGTTTCAAAGAGCACCTATTGAGAAATGCTCTGCTGCGTGTTTGGAAAAAAATATCAGTATAAATTAAATGATAAGATTCCTGTTTGGATGGTTCCCAGACACGCAATAGAGAATATAAATAGAGTACAATTACAAGATGTGGTGCCCTATGAGAAACTCCTAATTAAAGAAGGGAATCTTTTATTATTGAAGTCCTTGGATATTTTAAGAGAGGAAGGAATAACCCTTACTTGGTTTCAATATTTACAATTGCAGACTAGATGGAAAAAAGATTTGAAGATGGGTTTATCCCAAATAGATGAAAATTTAATTAAACAAATTATAGACCCAAGGCCAATGCATATTAAAATATTGTATAACGTATTGATAGAAATTGATTCTGAGACTGAATTAGTTAAGGACTGTATGATAAAGTGGGGACAAAATTTCGGACAACCAATTATGATGGAAACTTGGGAGAGGATCTGGGTGAAAAATGTAAAATTTACACAAGCGCAACATTTAAGAGAAAAATTTTATAAAATGTTTTATAGATGGCATTTGGATCCGAAGAAATTATCATATATGTACCCTAATTTAAAACCTAACTGTTGGAGATGTGAATGTATGGATGCTACTTATTTTCATGTATGGTGGACTTGTAGAAAAATCAAGGCTTTTTGGATAAAAATATGGTGGATACTTCAAAATATTTTGAAAAAACGTATTGAATTTTCACCACAGTTGTTTTTATTAGGTATTATAAAAGATTGCACCACCATAGAGATGAATTTAATTCTGAACTTGATTACAGCAGTGAGACTGTTGGTTGGACAATATTGGAAGAAGGCAGAATTACCTTCCATTGAGGAATGGACTTTGAAAGTTATAAATTTGGCGGAAATGGCTAAAGTATCTGCATATTTGAAAGATCATTAATGTGAAAAATATATGTTGGACTGGAAAAAATGGATAGATTATATTCAAGGGAAATATCAATCTAAGAAACTGTATTTAGCATATAGTTAAATTTTTATCAGGATTTATATAATAATTTTGTTTAATCTAGTGGGTTTTCTTTTGTTTTACCCTGTATTCACTTTGGGAAGTCGGGGGTGGGTGGGTGGGTTGGGGGGGGTGTAATAATGTACTCAACTGTAATACTTGCATTATATAAGAATGATATATTTATTGATACTAGAGG
The DNA here is from genome assembly GCA_034064705.1 of Bothrops alternatus. Taxonomy (NCBI): domain Eukaryota; kingdom Metazoa; phylum Chordata; class Lepidosauria; order Squamata; family Viperidae; genus Bothrops; species Bothrops alternatus. Next base: position 14,371,943 of record JARGCV010000124.1, on the reverse strand, counting down.
AGTTGCTCGGGCAGTACCTCTGGACCACATCTGGAGGGGGTGAGAGTGAGGAGTGAAGGAGTGGAGGGAAGTAGGAAGGTTGTAGGAGAGTGAGGGAGGGAGAGAGGGGAGGGGGAGGGATGTAAGAGATAGGGAGGGAGGAAGAGGGGGATGTGGTGGAGGGGGTGCTGCCGAGCAACACCCATAGTTATGTTTTGTTTTGTGTGGGAGAAAGTTGAAAAAGATTGTATTAAGTTGAGTGGTATTTAATTTGATTCTTTGTTTATAATTATAAAACTAATAAAATATTTACAAAAATAATAATAATAATTTATCACATAAGTTCATTAATTCTGAAATATAGCATATATGAGTACCAGATATAATCCTAAATAGCCTAAGACAGAATCCAATATGAATCCTGAACCTTTGCTAAGTAGTACATTTATATTTTATGTTAGTGATTTTGTGTTTCCTGTATTTGTGGATTCTCTAAGAACATTGTACCAGTATATTAATCCAGTATCTTAATCCATCTTCAAAGGGTTAATAACAGATGTTAAATGTTTTTGACTGCAAACATTCAAGAAGTGGGAGGGTGATCAATTATTATACAAAAAATAAAACTGATCATTTATTTCTGGAACAAAAGAAATTGAAATATTGCTTATTTCTGCTTCCTAAAGATTTAATAGTTTTAACAAGAATATCTGTCTACAATTAGCTACAGTTTTAAAGTGTTATTTAACTTTGTAAAATTAAATTCAAATTTGTCACCACCTAAAACAATAACTAAATCCTAGAATTTAGTCACATTATCTGCTAGCACCAACTATTCTACAGTTTGGGCAAGAACATCCTGCACAAACCTGAAGGATGGTCCAACAATCTACTTTTCCAAGATCTTGGAGTTCATAAACATCACAAGAGAATTCTCTCCAGCTGGCTGAGTGCCTTCCTGTCCATGGCTGCTCTATTTTGACCAGCTACAAAATGTTACACACTCTCCCCTCAAACTCTGGCAGAAGACAGTACATGGGAATATTAGCAATAGAATTTCCAAGGATATGGTTCAGCAGTGACTTCATCTGGTCTAGCAGTGATTATCGCTGTCACCTGAGAATGCCATAATTGCTCCTAATCTGCAACCATTCATCTATCATCAAACCAAAGCTATAAATACTAAACCTACTTTAACAGAATCTCACATGCCTGAAAGCACGTCCCTGCACCCCCTATCTATTCTAGAGAGAAACAGGAAATTTCTTCCTGTCCATATAATTATTCTCTAGGGTTAAAGGGTGTGTGTGTGTGTGTGTGTGTGTGTGTGTGTGTGTGTGTGTGTGTGTGTGTGTGTGTGTGTGTGTGTGTGTGTGGAGAGAAGGTTGGGACACAAATATGGAAGTCAATTTTTAAAGTATAATCACGATGGTCAAGTCTGATGATCTAAAATACTATTTTAAAGTGAAAAGCAATGACATTTCACTGTAACTCTGGTCTCTGCATGGCTATTAATTTAGGAAATAAATATGGCAAGTCTTCCAAATAAGAAATAAATGATTCCATTGCCATTGTCCAGAGAGGAAGAAAGGTGAAATTCGGAGAGGGCAGCAGGGACTAATGGTATTAGGAGAAAGAAGAACTGAGGATAATAAAGTGGTATGGTGTGAGACATGAATAATAAGTGATAAAAGAAAATAGAAGGCTTCATAACAATTGAAAACAGTCCAACTATAGAGAGAAAATGGGGAAGGTAGGATTTGCACTAGACAAGTATATTTCTTGGGTATAAAGTGATAGAAAGGAAAACAGAAAAAATGAAATATAACATTACAAGCTTGTTATTCTAGGGAAGAAAGTGTTTTATGATTATGCCGATTGTGGCAAACATTTTGTGAATGGACACTCTTTACATTAGCTATATCCTTTAAGTATTCGAGAAGTTTGAGAAATTCCAGATATGTCCACTAGAATGTAAACATTTTAATAACATTGCAAAAGCTAGCTTGAAATGTCTGTTTGACTCTATCCAGTGTATCCAAAAGCATACATGTTATTATGATACTTCAATGAACTAAAAAGCAAACATATTCTTGGTTCTACTTAAGTTTTCTAAACAATTTCTAGCCTTGTTTGTGATGATATAATTTAATTACATCTGTCCAAGACAGATTATACAGAATAAATTATTAAACTCGCTTGCTTGCTTGCCTATGCTTGTCTGCACTAAACGTAGACTTCCATCAAAATGACAATGAAATTTATTTCTGCCAGGAATGTCAATAAATATAGGAAAAAATAGATGGAAATATTTAAAAAATGTTCAGAAAAAATCCAAGAATTTTAACAGTTAAAGTATGAATAGCATAGAATAATCAAGAAAGAAATTTAATGAGGCAAGTGAAAAATGTTAAAGAAAAATGAAAATATACTGAAAATGCAAATTGAGTTCTCAAATAACAGTAAGATTACCAGAGACAGAATATGGTGAGGAATATAATCCATTAAACATCAAATGTGTTTCAAAATGATGACCAAGATTGTATGGCTAGAGTTGGGAAAGAGATTGGTGTTTATTTGTATGCTAAAGGAAAATACAAGAAAATATGCAAAACCTTGAACCCCTGCATTAATTCTTCATGCAGGATGAGGTCTGTTTTTAATCTTCAAAGAAGAACAAAGCAAAAATTGGAGAGAGAAATAGAAAATTAACAGATATTGGAAGAGGCAAAGGGCTAGAGATCAGGCAACTCAATTACATACGGTAGATAACAGAGACAGCAAGATAATATAAAAAGGAAACTTGCTTTATTGATTACAGCAAGATTTGTATAAATCATTCCAAAATGTGGAATATATCAAAACTAGAGGGCATAGTAAAATATTGGTTTATTCTTCTGAGGAACTTTTCGATGAACAAAAAGCTAGTGCAAGAACTGAACTTGGAGAAACAGAGTGGTTCAGAGTAGGAATGGGAATGAGACAAGATTTAGATTGTATGCAGACTTATTTAATTTATAAATTTATATTATATCAAGATTGGAAAGGATGAAGGTTGGGATCAAAATCAGAGGTCACAACAAATTATGTTTAGTAACAATTATTTGTTACTAAAAATAAAGGAGACTTCGTTCATTATGAAAGGAAATTAATTCATTGTGGTTGTCTTTGTGTGCGTGTGTATGCATAAAGCAGACATGTCAAACAAGGCCTGGGGGCCAGATGCAGCCCGCAAAGTGGTTTCATGTGGCCCGCAAAGCCATCTTGGAAAAAGGTCGGCTGGCCGGAAGTCAATGTACAATTTTGTGATGGCCATCTATGCTGAAACGCATTCAGTCTTAGCTCCACACAGCCGTCCGGAAACAGTGAGGAACCAGCCCCTGCCATGTTGGCCCCACCCCCTGGGTGCATCCTAGGGAGGTGTCACCTTTTGTGAGGAATGAAGAAATGCACCATCGCCTGGAAGTGGCCAGCAAATGGCCCTGGCCTATGTCACATATCCGGCTCTCGGAAAGGGGTTTCGGCAGGCAGTGGGGCACTCTCCTCACAGTGCAAAGAGGCTGAGCCAGGTGGCATGAATCCGATGAGAAGTGCAATGCTGCCTAGCCCCCAGCCTGCCCATTTTCAGCAGGCAGCAAGGTGCAAAGCTGGCGAGCTTTGCACCGCCTGGCTCAACCTCTCGGAACTGTGAGGAGAGCACCCCGCTCCCTGCTGAGACCAGGCAGGCTGGGGGTTGGGTGGTGTCACGCTTCTTTTTGGATTCATGCCACCTGGCTCAGCCTCTTGGTGCTGTGAGGAGAGCACCTCGCTGCCTGCCGAAAACAGGCAGGCTGGGGGCTAGGCGGCATTGCGCAGGTAATGTTGACTCTCATGCTGCTCATGGCATCCCCTCCCCCAGAGCCCACCAAGCTAGATATGTGAAGTAGGTGAGGGCGATGTGCTGGCCACTTCCAGGTGATGGTGCATTTCTTCATTCCTCACGAAGGGTGACACCTCCCCAGCTGCATTTCTTGCCTGTTTTTCTCCCTCTCTCATCTCAAATATTTCTCCACCACTCTGTACTTAGGAAGGAAAGAAGGAGAGGGAGGGTCTGAGGGAAGTCCTGCCTTAGTCCTGCTCTGCTGCCCTTTCAACATTCCCTTGCCCCCTCCTCCTGGCCTATCCTGGGGGTCTCCCATCCTATTGCTAAGGAAGCTTTGGATACAAAACTGAGTCTCCTCCCATGGAGAGGGAATGGGCCTCCCTCTGACTTTTCCCTGGTACCCATCATGAACAAGTTGGCTAAGGAGAGCAAGCACAGCGCCAGCAGCCTTGAGGAGGAGGTAAGTGCAGCTGGGTCCCCCCTTGGGGAAGTGGGGGTGGGCTTGGTGCCACGAGTGCTCGAGGGCCAGGCTGGGTATTTGACCTCTGCTGCCCAGGGCTCCCGGCAGCCTGTACCACCATCCAGCCTCCCTGCATGGCCTGAGAGGAACAGTGAGGCTCCTCCAGTGGATCATGCCTTGGCACTTGCCCTGGTTCCACCCCCTTCTTCCAGAGACCCTCAGATCTATCTCACTCCTGCCCAGGCCCCCACAGGCACCATTGATGTGAACAATGTAGAGCTGGCCATGCCCACCCAGTGGCCACACCCACACCCACTCCCTCCACATCCACACAGTAGGCTGCACCCACCCTGGCCATAGCCACCTGGCTCCCTAAGGGCAACCACAATGCTGATGTGGCCCTCAATGAAATTGAGTTTGACACCCCTGGCATAAAGAGATGGTCAGGGAAATATTGGTCTTGTGGAAGACCAAAATCTAGGCTTCTATTGACAGGGTAAAAATCTCTATTGTTATTAGTAAGAATGGATTGTTCCCTTTCCTCATTCCTGTCTCCTTAGCTACATTGGCCATTATGTACAAGAGTACTCTTGCTGCCCTCATCAGAAACAACACTGGCCACCATCCCCCCCTCTTGTGTGAGGAAACAACTCTGCCAATCTCATTCTGGCGACATAGTAAGAGGAATGCTGAGGACAGTGGTGTTTAGTGCAGCCTACTTCCATTTTTAGGGCTATCTGCATGAACCTTAAAAATCAGGTTCATTTAAATATTATGCTAGATTTTTTTTTAAAAAGAAATATATTGTTTTCATATGTCCTTAGATTGATTGAAACCATTTCCAGCTAGATGCAAAAAGCTGGAAATTAGAATCTGAAAGAGACAAGGACAGTAGAGATTAAGTAATAAGAGATTATTGACATCAAAGGAGGCTGAATCTATGAAGAACTGAAAGAGAAAGACTATAGAAACAGTTATATACAGAAACTGATCAGATATAATCAGCAGATGTTATTTGTCTTTAAGAAGCTGACAGATTCTGGAAAGACAGCAAAAAGAGATGTTTGTGTTTTCTGGTCCCTAACTAGAAAGATGACTTCAAACAGAAGCTTTCGAACCTTTGTCTCAAAAAAACAACATCAGAATAATGTTTTTAAGGAATTACCCATGAAAACCTGTCAAGGCATTCCAATCAAACTCGTTCATAGTGTCTGAAAGTAGTGGTGGTTCCAACAATATATAAGAACAGAAGCAATAGTCTCCATGGAATGCAGGATTCTTGTGGTCTTGCTATAATATGCAGCTGGGGAGTTTCAGTATCAGCTGTGGGAATGGACTGATAAAAAAACTTATACCAGGAATATAATAACAGACTTAAATATAGTCAGCATCTTTGACTCTATCTTTTAAAGATTTTTTAAAATTATTCAGCCTTATTTAGCCTTAGCGCATGATCTAAAACAGTGGTTCTCAACCTTTTTAATGCCGCGACCCCCAACCGGTCGTAAGCCGAGGACTACCCAACCGGTTGTAAGTCAAGGACTACCCAACCAGTCATAAGTTGAGGACTTCCCAACCGGTTGTAAGTCGAGGACTATTTCCCTGCCCGGGAGCGCCGCACATGCGTGGTGCCACCCTCTACGCCGGCCAAGGGCAAGGGGCAGCGACGGTGCAGGGCAACCACCAGCTGGGCCACCAGCTGGCCCAGTCCAAGGGAGGTAAGGCACTTGCCGGGCTCCACGCACGCCAGCAACCATCCCTGTGCCCACCGGCCTCTCACCTCCCACCCCTGGCCCTCTTTTACTTACATTTTTAGTAGTTGCTCAGCAGGGAGGGGTGGAAACTTCCAGACAGCTCGCCTTCGCTGCAGACAACTTGCAGCACTGTTTGCAGACTGGGACTTTTGGCAGGCTCAGCAGGGCAGAGACAGCCTGGACAATTCCTATTGGCTTTTGAAAGCCAATAGAATTAGACTCTATTCAAGAGAGTCTATTCTATTGGCTTTCAAAAGCCAATAGAATTTTTTCTTTTGCATTACCCTGTATTCACTTTGGGAAGTTGGGGGGGGAAGGTTGAGGGGGTATAATAATGTACTCAACTGTAACACTTGTAATATATAAGAAAGAAACATTTACTGATACAAGAGGGGTTGCTCGGACAATACCTCTGCACTACATCTGGACGAGGTTGAGAGGGAGGAGTGAAGGAGTGAAGGGATGTAGGGTTGGAGGAGATGAGGGTGGAGAGAGAAGGAGGGAGAGAGGGGCGAGGAGGAGGGAAGTGAGATAGGGAGGAAGGAGGGGGATGTGGGGGGGTGCTGCCGAGCAACACCCATAGTTGTTTTGTGTGGGAGAAAGTTGAAAAAGAATGTATTAAGTTGAGTTGTATTTAACTTGATTCTTTGTTTAAAATTATAAAACCAATAAAATATTTTTTATAAAGCCAATAGAATTAGAGGGAGTAGCACAGCTAAGGAAAAGGGGGGGAAATGGCAGACTGCGTTGTTTGGCGACCCCTGTGAAATGGTCATTCGACCCCAAATGGGGTCGCGACCCACAGGTTGAGAACCACTGATCTAAAATATAAGAATATAACATGGAATAAATTGCCTTAATCTATTTAACACTAAAACTCTATAAGCCTTGCATCAGAGGTGCAGTACATTGATTAAGCTCTTTAACAGGGGTATACTTCATAGACATATTTTTCCTGTCTGCATTGATGTGCAATGCTTCAACAGATCAATAGTGATACTCTATTTTATTAAAAAAAATGGAAACCTGCTTTTAGAAAAGCCTAATAGAGAGTGTCTCCATTTATTTGAGGCACAGAGGGTACAATTTATCCAGCTCACTTTTTTCTTCCTGCAAGTCCCATTAACAGTATTGTGGACATGTGTTCTTCTGAATATATGTAGCTTGTTCTGAGGCTCAGCTTCAGTGTTCCTTTTCAGTTCTCTTTGAAGATAGTCCAAAACTTCAGATGGCTCAGCATGTAGTAGCAGAAGGTTTAAATAGGACCAGACATCAAGAACACATTATACTCTTTTCCATCCTCTTCTTCAGTATCCTCTGATTCAAATCCAGGACTAATCCAAATTGTTTGCAACTGAGAAGGCCACATAGGGCTGAAGTTCTTTTTAGTGGTAAACATTCTTTTATGACATTCATCCTCTAAAGTAATAAACACACAAAATGTTTGTATTATAGTTTCATTTTTTTGTCTATTTTTAGGCAGCACACTTTTAGGCAGCACACATGTTTTATCTTACTGATATTTTTAATCACATAAAGAGCTGAAACTAACAATGATTTGAACTAGTTTTAATTTAGGGCACTAGCATTAGATTTTTAACAAGTATTCTTATTGTATTATATCAATGTTTAATAACATTATTGCATATCAGCTTCCTTTTGTTTAAAAAACAACAACAGGTAGCAGCAATCAGAATGACCTTCTCTGGATTTCAAAGCTAAGGTAGATGCAACTTAATATCTGAATGTAGACTGTCATATAATTCCAAATCTATAAACTAGACAGGAAGGGGAGGAAAGGAAAGGAAAGGAAAGGAAAGGAAAGGAAAGGAAAGGAAAGGAAAGGAAAGGAAAGGAAAGGAAAGGAAAGGAAAGGAAAGGAAAGGAAAGGAAAGGAAAGGAAAGGAAAGGAAAGGACAGGAGAGGAGAGGAGAGGAGAGGAAAGGAAAGGAAAGGAAAGGAAAGGAAAGGAAAGGAAAGGAAAGGAAAGGAAAGGAAAGGAAAGGAAAGGAAAGGAAAGGAAAGGAAAGGAAAGGAAAGGAAAGGAAAGGAAAGGAAAGGAAAGGAAAGACATCCTGGAAGAAAGCAATGACAAACTAATTCATTTTCCCCAAGAAAACTGCATAGATGTGTCCATGTAATTAATAGAGGTTTAGTTTGGCTTTGCCGCTTTCTTGTTCTCTGTCTTGGATTTTAGTGGGGGTTTCTTTTTGGATTAGGTACCCCCACTAAAATCTAAGACAGAGAACAAGAAAGCGACAAAGCCCTCCTCCCATACATAAAAGGCACCACAGACAGAATCAGCAAGATCCTCCACAAACACAACATCAAGACAGCATTCTGCCCAAACAGAAAAATATCCACCATCCTAAGAAACCCCAAAGACAAAATCAAGTTAGAAAATCAAGGAGTATATGAAATCCCATGCACTGCTTGCCCCACCACATATATCGGACAAACCAACAGAAGAATAAGTGCACACATTGAAGAACACAAGAACTCAGACTTCCGATGGCACCGCCTGGCGTTGTTATAGCTCCTTCGGAGGCTTCGATTCCTGGGAACTGTTAAGCCGCAAAAACAGTGGCCATCAGCTGTTTTTTTGTGGTGGAAAACCCCCCTTCGGGAGAAGAAGGGGTGTAGAGCATCGGGCGTGGGTTGAGCTCCTCTAAAAAACCCCTGAAAAGATTTCAGGGGGGGAAAGAGTGAGAGCCCCCCAAGCGCTCGAAGATGCTCCAGCCCAGGATGCTTCTGTCTTTAGACAGAACAAGGCGCCGCGACCACCCCTGCGGAAGATAAGAATCCAAGAGTGAAGTGCGCGCAGGCGGAGTGAGGGCAGGAGATCGATAATGCAAGTAATTCTTTATATCTAACTCCAGAGTATAACTATTTTCTCAATCAACATAATGACTTCTGAAGTCTAAGATGGTGACTGCTTCTGATAGTAAAGTGAAAGTAACTTTTTAGAACAAAGGCATAGCGATCATTTAAGCCTATTAACACCTATTAACATCGTTAATTTCTTACCAAAAAGCAGCCTTTTAAAAGTTTCCACAAAAAATGGTCTGATTATAGAATGGCGGCTAGACAAACTAAAACAACATCTGCGAAGGTTGCTGTATCCTCACCAGCACAGCCCTCTAACTCACAAACATTTACCCTTTCTGCTCCTCCGGTTTCTTTAACTTCTATACAGCCTCAAGCCCCCTTGCCTACTCAAGCCCCTTCAGAAATGTTGACTATGAAAGATTTACAGGCTGCATTATTAACAGTGACTGATAATTTAGTGAGAAGTATGGAGAAAAATATGGAGAGGAACCTCGAGAAATTTGGGGAGGAATTAGAGAAAAAGATTGCAACTCATGCTGAGGAACAAATCAAAGGAGTAACCGGGGAATTGGGGAAAATTAAAGAAATAATTGAGACTCATAATATAGTGATAAGAGAAGATATTGTGGAAGCTTTTAGGGGGGTTTGGGGCTATACTTTGAGAGTGGAAGAGAAAGTGGAAGAGGTGGAGCAACAATTTGAGAAAAAGTTGGAAGAAATTAAAAGTGTTGTGGAAGATCAAGCTATATGGCACAATATAACCAGATGATGTGGGCTGTTAGAATAAGAGGGTTGGAAGAAGCAAATCAGAATCAGGAGGATTTGAGAAGGATTTTTGGAGAAGCTTTTGCGGAATTTATAAATGAGGGTGCACAAGATATGTTTTGGCAGATAGACAGGATTTATCGAGTTAACTCATGGATTGCAAGACAAAGAAACTTACCTAGAGACATTGTGATTTACTTTGTTACAAGGAGATTTAGAAATCATGTGCTTACAACATCTTATAATAAGAAATTAATTGTGGCAGGCCAAGAGGTTGTGATAATGAAGGAGATTCCCCCGAAGATGCTAAGAGCGAGAAAAGACTATGTCTTTTTGGTGGATGAACTTGAAAAACGTGGTTTACAATACAGGTGGGAGGCTCCAGCTGGACTATCATTATTTTACCAGGGTGAAAGATACCGCTTGAACTCAATTTGGAAAGCAAAAGATTTTTTTGTGAATGTGATGAAGGCTGGTAAACCCCCATCTCCAACACCAAAAAGTATAGAACCACATAAAGAGGCAAATAAAGAGCAAAAAGAACAATTACAACCTGAAGAGCTACAACCTCAAGGAGTAACAGGATTTCATAAAGGAGATTTACTGGATTTGGCTGAGGGGAGCCTTGATATATTTCAGCCCTTGGAAGTAGAGACGTTTAGAGATCAAAGGCAAACTCGGGCAACCACGAAATGTAAAGAACAAGAAAAAAAGAAACAACAAGACCGGACCACAATACAAGAAGCAGTATTTACAAGTGCGGAAGCCATGGGAGTGCGACCAAAGAAGAAAAATGATGAAAACTTCAAATTGGTCTTGCAAAGGCTTTCTGGAATTGGTCATGTCAAATAAATTTTTGACATGGAATGTCAATGGTTTAAATTCTCCACAGAAGAGGAAGAAGATATTTCATTATTTGAATCAATGTAAAAATGATGTATCTTGTTTGCAAGAAACACATATTAGAGTTACTGATCAGAAATATTTGATAAATAACAAATTAGGTACACACTTTGTTGCAGCGGCTGCTGAGAAGAAGAATGGAATTGTTATTTATATTAAAAATCATATAAGAGCCAAACTAATAGAATCAGATCCACAAGGTAGATATTTAGCAATTGAAATGTTAAAAGAAGGGGGAAAAAGTACTTTTGATGGGAATATACGCACCAAATCAACAACAAGGAAAATTTTACAAGTTAATATATAAAAAGTTAATACAATTTGATTATAGGTCTTGTATAATAATGGGAGATTGGAATGGTGTGATAGACATTAATTTGGACAAAAACAAGATATCACCAATTCCTCAAACACGTGCTAAGTTGCCTAACATTTTTTTTTACATAAAGGATGACTTTGACTTGATAGACATATGGAGAGAAAGAAATTGTAAAGAGCAAGAATTCACTTTTTTTTCTAACAGGCACCAGTCATTTTCTAGGATTGATTTTATATTAACCTCAAGTGATTTTCTTTTTAGGTTAAAGAAGGTCAAGATTCTACCTAAACCGGATTAACAGATCATAATCTGGTTTGGATGGAATTAACAGAAGGAGAAAGATCTAAAAGATCTTGGAGATTAAATGAAAATTTGTTCAGATATGATATAAATGTGAATGAATGTAAAAACTTAATGAAGGAATTCTTTGTGTTAAATATGTATAAGGGTACAACTATAGAAATGGTATGGGACGCAAGTAAAGCATGTATGCGTGGGATTTTAATTGATTTGAATAAAAGGTATAGAGGTAAACAAGAGAAAAAACGGAAGGAGCTAGAAGAGGAAATAAGAAAGAAGGAACAGTTATTAATAAAGAGACCAGATGATAAATATATTAAAGAGGGGATTAAGGTCCTACGGAAACAATTTGACTTGTTGATGGCAGACCAAGTTGCTAGGAATATACAATATGCAAAACATAATACGTTTTTCAATTCTAATAAGCCTGGCAGATGGCTGGCCTACATATTAAGGAAAAAACAAAAATCTCGAATAATTGAAAAAATAGAGTATAAAGGGAAAGAGGTGTTTCAACAAGAAATTATTAAGAATGCATTTTTAGAATTTTATTCTAGGTTATACGCTGAGGAGAAGATACAAGAGAATGATATAGATTTTTTTTGCAAAATGAAAATGTATCAGTAATTAACAATGAACAAAGAGATAGGTTAAACACATTGATTACATCAGAAGAATAATTTCAGTGATTAAACAATTGAAAATGGGAAAATCTCCTGGGACGGATGGGTTAACGGTGGTTTATTATAAGCATTTTCAAATGGAAATGGTGGAAACTCTTAGAGAGTTATTTGTTAATATACAAAAAGGGGGTCAGGTTCCACCTTCATGGAAAACAGCCTATGTTTCTTTAATTCCTAAAGAGGGAAGAGATAATGTTCAACCAGAAAATTTTAGACCTATTTCATTGTTGAATACGGATTATAAGATTTTTGCAAAAGTGATGGCTAATAGATTAATGACAGTTTTACAACAAACAATTCATACTGATCAAACCGTTTTTTTACAAGGGAGGCAGATGAAAACTAATGTTAGACAACTTATTAATATAATAGAATACTTGGAGAAGAATACTCAGGTGCCCGCAGTCCTTATGTTTCTGGATGTGGAGAAAGCATTTGATAGATTGAATTGGCTGTTTTTGAAAAAAGTAATTGTTAGGATGCAAATGGGGGATCAGTTTATCAATTCAATATTGGCGATTTATCAGAAACAAACAGAGCAGGTCATTTTGAATGGGGATTTAACAGATTCATTTAATATAGAGAAAGGTACTAGACAGGGATGTCCCTTATCCCCTTTGTTGTTTGTTTTAACTTTAGAGGTTTTATTGAATAGGATAAGAGGAGCAGAAGATTTAAAAGGTATAGAGATTAGACAACAAGATTATAGATTACGTGCCTTTGCAGATGATTTGGTTGTGACACTGACTCAACCAATACAGTCAGCCAAGAGATTGATGGAGATAATTAAACTTTATGGTAAGGTATCAGGATTTAAATTAAATATAGGTAAAACAAAGATGTTAGTAAAAAATTTAAATATTAATCTAAAACAGGAATTTGAAAGAATAACGGGATGTGAGCTAGTTAAGAAAGTTAAGTCTTGTGGAGTAAGACACAAATAGAATTGGAAAAATGGAAGAAACTACAATTATCTATGTTGGGAAAGATAGCTGCAGTTAAAATGAATGTATTACCAAAATTTTTATTTCTTTTTCAAATGATACCTATACTTAAAAAGGATGCAGACTTGGAGGAGTGGCAGAAGGGTATTAATAGATTTATTTGGAATGGGAAGAAACTGAGGGTTAAATTAAAGATAATTCAGGATATAAGGGAAAGAGGTGGTTTGAAAATGCCTAATTTTAAGCTATATTATGATGCGGCTGCTCTAGTAGCAATAAGTGACTGGGTTAATTTAACTAATGATAGAATATTGAATATTGAAGGGTACGATTTATTATATGGTTGGCATGCATATTTAGTTTATGATAAGAAGTTGGACAGGAGTTTCAAAGAGCACCTATTGAGAAATACTCTGCTGCATGTCTGGAAAAAATATCAGTATAAATTAAATGATAAGATTCCTGTATGGACAGTTCCCAGACACGCAATAGAGAATATAAATAGAGAACAATTACATGATGTGGTGCTATATGAGAAACTCCTGTTTAAAGAAGGGAGTATCTTACAATTGAAGTCCTTGAATACTTTAAGGGAGGGAGGAATAATCTTTACTTGGTTTCAATATGTACAATTGCAGAACAGATAGAAAAAAGATCAGAAGATTGGGTTATCACAAATAGATGAAAATCTAATTAAACAAATTAGAGATCAAAGGTTAATGCATATTAAAAGATTGTATAATGCATTGATAGAAATTGATTCGGAAACTGAATTAGTCAAGGATTGTATGATAAAGTGGGCACAAAATTTTGGACAACCAATAATGATGGAAACTTGGGAGAGAATATGGGTGAAAAATGTAAAATTTACACAAGCACAACATTTAAGAGAAAATTTTTACAAAATGTTTTACAGATGGTATTTGGATCCGAAAAAATTATCTTGTATGTACCCTAATTTACAATCTAAATGTTGGAGATGCGAATGTATGGATGCCACTTATTTTCATGTATGGTGGACTTGTAAAAAAGTGAAAGCTTTTTGGATAAAAATTTGGTGGGTACTTCAAAATATTTTGAAAAAACGTATTGAATTTACACCACAGTTGTTTTTATTAGGTATTATAAAAGATTGTACCACTATAGAGATGAACTTGATTTTGAACTTGATTACAGCAGCGAGACTGTTGGTGGGACAATATTGGAAGAAGGCAGAACTACCATCTATTGTAGAATGGACTTTGAAGGTTATAAATTTGGCAGAAATGGCTAAAGTATCCGCATAATTGAAAGATCATTCAAATGAAAAATATATGTTGGAATGGAAAAAATGGATAGATTATATTTCAAGGGAAATATCAATCTAAGAAATTGTATTTAGCTTACAGTTAAATTTTTACTAGGATTATATATAATATTTTTTTCTTTTAAAATACCCTGTATTTTACTCTGGGAAGGTGGGGGGGAAGGGGAGGGTTGGGGGGTGTTAGATTGCTTTTTATTCAATTGTAATATTTGTAAGTGTAAAAATAAAATTATAATAAAACATTCTCAAAAAAAAAAGAAGAACACAAGAACTCAAAAAAGAGGAACCAACTTCTTCCTTGGTCCAACACCTTAAAGCCACAGGATATGAAATTGACTTTTAAAAGACCAGAACTATCGCCAAAACTGAATACTTTAATAACAGAATAATCAGAGAAGCCATCAAGATAGAAAAATTCCCACACAGCATGAATAAACGAGATGATACCTCCTGCCTACCAGCCATTTGGAAACCCACCCTTATTGACAAACGAGTCCCTAACACAAAGAATGACACCAAACCCACACTCACAAAAATCACACAGGATGTCACCACCACACATCCATGCAAAAAGCAAACCCAAACCCACACCGATGATGAGGCACGACCACAAACCAGAAGCCAGACCACAGCTGCATCATTAGCCACTTTAAACCCCTCCAATCCATACATGAAGCAAATTGACACCCGCCATGAAGATGAGGCACGACCACGAACAGCAATGCAGCTCACCATCTCAAATCCCCCTGCAACTCAGACTAACCTGAGCACAACAAAGCCCCCACCCAAACAGAACACATCCCCATCCAATTAGAGCACAGCCAACCCGCCATCCAATCAGAGCACAGCCACGCCCCTAACCAATCAGAACACACCTCCACCCAATCAGGACATAGCCAGGCTCTCACCCAATCAGTTCATACCCCCACTAGCAGTTAAAGGGAAGAAACAGCTATGATCACACACTGCTCCTAGAAGCATGAAGCCGAAAGCACCTAAAGATGACGAATGGGACTTCGTCAAAATGTCACCAAGACACTTCCAATTTTACGTGGGAGAAAACCCGAATAACCAAAGACATATATATATTGTTTTCGTAGATTTTCATGGGTACAGGTATGCCATAGAAATAGAGAAATGCCCCCACAACATGAATAAACATGACGATACCTCCAACCTACCAGACATCTGGAAACTAGCCCTAAGCAACAAACGAGTCCTAGCCACGAAAACTGACTCCAGACCCAGAACAACACAGTATACCATCACCATTCACCCTCACCAGATCCAAACCCAAGCCCAAACCCATCCCTCAGACAAAATGCAACCACCATCCAGAAGCCAAACCACAATGACATCACCATCTGCTGCACCTTTATCTTTATCTTTATTTTGACTTATATGCCGCCCTTCTCCCCAGACTCAGGGCGGCTCACAACAGAAATACAAGTACAAAAATATATAAGTAATTTAAAATAGTAGTACAATATAAAACTATAAAACTATACTCACTCATACAACATACACTCCCAATCAAAGGCCCAGGGGCAGAGCGCAGCTCATACGTCCCAAGCTTGTCTGCATGGATGTGTTTTTAAAAGTTTTCGGAAAGCTAGGAGGGAAAGAGCAGTACGAACCTCTGAGGGAAGTTGATTTCAGAGGGCTGGGGCAGCAACAGAGAAGGCCCTAGCCCTAGGTCCCGCCAGACAGCACTGTCTAACAGACGGGACCCGTAGGAGGCCAACCCTATGTGCCCTAACCGGTCGCTGGGATTCATGAGGCAGAAGACGGTCCTGCAAGTATCCTGGCCCATTGCCATATAGGGCTTTATAGGCCATAACCAACACTTTGATTTGTGTTCGGAGACCAATTGGCAGCCAGTGCAGCTCACGGAGGGCTGGAGTGATATGAGCATGTCTTGGGATATGAGCATGACCCAAGACGGCTCGTGCGGCCGCATTCTGAACCACCTGCAGTCTCCGGACATTCTTCAAAGGTTACCCCATGTAGAGAGCATTACAGTAGTTGAATCTCGAGGTGACAAGGGCATGGGTGACTGTGAGGAGTGACTCCCGGTCCAAATAGGGCTGCAACTGACGCACCAGGCGAACCTGGGTGAATGCCCCCCTCACCACAGCCGAAAGATGGTATTCTAAACTTAGCTGTGGATCGAGGAGGACACCCAAGTTGCGAACCCTCTCCGATGGGGACAAAACTTCCCCACCCAGAGTAATTGATGGACAGATGGAATTGTCCTTGGGAGGCAGAATCCATAGCCACTCCGTCTTGTCAGGATTGAGTCTGAGCCTGTTGGCACCCATCCAGACCCCAACAGCCTCCAGGCACCAGTTCATCACTTCCACTGCTCCGCTGTAATGACGCTGGGTAGAGATGTAAAGCTGAGTATCATCAGCATACTGATGAAAACTCACCCCGTGTCGACGGATGATCTCACCCAAAGGTTTCATGTATATGTTGAAAAGCAGAGGTGAGAGAACAGACCCCTGAGGGACTCCACACGGAAGAGACCTCGGAGCCGATCTCTGACCTCCTGCAAACACCGACTGCAACCGGCCAGAGAGGTAGGAGGTGAACCACCGTAAAACGGTGCTCTGCACTCCAAGCCCTTCCAACCGGCGCAGAAGAATACCATGGTCGATGATATCGAAAGCCGCTGAGAGGTCAAGAAGCACCAGGATAGTGGAATAACCTCTATCCCGGGCCCGCCAGAGATCATCGGTCAGCACGACCAAAGCAGTTTCCGTGCTGTAACCGGACCTGAACCCAGACTGCTGAGGGCCCAGATAATCAGTTTCATTCAAGGACCGTTGGAGTTGGAGTGCCACCACCTTCTCAACAACCTTCCCTAAAAAGGGAAGGTTGGAGACTGGCCGGTAATTATTCAAAACTGCCGGGTCCAGGGAAGGCTTCTTGAGGAGGGGGCGCACAAGTGCCTCCTTTAAAGGAGACGGGAAGGACCCCTCCCCCAATGAAGTGTTGATAACAGCCTGGATCCAGCTCCGTGTCACCGCCCTGCTAGCTGAAAGCAGCCAGGAGGGGCACGGGTCCAGTAAACAGGTGGCAGAACTCACAGCTCCAATGGCCTTGTCCACGTCATCAGGAGTTACCAGATCAAACTCCTCCCATTCAACAGGACTAAGACGGGCCTCTGTCATCTCGACTGACTCATTGTCAGCCGACACTGTATTCCAATTGGAGTCCAAGTCAGCCCGGATCTGAGCAACCTTGTCTGCGAAAAAGCTGTTAAATTCTTCGGCATTGCCCTGCAAAGGTTCCTCCCTCCTCCCCGTATACAGGAGAGAGCGAGTCACCCTAAACAGGGCAGCCGGATGAGATTCCGCAGATGGAATCAATGCGGAAAGATACTGAGATCTTGCCGTAGTGATTGCTTCCAAATAGGTCTTAATATAAGCTCCCAATTTGGTTCGATCAGATTCATATCTATTCCCCCTCCATTGCTTCTCTAAACGTCTCTTCTGGCTCTTCATCCCCCTGAGTTCCTCGGTAAACCAAGGAGATCTCCTGGGTCTGCTACCACAGAGAGGTCGCAACGGCGCAATCAGGTCTAGAGCCCCCGTAGTGGCCATATTCCAGGCCGTCACTAGGGACTCCACCAAACTGTGTACGAGCGAATCCTCCCTCCGATCCCCACACAAAGCAAACAGACACATGCCATGAACACAGAGCTAGACCACAAACTCGGAGCCAAACCAAAGCCCAGTACATCACAGCTTTCTGCTCCGGACATCACATCACAGCACTCAGGAGGTTACAACACTAAAGCTCAGGTTGTTACAACACAGCCTACCACCCAGGATGTTGCAACACAGAACTCAGGATATCACTACACTTGATCTCAGGATGTCACCACACAGCCCAATTTCCAGGTCGTTACAACACAAAAGACTAATGGGCACACAGCCAGCACCTCAGCTACTCAGGATGTTACGAAACAGCTGAACAATTTGCAAACAATAACTCCAACACAGCCAACCAACCTACCTACAGCAACAAAGCCAGCACTCCACACACACACACACACACACACACACACCAATATTTATAGAGAGACAGCAGCTCCGATCACCGATCACCCCAGCCTGAAGATGACGAGTGGGACCTCGTCGAAACGTTGCCAAGATACTCTCAATCTTACACGGGAAAAGAAAAGAAACTCGAAATAGCTATATCAGAAATTCCCTTATTTCTTTGTCAACAATTTTAAACAACATATATATATTTGTGCTTGCAGGATGGCTCTGGGTTGAGCTGAAACAAGCAAAAGGAAAGAATGATTCCTTCCTCCCATATTTGGGTTTACAGGGTGCAATCTAAAAAAAATAAAAAAAAAAATAAACACTTGACACATATCCTTACTCCCTGACTACTGACAAAGCGGGAGAGAACTTGTGGCTCAATAGGTTAAAGCATCTGCTTAGCATGCAGACTGCCCAGGTTCGAATCCCAGAAGGGTGAGTCTGACTGAAGAGAGTTAAGAAACTCGAAATAGCTATATCAGAAATTCCCTTATTTCTTTGTCAACAATTTTAAACAACATATATATATTTGTGCTTGCAGGATGGCTCTGGGTTGAGCTGAAACAAGCAAAAGGAAAGAATGATTCCTTCCTCCCATATTTGGGTTTACAGGGTGCAATCTAAAAAAATAAAAAAAAAAATAAACACTTGACACATATCCTTACTCCCTGACTACTGACAAAGCGGGAGAGAACTTGTGGCTCAATAGGTTAAAGCATCTGCTTAGCATGCAGACTGCCCAGGTTCGAATCCCAGAAGGGTGAGTCTGACTGAAGAGAGTTAAGAAACTCGAAATAGCTATATCAGAAATTCCCTTATTTCTTTGTCAACAATTTTAAACAACATATATATATTTGTGCTTGCAGGATGGCTCTGGGTTGAGCTGAAACAAGCAAAAGGAAAGAATGATTCCTTCCTCCCATATTTGGGTTTACAGGGTGCAATCTAAAAAAAATAAAAAAATAAAAAATAAACACTTGACACATATCCTTACTCCCTGACTACTGACAAAGCGGGAGAGAACTTGTGGCTCAATAGGTTAAAGCATCTGCTTAGCATGCAGACTGCCCAGGTTCGAATCCCAGAAGGGTGAGTCTGACTGAAGAGAGTTAAGAAACTCGAAATAGCTATATCAGAAATTCCCTTATTTCTTTGTCAACAATTTTAAACAACATATATATATTTGTGCTTGCAGGATGGCTCTGGGTTGAGCTGAAACAAGCAAAAGGAAAGAATGATTCCTTCCTCCCATATTTGGGTTTACAGGGTGCAATCTAAAAAAATAAAAAATAAAAAATAAACACTTGACACATATCCTTACTCCCTGACTACTGACAAAGCGGGAGAGAACTTGTGGCTCAATAGGTTAAAGCATCTGCTTAGCATGCAGACTGCCCAGGTTCGAATCCCAGAAGGGTGAGTCTGACTGAAGAGAGTTAAGAAACTCGAAATAGCTATATCAGAAATTCCCTTATTTCTTTGTCAACAATTTTAAACAACATATATATATTTGTGCTTGCAGGATGGCTCTGGGTTGAGCTGAAACAAGCAAAAGGAAAGAATGATTCCTTCCTCCCATATTTGGGTTTACAGGGTGCAATCTAAAAAAATAAAAAAAAAATAAACACTTGACACATATCCTTACTCCCTGACTACTGACAAAGCGGGAGAGAACTTGTGGCTCAATAGGTTAAAGCATCTGCTTAGCATGCAGACTGCCCAGGTTCGAATCCCAGAAGGGTGAGTCTGACTGAAGAGAGTTAAGAAACTCGAAATAGCTATATCAGAAATTCCCTTATTTCTTTGTCAACAATTTTAAACAACATATATATATTTGTGCTTGCAGGATGGCTCTGGGTTGAGCTGAAACAAGCAAAAGGAAAGAATGATTCCTTCCTCCCATATTTGGGTTTACAGGGTGCAATCTAAAAAAATAAAAAAAAAAATAAACACTTGACACATATCCTTACTCCCTGACTACTGACAATTTTAAACAACATATATATATTTGTGCTTGCAGATGGCTCTGGGTTGAGCTGAAACAAGCAAAGGAAAGAATGATTCCTTCCTCCCATATTTGGGTTTACAGGGTGCAATCTAAAAAAAATAAACACTTGACATATATATATATACATATACATACATACATACATACATACATACATACATACATACATACATACATACATACCGTGTTTCCCCTAAAGCAAGACAGGGTCACACTTTCTTGTTATCCCCAAAAGCCCCACTATGTCTTACTTTCGGGGTACGGCTTATATTGATTGGAAAACAATTGTCAGTTTTATTTTAAGTATTTTAAGTATATTAAGTATTTTAAGTATTTTAAGTATTTAAGTATTTTAAGCAGGAGGCGGAAGTGGGCAGGAGTAATATGTCTTACTTTCGTGGTACGGCTTATATTAGCCGACCCCCTGAAAACCCCGATACGTCTTACAATCGGGGGTGTCTTACTATCGGGGAAACACGGTATATGTGTGTGTGTGTGTGTATATATATGTATGTATATATATATGTATATGTGTATGTGTGTGTGTATATATATATATTCTAAATATCTTTTATGCATTTCATTTCTTAGTTCATACTATTTATCCTTCACTCTTTGTTACATTTTAAGTTATAGATTTCATGTACAAGCATAATCTCTACACTGCCATATATGAATAAATATGTGGTAGAATCAGTGTTTCTTCCCTTTGAATTTTTCCGTTTGCTTGAACTATTACAACTCTACTTCTACATTTTTACTATAAGATTACAAACCTGATACCTGATGTTCATCTTTAAGAGATGCTAGCATCATAAGATGTCCTTCTATACTTCTCAGTCTTTTCATGCTTGAGACCAACTATGAATAAATTGTTGGAATAACTTCCAATGTGTAAAAATCTATGCACAAGACCTTGTTTGAATTGGAACAATTGCTATCTGAAGAACTCATTTAATACATATTGTTTTGGAAACATGATTTATAAAATATAAAAACTCATCAAAGTTGAATGCTCCTCAAATAATCCTTCAATTCCTAAACTTTGACTTTTGTGCTGTGGTGATGGAATGGAAATAGAAATAGCTGGGAACTTCACAAAGATCAACTCTCTGGAGATTTCATTCAGTTTCTG
This sequence comes from Bothrops alternatus, assembly GCA_034064705.1. NCBI lineage: Eukaryota > Metazoa > Chordata > Lepidosauria > Squamata > Viperidae > Bothrops > Bothrops alternatus. The sequence goes on along the minus strand of JARGCV010000124.1, from coordinate 14,350,638 downwards.
TTCATGATTGAATAAGCACTGTTGCAAGCACAGACTAAGAATGTTGCAATGTTTTAATTTTTTCCAGTCCTTACCAAAGAATATGAATACACACACACACACACACACACACACACAGAGAGAGAGAGAGAGAGAGAGAGAGAGAGAGAGAGAGAGAGAGAGAGAGAGAGAGAGAGAGAGAGAGAGAGAGAGAGAGAGAGAGAGAGAGAGAGAGAGCATTATACAAAAACAACCCTTTTAGCAGTATATATTGATTCCAATATAAGGAAAAAGATATCAATTCTAAATACAAGATATAATTCTTATGCTTTGTATATGAAAACAATATTGTTGCATTATTCCTTTCACCATCAGCAGTGATGCCATTTGAGCCTGGCCTGGGATCTTATGGACAGCGGATTACTAAATATTTAGACAGATCATACTAGAAGGATGTTCTCTTCTTTATCTATCAGGAAGGGGATCCAATGTGTCACCACTGCCAATATGTACTCAAAAGATCAGCAGACTGGTTTTTTTTTTAAGCCCCATACATACAGCTGAGGTATCAACTAGCTGGTCAGCAACATTTCTCTTTCTGCTGGCTGAAGCAATGATGGAGACAGATTTTTGTAATAAGAAGATTCACAATAGTGGAGTAGCAGTAACAAACAAAACCATATCACAATTATAAAACTAAAAACAGTCAAACATTAAAAAGCACAAAAACCTGGCACCAAGTGAAACTTCTAATATACAGTCATATTATCCCAACACTTGGGGGAAAAGTCAGGTCCTCAAAGCTTTATGAAACAATTCGTATTGACAGCATTAACAATCTGGGTACCAAATTCTCTAGCTCAGGGATCTCCACACTTGGCAACTTTAAGACTTGTGGACTTCAACTCCCAGAATTCCCTAGCCAGCATGGATGTCCAATTCCTGGATGTCAAAAATTGAAACTGATGTTGTCAAACCATACAAGAGGATTTACTGGACATCTTTTTAATTGTCCTTGCCTCAGTGCAATCCATGAATTTAGCTTTGATCATCTGTCGTTACCTGGTATTGCTCCAATTAAATCTAGCTTTGTTAAATATAAAAGCTGCCAAGTTGATTTCTCTTCTGTTTTTCACTAGCCAAGTGATTTGTGGATCTTACATATAATGCAAACAATTTAATCATAACAGCTGGGATATAGACACATACACACACAATTTGAGTTTTGAAAAGCATATGCGTTGGGAGAGACGTCATGTGTTTAACACTACTTTGTACCGGGTAAACCAAGTTTAATATCTGAAGGCTCCTCATTATATCACTCAACAATTTAACTTGTACAGTTATAATTGTAAACCCAACCACATTTTTCTTCCCTCCCTCTTATTTTCTTTTTTATATATAAATATTTTATTAATTTTCTAATTTTACAATAATAAGTACTTAATAAGCAATGTGTTGTCTGGGTCTATTAGTAATTCAGTGGTACATATTAACTTTTCAGTCTAGTCCAATACTACACCATCTTAGTGCTTCCTTGGTCCTCTCTTCTTCTGGTGGTATGCATTTTCACATATTGGGCAAATACAATTCTTGTTACTGTTAATACATATACAATTAAATATAGACATCTTCATCACATTTTTCTGGTATTATACATAATATCAATAGTATTAAGTTATAGTATCTTTTCTAGCCAAAATATATCTCAATTGCATTTGCACTTAAAATCCATTTATTCAATCAATATCCTGTTTTTCCCGCTTTTTAAATTTTTTTAAATTTCCCATCAATGTTCAAAATATCTCTATCGCTTATAATTTTTTCATAATAAATTATATTTGGGTAACCAAAAGCTTCCCTTATTCAAACCCTTTTACAATTTTCATATTTCCCATCTCATAACAAAGTATAATATTCTAGTTACAAATCCTATCCTTCTAATTATAATAATATTTTCATTTCTAATAGTTATCTATTTTCTTAGCCATATTCAAACATCTGTTTAGTAGTATAATATCCCATCTAATAGGTCAGAACTTCAATTTTCTTCAGTCTTACTCTAGCTTTCTTCCTTTGCCAAATAACTTTCCAAGTCAGTACATTTAAATCATCAACTAGTTCTTCCTCTGTTTTTGTATATATTATTTGGAAATGAGAAAAAGAATTTGGTTGACGTGTTTTTGAAAGAAAGCTCAACCCATTTATATTCATTAAACAGCCTCCATCCTTCTCCTTCGGTTTTTCTTTTAATTTCTTGTCTGTCAATATTCAGCATTTTTCCTAACAGCTTTATCATCCATTTGATCAGCTCTTCTTCTTTATCCTCAAATGTGTTCTGAGATCTTGATATTTCCATTTCTGGTGTTATCACTGCATCTTCTAATATTTCATTTGTTTGTATCTATCTGTTAATTCCTTCCTTTAGGCCTCCATCTTTGGATCTGTTTCTTCTAAATTTTCCTTCTGTTTTTTGGATTAGTTCCTTCTTTGCAGTCATTGTCTGGATTTCTAAGTTTAGGTTATAAAATTGTTCTTTTAATTCATTTGCATTATTTTTAGTCTCCTCCTGAAATAAAACAATTGTCTCTTGGATTGATTTCAACATAGAAAGAATTTATTTCTGAGATTCATTAACATTTTCTTATTGATATAGCAAGCTGGGAGCTTTGGAGACAGATGTTAAAGATGATTTTTTTACCACTTAAGGCTGAGTATGGAACACTCATTTTGTTTTTGAATGTAGTCTTTATAGTCCAATAGGGTCCCCACCCCAGAGAAGCAACTGAAGAGTTTTTGTTTTTCCCTTTTCCCAACTGCAGTCTACAAAAGTGGAAGTGTCCAGGAACAACAAAGAGTCTTATCTGAGTCTGGGCTTCAAGCCAAGTTTCCCTTAAGCATAATAAATTGTAGTGCCATAATTCTCCACTAGATATCATTGACACCATCTTCCAACTTTCCAAATCCAAGCTTATTTTGCAAACTTTCAAATATTTTTTCTAAAAAAGTCTCAAAGGTACTTATAGTCCCCAAATTTCAAAACTATAGATCTGTATTAGTTCCAAATTGATCTTGTAGTTTCCTCTGTTTTTCTCCAAAGCAATGAATTTGCCACTTTTCTTTTCCTGAGGGAGCAGGGCAATAACTTTCCTTCCCTCTCTCATCAGGGAGAATTCTTTGCTTTGGGCATTCTTTTTTCCAGGAAAGTAGTATTAGGGCCATAAAAAGAGAATAAAGTCTCACCCAGTTCCATCCACATTGCTCAGAAATTGCTAATTAGTGCTTGTCTTTGGTTATCAGCAGCTTCTGACTGGCCACATGAATGTAGCCAGTCTTTCTCATGCCAGTTTGGAGTGCTTCCTCAGATCCAGTGGAAGGGCCACTGCCCCTCTGCTATCAACGAGGGTCCCCTCCTTCTTCATCACCTCTTTGGAGTGACTTTCTACCCTTTTTAGGGTCCCCAGCAGGGCAAAATCAAACGTGGAAGAAGGAACCCCATCTCCCTTTGCAGTCACACCACAACATCAAACCGGAAGTCCTCCCTCTTATTTTCTAACTAAATTTTCAACACCTGAAAGTGTGCACTTTCCTTGCTAATACTGTATTGCCTCTGTAGATGTAAAAAATGCTTACTTGTAACCACAAGAGAAAATTAAGGTTAGTGTCAAAATTTCAATACTATTTGTACAATTGTCATTATTAATGCAGCTGCTAAATTTGAAATTATGAGCTCATTAAAAAGAGGTTCCCTAGCTATGTCTCAAAAAATGCAGGTTCTCAACCTGTGGGTCACGACCCCTTCTGGGGTTGAACGACCATTTCACAGGTGTCGCCAAAGAACGAAGACCGCCATTTTTTTCCCTTTTCCTTAGCTGTGCTACTCCCTCTTATTCTATTGGCTTTTGAAAGCCAATAGAATAGACTCTCTTGAATAGAGTCTAATTCTATTGGCTTTCAAAAGCCAATAGGAATTGTCCAGGCTGTCTCCGCCCTGCTGAGCCCGCCAAAAGTCCCAGTCTGCAAACGGTGCTGCAAATTGTCTGCAGCGAAGGCGAGCTTTCTTAAAGTTTCCACCCCTCTGCTGAGCAACTACTAAATGTAAGTAAAAGAGGGCCAGGGGTGGGAGGTGGGAGGCCGGCAGGTGCAGGGAGTGTTGCTGGCACACGTGGGGCCCCACGGGTGCCTTACCTCCCTTGGGCTGGGCCAGCTGGTGGCCCAACTGGTGGTTGGCCTGCACTGTCGCTGCTGCTTGCCATGGCCGCCCAGGAGCACCTGGGCCTGCCTACCGCCGCCCTGAATGGACAGTGGCCAAGGTAAGGCTAGTGGGGCAGCAGCAGGCGCTGAAAGGGCAGCTTGCGTGCATGGGGGCAACTCTCAGCTGGCTGTCGGGAGCTGGGCTGTGTGTAGCAGCCCCGCCAGTACCCCACCGATGTCCAGACTCCGACCCAACTCCCAGCTGACTGTCGGGAGTTGGGCTGTGCTCCTGGGGGGCATGCGGACGTTGGCTGGTTGCTGGCTGTATCCTCCACGTCTCCCAGCTCATGGTAAGCCCTGGGGCTTGAAACGCACCCCCGATGCAACCCCAGGCTGACTTAGCCGCGTGGGCGGCCAGTCCAAGCCGAGCCAGGTCTGGGCCGCTGCCTCCACGCCACGCCAGAGGTTCCCCCCACACTGCCCGGCCCACCTCCCTCACTGTCGGAGGCCGCCTTGGCCCTCTGGTGCCCAGCATGGCCCCAGGGCTGGCGAGCAGGAGCGGCTACTTCCCAGCTTGCCGGGCTCTGGGCCTGAGAAGCGGCCAGGTGGCGGGGAAGAGGGCAATGCCCACATGTCGGAAGCCAGCCGGACAGGCCAGGAGGGGAGAAGCGGCGCCTTCCGAGCGAGAGCTGACACTCCGGCCGTGCCCCTCTCATGTGTGATGAGTCGGGGAAGAGTTTGGCGGTGAAGGGTTGCACAGTGTGGAAAGGGGCTCCCATGATCCCACCGCTGTGATGGTGCTCAGGAGGCTGGAGGGGCGGGCAGGTCCCGGAGGGCGCCTGGGAGAGGGCAAGAGGTGCCGGGATGAGGATGGGGGGCTCCAGACTACCATCCCCAGCAGCCGTAAAAAGCACTGTGGAAGAGTGGGGAATGCTGGGAGTTGCAGTTCATCACCATTTGGGAAAAAATCCTTCCTTCCTTCCATCCATCCATCCGTCTCCTTCCCTTCCCCTTCAATCTCTCCTTCATCTCCTTCCTTCTCCAAAGTGGGAGGTGAAGGGGCGGGTGGGAGGGGGTCGACCAGAAGGGAACCGGTTCTGATAAGGGTGAAAGTTGAGTGAGGTTTTCCCCCTCACCCCTCTCTCTGCCTCCCTTTGTGCAGCGGCGTCTCTGGCTGCTGCCTTCCCAGTCACCGAGAAATGGAAAAAAAAGCCGTGAGCGAGTTCCCCTTTCTGCCTCATTGCTGAAAGCTTTTTTTTTTTTAAACGACCGCTCATTCAGAACTCCTCAGGGCTTGTTTGCACGAGCTTGTGGCAGATCAGTAAATAAAGGGGTGGGGAACCAAACCATCCAAGGCGTTTGCACCCTGAACGTGTGGACGCTGCTTTCACGACTTGCCACCACCACCCCCTCTCTTCTCGCCCTGCTCGGGTAACGTGCTGCTGCTGCTGCTGCTGCTGGCTGAGCTGAGCTGGGACGCCGAGCCGATCCCCACGCCTCCTGGTTGCCCAGCCGTGCTCCGCCCCCAGCAGCCCTAAAAAGCACTGTGGGAGAGTGGGGAATGCTGGGAGTTGCAGTTCATCACCATCTGGAAAAAAATCCTTCCTTCCTTCCTTCCTTCTCCATCTCCATCTCCATCTCCATCCCTTCCCCTTCAATCTCTCTCCTTCCTTCCTTCCTTCCTTCCTTCCTTCCTTCCTTCCTTTCCCCTTCAATCTCCTTCGTTCTCCATTTCCTTCCTTTCCCCTTCAATCTTCCTTCCTTCCTTCCTTCCTTCCTTCCTTTCCCCTTCAATCTCCTTCCTTCTCCATCTCCTTCCTTTCCCCTTCAATCTTCCTTCTTTCCTTCCTTTCCCCTTCAATCTCCTTCCTTCTCCATCTCCTTCCTTTCCCCTTCAATCTTCCTTCCTTCCTTCCTTCCTTTCCCCTTCAATCTCCTTCCTTCTCCATCTCCTTCCTTTCCCCTTCAATCTTCCTTCCTTCCTTTCTTCCTTCCATCTCCATCACTTCCACTTCAATCTCTTTCTCCTTCCTTCCTTCCTTTCCCCTTCAATCTCCTTCCTTCTCCATCTCCTTCCTTTCCCCTTCAATCTTCCTTCCTTCCTTCCTTCCCCTTCCCTCCCTCCCAACATTTTTGAGCAAGGAAGAGTAAGCTTCTCCAGTGAGCACTGCTATATTGTTTTTGTAATTCATCACTATGCTTTAAAATTATGTTCAATTCGTAACAATGAAAATACACCCTGTATATCAGATATTTACATTGCGATTCCAAACAATAGCAAAATTACAGTTATGAAGTAGCAATGAAAATAATTTTATGGTTGGGGGTCACCACAACATGTGGAACTGTATTAAGGGGTTGCGGCATTAGAAAGCTTGACAACCACTGGGTTAAAGTCATGTAATAATGGAAAGGAAACAAACCCTGATTATCCTGTGGGAGAGTAGATGCTGAAGCTGAAACTCAAATACTTTGGCCACCAAATAAGAAGAGAGGAGTATTTGGAAAAGACCATGATGTTGGGAAAGATTGAAGGCAAAAGTAGAAGAAAACAGCAGAGGATAATATAGAGTCATCAATGCAGTGGGCATGAGTTTGGGCAGACTCAGGGAAACCATGGTGGATAGGGGGGCCTGATGTGCTGTGGTCCACGGGGTTCAAAGAGTCAGACACAATTTAGTGACTGAACAAAACAAAATGTAATAATGACTACTTGATAACTGCTTTTCCTCTAAACAAAAGCTTAGCATGATGTAGAAAAAAATCCCACAGAATAAGAATTGTACAATAAAAGTAGCAAAAGCAATAATAACACCAGACATTTAGTAGTACAATAGTTGAAACTGAAAGCTGTAACTGAATAGTAAAGTTTTGATAGCCTTCCTCAAAAAAGAAAAATGACACAGGAACCATTCAGATTTGTGGTGGAATGATTTTCACAAAAGGAACATACATATGTATACCACTATATATAATGAAACTTGAACCAATATATATAATTCATAGGCATATATGATCCAGTCACATCTTATCATCTTGGTATCTTATTGCCTTCTATTTACTTTTAAAGCCTTCACTCTGTCCAATGATTCTGCTGTTGGTTTTAATCCTTTTGTTTTAATATAATTAGTGAATTGAGGGGGCACAGAATTCATAGACAGTAATTAAATGCCCATACGAAATATACGATCTCTATATTCTGAGCAGATACAAAGGATTGTAATTTTTTATGATGGCTAGGCTGTAGTATTTTGTGCAAGGATTTGCTAGGAAACAGAAATAAACATATCAGTGATTCTGAGTGTGACATGAGACATCTGCAACAAGGGCTTGTTATTTTTTAGCTTCCTTCATGTGCCAAAAGTTTTCATTGCTCTCCAATTTCCATTTCTGCAGAACTCAAAAGCAACAAGAAACTGAATAGTTTCTTGAGTATGTGCTTTTTATAAAATTCCTGAAAAGTAGAGAAAGTAGATTCCTTTTGAGTTTAAATGGGAACAACCTTTATCTTTCTCACTCTGCATTATCCTATAGAATGTGTCTATCACTATTTTACGTAGAGGAAGAACTAAATGCTTAATTGTGGCACAATTGTGAATGCATTGATTTTCATTAATCATACTGGAACTACATCTCAAATACTTCCTGAAGAGACCTCCTGAGCCTTTGTTGAAACAGTATCAGAAAATATAGCATGATTTTCTGATCCATTAAATATTTTCTTGGATTTAAGTTTCATTTTAGTCAATAAGTCAATTTAGTCTTGCAGTCTTATAATATAATATTATCAATGACTAGATTCATAGCAGTTCAAGCTCATTGTTTATCATGATTTGTTAAATAAATCTTAGGTAACACTGAGTTCATAAATCACATCTAGGCTCCTATATCATACTAAGCTAAAAATCATACGTTAGAACTTAACACATTTAATTAACCCATCCTGTCACACAAAATCTGAAATTAATCTCATACTAAAGGACTCAGAACAATTTTTAAAAAATTAAATATGGCCTTCACCCTTTTATTCCCTTCTGCCCATTAATAACATAACATAAGAAGAAATCATAATTCTATGTCTTTCAATTATGCGAATCTAATTTGCTAAATAAAAAACAATATTCAATTCTCCTAAAAAGAAAAGTGCAAATCCTAAAATAATTTGGAGAAAAATCCAACAGAGCCAGCCAATAGTGACATCACTGCCAAAAGATTTAGGACATCAGGGATCCCCATTCCCACTGTGCTCATTAGATACAAAAAGGTTATCTTTGTGTGGCCACAGTATTAATCAGGCTAGGGTTGGTTGTAGCATTTTTTCATTGATTGTATATGCTGTACCCGGAACATATTCTTGTCACACCTTAGTTTACATTGTAACTTGGTATATGAACTTCAACAATTAAATCACTGTATGCCTTCTTTAAAAAGAATAAAATTCAAATGGGCTTTTTTTTTTGCTCTGTCACTTATTGTTTATTAGGTCCTTTTAGATTGTTTCATCTCAAGCAAAGGAGTTGCTGCTGATTCCAAGCCAAGAAATCTACCATTTATTCCTAGTGGCTTTTCTCCAATTTCATAATGCATCAAATTCTATCCAAGCAAATCTTAACTGATTTAGTTTTAATATGGATTGTTTCCTTATTATGTTATCTATTATTGTTGATATTTTTATTAATTTATACATTGCCCTTTCTCCTAAAAAAGTACAGAATATTGTACAAAAACTATGCATTAAAAATAATAAACATAGAAGCAAAACAATATTTAATTGCACAATTAAACAAGTTTATCAATGCTAAAACATATGTGTGCAATTCTTTCTTTTTAAAGTTATGAAATGAACTTTTAGAAAATAGTGGAACCCAACTTCATTATTTTTATGTGAAGCCAGAATCCAAATTAATATGCAAGTGATAGAAAGTTTTAAATGTCACTTGTTAAAAAATCATGATAAGCAGCAAGATTTATTTCTGTAAATGAAGCAACTGTATTGATGCCAATATTTTATATTCAGAGTGCCTAAAAGGAACAGAGGAAGCTGCCTTCTCCTGAATTATATCATTGGTTTATTTAAAATGCTCCTGTCAATGTTGTAAGCCATTGTTAAATATTGTAAGATAGAGAAGCACTTTATTGACATGAAGGCAATTTTATAATAGAAGTAGAACAACTTTTGCACATCCAAAGGGAATCTCTAGTTTGTAGTGATTCTCCTTTACAACCCAAAAACATTTTCCTCATCAGGATAATTGTACTCTGTATAATGATTTTAATAAAATGGACCCAGACCACCAAATTAGCCTTGGTTAAATCGCTGTATCAGAGGTATGTCTGCATCTGATATTCTGTTCTACATAGAGCTCTGCAAGATCATGATATTAATTTCACATGTAGTTTGTCCAAAGGTGTGATAAAAACAGAACTGTCATGGAATTCAAAGGCATTCCATGGACTCAGTAATCAAAAGAAAATAATCATTTTAGCTAGTTGATTCTAATTGAAAGTAGCCCTTAATATAATCTATTATAACTCTAAACTCTCATTCTTATTTAGCAATAGGATTTACATTTAAAATGCAAAGTCTTCTGTGAGGACACAGCCATTGGGGTTTAGAAATCATAGTTTATGGCTTAATATATGCCAAGGCAATGCATTTTGATTTTTCAATAAATTCTGATTAAACAAATATCCCCTGGCTAAATGTGATATGTTAACACAGCCCATTTCTCTTATTCTTTTCCTGTTTAGCCTTTTGCTAATATCCAAGGGGCTCTTTTCAAAAGCTCCTAACTTGGTGTAAGGTTAATCAGGAAACATGGTGTTAAACATGTGGGGGTATTTTTAATCACAATTACAATAAATGGTTTCATTCTCAACATGTTTTGGATGAAACAAATATTAGTTAAATAATAATTATTTAAGTAGCTCCACCTTAATTATGCTAGGTATACGCTGATCTGGAGAACTGCTTTGGCAGGCTTTCAAGATTCTGCTCCATTGCTCTACAAGCAATAAAGATCTTTTGAGGTTCTTATTTCCTGTCTTTGCCAGTGTCCAAGAACTTAATATTAATCTTGAAATTCTGCCAAAACAACTCTCCATTTTATACCTAGCATAATTAAGGCAGAATCATTCTGAAGCTCTTACACTGCAAGATGGCTGGATTATTGGAAGGAATAGGAAGGGAGGGAGATTTAACTATGTTCCCCACCAGCTTCCCACAAGGAAACTCATAGGGAAGGCAGCAAGAAGTTGGAAGTCAAAAGAGACAATGAATCAAGCAAAAGGGGAACAAAAAGACCAAAATACCTCCCTACCAGCACCCAGATGAGCATAGCTTAACTCCAAGATTAATATCAGACCAACAATCAAATAAGATCTTAATCAAAGAATTGCCAGAAAAGCCAAAAGTAAACAACCCAACCAAAGAAACTTTACGACCACCCTCGGGAAAGCTACTAGAATATAAACTGAGACCAAACTCACTCTTTATTAGCATTAATCATGTTACCTAGTTTAGGTAATGAAAAGTCTACAAGAAAACAACCAAGCTCAGAGAGCACCAAGGACCCCTCATTTCAACCTGAGTTACAAATATTCTCCTTTATTGAAAGTCACTCCCACTGCTTTTTTGCCCACTAAGGGTCTCTTTCTCTGTTTGAGGAAATACCTCTGAACTGATGGCCCAATGGGACACAGTTGTCTAGTTCCACTGTAAACCAATGCTCTATCTGCTACAATACTAAAATATGGGAACCTTTCAAATTTTACTGAAATAAAGCTGTTGCACCTCCATTAGCTGGCATAGCCAATAATGTAGCATGGCAGTAGTAGTAGTAGTAGTTGAGGAGAAACTGTAGGCCTACACATTTCTATCTTGATCTTCATTGGCTGAAACTAAACATCTGTTCAGATTTCAGAGACTTTAACACCCATACAGGAGATATTAAGAATGTTAGTTTGAACAGGTTGCGGGCTTCCGGTGGCTTCACCGGCGTCGAAGGAGTCTCTAACGTGAGGCTCCGATCTCTGTGTTAGTTAGCTGTCAACAACAGCGCTCACCAGCTGTTCGTTGCAGCGGAAAACTCCTCTTCGGGCAAAGAAGGGGAGTAGAGCTTCAAGAGCCGGGTTGAGCCCTTCCAAGACCCCTGGAACAAGTTTTCAGGGGCAGAGAAGGTGTGCTCCCCAGGCACTTGAAATGCTCCTGCTCAGAGACGCTTCTGTCGGCTGACAGAATTAGACGCCGTGACCGCCTCTGCTTTTAAGATTGACTTACAAGGACTTTAAACAGACGGTCTGAATACAGAAGTCTTTTGATTATTGCAAGTATACTGCTATTTTGTTTCTGCCTTTGTATTTATAACTTTTCTTGAATCAACAAAAACTTTCTTAAAATGGCGATCGCTTTCTCTACCTAGTGAAAGTGAAAAATCTAAAGTGTGGATTGCGCAGGAAAATGAAAGTGAAATTTCTTTCCTCTTTCTAAAGAAAAGTTTGAGTGATTATTTGGATTGGATTTATTTGGACTTTAAAAGAAATTGATCTAATTGGATTTTAAAAGAAATTTAAAAGGGAGGAAGTGGCAATCTTTTTTTTTTTCAAGCTATTTTTTTTTTCTTTTTCTTCTTCCTCTCTCCTTCTTTTTTTTTTTTAATCATGACAACGAGACATAAGGCAGCAGCTGCTAAGGCGGCTATGCCCTCTCCAGGGCAGCTTGTAAAATCACAGTCTGCTCCTTTAGAGTCTCAAGAGCCTGTACAGCCTGCTTCAGAAATGATTACAATTAAAGATCTACAGACTGCTTTAACAGTAGCATTATCCCCAGTAAGTGCTGCATTATCCTCACTTAAAGACAGAATGGATAAAATGGATTATAAGTTAGAGGAAAAGATGGCTGAACAGAAAAAAGATTTTAAAGCTATGACGGAAGTATCTAACCAGGAGATGAGACAAGACATTGTCGAGGCTATCAAGGGTGTTTGGGATTATACCATCGGTGTTGAAGAGAAATTAGAGAATATTGAACAGCAATTTGAAGAAAAATTAGAAGAAATTAAAAGTGATGTACAAGATCAGGCTACTTTGACACAATTTCATCAGATGCAGTTTGCAGTTAGAATCAGGGGACTTAGAGAAGCCCCAAATGGGATCCAAGAGGATTTAAGAAAAATTGTTATTGAAGCCTTATCAAAATTTTTGGATGACTCAATTGAGAATGTAGACTGGCAGATTGAACGGTTGTTTAGAATGAACTCACGCATTGCAGCACAAAGAAATTTGCCTAGAGATATTGTGATATATTTTAATACAAGAAAATACAGAAATTGGGTTCTCTCAACAGCCTACAATAAACAACTGACTGTTGCTGGTCAAGAAGTACTGGTTTTGAAAGAGATACCTCCTAAAATGTTGAGGTTAAGGAAAGATTATGCTTTTTTGACAGAGGAGCTCAAAAGAAGAGAGATACAATATAGATGGGAGGTTCCAACTGGACTTTCTTTGTTTTTTAAAAATAATAGATATCGTCTGACTACTGTTGCTAAAGCAAAGGATTTCTTTGATAATATACTGATGGCTGATAGATCTACCTCCCCAAAATCTAAGAGGGCAATTTTGGTTAAAGATCTAGAATCATTGCAAATTTCGGAATCTCAACAACCTCGTACAATTCTTTTGACGGATATGGATAAAGCAGTTGAACAACCAGTGCAGTTAATTGATATTTTTCAACCTCTGGTAGCTGATAAGCCTAAAGATCCAAGGGGTCCACGTGAATTAATTCAAACCAAGCAAGCTGATCTGACATCTTTGGAAGCCATGGGAGCAAGGCCTAAGAGGAAGGAAGAGGTAGCTTTGGCCCTGCAGAAGCTTTCACGAAAAGATCATGTCAAATAAGTATTTGACATGGAACGTCAATGGTTTAAATTCTCCACAAAAAAGGAAGAAGATATTTCATTATTTGAAGCAATGTAAAAATGACGTAATTTGTTTACAAGAAACTCATATAAGAACTTTGGACCAGAAATATTTGATTAATAACAAATTGGGTACACACTTTGTGGCATCATCTTTAGACAAAAAAAATGGAATTGTTATTTATGTTAAAAATCATATAAAAGCTAAATTAATAGAAGCAGATATACATGGAAGATTTTTAGCTATAGAAATTTTATTGGATGGGAAGAAAGTTTTGTTGGTGGGTATATATGCTCCAAATCAAAAACAAGGTATATTTTATAAAGCATTGCATAGAAAGTTAATACAGTTGGATTATAGATCTTGTATTTTAATGGGAGATTGGAATGGAGTTCTTGATGCTAGTTCGGATAAGAAAAAAATCTTATCTGTTCCTCAAACGCGTTCAATATTGCCTAAATCTTTTTTTGATATTAAAGACGATTTTAACTTGCTAGATATATGGAGAGAAAGACATGGGAGGGACCAAGAATTTACTTTTTTCTCTGATAGACATCAATCATTTTCTAGAATTGATTTTATTCTAACTACGAGTGATTTTATGTTAAGTTTAAAGAAAGTTAAAATTTTACCTAATGTATTGTCTGATCATAACCCAGTTATGATGGAACTAAGGACTGGTCAATATATATGCAGATCCTGGAGACTTAATGAAAATTTGTTTAATTATGAAATGTATGTGGAAGAATGTAAAAAGGCTATCAAGGAATTTTTCAGGTTAAATTTGAATATAGGCTTACCAATAGAAACGGTGTGGGACTCTAGCAAGGCCCATATGCGTGGTATTTTAATTGAATTGAATGCAAGACATAGACGTAAACAAGAGGAAAAGAGAAGAGTTTTAGAAGCGGAGATAAAAAAGAAAGAGTTATTATTAATAGATAAACCGGATGATAGTAATATTAAAGAAGGGATAAAGGTTTTACGGAAACAATTTGATATTTTGATGACTGATCAGGTTGCCAGGAACATACAATATGCTAAACATAACACTTTTTTTAATGCTAATAAACCTGGCAGATGGTTGGCTTATACATTAAGGAAGAAACAAAAATCCCGTTTAATTGAGAAGGTAGAATATAAGGGGCAAGAAGTATTTCATCAGGATGCTATCAAGAAGGCTTTTCTAGAGTTCTATACCAAATTGTATGCTGAAGAAAAAGTTCAAGAGCAAGAGGTAGATGCCTTTTTACAAAATCAAAATGTTATGGAAATTACTTTGGAACAAAGAGATAGATTAAATGCTGTGATTAGATCAGAAGAAATTATTGACGCAATTAAGCAATTGAAATTGGGAAAATCTCCAGGAACTGATGGTTTTACTACGATTTATTATAAGTGTCTACAGGAGGAAGTGGTCGAACATTTGAGGGAGTTATTTGTGAATATACAAGAAGGTGGTCCGGTTCCACCCTCCTGGAAAACGGCTAATGTTTGTTTGATTCCCAAAGAGGGCAAAGATAATGTACAAGTAGAAAATTTTAGACCTATCTCATTGTTAAATACGGATTACAAGATTTTTGCAAAAATTTTGGCTAATAGATTAATGACAGTTTTGACACAGAGGATACACCCGGATCAGACTGGTTTTTTACAAGGGAGACAGATGAAAACCAATGTTAGACAACTTATTAACATACTGGAATACTTGGATAAACATATTCAAGTGCCGGCTGTTTTAATGTTTTTAGATGCAGAAAAAGCTTTTGATAGATTGAATTGGACATTTCTGCAAAGGCTTGTGGTAAGGATGGGAATGGGGGACCAGTTTATTAATTCCATAACAGCTATATATCAGAAACAAACAGGACAGATTATAGTAAACGGTCAACTAACAGATTTGTTTAACATTGAAAAGGGTACTAGACAGGGTTGTCCCTTATCCCCTTTATTGTTTGTCTTAACTTTAGAGGTTTTATTGAATAGGATTAGAGCATCAGAGGAATTAAAGGGGGTACAAATTAGAAAACAGGATTATAGATTATGTGCTTTCGCAGATGATTTACTTGTGACATTGACTCAGCCAATGCAATCGGCTCAGAGTTTGATGGAAATTATTCGAAATTATGGAAAAGTATCTGGTTTTAAATTAAATTTATCCAAGACAAAGATGTTGGTTAAAAATTGTGATAATAAATTAAAACAAGATTTGGAAAGAATAACGGGATGTGAGATAGTTAAAAAAGTTAAATATTTAGGAATTTATATAGAAGCCTCAAATGGTAAATTATATAAGAATAATTATGAGTTTTTATGGAGTAAAGTTCAAAAAGAAATGGAGAATTGGAAAAAACTACAATTATCTATCCTGGGTAGGATAGCCGCTATTAAAATGAATGTATTACCGAAATTTTTATTTTTATTTCAAATGTTGCCAATACTTAAAAAGGATGGGAATCTTGATGAATGGCAGAAAGGTATAAATAATTTTATTTGGGATGGCAAGAAACCAAGGGTTAAACTTAAAATTATTCAAGATATAAGAGAGAGAGGTGGAATGAAAGTGCCTAATTTCAAATTATATTATTATGCAGCAGTTCTAGTGGCAATAAGTGATTGGATTAATTTAACAAATGAAAGAATACTGAATATAGAAGGATATGGGTTAGTGTATGGGTTTCACGCCTATTTAGTTTATGATAAAAAATTGGATAGGGGTTTTAAAGAGCATATATTAAGAAACTCTGTGATGCGTGTCTGGAAAAAGTATTATTATAAATTAAATGGTAAAATTCCTTTATGGACTGTTCCCAGACATGCAATACAGAGTGTGGGCATACAACAAATTCAAGACGTGGAGCCCTATGATAAACTCTTGAATAAAGATGGGAATAGCTTAGAATTGAAATCACTAGACAGATTAAGGGAGGAAGGTATAGCTCATAATTGGTATCATCATGCACAACTTCAAGCCAGATGGCAAAAAGATGTTAAGATGGTTTTTTCTTTAAAGGATGAAAAATTGATTATACAGATTAGAGACCAAAGAGCGATGCATATTAAAAGAATATATGACGCTTTAATTGAAATTGATTCTGAAAAGGAATTAGTTAAAGACTGTATGATCAAGTGGGAAGGGAATTTTGGATATTCAATCAGGATGGAAACTTGGAAAAGAATATGGGTGAAAAATGTTAAGTTTACACAAGCTCAGCATCTAAGAGAAAATTTTTATAAAATGTTTTATAGATGGCATTTAGACCCAAAAAAATTGTCGCTTATGTATCCAAATTTGAAACCCAAATGTTGGAGATGCGAATCTTTGGATGCAACTTATTTTCACATTTGGTGGACATGTAAAAAAATTAAGGCTTTTTGGATAAAAATATGGTGGATTCTTCAAAATATTTTGAAAAAGCGTATTGAGTTTGTACCACAGTTATTTTTGTTGGGTATAACAAAGGATTGTTCCACCACAGAGACTAAGTTGATTTTGAACTTGACTACGGCCGCAAGACTGTTGGTGGGTCAATATTGGAAGTCATCTGAAATACCATCTATTGAAGAATGGACATTAAAAGTTACCCATCTGGTGGAGATGGCTAAGATATCAGCCTACCTGAAGAACCACTCAAATGAAACATTTTTGATGGATTGGAAAAAATGGATTGATTATATGCAAAAGAAATATCAATTGAAAGAATTAGATATGATATATAGATAAATAGTTACTAAATAGTAGATTAGCGGGGTTTCTTGCATTTTTTTACTCTGTATTCACTCCGGGAAGCCTGGGGGGGAGGGGGGAGGGAGATAATAAGTAATAGATTATGCTTCTCAACTGTAGTTGGGGATATTAAGGGAATAGATTTTTTCTTCTTTTTTTTTCTAAGGTGCTCGGGAAAACTTTACACCGCATTGGATGGCGAGGAAGGTGGTTTGGAGGTTAGGGGTTAGGTTATGGGAGGATGTGGTGGGGGGGGTTCCGAGCAGCTATTTGTATTGCTTGTTAAATTTGTTATTTCTCTGTTATCAGTTGAGTTATTATATTTTTGTGTTAATATTTGTTAAAACTTTAAAAAATTTAATAAAAATAATTAATAATAAAAAAAAAAAAAAGTTTGAACAGGTTGCACTCAGCCATTGAATAAATACATGTTAGCAGCCCAACCTTCTCTTGAATTCAAGGTAAAGCTTGAATCACACCTTGCAAAAAAAGTTAGACTAATTAGGCAAAATCTGCAATTGCAGCACTAGTAAACAAAGTGATTACAGAGAAGAAATACCACATCCTAATAATGCTAAATTTGCATTTTGCTTTATGCAACCCTGCACAATGTAGTTAAAGTAATTTCAAAGTAAACATTATATTAAAATTCTAAAGTGAAACTCCAATAATATAAATTAATATCTGTCACTCTGAAACTTAATGGTCAAGAAAATTGTTGGCAAACTTTAGTAAAATGCCATTTATTTAATGAATAAAGTCCACCAAAAAGATATGGATAGTTAAGAATTCTTTGTTTATAGATGTGAAGGGAGTCCAGAACAAGAATAACAGAACAGAATAAAAGAATAAAAGAAAATGAAGGCAGATTTATCTTTCAGAATAAGACTGAATAGTATCATATTCTAAGAAGTGCAATGATTTATGAAAATCTTCTTCAGATGGATTACCCCCTCCCTAAAAACAATAGATTATTGTATTATCACATTTAAAGACAAATGTAAAACCTGTGAGTTTGGAAGATTTACAGATTCCATGAAAAAATGAAAAGCTTTTTAAGAATTATACCACAGTTTGAAAGGGAAATTGTTAGGAAATCAAAACTTCATTTTAATGAAGAGTACATAAAGAACACGGTCTCAGTGCCAAGAAAAGGATTAGATGAAATAACAAAAGATCATAAGGAGAGCCCTGGTGGATCAATCAGAGATCCATCTTGTTTTGCATCTGGGTTCCCTCAGTGACTAAGCAGCTACATCCAAGAGAAACCAACAAGCAGGCATCACAGCAATTAATTTTATTGCATTATAGTTGCCAGAAAGAGATATTCGACAACATTCTGCTTCTGAATGGGAGATTCCACATCAATGTTAGAACTATTAGCCATTGATAGATTTATGACATATTGGTCTGATCCACTTTTGCAATCACATAAACCAGATTAGGCAAATTTAGGCACACTGGGAATTCTAGGTGGATGAAGTTGTCAGGAATCAAGTTTTGACTCCAAAGCATATAATAAAATATTACAAGTAGGATGTAAATGATGCCATTGCCCTGAAGTTTGTAAAAAGCTCAAGCTTCTTTAATACACAGTAGAATGTCAACATGTTTGCATTTGTACAAAATCTATAGTATTTCTTGCAAATACTTTTCAAAGGATGCATGACCCTGTTAACAAGATGATTCAACTATCTTATTTTATAAATATGCAGATATACTAACAAACTTTTGACAATCTCCTTACTAAAGAATAACTTACACATTTCTAAAGAGAATATAATAATATTGCTATGATGTTTTGCCCAGAATGAACACTGCTCTAGAAAATGCTTGATATCTATCTAGCATTACTATTGACTGTTTTTTATTGATATTTCTATTACTATATATATTACTGTCATTACATCTGTCTGTCTGTCATTACTACTGTATTATTGTAACAAGAGAAATGCACGAGTTCAAAAGATGGTTTGAAAAGAAAGCCATAGGATCTCATTTGTGCTTTTCCAAGGTGGGCTGGATTGTAAGATTTCTCATGTAGCAAATAGTGATGAAAGTATGTAAATATTTCCATCTGTTGGCACAAGATATTTTAATATTTTAATTGGTTCAAGGAATAAGAAGAAAATTGATGACAAAGGGAAGAGATTATGGTGGGGAACAGAAGTGATACAAAAAGCTTGAGGGAAAGTGGAGGCAGCCAAAATCAGAATTGCACTGATTGTACAGGTTTGCTGAGGCCCAGGTTGAGGAGTTTATGTGTGTTAAGAGTCAAATGAAAATGTGTCAAAGAAACCAGGAAATGCTTTAGTTACATCCCTGACAAGGAAATTTCCAATACACATGTGGCCTTTACACAATAAAGTTTTTATTTGCAATTCTGAAGTATTGTAAAGCAATAAAAATAAATATTATTGTTACCAGCAAGCATGTTGGTCCTTTTTGTTCTTGCATTTTGGAGGGTGGGATGTCTCTCAAATAGGAACTAGGTAAAAGTTTTTACAAAATAAAATTTTAAAACAAATTGGATATACATAGAATTCTAAACCAGATGGTATTTTCTGAATGTGGAACACTGTCATTAATCTCTAGCTTTTAATGATGGACACTTAAGATGGAAAGATGCTGCCTCAGACTATTGATATAAAACCCCAAAGTGTTGAAACTGAGGGATAACATTCACATAGTTACACCGGATTATCATCTTGATTTTTAAAAAAATCAAGGAAGCTAAACTGTGTCTAAATTAGAATACTTTCTTGTTACTAAGATAATCCCAGGGAAAAGTAATTCAGCTGATGGTGTCCTGTTGTATAGACCATGGAATTTTACCAGTTACCATTGTCTTTATCTTTGAGGCAGAGAGCTGTTGTTTCCTTTCCAAGAACATCCACAATATTCATCCCATTTTTGGAGCAGAAGTTATGTAGAACAGATATTTGGGTGACTCAAGATTCCACAGAAACATAGTATCTTTTCCACTTTTGGCAATATTTAAGCAGAGAGTAGATAGCTATCTTTCAAGAAAGTGTTGTAAATCTATATGGTGTTATTTAGTCACCAAACTTCAAAACTATAGTTTTGAAAATCTATAGCATGAAATTCCTGAGCAGAAAATTCAACAACTAGCACCAGTCTTAATTTATAATGCATGCATCATGCATCAGGCATAAAATATTTAAAGTTTCAAAAGAGAAATTTGCCACTGAAGTTTGGATTGTTTGAAATGAAATGTTAAATCTTTCAAATCCAGGTTTTTATTTAATATGTATTTTCAAACGTAAAACACCATAATTGTGAAATTTATAAATCTTATCAAAACTTCATATGCATTCTAATAAAAAATGATATTAATTTGAAAGTTATTTTGATAGTACCATGTAGGGAGCAACATCTTAGAAAGTATAGGGATTTGGGAGCTTCTACTAACTTACTGGAGTAATAATGAATATTAAATTAAAACTATTTTATATTGCATGCATGTTTTGACATAAATAAAAAACAGAATGGAATTTTGTAATTATAAATAAGCTGGATTCTATAAATTCAGAGGTCTCATCATTCCTTATCACTATGAAAATTATCTCAAATTAGGAAGATATATTTTTTTATTATTGGATCAAGTTATATGGCCACTCAACCCATGTTCAACTCAGGACAAAGTAAAAGAATAAAAGTACTAAACAATAAAAGGACATTGATGTAATAAAACATATTGAATTAGATGTAATTTTAAACAACGAAAATCAACCAAAAATAATTTTTAAAAACCAGTCAAGAAAGTCATAAAATCTCCTGACTTGGGAAAAAGAGAGGTCTTTAAATCTTCCAAAAGGTAGGTGGGTTCAAGACATCTGAATCTCATACTGATCCACAGGCCAGTTGTCAGACCCATTAGTTTTTGGGGTCTGCCATTCTGGTGGTAAGGGGGCTGCTTGCTGGGGGAATGTATTTGCTTTGTTGTGCTCTGTCCTCTTTCAATTGTCCTCCCTTTATGAGAAAGGAATGTGGCCTGAAAACATCTGCCTTATCTCCAGATAACAGAGCCTGGGACTGTTAGGAAACAAAAGCAAGAGAGACCTTGAGATGGGTGCTAAATCACCAGGCTCTCAAAACTGCCTGGCACCTGTGGATTGGCTGGATTTCAACATGGTTGGACATGGGGGGGAGGAGTCCTGAATGGGCATTATGATGTAGCTTTTCGCGCATGAATTCTTCAGATCTTGTTTTGCTCTACTGCTATCACTAACTCTCAATAAAAGTTCCTTTTGAAACTACGCCTGTTTCAAGAGTTCTGCTTTCTTGGGAGACCTAGTTGAGGCAGATCCTTACATAAAGCTAGGTCTGAACAATTTGAGCATGAAAGGTTATATTGTATGGCACCTGTGGATTGCTATATGTTCTGTTGTTACAATAGGGATATATTTCAAAAGGCAACTGGAGTTTCTTGTCCAGTTATCAAAAAAGTCCAGTTGCCTTTTGAAAAGCACCTTTTCCAATGACCTGTATGATTGAGAATTTCCGTAGACAATAGAATACATATAAGGATACAGAAAATATTTTTGTCTAGATATTAGAAATTCTCGTAAAAATATATTTTGGTATTACCTGATTTTTTTTACTAAGGAATCATAAAATTCTCTTTAATTTTATTTTAGCCAACATTCATTGCCACACAACTTATCATATATCCATTTTTGGAGGTTATTGATTTGAATGTTTAGTGAAATAATTGAAAGATGACTTGACCAATGAAGAAAAAATATGCCTAAAATAAACCAATTTTTTTTTGCTTTTTTCCTCTTTTTGTTCTAAGCCTAGTATTTTGTAACTGCTCTCTGAAATTTCAGGTTTTAGAAATCCTTCACTTCATTCAGCCCAGTCCTTCTTAATCTAGATTTGATCAAAATGCCTTTATCTCTAGTTGGTATGTAAATTGATCATAGATGTACACTTGTTAAAGAGGGATGAGGCAAATTCCAGATAAGGATTTTAAATATTTTTCCACTGGGGAAGAAGGCTCCTCTGTTTTGTACAGTTGTGTGTGCATATAATTAATAGTGGGGGTTTTTTCAGCCAAAACCAGCATGCAATAGGAAGTGATTTGTATCAGAATCCTTCCACATATAGAATAGGGATTTTTGTGAAGGTGTAACCAGGGAACTACAGACCAATCAATTTGACATCAATACTTGGAAAAATTCTAGAAAAGATAATCAAGCAGTGGATTTGTGACCACCTAGAAATGAATAAAACAATTAATAGAAACCACCAGCAGCTTGTTAAGGTTGTTTGCCAAACAAACCTATTGCCTTCTTTGATAAAGTGACTAAATTAGTGGAGCAAGGAAATGCTGTGGATATTGCATGCTTAGACTTCTGTAAGATAAAAGTAGACCACAGCCTATTTTTGTTAATGTGCAATAGATGGTATCATCACCAGCTGGGTTCACAGTTGGCTGCCCAACCACGCTCAGCATGTAGTCCTCAATGGAACTACAACTACAGAGAGCAGGCATGTCAAACTCGTGACATCATGTGATGTCGCACAACATATTGGAACATTTTCCCCATTGCCAGCAATGGGGTGGGCGCGGTTTCTTCATGACATCTCTGGCCCATGGGCTGGCAGTTTGACACCCCTGACATAGAGGAAAGAATGCAGTGAAGTATCTCAAGATTCTGTCTTGGGGTCAGTGCTCTTCAACATCTTCATAAATGATCTAGATGAGGGGATAGAAGGAGAGTTCATCAAATTTGGGGGGACACTGGGGGGAACTGCTAACACTTTGGAAGATGAAGAAGGACTTGAGATTCAGAAGTATCTTGATAGATTTGAGCATTGGTGCAGTTCAGTGATTAGAAAATCAGGTCCTGCACTTAAGCAGGAAAAACCAAGTATACGGTATAGAATAGGCAGTACCTTGCTCAAAAGTAGTAACTATGAGAGGGATCTAGGTGTCCTAGTGGACCATCACTTAAGTATGAGCCAGCAGTGGGGTGCAACTGCCAAAAAAGCCAATGCAGTCCTAGGCTGCATCAACAGAGGGATAGCATCAAGGTCATGAGAAATGATAGTATTGTTCCATACTGCACTAGTGAGGTCACACTTGAAATACTATGTCCATTTCTGTGGTTGCCACAAATATGCTGACACCCTAAGAGTGCAGAGAAGAGCAACAAAGATATTAAGGGGTCTGGAAGCTAAACCATTCGATCATAGTTAAGGCAACTAAGTATGTCTAGCATAATGAAGAGAAGGTTGGGGGTACATGATAGATGTGTTCCAGTAGTTGAGGGGCAGTCATAGAGAGAAGAGGGAGTCGACTTATTCTTCAGAGCACCTGAGGGAAGAACAAGAACAAGAAGCAATGAGTGGAAGCTAACTTAAGAGAAATCCAACTTGAAATTAAGGAGAAATTTCCTGACTGAGAACAAGTAATCAATAGGTCAGTTTACCTCCTAAAATGTTGGTGCTCCATCACTGGACATTTTAAAGATAAGATTGAACATCCATTTGTCTGAGATGGTATAATCCATTGGGCAGGGTTTGGACAAGAAGACCTCCAATATTTCTTCCAGCCTTATGATTTTATTTTCTATGTTTATATCTAACAGCTTTGTTATACTGGCATTACTTTTAAAGATAACATGGTCTATATTGGCACACAGTGTGATAAAATTATCATATTTCTGCAATAATAAAACTTAGAATTAAAATAATCAGTCTTTATTGAAAATTACTGAGCATATTGTACAGCAAACAAGGAGGACATCAAATATCAGGCTAATCTTATACTGGGAATATAGTTTTTAAGAAAAAAGTTAAAATATTAATTTAAAAATACCATACAACAGGTTTAAATAAATGTAAGCAACAGTTTCCAAAATTTTAACCACAGAGACGAACTTAATTTTGAACTTGATCACAGCAGCGAGACTGATGGTGGGACAATACTGGAAGAAGCCAGAAATACCATCTATTGAAGAATGGACCTTGAAAGTCATAAATTTGGCAGAAATGGCTAAAATATCGGCATATTTGAAGGACGCTCAAATGAACAACATATGTTGGACTGGAAACATTGGATAGACTACATACAAGAGAAACACCAATCAAAGAAAATGTATCTGGCTTATAGTTAAATCTTGACATACAGAGTGAAGAATGTTTACAAATTTAAATCGATTGTATTAAGTTGAATAGCAGTTAACTTGAATTTTTCTCTGGTTTACATGTACAAATATATATCTATTAATAAAAAAATGTTAAAAAAAAGAAAAAGAAAAGGAAAAATACTTAATTACTGATTAATAGCTGGGGACAATGGAAGGGAAAGGGAAAATGAGTTACCAGAGGTTCCTTCTTTAAGATTTTTTAAACGTTTTTTAAACCATGCTTCAGTATTTCATTTTTCTATATCTATATTACTTTTTGTTATCAGCTTGAAGAATGTAACAATGTAAAGCTGTTTTTGTTGAACATGAAACTTAACTATATGTTTATAGTAAACATAGTAAAGTTTCATGTTAAAACAAAAACAATCAAGGAAAACTAGTGTAAACATTTCGGCAGCTTTTGTGGTTTTCCAAAATTGCTACTTGAATTGGGTCAAAAGTATCTATTCATATTCTGGGAATATTTAATCTGACAAGAATGGACAAAGATTACAATAGTTTACAACAGACTAGAAAACTGGTTTTGAAGATTTTTTGAGGATTTGTCTATTGACAAGAAGGTCACAAACCTAGGGGCCAAGCTTTGGACATTACCATATAAATGATTGTCAAGAATAATGAAACAAGTTGCCTCTTGAATTGAAGCAGGTCTCCCAGGAAAAAAGTTGAATAGGTGATAGCGAAAGTACAGATTTGGCTGCCACCAACAAGTTTAGCAAAAATGTTTAAAAATATGTCAGATAGATGTTGGAAATGTAAACATAACATAGGCACGTATTATCACATTTGGTGGACATGTGGTCAGGCAAAGGCCTATTGGAGAAAGATATATACGTAGTTAGAAAAAATATTGGGTGAACAAGTGGATTTTAAACCTGAACTTTTTTTACTAGGTATTATGCCTGAAAAGACTAATAAGCAGAAATTATATTTAATCTTACACATTACTACAGCAGCGAGAATAATTTTTGCACAATACTGGAAGAATGAAGGACTGCCATCAGAAGAAGAAATAATCAGGAAAATATTGGAATGTGCAGAGATGGACAGATTAACTATGAGGTTGAAAGATAAAGAAGATACAGATTACTATCAAATTTGGAATCTATTTTATTCTTGGCTAGAGGAAAGAATGAAGGATTAGGAATTGAACATGTATTAGCATAGCAAACTCCAGAAACTTGTTGACTGGAAAAATTAACATATGTTGATGAAAAAAAAAAATCAATAAAATCTTTACTCAAAAAAAAAAAAAGAAAGTACAGATTTGGTTCTCCAGCACTGTGACATTTGATCTAGCAGAGCTCTAATAAATAATAAAGTATACATTAAAGTATACTGGTGAAAAAAGTAAGGTTCTACATTTAGGCAAGAAAAACCAAATGTACAGGTATAGTATAGGGGGTACCTTGCTCAATAGTAGTAACTGTGAGAGGGATCTCAGAGTCCTAGTGGACAATCACTTAAATATGAGCCAGCAGTGTGCTGCAGCTGCCAAAAAAACCAACACAGTGCTGGGCTGCATTAACAGAGGGATAGAATCAAGATCACGTGAAGTATTAATACCACTTTACAATGCCTTAGTAAGGCCACACTTGGAATACTGCATCGAGTTTTTGTCACCACGATGTAAAAAAGATGCTGAGACTCTAGAAAGAGTACAGAGAAGAGCAACAAAGATGGTTAGGGGACTGGAGGCTAAAACATATAAGGAACGGTAGCTGGGATTGGGTATATCTAGTTTAATGAAGAGAAAGACGAGGGGGGACATGATAGCAGTGTTCCAATATCTAAGGGGCTGCCACACAGAAGAGGGAGTCAAGCTATTCTCCAAAACGCCTGAAGGCAGGACAAGAAGCAACAGATGGAAACTAATCAAGGAGAGAAGCAATCTAGAACTAAGGAGAAACTTCCTGACAATTAACAATTAACTAATGGAACAACCTGCCTCCATAAGCGGTGAATGCTCCAATACTGGAAGTTTTTAAGAAGAGACTGGACAACCATTTGTCTGAAATGGTGTAGGGTTTCCTGCCTGAGCAGGGGGTTGGACTCGATGACCTCCAAGATCCCTTCCAACTTTATTATTATTATTATTATTATTATTATTATTATTATTATTATTATTATTATTATTATTATTATTATGGGCAAATGTTCACTACTGGACATATCTTCAGGAATTATTACGCTGCACTTGGATGGAGAGGAGAGGGCTCCCTTCCCTACTACCGAAGACCAGCCCGACTCCCGAAGACCAGCTGGGAGTCGGCAAGCTGGCCGGACACCGCCTGGCTCCCGAGGATCAGCTGGGATTCGGTGAGGCCGCTGTGCACCGCAGACACCTCCCTCCATTGCCACAGACGCCGGGGACGTCCCTACTGCCGGCTGGGTGTCGGAGGCAGGGCTGCTGGACGCCAGGGGACTCGCTGCTCGCTGCAGCTACTCCTCGCTTGCAGCAGACGTAGGCTTCCCCGGCGTGATCGACCATCAGGACGCCGCCCTCGCCCTGCCCGCCCAGAAC
Source organism: Bothrops alternatus (assembly GCA_034064705.1). Lineage (NCBI taxonomy): Eukaryota > Metazoa > Chordata > Lepidosauria > Squamata > Viperidae > Bothrops > Bothrops alternatus. The sequence goes on along the minus strand of JARGCV010000124.1, from coordinate 14,324,114 downwards.
TCTGTCAGCTGGAGTTGGAGACGCCGACGCCCGCATTTGCCGTGGTTTGTGAGAGGACGAAAACCCCGGGGGGGGGGGGGAAGAGGGCTCTTTTTTCCTATGTAACATTTTTGAGGGCTTCTCCAGCTTCCCCGGCGTTGGGGCAGAAAGGAACACTTGAAAAGAGACCACCGCCCTACTTTGTCAGCTGGAGCTGGAGACACCGATGCCTGCGTGTCTGACTACTTGGACGCCGCCCTCACCCTGCCCGCCTAAGAACTTTGTCAGCTGGAGCTGGAGACACCGACGCCCGCGCTTGCCGTAGCTTGTGAGAGGACAAAAACCCAGCTGCAGGGACGAGAACTGGGGGGGAAGAGGGTTTTTTCCCCCACACAATATTTCGAGGGCTTTCCTGGCGTGTCCACCACCCTCGCCCTGCCCACCTACAATTAGGGACCCTGAAAGATGAGCATTAGTCTCTCTCCAACCCTAAGTCCCATAAGTGCTGGAAGAATACGAGCCCGGGGGGCTGCCCTATGGGAACCTGGTTGCATTGTGGCTTGGCTGGATGTGAGGGTGGAGAGTCAGGTCGGCTAAACCGTAAGACCCTGTGGGTGTGGCCTTCCGTTGGCTTCCGCTACGGCAGCTGTTGCGGGCACCGGTGGGGGAGACGGCGGCGGAGGTTTTTCTTTTGGAGGAATACTAAGTTTATTTGAAGGCCTTAATTTTGGGACATTGGGTTTAATAGCAACTACTTTTACAATTATTCCTTCTGTGGGTTTGGGCTTTGGACTTTTTAGCTCAAAGGCTATTACTGGTTTTATCTTAGGAAGGACTAATATAGGAACAGTTGCAATTATTTTATTAAGATTAACATTGTTATGGTTTTAGATATTGATAGTTTTATATATTAGGGTTTTTAGCTGTTTAAATTGGGTGGGTGGGAGATGCATGCATGGGATGGGGATGTGTGTGATGAATGCATGATAGATGTATGGACAGGCCTGCCGAGCCTGAGGGAGGCCGGGGACCGGGGGATGTGGACTCTGGGGTCAACGAGGGTTGGAGTATACCGGTCATTCAGGGAAGAGGCAGATATGGCGGGAGCAGGAGGGTAGGCCACACTCGGGGAACTCGGTCCTGCTGTCTCGTAGCAGTTCCTTGTTCTGGCCCTTCTGAAAAATCTAGCTCACCCCAGGACCCTGGTGATGAGCATAGCTCGGGCCCTGGGCTCAGACTGTTGCTGCTCAATGCCAGGTCGGTTAATAATAAGGCCTCCCTCATCCATGGATGAGGAGACCGACCTGGCGTGTGTTACTCAGACCTGTTTGGGCCTTGAGGGGGGAGTTCCCCTCTCAGATATGTGCCCACCAGGTTATCAGGTATGGCACCAGCCGCGACCCCAGGGAAGGGGGGGAGGAGTGGCTTTTTTGGCCTGGGAGAACCTCAGTCTACGCAGGCTCCCTGTTTCCGATATTCCGGGTTGCAAGTCCATCTTCATGACGTTGGACCTTGGGGTTCAGGTGGGCATATTGCTTATGTACCTGCCTCCCAGCTGTGTGGCATCTGCCCTGCCTGTGCTACTCGAGGAGGTTGCTGGACTGGTGGTGGAGTTCCCCAGTCTTATGGTCTTGGGGGACTTTAATCTGCCGTCACTTGGCGAGTCCTCGGGGTTGGCACAGGAGTTCATGGTCACCATGACAACCATGGACCTGACCCAAGTAGTGCAGGGTCCGATGCATGAGGGTGGGCACGCCCCAGATATGGTCTTCCTTTCGGAACAGTTGTGTAATGATCTGGTTTTAAGGGGCTTAGATATTTTGCCTTTGTCATGGACCGATCATTTCCTGCTACGACTGAATTTTACGGCCCCAATCCTTCCCCGCAGGGAGGCGGAACCAATTAGGTGGTTCCGCCCCAGACGCCTGATGGATCCAATTGGTTTTCAGATGGCGGTTGGGGAATTACCGAGCTCGTTAATTCACAATTCGGCTGAGTCCCTGGTAGCGGCATGGAATACGGCTGCGAAGGGGGCTATTGACCGGATTGCGCCTTTGCGACCTCTCCATGGTGCTGGCCCCAGGAGGTCTCCTTGGTTTACCGAGGAGCTCAGGCGGATGAAGCGCCATAAGAGATGTCTAGAGAAGCGATGGAGACAAAGTAGGTCCGGATCTGATCGAACCAGATTGAGCTCACTTATTAGAGCCTATTTGAAGGCGATTAAGGCAGCAAGATCTTTGTATCTTTCCGCTTTGATCGCATCTGCGGAATCTCGTCCGGCCGCCCTGTCCTCCTTTTCCTACTTTGGAAACTTCCATACTCCAATCCTCTGGATTGGCACTATCTAAGCCGCTACTGCTTGCTTGATTCCTCTCCCTGGCCATAAAAATTGTCTTCGTCCAGCCCCTGAATCCCCACCACCACTCTTTTTTTCTTTTACTGCTCCCTCTCCCACATTCCAATTGGTCTTTTTGTGTATTTAGGAAGGAATTTTTGATAGACACTTTTTATATTAAAAGAAACCTATATATTGAGTGATGAGGCTGCCTCATGTTCTTCTGTTTGGTTTGACACTGCTTGGGGGATCTGGGGAGGCAAAGGGGGAGACGGCTTCATGGTGAAGGCTTCACGGGGCACTGTTGGTGGGGCAAGACAAGCGAGGCAGCTGCGAGGCTCGCTCTTGGCTGCGCCCCGCAACAGCTCCAGGGGAATCGCGCCCAGCTTCCCGGTTCTGGCATGCAGGAGGCTGATGCAGCTGAGTTCGTGCCGTGACAGAAAACTAGCCAAGCACCGCAAGTGTGAATGCAGCCACGGCAGCAGCCTTTGCACATGGGGCAGCCGAACGCGAGGCCAAGATTTGGGCTGCTTGCAAGGCAGCGCCCCTGAAAAGCAGAGACTCTCTTTTCCCCCTTTGACTCTCCTGCTCCAAAGCCTCCAACCCCTCCATTCTAGCAAAGTGCTGCCTGCTTTCCTTTTTTCTCCTCCTTTCCCTTGGTCCCAACTCAGTTTGGTGGGATGGATGAGATTTCTCCTGGCCCGCATTTCAGAGGCGTGATTAGATGCACAACAACAAGGACACCCACAATAATTGGGCCACAAGGCACAACTTCCCCCAGGAGGCAGAAAGAATTCGGGCAAGTGGCGTTTTGGAGATCAGGCCGGGGCTCGCTGCAATTAGGGGCAGCTCCACAGAGTACCAGGAGCTTGACTCATGGAGGAAGCTGGCAGGGAGCCCACAATTAGCGGGCCCACCAGGAGGTGGCTGAGGTGGACACCCCCGCGGTGGTCAGGTGGCCCCAGAGCTTCCTGCTGAGCCGAACGGGATTCCTGGCCAGCCAGCCATGGGGAGGGAGCAACTCCCTCACCGGGGCTGCTTGGCCTCCCCAGCCAGCTGGCCGTCCCGGCCTTCCCAGGGCCAAATCCTGCAGGAGGGCGAGCTGGGCCAGGTTGGGTGGCGGGAAAGCAGGCGCACTGCGATTCACACAGCTGTGAGGGGAAAGTCCCTTCCGATGCCCGGAAAGCAGCACTTCCTCTCCTGCTCCAGGCATGGGAAAATAGGCAGAGGTCCCGGGAAGGCCAAGTGTGGGGGGGGCAGGAGGCAGCAGAAGGCGCCCGGGGCACACCGGCCCGGCCCGAGGAGACACGTGGCCGGCTCGGCTGCCAGGGAGTGGCCCGGGGACATCCCAGGGAGTGATGCTCCTGCTGCTAATGAGACTACCGCCCCATCCCGCCCGGCCCAGACTGGGGAGACATGTGCCTGGCTCGGCTGCATGGGGACAGTCCAGGTAGCGATGCCCTCACCGGCCGCTACCCCCACTGGGACTGCTGCCCTGCCCAGCTCAGCCCGGGGAGACACTTGCCTGGCTCAGCTGCACGGGGACGGCCCACGGAGCGATGCCTCCGCCGGCTGCCACCCCAGCTGGGACTGCTGTCCAGCCCAGCCAGGTGAGACATGTGGCCAGCTTGGCAGCTCAGAGAGTGGCCTGGGGATGGCCCAGAGAGTGATGCCCCAGCCGGGACTGTCGCCTGGTACAGGTAAGCCAGGGGAGCACCACCTACCCCACAGCCGCTTTGCAGCGGCACTCCGTGGACTTGGAAGCTCCTCCCCTCTGCCACTGACCCTCTGTCTCTGGTGCTGCTTGGCGAACAGTCATGCCGGCTGGGCATTGCAGGGGCTGCTCTCCCTCGGGGCTGTGGCTTGTGGGAGGCCTGACTGGCTCAGCAGAGGCTCTGATGGACTACTCACAGCGGGGATCCCGGGGCTTTTCCATGTGGCTCCCCAGCCACGTGGGCCTCGGACAGGGCCAATCAGGAGCCCTGCGAGGGGGCAAGTCCACATGACAGAGAGAGAGAGAGAGAGAGAGAGAGAGAGAGAGAGAGAGAAGGGAAGGGAAGGGAAGGGAAGCACAAGTGCTTCTCTGTTTCTCCTTGTCTCTCTCTGCAAATGGCAGAAGAGGCTCCGGAGCCACAGGGGATGGCTGAAAGAGCTGTATGCAGTTCCGGAGCCACGGGTTGCTGACCTGTGGTATAGAGGTATACTTGTTCAGTTGTATTAAATAAATTTGAATCAATACCACCTGAAACTGTATGCCTATATTGTCTATTGGAGATTTTAGATGAGTTTTCATAGATCAACATGACTTAGAGATCCACTTTTTTGGATCTTAAAATTGAAAGTGTGTTGTTTCTTCTACATTAAAGGATGCTGTAATTTATACCTAGCAGAAAAATTACTTCTTTTCTGATATACTGTATACGTATTATAGATAGGCATGTGATTTGATCCTTTTGAACCTGCATAACTGAATGTGCACTTCAGAACAACTTTACCTTCTTTTGGAAAAGAAAGATTTCTAGAACTCATACTAATTTGATTCAGGTCAGATCAAGAAGCTTATTTATTAGCTGCATCACATATAACATTCTGATTATAATCCTCTTACAATCTTCTTCTCATTTATGTTTAATTAATTACCGTAAGTATTTTGTACATGAAATCTTGTCAAATCTAGTAGGCAGTTTTACGTTATATGACATCATGACATTAACTGCTTTTAGCTGATTACCTAGATTCCATTGTAGTAGTTTATTAATAGACCTGGGCTTCCTTATTATTCTTTTTTCTGATTTTGTTTTAGCATTCTGATTTTTAGCTGTTCACACTTCAAATGCTCATAGCATAGAACCAAATCAGTTAATTCTAAAGTATAGATCATTTGAAATGTATGTTTAGATTCACAGGTATCTGCTAAATTAAAAATATAGGGAGGTATATTTTAAAAATATAGGGAGGTAGTCAAAGTGTTAGAGAATTGGACTAGAATCAAACCTCTATTTATTTATAAAGCCCATAGCTGTATATTGCTCTACCTCAAAAAATCTTTACTGAAGTGAAGGAACATGTAATTAACTCTGAAGTATTACGAGGTAGAATGAAATAGCAAATAAATATTTGTTTAATAAATTAGAGAAGAAACCATCAGGCATATAATTATTTTCAACTTTATTTCCTCACAGTATAATTATAGACCTTCTCTGTATGAAAATATTGTTCTTCAGCTTTTTCCTGATGAAATGTCATGAAATTAGAGTATAGTAAATAAATGATTTCCACACACTTCTTAAACAGAAGCTTTCCTCACTACTCTTTTATTCTTTTTTAGAAAAGGAATGAATTGCTGACTATGTTTACTTATTTTAATATGACATGCAATAAGGGCCTGCCAAAAATGTGACCTTTAAGAATGCGTCATGCTCTGTTAAAAACTATAGAACTGTCTCTATTGTTTTCCCTCAGAACAGAGTTCCATTCTGATGAGGCTTTAGTATCTTCATTAAAGGCCAGAATGAGTACAAATGCTCACATTAAGATTATTTAACTTAGCACAACCAGTATTGCTTCTGTGACTCTTACTTTCTTCAATGTCTTGCTAGTATAATATATAATACATTATATCACATTGTAGAAGAGCCAGGTAAAATAAAAAGTAGGGGCATCTTACTAAGCCAATTTATGAAATTAGTGTATTACAGTATATTTTGAAACACTATTATCCCACTGCCAGAATCTGGCAATAAAATAAGTTTATCAATAAGATGGTTTTTACATAAAACCTTATACATGTAAGGGTAGGAATAGAAGTGCAAAGTTCCTATTATAACTTTTAATAAAGTCCAAAGCTCTAATAGCATGAAAAAAACTTGAGTCGGTTTTTTTCAGCCTCACATGTTTGTTTATTCATGTCTGAAGAAGGTATGGTACATGACATAATTCCCAATATTCTATAAAAAATACCACACAATTCCTGGACAAGCTCAAATATTTACATATTGACAAAGATGAAACAATGATATCATTGGATGTTACCGCATTATTCACATCTGAACCTAGCAATTTACCTAATCAAAGAACTACTGAACAACATACAACCACCAAGAGGACCACTCACAACAGAAAACACATGCGAACTCCTCCAGCTATGCTTAACCACCTACCTACTTTAAATTTGACAGAGAGATCTATGAACAACTGAAGGGATCACCTATGGGATCTGCAACTTCTGGTTGCAGAAGTTATCATACAGAAAATCAAAGAAGTTGTACTTCCACAAATAAATCCCAAGCTATGGGTATGTTACGTGGATTATATCTTTGTGATAATCAGTCGCAACCTTGACCAAACCTACCAAGGAATCAACAACATCTTCACAGACATTTGATTTACAATAGAACCTGAGAACAATAATGAACTGCCATTCCTGGACATCCTTGTAACCAGAACCACCAATGGCCAACTTCTAACATTCTTGTACAGGAAGACAACACATAGAGATCAAATCATCAACTTCCACAGCAACCACCCCAAATGCCACAAACAAAGCTGTGTCAGAACATTGTTTGGGAGAGCAGAATCCCATTGCAACACCACGGAAGCCAGATCAGCAGAACAAAAATACTTATACAAAGTCTTTGAGAGAAATGGATATCCATGAAACTTCATCTGGAGATTACTACAGACAAACAATACAAACATCCAAAGCAACACAACTACAAAAGGATCAACAACAACCAGACGAATCACAATTCTCTACGTACAGAATGTTTCAGAGATGACAGCCAGACTACTACACCAACATGTCCTCATAGTACTCCACAAACCATCCTCAACTCTCAGACAGACCCTGTCAAAACCTAAGGAGCAGACAGAAACAAACCAAAAAACAGGCATCATATACCGAATCCAGTGCACCAACTGTGAAAAGAACTATGTGGGCCAAACAGAAAGAAAGCTATCTACCAGACTACACAAACACTTCCTGGTTATCAAAAGACATGACCATTATCCCTCATGTCCATCCACAAAGATTCAGAAGGACACAAGTTTGATCTAACCAGGACTATAGTTGTAACCCAAATGAAATCAAGGGGAGAAAGAGAATTCCTTGAAGCCTGGTTCTCCACCAATAAGTCAATAAACAGACACATTGACATCAACCCAATCTACCAAAGTAGAAAGAATTACTTCAATCCCAAAGGAAGCATTTTAAAATAAACAAACAGGCACCCCACCACACAGCAATAAAAATCACAACCTCCCCCACAAGAAACCAGACCACATCTCAACAACAATAACAACAGTTAGCCAGTCAGCCAAATAACCCAAAACCAGACCATGACTCAGAGGCAACCAAACGAACAAATACGATTTGCATTACACAGACAATACTTAAACAGCAACAACAACCAGCCAATCAAACAGACCAAAACAGACCATGACTCAGAAACATCTGGACAAATAACACACACACCAATTTACATCACACAAAAATGTATTTAAAGGCCAGTGCTCTGACAGATGAGCACAATTCAAAGCACACTGAAGATGTCCCTCCTGAATGGAGATGAAACATTTGCAGCCAAATCACCAAGCTCAGAGATCAAACCAACAGCCCATATAACATAAAATTTAAAATATAAAATTAAAAATTAAAATATGTACAAATTAAGCAGATCTTGCCCAGAAATCAGCAACATTAATTGCATTCTGGGACTTCCGGTTTAGCGTTCGATGAGACGGGTGAAAGAAGCCAGGGCTCTGGCTTCTTGGCCCGATTTCATTCTGCCCGGTGACCCCAAGGGGTTGGAAAGTTGCCCTTGGTATCAGTGAAAATGAACATACTACCGAGAATATTATTCTTATTCCAAACAACATCTATAAAACGTGAGAAAAAATTATTTGAAGACTTAAATTTATTAATCTTGAAATTTATTTGGCAAGGAAAGAAAGCTAGAATTAAGATGAAAATGTTACAAGATGCCAAGGAAAATGGAGGTCTTGGTTTACCAAAGTGGTTTTTATATTATCAAGCATCTGCATTAACATGGGTAAAAGAATGGATAACTCTTAGAAATAAAAGGCTGTTATATTTGGAGGGGCATGATTTACAATTGGGATGGCACGCTTTTTTATGGTATGGGAAAAATAAAGTTCATAAATATTTCCAAAATCACTATATAAGAAATGCATTATTAACAACGTGGGGAAAAATAAAATGTAAAATATATTTGAAAATTCCAGGGTGGTTGTCAACAATGGAAGCATTTGTACACCCAAATTTAGAAAACTTTGAAAAAATCTGGACATATAGAGATATTTTAAAATCGAAACAAGAAATGGAAAATCAGGGTATCAATTTATCATGGTGGGCATATTTACAAATGCAAGCTAGATATGGTAAAGATATTAAACTGTATGGATTTTATAAGGAACAAACTGTGTTTGATAAGACGTTAACTTCTGATGAGAAACTAATTAAGAAAATGTATAATTTTCTATTAACTTTGAAAATGGAAAGCGAACAAGTTAAAGAAACAATGATAAGATGGGCGAAACATTTTGGATACAATATAGAATTAGAAAAATGGCAAAATTTATGGGAAAGAAATTACAAAGTGACAATGTCAACTTCCTACAAAGAAAAGTTATATAAAATGTTTTATAGATGGCACTTGCCACCAGCAAGACTAGCAAAAATGTTCAAAAACATGTCAGATAGATGTTGGAAATGTAAACATAAGTCAGGCACTTTTTATCATGTTTGGTGGACTTGTGACAAAGTAAAGAGTTATTGGAAAAAGATATATGCCTGGCTAGAAAAGATGTTGGGAGAACATGTAGATTTTAAACCTGAACTTTTTTTTTTATTAGATATAATGCCAGAAAAGACTAACAAACAAAGTATATATTTGATTTTGCATGTCACAACAGTGGCAAGAATTATATTTGTGCAATACTGGAAAAATGAAGGAATACCATCAGATGAAGAAATAATTTAAAAAATATTAGAATATGCAGAGATGGATAGACTGACTATGAGACTGAAAGAAAAAGAAGAAACAGAATATTATCAAACTTGGGACTTATTTTATCGATGGCTAGAGGAAAGAATAAAGGATTAGCAATTAAATATGTATTAGTGAATATAAACTCAGACAGCACATTTGTTGAAAAATTATTACTGAATGTATGGGGGGAAAAAACAAAAAAAACATTAATTGCATTCTGTTGCATTGTCAAGTGTACACTATTCAGGGCACAAAGGGCAGGTATACATATATGTGTTGTTGTCTGCATGTCACCACAATCAAAAAGAGCAGAAGCAACTGGAGCCTCACATGAACAACATCTGCATACTTCAAACCACCCTTATTAAGAAGTTATAATGCTGATGGATTATAGCATACAAGATTGGGTAGAAAATGGATGTCACAATTAATAGGAAGAAGTGTCAAACCATCTAGAGAGAGAAAAGGAACATAAATTTTCAGAAGAATGAATTGCAAAGAGTATGGGGTGTTCTTTGAACCAGATGTCAGAGTGCTGGTGGTACACGTGAAACACAAAGCACAGTCTGAAATCGCAGGCCTTGGCATTCATTTTATTCACTCCCAATGAATCAACATAGATTCCTCATTCCAATTTTTTTATTACTATGTATAGGGAATCAATTTTAGTTTGTTTTATGGAATTTATCATTGTTCTTTTTTCATAACATAATGTAGAATTTACTAAAAAGTCTACCAATTATTTACAGAAATTTTTCAAATATTTTATTTGAAATAGTTGCCAAATAGTTTATTTTGGCAATAAACCAAGCTTCTGTATCTTGTGTCTTGTTCTACTATTATTTGTGTAATCATTAACAGTACTTTTAAACTATGTAAAGCATGACACAAAAGTAAAAGTGTAGAGAATAAGATTTTTTTAAAAAAAATCAAACTCTTCAGATACAGAGGAACAGATTAGGTGAAAGGAAGGGTATGTTACTGTGGTCGATTTTAAGCTCTGGCATTTTCCATACCATCCTCCCTAAACTGAGCAGGAAGATTTGAAATTAAAACATGACCATGTTCAGTTTAACGCATCTGAAAGCAAACTAGACTTGGCTAAATAAGCTTGGGCTGTAAGGAGTTTCTCTCAAGAGTTATAATCTGTGCTGCAACAGATTGACATAGATATCCTCCCAGAATCTCTATCTAACAGAGCTACAGTAGTCACTGTGGTAGCAATACTGTATTATGAAGCCAGCAACCTAAATTCTGTCCAGCCATGATCGATCAAATAGGAGCCATTGAAACAAAATGCTATAGATCAGGGGTCAGCAACCGGGCCACACAAACAAGCAAAGCCCCATCCGTGGGATACAGGTACCACACAAAACCACAGCCCCTCTGGTCCGTGGAAAAATCTCTCTCCACATAACCTGGTGTCCAAAAGGTTGGGGACCTCTGCTATAGATCATCCAGAGCATACTTATTGTAACCTTGAATGATTGGACAGTTTTTACTTTCAGGAAATTCTTCTTGATATCTAACCTTGACTTCTTTGTGGTTTCAACTCATTGCTTCTTGTTTTGCCCACAGTAATAATAACAGAGAATATGGTTCTTGTTTTACTCACAGTAACAGAGAACAAGAAAGCCAGTTTGGTCTAGTGCAGGGGCCTTCAAACTTACCCTTTTTATGACTTGTGGACTTCAACTCCCAGAATTCCTCAGCCAGTGTGCCTGGCTGAGGAATTCTGGGAGTTGAAGTCCACAAGTCATAAAAGGGCCAAGTTTGAAGACTCCTGGTCTAATGGTTAAGTCACCAGGTTAGAAAGTGGGAGACCGTGAGTTATCCTGCTTTAGTCATGAAAGCCACTGGATGATCTTTGGCTGGTCACTCTCTCTTAGCCAAACTCACCTCATAGGGTTGCTGTTGTGGGGAAAATAGGAAGAGGAAAGTGTATTGGATATGTTCACTGCTTGTAAAATAATAGAGGCAGGATTCAAATAAATAAATAAAACTGTTCCCTCTGCTATATGGTAATCCTTTAGGTAAATGATTACTACCGGTACTACCGGTATCATATCTCCTTTCAGCATTCTTACTTATACACTAAATATACCTGATTTCTTTCTTCTCAGGGATTAGTTTCTCTTTACCATCTTCACCTTGCTGAAGTTGTTAACATCTTTTTTTAAAAAGGATTTTAAAAAACACAGTGCTCAGAACTATTCACAGATTTTCAAATGAAGCTTGGCAAAGTAGTGGATGATTGGGAACCCATGCTTCTTTTAATAGATCATGAAATAGGAGTTGCCTTTTTTTTGTTAAAAATTATTTTATTAAAACCATCAACATTATACATGAATTCATATTAATTTTTAAGCAACTGCATTACATGACTGGCTTATATTGCAATCTGTTAGAACAGCCAATTGCTTTTCATACATATTACTAACAAGTCAGGTCTCTCCTATTCTTTACTTTTGTTTAATATTTTTTCTCCCCAGAGACAAAACTTTATATTTCTCCCTATTAAATTTCATCCTGTTCATTTTAGTCTGATATTTAGGTGTACATAGATCTTTTTTCAACTTCCAAAGTGATATTTTAGAAGTTCTTATCCAAAGAGATATTAGTTCCTCTGAAAGTAATTATTATTCTTAGGCATGTGCATTCTAATGGGAAAGAACAAATTTTAATTCATATATTTTGTAAAATGTTTCCAGAAAATGTTTTCTTGCTTGTTTGGAATGAAGAGTGTTTCCAGTGACAAACAGTTCTGAATCACATATGTTCCGACCTCTGTGAACTGGGTTAAAAGCAAAAATACAAAGAAACAGTTCAGTAACATCCAGAATTGAAATCTGTCAAGCCTTAATTTTTGATTGAAGTATTGAACTGGAACGCTTTTAAAATTGCTTCCTTTATAAATTAGAAGCCAACTATTTTTAAAATTTAATGCTGAGAACACTATATCCCATAGGATAACTAACAATTCTCATAGCAATATGATCCAGATGCTGTATAAAAGTACTTTTTCTATTATGAAGGAAGAGAATGTATGTAGCTACTTTTTTAAAACTACAGTCCAGAAACAGTTTGACCCAAAAATGCTTCACTAAAATTGTTTTACCCAAAATAAAGTTCAGAGGATGACATTTATGGCAGCAAAGAGCAGCCGCAGAGTAAAATGTAGAAGTGTACAGATAGAAGCAAGGATGCACCTACATGTATGTATAACTATGTACATCAACTGAATTTATGTAACAGCTATTTTCCTATAAATACTTTGGTATCTGGAAAGAAATTTGGTAGGAGGAAAAGATGCTGGCTTTGCTGGCTGAGGAATTCTGGGAGTTGAAGTCCACAAGTCTTAAAGTTGCCAAGGTTGAGAACCCCTGATCTAGAGCATTTCACTACATATCTGCTTTGATGTTTTTATTTGGAGGGCATTCAAGTTATAGATTCCTTTTTTTAATTCTCAGAAATGCCATATACCCAGTTTTGGGAACTGTAATTCGTACAACTGGAAAACACCAAACTGAGATGGATTATTGTAATTTCCTTTCCAGTCAGTTACATTTTTATAATGTCATGCCTAGTTTAGGGGTTTCTTCCTCACAGATTTTATGAATAACATGGACCAATCTTTATTTTAGGATAAACAATTCAACTTTTGCTAATATTTCTATTGTAGGATTTGGGAAAGCAAATAATCAGTTCTCTTTTTATTTCTGAAATCACACTATACTTTTCATTTTAAAATGGAAAAAACTAAATTTATAAACTCTCTTGACTTCATTTGACCATTGGTATCCCATATAGTAGACATCTGAATTACATCATGTCTATGTCTGCTAGGGTGATAAATTGAGAAACAATTGGCTCTTAAACCAAGGAGCTCAATTTCCATTAAGATATGCTAAAGGTATTTAATAAAAAATGTCTTTTCCTTTAAAAAATGCATTTTCCATTAATATTGTTTAGTATAGTATTCCATATCTACCTGTTTCCATCATTTTATGGCTGCCTAGAATAATTCATATAATAAACTGCAGCTCCTTGAACAAATGGAGGAAATTTTAATTGCCCATAAATCTTAATTGTCTCATAAATAAAACTGTGATATCTATTACTCACTGGATGTTTTCAGCCACTCAGTTGCCATTTTATGAACTGAGGATGACCTACCAATGTTCCCCCCGGTGTTTGGATGGAGAATGTTTGTCTGAAATAACCCTTACAGGGTTAATATCCTGGTAATATAACAACTGTATGATCTGCTGGTTTTACAAGATAATTACTTATAACAAAGGTAGTAACCATATATTTTCCTAGATTAATTGGCTTATACTGAGCATTAACTTTGCAGTAATTGTACTTTAGGAACAAAATTATTCCCAAAATGATTTATGACAGTATTTATGGCCTATAAATAATATGCTTTATTATCATTGCTATTTTCTCTCATAACAGGAATAAAATTTTGAAAAAGCTTATTCTCTTCTACATTAGAGGCAAGAACTCATTTAGAAAAATCATGGGGCTGTCTTTCTTGACTAAGCTTTCACATATCTCTAGTTTAGATGATCTGTTCAATAAAAACATAGTCTATTAAAAAAATGGTTATCTAAAGTTAAAATAAGGAATAATTAGACATGTTTTATCCTTAGCTCCAAAAAGACAGGATAAAGGGTTTTATACCCTTTATAAGTTATAAAATTGAAACATGTGAATACTATCTTTGAAAATGGATAGCAGATAAGTGAAAAGCAGATCTGCAAATTATAGTCACTTCTCCCAGACCCTAGCTAGCAAAAAAAATAATAATAATAACTATATTATAAGGTGGTCAAAAGCATTTCTACAACTTTCAAGAAATCCTAAATCAGGATTAATTCTCATATAATAACAAATGAAGGAAATAACGTTAAAACACTCCTACCTAGGGAGATTTGTAAAATAAAGCTCCCTTTCCCCCCAAAATGAGCTAATTTTTATTTGTCATTAAATAAATTGCATTTCCGTAGTTCATTTTTTAAATGAGATAGGAATAATATTGAACAGTATGAAATACTCCCTCCCCCTTTTTTTTTTTACAAATAATGAACTGTTCCAGACCCAATGCCTGAGAGATAATAAAGCAGCAGGTCAGTTAATTTCAGAGAATTTTCCATAAGTTAGTACCTGAAAAAGTCAACCAGAATTTGATGTGAGATAAACTCCTTGATGATCAAATGACATTATAATCTGGGACAGGTTGCTGTTTTCTAACTGCTTTTGCATCTTTTTATATATTTATTGTTAGATTTTTATAAAGTCTTTGCTTTGTTTTTGTTTTTCTATCATTGGCCTAAAATTCCATTGTTCTGACAGAATATGGATGATAAATATATAGCAAACAAAATATTGCTTTGTTATATTTTTTCCCCCTTTGGATGGCATTTTTCTGATATATAAATAACTTCACATTAAACATGATATTTTATTCCTCGAAAAATAGTACTTCCAGCTATTGTATTTTCTATAAGGTCAGAAGGAAGAAATCAGACAACAGATATTTTTCATTTCATTTCATTCATTTATTGGATTTCTATGCCGCCCTATTCCAGGAACTCAGGGCAGCTCACAGCATAAATAGAAATCAACATTAAAATACATATATAAAAATACATATATAAAAAGAACCCCTAAGTTAAAAAACCAATCATCCAACAAACATACACACAAACATACACTGGCTAGGGGCAAGATGTCAACTGCCCCAGGCCTGTCGGCAAAGATGAGTTTTGAGCAGTTTACGAAAGGCGGGGAGGGTGGGGGCGATACGGATCTCCGGGGGGAGTTGGTTCCAGAGGGCTGGGGCCGCAACAGAGAAGGCTCTTCCCCTAGGCCCTGCCAGATGACACTGTCTGGCTGACGGGACCTGGAGAAGGCCGACTCTGTGGGCCCTAACTGGTCGCTGGGTTTCATGGGGCAGCAGACGGTCCCGTAAGTAACCTGGTCCGATGCCATGTAGGGCTTTATAGGTCATAACCAACACTTTGAATTGCGTTCAGAGACCAATTGGCAGCCAATGCAGCTCGCGGAGTGATGCTGAAATGTGGGCATTTCTGGGCAGGCCCAACATTGCTCGCGCGGCTGCATTCTGCATTACCTGAAGTCTCCGAACGTTTTTCAAAGGTAGCCCCATGTAGAGACCATTGCAGTAGTCGAGCCTCGAGGTGATAAGGGCATGAGTGACTGTGAGAAGAGACTCCCGGTCCAAATAGGGCCGCAGCTGGTGCACCAGGCGAACCTGGGCAAATGTCCTCCTCGCCACAGCCGAAAGATGATGTTCCAGATTTAGCTGTGGATCAAGGAGGACACCCAAGTTGTGGACCTTCTCCAAGGGGGTCAAAAACTCCCCCCCCAGGTTGATGGACGGATGGATTGAATTATCTTTGGGAGGCAAAACCCATAGCCACTCTGTCTTGTCGGGGTTGAGTTTGAGCCTGTTAGCACCCATCCAAACCCTAACAGCCTCCAGACATCGGCACATGATTTCTGCTGCTTCACTGAAGTGACACGGGGTGGAGATGTAAAGCTGGGTATCATCAGCATACTGATGATATCTCACCCCGTGTTGTCGGATGATTTCACCCAGCGGTTTCATGTAAATATTAAACAGCAGAGGGGAGAGGACCGATCCCTGAGGGATCCCACAAGGGAGAAACCTAGGGGTCGACCTCTGACCCCCCGCCAACACCGACTGCGACCGACCAGTGAGGTAGGAGGTGAACCACTGCAAAACAGTGCCCCTGACCCCAACCCCTCCAGCCGGCACAGAAGGATACCATGGTCAATGGTATCGAAAGCCGCTGAGAGGTCAAGTAGCACCAGGATAGTGGAAAGTCCCCTATCCTGGGCCCGCCAGAGATCATCCGTCAACGCGACCAAAGCAGTTTCTGTGGAGTAGCCGAGCCTGAATCCTGACTGCTGAGGGCCCAGATAATCAGCCTCATCCAAGGACCGTTGGAGCTGGAGTGACACCACCTTCTCAACAACCTTCCCTATAAAGGGAAGATTGGAGACAGGACAGTAGTTGTTTAATACAGCTAGTTAGGTAGTTGTTTAATTTTGATTGGTTGTTAGATATGTAGTAGATTTCAACTGCCATGCTGACAATTTGCTGTCATTACAGTATCAGATTGAGGAGTCTGTCACAATTCATCAGCCTTAAACTGGATTTTACTAACACTAAAAAACAAATACTGCTACCTGACATTTATGCAAATAAGGGAACATTTGATACCTCAGATTCAATATCTCAAAATGACTTAAAGAGTAAATATCATTCTACCAGATTGACAATCTTATGTTATTAGACATGAATTAGAATGTTTGTGATTTCCAAAATTGTTCAGATAGTTTATATCATCTCTCCCCCCACAAGAGGGTGCTTTGCATTTGTGTTGAATTTTAACTCTCATAATCACTAAGTAATATGCCTTAGAAGCTGGGGATAATGGGGTTGATGTCCAGCAAATCTGGAAGAAGAACATCAGAGAGGTAGAGAGGCAACCCTTTCATAAGGTGGATTACCTTCAATATCTTCTATTATTGGGCAAGAAGGAGGAAGAATATGACTATTTCTGGAAGTTTTTAAGAAGAGACCGGACAACCATTTATCTGAAATGGTATAGGGTTTCCTCCCTTCCAACTTTTTATTATTGTTGTTATTATTTTTGTTGTTGTTATTGTTATTGATCATTGCACAGTCAGCCAGATGTTCAGACTGGATTTGGCACTTTTGTCTACCTATCGAGTTGCAGGATGGAAGCAGTTCCTAGTAAGGCCACCTTTTGCAATTGACTAATGGCAAATTTATCAATGCCAATGGTGTTCAAGTGGTGTCCAGTAGTTTTGGGATTGCACCCAAGGCTATTACTATTGGTACTACCCTTGCTTGCTTTTGCCACAGTCTTTCTACTTCTATTTGTAGGTCTTTGTATTTTGTTATCTTCTCCTTTCTCATCTATTCTGCTGTCTCCAGGCACTGCCACGTCCAGTATCCAGACTTTTTTGTCTTTCTTATCAACAATTGTTAAGTCCGGGGTGTTATACTGCAGGTGCTTGTCTGTTTGAATTTTGAAGTCCCAGAACAGTTTAATTTTATTATTTTCTATGACTTTCTCTATTTTATGATCCTACAAGTTCTTGGTTATAGGCAAATGATATTTCTTTCAGATCTTCCAATGCACCATTGTTGCTACTTTGTCATGCTGCTGCTTGTAGTCAGTCTGTGTGATCTTCTTGCAGCAGCTTACCAGGGGGTCCACTGTTTCTTCAGCTTCTTTGCATAAGTGGCACTTACTGTCTGTTGCTGTCTTCTCAATTTTGACTTTATATGCATTTGTCCTGGTCTTGTGCAGCCAGAATTAGTCCCTTGGTCTCTTTCTTCAATTTTCCTGCTCTTAGCCATTGCCAGGTCTTGTTATTATCTGCTTTCCCAGCTATTTTTTTAATGTACTGGCCATGTAGTGCTTTGTCTTCCCATGCCTCTATTCTGTTCTTCATTTGGTCTTTCTTGTAGGCCAGTTTGGTCTCTCCAGCAGTCAGTAAACCTTCCTGATATACTAATTTCAGTGCATCTTCATCATTGTCCTTCAGATATTCTTCCAAAGCCATTTTTTCTTTTTCAGTCATCTGATGTACTTGCAGCATTCCACGCCCACCTATTTGTCTTGGTAGATAAAGTCTATTAATGTCACTGCGTGGATGAAGGGCATGATTCATTGTCATTATTTTTCTGGTCTTCCTATCCATTGCTTTTAGTTCTGCTTGAGTCCAGTCCACTATTCCAGCTGTGTATCTAATGACTGAAATTGCCTTCATGGTATTGATTGCCTTCATGGTATTTCCTCCATTGAGTTTGGACTTTAAGATCTTCTTCACTCTCTTGATTTATTCACCTCTAATCTTTTTCTTACTTCAGTGTGCTTGATGTTGCCAGCTTGAAGGATACCCAAGTATTTGTATTAATCTTCCTCATCCAGACTCTTAATATTATTTTCGTGGGGCATCTTGATTCCTTCAGTTTTCACTATTTTTCCTTTTTTGATAGTAAGTCTGGCACATTTGTCCAAGCCAAACTCCATTGCAATATCTTGGCTATATATACGGACAGTGTTGAGCAGTGATTCTATTTCAGATGGTGTTTTTCCATACAGATCATCCATGTAAAGGAGGTGGGATAGTCTGGCAGATGTTTTTGATGTTTGATAGCCATGTCTTGAGTTGTTCAGTACTGTTGACAGAGGAAACAGTGCAATAACAAATAGTAATAGTGATAATGAATCTCCTTGAAATATTCCTCTCTTGATGTTAACCTCTCCCAGTCTCTCACCATTGACCTGCAACTGTGTCTTCCATTGTGCCATCGATCTTTGCACAAATTCTCTGATGTTTCTACTGACTCCTGTTATTTCTAGGCACTTGATTATCCAATCATGTGGCAGAGAGTCAAATGCCTTTTTGTAGTCAATCCATGCCACGTTTAGGTTGGTCTTCCTTTTCTTGCAGTTTTCCAAGATCATTTTGTCTATTAGGAATTGATCTTTTGTTCCTCTGCTATTGGGGCGGTTTCTTTCTGCTCAGGTAGAAAGAGATTGTTTTCAACTAGATGCTGTTGTACTGCATCAGTTACTACACCAGTTAGCAATTTGAAAGTTGTTGGTAAGCAGGTAATTGGCCTGTAGTTGCCTGGTGCTGCCCCTTTTGCTGGATTTTTCATTATTAGGTAGGTTTTCCCAGTTGTTATCCACTTTTCAATTTCTCCTCCTTGTAGTATATTGTTGAACTGCTTGGCAATGAATGGGTATACAACAGTAGATGTTTCAACCAAAACCCATTATTATTATTATTATTATTATATTATTATTATTATTATTATTATTATTATTATTATTATTATTATTAATCTATTGTTGCAGGGAGCAATCTATAATTTTCAGATTTCACTCTACATTTTATTGGAATTCATGGCGAAAGATTGCTTTTCTTGTGTCAGGTGCAACCTGAGAGTTTCAGGGAATGACTTCCTGATCTTGGAATACTCTGCCACCAGACCATTTTAGTAAGCTAATAACCTCTTTGTTGTATGATCAAGATGCTTCTCCAGGATCATGAAGATGAGCAATTGAACTGACAGTTGAATACACTTTATTCATTAGTTACATGTATTCCTGCATTGTAGAGAGAAGCTCAAGGTAATGGTCCACAGTATTTCCTTCACCTATTTTTCCCCACATCAAGCAAATGAGGTATGTTAGTTAATTTCATAAATTAAATGACCCCACATAAGTTTTCATGGCTGAAGCTGAACTAGCCATGGCATTAAACTAGTTTTCTCTTACTGTTCCTGAGAGAAGCACGCCGATTAGGAATTTGTAGTAAGTTACACAATACATATATTTTTTTCCCAGCATATCATCTCCATTCTTGCATATTCCAATTAAGACTGCTTTGTTCTGTCTAATAAAACTATAGTTTCTATAAATGAAGATATTAAACAATTTAACATATTTTATGTTTTATACCTATGTATGGACTCCACAAGCATTGTACTACTGACTTGATGTGATCCTCAAATATTTTGAATGATGATATGGGTTAAGGGTTAAAAGGTTAAGTTTGGGACCAGTGTGTAAAACTTCCTGTCCATAACTGTTCTGAAGTCTACATATCCCTTATAATTGTATTATCATTATATAATTCTTGTTATTATTTACTCAAGTACTTGAAAAAGATAC
The DNA here is from genome assembly GCA_034064705.1 of Bothrops alternatus. Taxonomy (NCBI): domain Eukaryota; kingdom Metazoa; phylum Chordata; class Lepidosauria; order Squamata; family Viperidae; genus Bothrops; species Bothrops alternatus. The sequence goes on along the minus strand of JARGCV010000124.1, from coordinate 14,304,012 downwards.
TGGCAGAGAATTCTTGTAATTTATTAGTCTCATCTTATGCGCAGACTTGATTAAAAACCTTTTATTTTCAAAGAAATTGAATGGTATTTCATAAAATACAGATGTTTATTGGTGAAACTTGTTTTATTAACCCAGTATGGATATAATAAAGAAATGAAATCTTGCTAAGGCCAGCACCTTAGAAGCATAGACTTATAAACATAACCCTAAATAATTTTATTCAATGATTATTTTTCTCTTGAATTTGGGTGGTACTAGAGTACACTGATAATGCAAGCTTTTGCACCTTTCTCTCCCCCACCCCCGCCTGTCCACTCTGATTTCTGTTAATGCTGTGCTTCTTAGTAAAGAGTATTGCCTAGCAGTTTACTTCATCTGTGGCTGCTTCCTCTAGTAACTCACACCCCTGCAGTTCTGCACATATTATATCCAGACCTCTGCTGACTACTAATGAAAGGGTACACACTTTTAACAATAGTGAAGAAATCATTAAATGCTTCTAGATTTGGCAGAATTGGTATTTTTTAGCTGATTCACAGCAATACACCCACACACCAGAAGCTGCTACACAGCAATTGGCAAAGAGGAATTAGCTTCAAAGATTCTGAATTAAATAATTTTTAAAAATAAAGAGCATGCAAAAAAAAAACAACACCCCGTTTTCAGATTAGCAGTCTTCTGCTCTTCTCTAGGCTTTAGGGAACATTAACTCCCAGCCATGACAAAGGTTTTGTTTGTACATGCTAAGTTTCCAAATTACAAAAAAAATACTAACAATTCAAATCAAATAAAGGTGAGAATACTTTTAAAATATTTGGAACCTCAAAGTTCCATACACAATACGCTGCTTCCTAGAATTGTGATCCTTTCCTTTCCTGATCTCCCCTATTGTGTGCATGAATAAGCACAAAAATAGCAGTACTCTGCTAACTATAGCTTAAAATACTTCATCTCACAAGACGCCGATGAAAATAAAAACAGCATGCTGGGTAGATGCAAAGTACAATGTGTATTATTATGACTCAATTCCTCCATGTTCCTTTTATCTGTCAGCAAAGTATCTACTTTAGGATGAAAATAGGGGCACACATCTGCCTGGGAAGATGTGCCCTTTAATCCTCTATAAGTCTGCAAAATGTATGGCTAGTAAAAGGTATTCTCTATACTGTCCAGTTGGACTAGTGTTGTAATGGAATTATTTTGTCAGGGAGACAAAGTGCCTGGACTTAAAAATTGCATTAGCAGGGATAATAGCACCATCTACCATTCTGCTCAGCCTTCCCTATTTCTTAAACTTGGCTGCATTCCTCACAAGTAGCTGGAAGCAAAATAGACAGTACTTATGTCTAAATACTTCCAACAGCTATTCTTGCTGCAGTTCATAGGGTGGGGCATAGTTTTGTACTGAATGGGAATAAAAGTTACTAGGAATTAAATAAAAAGAAAATTATTTAAAAACCCAATTTTTGCAATCTCTCAAATGTTTTCTTATCATAAGGAAAGCGCCCCACTTTTTTCCTTAAGAGCTTTCTACCTTTTTCTCATGGTGTCTCAGCATTTCTTTCAAAATTCTATAAGTGGTGTTTGTCAACGCTGATAACATCGGATGTTCTTGCTTTGACAACAGGTGGAAATGCAGCCATTTTTCACTATTGCTTTTAGAGTTAGTTGATGCTGGGAGGGCGAATGTAGATGAGAGCCCAGCTAGTCATAGCAATAATAACTCAGCTGTGGGAACCCAAGGTTATTGGGCCCAGAGCTGATAGAGTTTTGGCAGGCTGGAGAGCTGGGGAGAAAGCCAGCTCTTCAAGCTAATTGGGGAATGTGATTTATGACTGTTTATTGAAAAAGGGAATTGTGCTTTGTTACTTTGTATCTAGGGGAGGGAAATTTAGTTTTTGGTTTCGACTATGTAGTGCTGAGACTTTGTTTCTCGAATAACAGATTCTTTAAGCTAAACAATACCTCGAAGTTCTTTTGAAGAATTTCATCTGTCGGAACCATGACATTAAACCAAAAATTACAATTTTTACCTTACTATCTTGGGGTCCCTAGCCCCAGTCACTGTCCCTAGAATTGAGGGATAGACCAACAAAGATTCGGGGAAGATCTCAACATGGAGAAGGAAGGAGTGCCTGAAACCAACACCCTGGCAGTGGCTGCTACCTCAAAGGAGGGAGCGCAGGCCAGCGCGCCGATGGAGAAGGAACATTTTCAGGTCTCTCAGATGGGGGCAAGACCCAAGCCATGAGGACAGCTGATCTAGTCATTGAATGGACCTTGCCCAATGGAGACTCTAGACACCTTAAGACAGTCTTGCCACAATTAAGTGCTTCAAAGGCGGATGAGGTCGAGCTGCAAAGAGAGGCTTCCCACAAGTTACATTCCCCGGACTGGTGGAGAACCACGAAATTGACTACTGCTGAGGACTCTAGTGAGTGGAAGTACCTGTTAGCAGTCTGTAGGCAATCAGTGGAGAAGTTGGTGGAAAGGTTTGAGGAGCTAGAGATGAAAAGTGGAAAACAACCCTCCCATTCTCCATATGAGAGCGATCATGATGATCGTCAAGGCAGCCACCAATTCATGCCACGGGGAAGCCCCAGTCCCACCTACACAGGTCAAGCAGCTTCCCCATCCTCGAAGCCACCTACCATGGCTTCCAGCCCCACGGGGAGAGACAGCTCCAGTTGTTGCCCCTTCAAAAGCCCAGATCACTGCTGGCAAGATAAGAGCCCAAGCCGTCACCGAGACAGCCGAAGCCTGGATTGACGTGCTTACTGGCCACCCAGCCCAGGGGCCATACAGCAATGAGGGATGTCACAGCCTCCACAGATGGGAGGCCAGCAGTTGCTGGCGGTGCAGCAACCAAACTGGCAGTGGATGCAGCCCCTGAATGTGCAGCAGCAGATGGGGGCCTTGCAGCAACCAGGGTTGATGCAGCCACCAGGGGGGTCAGCAACCACTGGGAGTACAGCAGCAGCAGTGGGGCTGACTACCATCTCTGAACACACAGCAACCGCTGAGGGGCCTGCAACCAATGGGGATCCAGCAATAACTACCTCTGGGGCCACAGGGAGGCCTACAACTGGGGATGCCAGAACCACCTGCAGGTCAGCAGCAGTGGGGGTGCCAACAGCCCCTGTACATGCAGCAACCACTGGGAAGACTGCAGCAACTGGGGATGCCATTTCAGCAGCCGCTGAGACGATTGGGGGTCATACAGCAATTGGGGATGCCACAGCCACCAGCAATGAAACAACAGCTGTGGGGGTGGAAACAGCCCCCAACGTGCAACAACCACTGGGAGGCCTGCAGCAGCTGGGGATGCAGCAGCCACCATGGAGACACCAGCAACCATTGGGGGTGCAACATCCACAGTGGGGAGGTCAGCAACCACCGGGAATGCAGGCTCCCTGGGGAGCGCAGCAACCACTGATGGTGCCACCTCTTAGAGCAGTGGTGGCGAACCTATGGCACATGTGCCAGAGGTGGCACTCAAAGCCCTGTGGGCACATGTGCCATGCTCTGGAGATGGCAATTGTCCGTCTTCAACCAGCCGCTCGCTAACTCGCCGAGGTCCCATGTGGCCAGATGCATCCCAGCACCCATGCACTCGCTGGCCTCTGTGTGCGGGGGCTGATGGTGTCAAGCGGCAGCCACCCCGGCCCCTGCCTCACTTACCCTTTGACAATGGCACTGCCGCCCTGCCTCACCTCATCCCGTAGGACAAGCCTCCTACCCAACGCCCCACCTGCCAGAGATCCTTGAATCTCCCCCAATCTGCCCGGCCTCCACAGGTATCCCTCACAAGCAACATCAAGGTGATCATGCCCACCTTGCCCACAGCCACCCAGTCTACCATGCCCACCACAGCCATGCCCACCTAGTGGGCCATGCCCACCTGGCACCTGGCAATAAATAAGTAGGTTTTGGGTTGCAGTTTGGGCACTCAGTCTCTGAAAGGTTCGCCATCACTATCTTAGAGTAACCCTTCGATGGAAACCCAGAGAAACTGACCTTTTTCTTCAGCCAGGTGCATTGTCATTTGAACTGCTGTGGCTATTTTTACCCAAACCCAGCCGCTATGGTTGATGTGGTTGTGTCCAGCTTAGAAGGGGAAGCATCTAACTGGCTGAACAACTTATACAAGTAAGCACCCGAGCTGGGGACCCCCATCTCTTCCTCCTAGGACTGAGAGCAAGGTTTGAGGACCCATCCATTGCCCTCAAAGCGGAGGAGCAAGTCCACAAGATAAGGCAAGCCAGTAGGCCTGCACTAGAATACGTGTGAGTTTTGCACAATAGCCAGCCGAATAGAGGTGGCCCGAGCAATCCCTAATCCATCACTTCAAAGAGGGACTAGACGACCACCTCTCCCAGGCTTGTGTGCATTGAACAGTCCCTAATCAGTTGCAAGAATGGTACCAGGCAGCGTAAGACTGGACATCCAGCTTGCCCGCTGTAAGAAGCCACCTCCCCCTAAGAAAGCACCTGGACCTCTTGTAGTGGCAGGACAGACTATGAAGTAAAGTGTATTCTTGTTTCTAGAATTTTTAAAGGGAAATTGCAGTACTTAGTGCAATGGAAGGGATGTTGTCTGAGGCCACCTGGTTGAAATCTAGCGATGTAAAAGCTGATACTCATTAATAGGTTCTATAAAAAACACTCTTAACAAACCAAGAGGCAACCCCTAACCTGTGCTTTTGTTTGCATTACAGGATTTGTCCTTTTTGTAAGGGGGGCCGGATGTCAACACTGCTAACATCCGATGTTCTTGCTTTGACAACAAATGGAAATGCAGGCCTTTTTCACTATTGCTTTTATAGTTAGTTGATGCTGGGAGGGGGAATGTAGATGAGAGCCCAGCTAGTCATAACAATAATTCAGCCGTGGGAACCCAAGGTTATTGGGCCTAGTTGATAGAATTTTGGTGGGCTGGAGAGCTGGGGAGAAAGTCTACGCTTCAAGCTAATTGGGGAATGTGATTTGGGACTGTTTATTGGAGGAGGGAATTGTGCTTTGTTACTTTGTATCCAGGAGAGGGAAATTTAGTTTTTGGTTTCAACTGTGTAGTACTGAGACTTTGTTTCCCGAATAAAAGATTCTTTAAGGTAAACAATGCCTCAAAGTTCTTTTGAAGAGTTTCATCTGTCAGAACCATGAGTGTTTTTGGGTTTATCTTGTTGCTGGAGGAGATTAATGAAGTTAGAACTGACATTGTTTTGTTAAAAATCTGTCCATCACTCTTCCCAGCTTGAAAAAAAAATTGTGGGAGGAATTCTCTTGAATATTTTCCTTTAAATGTAACTAAAGCATGGAACCCAGGAAGGAGACAAACTGTTAGAAAGATGTCTGTGTAATAAAAATCAGGACATTTATACATACAGTTACCCATTATGAACTTAACACATATGAAGGACCATGTTGCCCCAAGAGGATTTAACACATATTTACTTCACTGAAATAACATAAACTAACTTCATTGCAGTCATTAAATAGTACAAGGTCATTGAAATAAATTTTGAAACCAAAATTGCTATCATTAATTTACTACCGTACCATGAAGCTGGTATAAAAGTGCAGAAAAGAATATTTTTAACAACTCTAATTAAAAATAATTAAACATACACAAAATAGTTTAGAGTTGCTGGGTGTCAGGTGGCATATACATTTAATAAAGTATAAATTGCTATTATTAAAATACAGGGAACTGACATTGGTCAGTCTAAGATTAATGCATGGAAAGATTCTGCAGCAGATTATAAAGAGGTGGATTTAAAAATATTTTGAAAAAAAATCCCTTTTAATCAGAATTCATCATGGATTTATCAGGAACAAGACTTGCCAGACTAACTATATCTCATTTTTTAGCAATAACTTGTATGATATGTATTGTGAGCATTTTGTGGTAAAGATGGATGGCTAATACCTTGAAAGATATACTATAAAAATTCACACTTAGGAAACAAAGATCACATACATAGATATTGTGGGAGAATCTTGTGACAAATATTTCTGAATTGTAGATTGCATACTGATGAGTAGTTTGAAGTGGCTGAAAAAAAAGCAAATGCATCCACAGAAGTATACATTTGCAGACCAAAGGAAATTATTCACATTTTGTTCTAAATTGGTAGATCCCATCATACATTTTATGTTCATTTAAGAAAAATTCAGAGAAACTTCTAAAGATTGAGATGATAAAGAGGACCTTACAAGCCTATGAAGACTTTAATGATTTCGTCTGGAAGGATACTTGGCAGTTAAAAATTCAATTGCATTATGTTGCTTCAAGCACAGGAATGTGTACTAACTCCAGCATACCACTTCATAAACAATAGCAACACACTTTTCTCATATTAATTTCCTGCCAAATGAAAGAACAGATACTAAAGAACATGTGAGAGCTTAATGCACATCTGTACTGCCACTTATGGACTCATAACATTGGAGGCATTACTTTTCACCCATCTCATATTTATGGGAGGTTTTTTGGTAGCAAAAATGTGGTGAACTGTGATCCAAAACACCCTTTATGTTATAATAAATGGGTTATCTATGACGTAATTTTTTTAAAAATCTGCTGTTCACTTCAAGCCCAGCATGCTTTGAAAGCACCTTTACATAAAGAAATGACCTTTATATAAAAGATATTGCCATCATAAAATATTGAGTATAGGGATTTGTATAAAAGTAAGTAGAATTTAGTCAGTGAGATAACCAAACTGACATTAAAATTTTGTCATCTATTAAGATCAACTTGTAAGCTGAATTTGCTACTAGTTTGCAGGATACAAATAATGGAAAGCCACTGCATATGTTTTGATAGTTTGGAGGATTTTGCAGGATTTCTGTGATATACAGCTGTTTTCTAATTGTTAATTTATTTTGAATAAAGCTTAGCTGACTATTATTATTTCACTAGCAAGAAACTGAGTACTATAGCGAAGCTCTCGTGTTACAGAATTTGATGACTGAGAAATATGAAATACTGACTGGACAAAAAATTCTGGTAGCAGAACAATGCACACACAGCTATTTCATTAAGTAATTTATCTACATTTCTTAGAATTTTCTTTTATTTGAGGGCACTGCTTAATTTTACTATACATTCCTTATGTCATTATTTTATATTTCCCCCCACTTTTTTAAAAAAAAAGTCTATGCTAGTAAATTGTCAACTAGAAAACTACACCCCACACAGAAATTATGCACATACCAAGCCACTGTTTATTATTTCATAGACATTCCAATTTATGTTTAAACATATACAGTTATCTCAAGACTGGGTAGCAATCCACATGCACAGTAAGATTTTCCTTCCCCACTATGGTCTCTTCTGCACATCCCTCCCCCCAGAACAGAATCTGTGGAATAACATGGGATGAAGCCAACCGGCGGCAATGAGGCAGAGAAACTGGACAATGTTCAGAGTGTTGCCTATGGGTAATGTCAAGTTGATTTTGGATGAAACTAAGACATCAGTCAAGATGACACAGTGATATATCAATATTCGACTGGCACATCTTTCACAATCCACCTCAGTGAGATGCTTTGCCATAAGAGAAACTGCCAGCTCCCCCTTTGCATTTCAGCATCCATCAGTATGTGCATAAAAGTGCTTTGTACTGTACTAGAATCCAAATGCATGTTTTGGTTAGCCTGTGTGGCTCTTTCCGTTCAATATTTTAATAAAAAAACTGAAATCTGTCCTGTAGAAACTACTAGGATTTCCTGAGCTTGTGACACATCTTTTTTTTTTTAAAGTAACAATTCTGATTGTTTTGGAGTTCACAGTAACCACAACCTGTGCTAAGATATGTTATGAAGAAAGGGAAATAATAATAAAGAATTCAGTAAGTTTGCTCATGTAAACATTTCTCCAACATCCATGAAGTTAACATATTTGAAAAAAAAATGATTAAAAAAAATAAAAACAAAAACACTTTTAGGTGATCCAGAGATAAACTGAGGAAGTATAGCCACAGATATAAAAATGATGAGTTCAAGTTTCACATAAGAGATTTAGTTATCTTATCCTAACAAAGCTGTTAATGAAAATCATAGGAAATTCAGCAAAACAAGTATTTAATTGTAATGCCCAAATTTCTGCAACAAAAATGGAAAATTCATGTTTGGAATTACACCAGAAACTTTCAAGCTGAAAAGAATTTCTGAATTTATATTGAGATTTAAAGCAATAAGTAATCTTTGTGTAAGTTACAAGTATGATTGTCACATGACAATCTATTATGTATAACATGATGATGGGGGAGGGAATACACCTCCAGCTACTAGCCTGCGGAGACATCTAAAGAAAAGATGCTTCAAGAAATGAATTTGCTATCAGACTTATTTCCCTCAAATATAAGGATTTCCTTGCAGTCATCATATGTTATGGACTCAGTTCCTACAACTTCCAAATCTAAGAAAATCCTGTTGCTTATTTGCAGCCAAGAGACATTTCTTTCACCTTATCTTTTGTTTCTATGCCTGTTTTGTTTCTCTAAGCAGGAACATAAGAACCTGTCTTATACCATGTCAGATCATTTCTCTAGCTAACGTATACCATGATAAAGCTTTTTTTCCAAGATTCTTTTGCAGGCGTACCTTAAGTTTCTGGGACTTTCAAAATGTCAAACATGGTTCCTTGTTGCAAAAGATTTTATTCGATTTAGATAAATCCTGCATTTTACCAAGGAGCTGAAGCACTCCCTCCTCTCTTTTCAACCTTAATCTTCATAGAAGTCACTTAAGTAGTTGGTAGCTGATATTATGTGGTCTAGGTCTACATTTTCTATATTAAAATGTATTTACCGTGATTGCAAATAAAACTGCAATGGTTTGCCATTCCTTATAATGCATTATCACAGGAAGGCAATTTAATCAGTGAGGAGCTTAAAAAGATACCTAGTATATATTATGAGATGTTGCATATCTATTATTCAACCATAAAAGAGATAAAAAAAATCCATCACCTTAGAAACAATCCCATATGTTTTACATTGATTTCTTAATAAACGGATGACAGTTCAGAAACAATTACATTTTTCCTATATTAGAAGCATCACAGTATGGTGCTGCCAAAAAAAACCCCAAACAGGGCAAAGCTTTTCAAGAGGGATTATCTTTGGGGGATGAGTACTCCTGCTTCTCCCCATGATACGGAAAATCACTGTACCTGTAGAGTAATTTATTGAAGTTTTTTTTTAAAAAAATAATCAAATGATTGCATGCACATATAAAAACACAAGTGGTATTTGCTAATTAATTCCCAATTCATTTGGAACATTAATACTTACAAGGAAGCAGGAGGACAAAGTGGGAATGTGTCACATACATTTACATAGAAAAAATGATTTGATATATGAAGTAAAAAAACAGTCATCCAAATTTGCAATGCTCAAACACTCAGACCCATGATTTTCTCTAGTAAAATTAGTCTGGTGACCAATATACCTGAGGCTCTTTTTAATATTTATCTATCAGCATTTTAACTGTTCTTTGAGAACAGAAAGAACTGAGCATAGTTGGTTGCAAGTATTTTGCAGCCAAGCCCTAACTTGCTTACTTTCAAATAAGGAGTTTAATTTTGTGGGATTTGTTTCTGGGCTAATAAGCTATTCTTCTAACCAGCAATACTAGAATATAGCCTCCATTGCTGGAAAAGTCCTTGTGTGTCAATTATGTGCAACTCCTTAACCAAGCATTCTTGGTTAAAAGCCATGGCTTTTCCTATTCATTGTGTAGCTTCTTCAATTTTAGTTAACATTATGATTTCAATATTGTTTCCAAATTCAAAAGCACCCTGTGGTCACTTTGACTGAAAACACATGCAATGCACATGTAAAATCTGTAAAATGGATGCCAGTTTCCCTTATAGTGGTGCTTTAAATAATTATTCACCATTTAATATACGTTCAATCTCTTCCAGTCTTTTCAGTGCAGCAACTCTTTTTTTCTCTATCTCTTTTATCTCTTTTGTCGATTTCTTTTTTGTCTCTTTGTCTGTAGTGTTTTTATTTCCATGTTTTTTGGACTTCCTTTGCTCCTTGCTAACATTAGTGTTTGTGGTCTGAGGGTTTTTCTGCTCTTTTTTTACCTCTTTCAAGTGTTCAGATGGAGTTTTTTTTCCTTCCACAGATGCTACTTGTTCTGTATGAGTCACACTTGTGTCCCCTAGTCTGAGGGAAGCAATTTTACTTCGGACAATGCTTAAATGGCGTTGGATGTATTCCTCGTGTGGGGCTAAGGCCAGTGTTTCCACTAAGCATTTTTCTGCCTTTAATAAGTCTCGTTCTTCAAAGTAAACCACACAGAGGTTGTGTTTTCCTTGCACATTGTTTGGGTCCATTTTCAGAATTTTCTCAAAACATTGTTTTGCTCCCTGTATATCTTTCTTTTGGTTCATCAAAATGTCTCCCTTCAAAATTAAACCTTTGGTATGATCTGGGTAGTACCTCAACAACTCCTCCAACACTGGTAAAGCTTTCAGTTCTTTTGCAGTCTGAGAATAAAGCAATGCCAAGTTGAACAAAGCACTGCGGAAGCCTGGCAGTAGCTTTATGGCTTTTGTCATCCACATCTCGGCTTCATCATCTTTTTTATCATCCATTGCAAGCATGCCTAAATTAAAATAACCATTTGCATCTTGAGATTCTTCTTTTATATAACTTAGAAGTCTCTTCTTAGCTTCAGGCCTAAGGCTGGCCTCACCTAATGCAACAAAAGAACATTAATATGGACTATCCAGTGCTGTACAAATAGGACAGTATTAATAATCTTTGTTACTTATGCTTGTAGATTTAGATTCATGATACTGTAAATTTTACAATTTGATATAGGATCCTTCTTAGAGTCTGAAAGATCCAGGGGAAGCATATTATATACCCACTTGTTTCTCCCAACATCATTACAGTAAATTTTTGGTCCAACTGAGGTAAATGGACTTGGAAACCAAAATAATTATATAATGTTTGGGATTTCAGTTAATTAATTCAATTGCTTTGAATGGAAAATAACAACTGATCCTTTCAAATACTGAAAAATAATTGGATGTGGCCCAGGAAAATTACCCCACTGCTTCCATCCCAAAGCCTTTAAAATTATTGCAATTTCCTGCTTCAAATCTTGTTTGTATCCCCACACTGGAATATAACTTATTAAAATAATTTATTAGAGATACATCTCACCTTTCTTCAGAACTCAAAGTGGAATATATACCACTTCCTCCTCCCTACTTTTCCCTGTAACAGCAACACTACGGGGTAAGTTGAGCTGGGAGACAACGATTTTCCATGACAAAATGTCCCTTGAAGCAGACTCTCCTAAGTGCTTATACAGTATCACTGCATCAAAAATCACAATCACTGCAGAACAGCACTGAAGACACAATTCACCATGCAATGACACTGTCTTGTGTTTAATTGTAAGGGGTCCATTTCTTATAAGCTAGAATCTGACTTAAGAGAGAAGATTATTAATATGAAGGAACTCAGTTCTTCAAATGTATTCTTCAAAGCCAACATTTTAGACAAACCATTCTGAATGGGAACTATTTAACTTGCTTAGAATTTGTATTCCTGAGATAGGATTGTGTTCTACAAATTTGTTACTTATCCATTTTTGAAAAAGCAAACTTGACTATTCATTAAAAATACATTTTTGTACGGCATAGATTTTATAATATCAATTTGTGATTTTATAATGCTAGAGAGTCATTGATTATTACTAATTTTGGTTTGACCTTTTATTAATATGTGATATATATCAATCATGTTGTTTTAGTTTTGGAGTTTTTCATGTATTTTTTCCTGGTCTTTCTTTTTTGTATTTTTTCCGATAAAACATGATAATAAATAATAATAAAATATAATATAACGTTTAAAATTTTGCTTTAAAGTTCTAGGTATACATACCAGATTCTTGCATTAATAGTGCAGAATTGAACAAGGCTAGTTTGTGACTAGGATTCAGTTCTAATGCCTGATTGAAGTTCTTCAGAGCTTCAGATGGATCTTTCAGTTCAATATAAACAATTGCCAAGTTATACCATAAGTCTGCATTGCTTCGATCCAATTCAAGAGCCCTTAGGTAAGCTTTCTTAGCTTGCAAAGGTTTGTTCATCTTTAGAAGCAATTCGCCTCTGTTGAAAATCAAAACTTTAAATTATATGGTTTCCATTCCCTCCGTTTTCTTGCTATTAAAATAGCTTTAGACAGTAGAGCTGCCTACTCAGATTTGACATTTCATTATGAATGTAAGATTATAAAGTACCTGCTAATGTATGCTTGTTTGAAATCTGGCCTCATGCTAATGGCTTGACGATACAATTGGTCTGCTTCTTCAAGACGAGACTCATTTGCCCGAATCAGGTTTGCAAGGTTTATGTAAACATTTAGATGGTTAGGAGCAACTCGCGCAGCATATTTTTTACCTGGAATAATCTGACAGCAGAAGAAATTGTATTAGGCTTGGAAGAGCATTAACCATACATTTATCAAAACTATAACACAATGAAAGCTATAACAGTTTCAAAGACTGTAGTTATGAAATGAAATGCCTAAACTATAATTAGTTTAAAACTAAGTACAACTTTCATTTGAATTGAGAATATATCGTTCTAATACAGCGGTTCTCAACCTGTGGGTCGCAACCCTTTTAGGGGTTGCACGAGCCTTTCACATATTTCCAATGGTCTTAGGCAGGGCTTGTCAACCGCCTTCTCTCCCTTTCCCCTCCGCTCCACCTCACTTGCTTGTGGAAAATATGCTGCTTGGCGGCAGTCTGCATGAACTCTACCAAATGTGCCCTGCAGGGGGCACATGAAGAGCGCAGGTGCAGAGCAAGGCCCCGCCCTCCTCAGAGACTCATTGTGCAGCAACCGGATTGACTTCATCTCATGCACTCAGGTCAGCAAAGGGGAGGCCACCGCAGCACCCAACTCCTGTGCCAGTCAGCTGGGAGGTCTGGTGACAGCCACTGGTCTCCTTTGCCACCCTGCCCGTCCTCGACTCCTCCTCCACCCGTTCATGTTGAGCCTACCGGGACTTGACAGGGAGAGAGGGAGGGAAGGAGGAAGGGATTCCTCCTCCTCTCCTAAGCTTCAAAGCACGATCGGCTTCCCAAGGGTGCCACAATCCTCACAAAAGCGGGGGGTGGAGAAGCAAAGGGGGCGAGAAAGCTCACGGCGGGCTCGAAGGAGCACCTGTCAGTGTTGGTGACAAGAAATTCCCCACAAACCCAGGGAAGAGGTGGAGAAAAGGAGCCCCCTTTGGGAGGAAACCGCCACCTTCTTCTCCTTGGCTTTGCGCTCTTCTGTTCCTCAGCAGCCGGGCTGCCAAGCCTCTCCTAGCTGGAACTTCCTTTCCTTCCCTCCCTCTTGGTCTCTTCCTCTTTCCCTCCCTCTCCCATTGTCCCTTCCTTCCTTTCCTTCACCTCCCTCTTTGTCCTTCCTTCCCTCCCTCTCTCCCCTTGTCCCTTCCTTCCTTCCTTTCCTTCACCTCCCTCTTTGTCTCTCCTTCTCTCCCTCTTTCCCCTTGTCCCTTCCGTCCTTCTTTCCTTCCCTCTTGGGCAGGATTGGGGCGTGCCTCTACAGCTGATCTGCGCTTTTGCAGAGCAGCCAAGAAGCAGGTCAGCTATAGCAGCTCTTCTTGGCTCCTGCCCAGCAAACGTGCTCGAGCTTTGCTAAAAAACATGCCGTTTGCTAATTTAGCAGAAGCGCGAATCAGCTGTAGCCCGGTGCTGATCCTGGGGCTTCTGCTAACTTAGCAAGCCACATGTTTTCTGGCGAAGCTGATCAAGTGAGCTGGGTGGAGCTCTCCTCTGCCTCTGGCAGCCTGTCCCCCTCCCTTTGTCCCTTCCTGGGCACGGAGGGGGGAGGAAGGAAGGGACGAAGAGGGAGGGAAGTAAGGGACAATGAGAGAGGGAAGGAAGAAAGGAACAATGGAAGGGAGGGAAGGAAGGAAGGGACTAAGGGAGGGGAAGGAAAGGAAGAAGGAAGGGACAATGGGAAGGAGGAAGGGAAGGAGGAAGAGACTAAGGGAGGTGAAGGAAAGGAAGGAAAGAAGGAAGGAAGGGACAAGGGGAGAGAGGGAGGGAAGGAGAAAGAGACTAAGGGAGATGAAGGAAAGGAAGGAAAAGAAGGAAGGAAGGGACAATGGGAGAGAGGGAGGGAAGGAGGAAGAGACTAAGGGAGGTGAAGGAAAGGAAGAAAGGAAGGAAAAAAGGAAGAGACAATGGGAAAGAGAGAGGGAAGGAGGAAGACTAGGGAGCGGAAGGAAAGGAAGGAAAGAAGGAAGGAAGGAAGGAAGGGACAATGGGAGAGGGTGGGAAGGAGGAAGAGACTAAGGGAGGTAAAGGAAAGGAAGAAAAGGAGGAAGGAAGGGACAAGGGGAGGGAAGGAAGGCAGGCACCCACCCCAGTCCCATCCCAGAGACCCACAGATTCCCTCCACAGGCACTCTGCAACCTGAGTGATCAGCCATTGATCACGTGACCCTGGGACACTGTGAACGTCATAAGTATGAATCAGTTGTCAAGCATCCAAATGTAAATCCAAATGTAAACCCTGGAGATGCTGCAACAATCATAAGTGTGAAAAATGATCATAATTCGCTTTTTCAGTGCTGTTGTAACTTCAAACGGTCACTAAGCGAATTGTTGTAAGTCGAGGACTACCTATACTTTCCCATTTTTTCCTCTCTTTTTTTTGGGTCAAGTTTTTGATACCCCCCGGCCAGCTGGATGGGGGGGGGTTGGGGGTCACCACAACATGAGGAACTGTATTAAAGGGTCGCGGCATTAGGAAGGTTGAGAACCACTGTTCTAATACAAAAGCAAGATGAGATATAACTGCAGACAATTAATAATCTACAGTATATTTTTATTTTTTTAAAAAAATAAATGTTATATTATGAAAATACAGACAAGACAAGAAAAAGGCTGAACTAGACTGATTGCTAAAATTTCCAGCAAACTAAAAAAGAAAACTCCTTGTGACCCCAATATCTTTTGCTTAAAAAGACATTCCAAATCTAATGAAACTTCCCAAATAAGCAGTTATTTCACTTACCTGTGGCATCAATGATTTTGCAACTAAATAGGATTCTTCTGCTTCTCTGGTTCTATTTAAATTTTTGTAAGTTCTTCCTACATTCATATGAGCACCAATATCATCTGCAAATTGCAAGATAAGCAATACCTTCAGTTCTTTCTTATCATCTAAAATTCCAGTCTCAGTCACAACAATTTAAACTGGAATCAAATAAATAGTAAATCCTCCCCACTCCCACTTCCATTTTTTCCTATTTAAAATATGACTGATATGATACACATTTAAGAAATTTTAAGACATTTATTTGATAATACAAAACCACAAGAATTTTACGATGTTCCAAGTACAAAACACACAGACACATATTGTACCCATTACAGAAAAAAAATATGGTTGCTTTATCGTTGCTTGGGCCTCTTGGCTGTTTAATTCAGAGGCAGGCAAAGGATGGTTTTAAGTTATCTCTGGATTCTGTCAGTATGACAATGATGAGGGATTACAATCTGGCATCAATTGGAGAGATGTACATTGCCGCCCAAGCTACTTTGATAAATACAATGTTCCTATAATTTCCTGTAGAGATCTTTCTTGTAAAGCATTACCCATTTCTTTTTAAATTGCATTGTTAAGGACTGAGCATGAAACTTTCTGCACGTAAAACATGCGCTCTGCCCCTGAACTACAGTGCTTTCCCTTAGGAAAATCAGCCATGAAAGATTAATATGCAACTTAATAATATCTAGATGGAGCAGTTTTTTTAAAAAATTACATTTAAGGACTCAGGATGCAATCAAACTTTTCATACTTATATAAATTCATAAAATTATATACGTTTCTAAGATTTCACACTAACATTTATTTCACTTACACAATTTATGGTATTACTCCAATGTATCACCCTAAGTAGTTAACAGAAAAACACAAAATAACATTTAAGAACATAAGAAGAGCCATGCTGAATCAGGCCAAAGCCCATCGAGTCCAGCATTCTGTGTCACACAGTGGCCCAACAATTGTACATGGGGATCTTGAGCAGAAAGAGAAGGCAAAACCCTCCCTTTCCCTTGACCCCCAACAAATGGTACCCAAGGGAATCCTGCCTGCCTCAACCAACATAGAGGCGGCACATGGACATCCGTTTTAATAACCACCGATACACTTTACATCCATGAATCTATCTAGCCCTGCCTTGAAGCTGTCAAGGCTGACAGCTGTCACGACCCCTTCAGGAAGTGAATTCCATAAATCAACGACCCTCTGGGTGAAGAAATATTTCCCTTTATTTGTCCTCACTTTCTTAGCTATGAGCTTTAGGGAGTGCCCCCTTGTCCTGGTATTGTGTGATAGAGAAAAGAATTTTTCTCTATCCACCTTTTCTATCCCATGCATGATTTTATACACTTCGATCAAGTCACCCCTTAAACGCCGTCTTTCAAGGCTGAAGAGACCAAGGCGTTGCAATATGATTTCATAAGGGAGGCGCTCCATTTCCTTGATCATTCTTGTTGCCCTTTTTTGCACCTTTTCCAGTTCCATTATATCCTTCTTGAGGTGCGGTGACCAGAACTGTACACAGTACTCCAAGTGTGGTCTCACCATCGATTTCTTAGTAAAACTCAATAATCTGAGACCACAATAACCTAGCTAAAAAGAGTCATCCTATCATATTAGCTCAGAACAAATTCCTGCTTAAAAAGATGGGTCTTCAGGACTTTCTGGAGTGCCAAGAGAGGGAACAGACATATCTCTGCAGGCAACAAATTCTACAATGTTGGAGCAACCAAGGAGATTGCTTGTCCTTCTGGACTATGATCCTTCCATCTCTTGCAATGACAAGAAAAAAAAAACCTCTCAATGGTCTTACAGATAAAGTGATTCCCAATGCCACCCAGTGTAGCAAACATAAAATAGTTATTACCCTGTAATGACCAACATAACTGCTTATATCAGTGGTGATTGCTGAGTTGTCTTCAAAGGCAGCACCTTCGAGGGAGCACTGCAACACGAGTCATTAAAGCTTTCTGGTCCATGTTGCAGTAGCTGTATGCCAACTAATGCTAGGCAAAGTCTTTCATGGTTATAGGGAAAATATTATGCAAAGAGAGTTCTTATATTATTGCCTTTCATGCTAGCTATTTCTTACAACTCACCTGGCTGCACTTGGGTGGCCTGTATGAAGAATCTCAATGCTCTTTCAAAGTTCTTTTCATTTTCTAAAGCATGACCCACATTATTCCAGAGTTTAGCATTGTTCTTATTTACCTGAACACAGAAAACATGTCAGAAACAAACAAGTCCTATGCAAACTGAATAATTCATTTATGAAAGCATAATCTATTGATGTGGAATGTTTTAAGGATGAGTGTATAAGCCTATGCATGTACTAGGAGAATGTATAAAAGCTTTATGGGCACTCCATTAATGTTAGAGACATTGGGAACTGAACTCATTAATTTAGAATCTAAAATGATAGCTTCAGATATTTAGAATCTTATGATAGATAGTAAATTGCTTAATTCCCCAGCTATGTGCTTTCCAGGTGCACGGATGTCAACTTCCAGAATTCTGTACCTGTCATGGTCACAATGAGAATTCTGGCAGTTACAGTTTGCATCTCTTAAGACATCTGATTTGGAGAAAGCTGCTATAAAAGATTGAGATGGTACGACAGCGGATACAGTCAGAAAAATTGTGGGTGGAATCAGGACAAAAGGAAAATTTGATTTTCAGTAAGTTAATATTACTGTCTAGAGGCACATTTAATAATTTCTAACTTCCAACACACTAAAAATGACTGGGCCACAGAAATGTCTCAGTATTACATATACAGTTTTAGCTGGAAACACCTTAGGACCTCTGTTACAGTAGACTGACCCAAATTTTTCATCTACAGGCAATCTCCACTGAATGCCACAATTGGCACTGATAAATCATCAGTTGTTAAGCAATGTGGTTATTAAGAGAAACATATGTGACAGCTCCCAAATTATATCAGTTCTGCTGTGGTTTAGAAAATAATCTGAAGTCCTTAAGCACAATGTCATATAACCATGACTTGTAGCTTTCTCCTGGCTTCTCCGTTGTTTTGCTTGTCAGAAGCCAGCTGAGAAGATCACAAATGTAAATCACATGATTAAGGGATGCTGCAGCTGTCATATATGCATGCTGGTTGCAAGGTGCTCAAATAGTGACCACATGACCACAGAGACACTGTGACAGCCATAAGTTCAGGGACCAGTTTTAAATCTACTTTTTCAGCACTGCTGTAAGTTCAATGCTCGCTTAGCCAAGGACAGCCTACATTTATCAATTCCCAGTATCCCTCCTAGAGAGGAAGGGAGAGCTCTGAAAACTAAGATATCAGAAGCTGTCAAACCTGAAGTATTTTTTTCCTCACACAAGTCCTTCAAGAATGCATTACTGTCAGAAATAAGAGTTCAGAATAATAATACTGTACCTTTAAAGCAGACATAAACAATGTATATTCCGATTCCCAATCCCAGTTCCTCTGCAATGTTTTTAAGGCATGAATGAACAAAACCAAAGACAAACAAATCCATGATAGCTTTCTCAGGGTACTAGCAAATAAAAATGAAAAAAAGCTGTGGTTAATGTAATTCCTGAATTCCCACGCTAACATAGACAGCATATTTCCCAATAAGGGCATTTAACTCATAGAAGCTCAGTTTACAATTCTGGATCCAATTTAACATTAACCAAATTTTCACAATTAGCTGCTTCAGGAAGCAGAACAGGTGCTGATAGGAGAAAAAGCGCTAAGACAGTTTTGCTAAATGCAATGTCATTTTGCATTTAGCACTTTATTATAAATGAACAGTAATAAGATATAAAGAGATAATGAAACCTATTTAGATGGAAGTTGCTTCTGTTATCAGTATAGCTACTGACTATATTTGTCATTCAATCCATTGAGCTGTTCTTAGTTTGTTTGAATCATTAGAAACTTGTTGAATTCCACTAGTAACTAAATATCACTGCTTTGCAAACTAGGGCTTATTATTTGGAATAATTGGAATCTAGACTTTATTACCAAAATGAAGAAATACAGCTGCCTATACATAACTGGCCATATGAAATACTGGAAAAGATTATCTATCTATCTATCTATCTATCTATCTATCTATCTATCTATCTATCTATCTATCTATCTATCTATCTATCTATCTATCTATCGTTATAGTTTCAACATTCATTTCTAGTTTGTTGCTATGACAGCATAAAAGATAATGGAGAACAAAACCATGAAGGCAAACTTAAATTTTATTGCAGAAAGCAATATTTATTCTCATTCTTAAGAAGAAAGTAATGCAAAATAAAATATTTGTTTCTTTGAATAAAAAAAGAAGTCAAACAACTGATGATCACTTCTCCTCCAAAGGAAAATCAAAACTCTACTTTAAACCCTGTCTGTGAATTTACCTTGGATCTTTAATATAATAACTATTTGCACAGCTATAACTGAGGGAACAGAAAGATCAAATATTTTATTTTAGAAACACATCAGAGTTGACAGAGCTTATGTGTTAACAAGAAAACATATTAAAAGTTTTGTTTTATAATTACTAATTAAAGTGATAATAATAAAAAACAAAAAACAGACTTCCGGTTTGCCATCGTGGCGCCACGGACGCTGGAAAACGAGCTCCATCTTTCGTATCTGGTTTCGTCCCACTGGGGGATCCTGGAAAGGGTCGAAAATCGCCCTGTAGGGGCGATGAGCAAGGAGGGGACCCCCACTTGATCGCAGGAGGGCGGCGGTCCTTCCGTTGGATCCAGGGAAGCCCTCCAAAGTGGTGGGGGAAAGACTGGCCTTAGCAATATGGCTTATCACTAAGCTGCTAACAGCCAAAGTCAAAATCACCACCAAGCACCTTTAAAGCAACACGGATAAAACTGGGTGAGATCTGATCTTCTCTTTAAGACTCTAAGTATTTTTTCCTGCAAAAGCTGCCCAAAGTATGTTTCCCCCTGTGAGGAGAGAGGGAAGAGAATTTCTACCCCGCCCTCTAAGAACTACCCAGGGGAAACAGAGCAACTATAAGAAAAAAATTAATCTAATTGGATGTATATGCTTTTGAAACTTGGGGACTAAAAGTGTTCCTACTCTTACTGGAGACGTTTGTTTTTATCTAAAAAAAAAGAAATAAGACTTGAAAACTATCATAAAAACTTTGGACTTAAAAAACTTTAAATAGCATTGGTGACATCTTATGGCGAAGTATGATATTGCAACTTGTTATTGTATAAAAGAGACTTGGCCTGAAGCCCAGACTCCAGAAAAAAACTTCTCTGATCTTGACAGCTATCACCTGTGAAAAATTCAGCTGCAAAGAAGGAGGTTTTGGGCAGCATATCTGGTCTGTTTGAACTATGAATGCAAATTTTTACTGATTTCAGAGCTATACATGGGGAATTGCTTTCCTATTTCTTTACGTGAGAAGCATCTGTTATCACACGAGATGATGGAATACCTTGGACTATAAACTCTTACTTGACAAACAATTTCTACTATAAAGACTACCTATAACACATGAATAGATGTTCTATATCTAGCTATCAAAAACAAAAAATATTCTTAACGTTTGATTCTAAAGTCTTCAACTTAAGATACTATCAAGAGAATATGGATGAAGATCAGGAAAAAATCCTTTCCATGTTGAAATCAATACATGAAACCATTCTTTCAGCTTGTGAGAAAATAAGATGCAACATAAAGGAACAAGATGCCAGCTTAAATATACAAACCCAGATCTTGACTACAACCAAAGAACTAACAATGCAGAAAATAACAGGAGAAGTGAAACAACTAAATATTAAGACAGAGGACTCAATTGACCAACAGATCCAGCCAATGGAAAAATCAGAAAAGAAAGTGACAACACTGAAAATGAAAAAGACTTTTTACAAAAATCAGAAGAAATTTGAGGAAAAGGAAGAACAGATTGAATGGAAGATAAACCTATCAGGACAATTGTGGGAAATTGGAGTAATAGGGAGGTGATCTAATGAATACAAATGGGCTAGTTCTTCCAAAAGAACTGCAACCAACTGGTCTTTCTTATTCCAAATAATATATATAATAATAAAGGGAGAACTATTTGATGATTCAAAAGCATTGACATGGAAGGTTAGTTGGCAAAGGAAGAAAGCCAGAGTAAGGCTGAAGAAAATAAGGGTTTTGATTTATTAGAGGATATTTCATATTACTAATTAGAGGATTGAATATGGTGGAAAATAGATAATTTTTAGAAAAAAAGTAACATAATTTAATAGGTATGATGTGTAACAAGAGTAATAGATTTTGGTATGAAAAGGGAAAAAGGGAGAAGTTGAGATAAGGGAAATTTTGGTCACCTAATATAAAATATTTGGAAATCAGTTGAAAATAAGAATTCTGTTTGCCCAATATGAGATAATAGATATCACCAGAAAAAGAGAGGGAGTATTTGAGCTTTTAAAAATTAGACCTAAACCAAAAAAAGTATGTATATTACTGATTTATTGGTTAACCCAGACAATACATATAATGGTTTTGCTCTATTAGAGCAGACATGTCAAACTCGCAACGTCACCTGACATTGCGCAATGTATTGGGACTATTTTGCCATTGTCGGCAATGGGGTGGGCGCAACTTCTGCGTGACGCATCTAGCCTGCGGGCCGGCAGTTTGACATCCCTGTATTAAGAGTATACTGTATTATTAATTAGATGGTTTAATACAGTAGAAACTTTTAGAAAACAGAACGAGACTATATTCAAATAGATAAGATGTGCATTTAGAATATTAGATTTTGTTATGAAAAGGGAAAAAGGAAGAAGTTGAGATAAGGGAAACTTTGGTTACCTAAAGCTTGGAAATTATAATACCATTTGAATATTGACAGGAAATTAAAGCTTGGGAAGAAAGCAATAACAGGACATTGATTGTATATAAGGATTGAATGCAAACGCAATTAAGATATGTACAAGCTAAAAATTATTGATAAATGTAACAAAGATGTTTTTACTTAGTTGATAACAATATGAACTATATTAGCCTAATATAAGATAATAGATATTAAGGGAAAAAGAGAGGAAATATCTAATGTTGTAACTTGAGATTTATACTAAAGATTTATGTATGTTATTGAACTATTATTAACCCAGTCACCACGTTGCTTTTTAAGTACTTAATTGTAAAATTAGAAAACTAATAAAATATTATTAAAAAAACAATAAACAAAAACAGTAAGAATTATTAAGACTGAATTATTCAGAAAAGAAGGGATCTCCATTTTTAACACTAAAGAAGCAAAAGCAAAAGCAAACCATATAAAATTTCAAAAATAGAAAACTGCAATTGCTGAACTATCAAAGCATTTTTAAAGCCCTTAATTTCTCTCTCAGGTGCTATAAATCTTTAAAACAAGCAGATGTGGTAATAACAGGAAGTAAAGAAGAGAGAAAATAATGCAAGGAAATTTAGAAAATCCTTTTCACTTACTCTCAAGTTAAGGCAGGCCTGTGGGTCGGTTGCATCATGCGGAGGCTGTGCCCACCCCAGCTCCAGCAATGGGAAAAAGGTCATGATATATCGCAACATGTCACGTGACATGGCAAGTTTGACACCCATGAGTTAAGGGATCCCCTTAGGTTATTTTAAAATATTTACAGCATTACATAAAGGGACTGATACCATGACTGAATTGATGAAATATAAAATAAGAGGCTAAGCATTTGGAAAAGTCTTGCAAATCATTGTTTTCAAGAAACATTTAAAATAGTACTGTAGAGTGTTCTTTTTAAAGGTTCAGATCCTGAACACTCTGGGAAATTTCAATTCTAATTAGTTTATTTGTTTTATCTACAGTAATTGGTTTATTTGTTAAAACATTAATGACAACTTTAAAAAAATATAACAGTTTTTGAGATATATTTTCCTCCCTTTCCTACATTTTGCTGATTACGATGTGGAAAAGAGGGTAAAAGCAAGTAAAGATATTAAGCCACTCAGACAACTCTTCCATCTAAGCCAGCGGTTCTCAACCTGTGGGTTGCGACCCCATTTGGGGTCGGACGACCATTTCACAGGGGTCGCCAAACACCGCAGTCTGCCTTTTTTTTTTTTGGCCGGCCATTTTTTTTGGTCCATCATTTTTTCCCCTTTGTGATGCGGGCCATCGCGCTGCGCATGCGTGATGCGGGCCCGCCTTTTTTTTGGGTTGGCCATTTTTTGGGGGGGGGTCGGCCATTTTTTTAAAATCTTTTTTTGGTCCGCCATTTTTTTCCCCTTTGCGATGCGGGCCGTTGCGCCGCGCATGCGCGATTCGGGCCTGCCATTTTTTTTGGGTCAGCCATTTTTTTGGGACTGCCATTTTTTCCCCCTTTGCAATGCGCCCGTCGCGCCGCGCATACGCGATGTGGGCTGGGGTCGAGCCCCGGAAAAGGTTGAGAACCGCTGATCTAAGCAATTTCACATTTAGTTACCATTCATGCCTCCCCTTTTCCCCAAGCAATAATTTTAACCTACCTGTTACTTGACAGCTTTTTCCACCCATGGGCAATTAGCATGCAGAATCCCATGCTGGGAACATATAACACTCGTTCTGCTACTACGAAGCCAACAGGGAAAAAAAGGTTTGATGCTGGGATGAATGGCAAAATTATTAAACAAAGAGCCTAAAAGAGCAAAAGAAAAAATATACACAAACACTAGCTAGTAACCCAAAGCAGAAAAATACTTAAGCATTATATACACCTACAGCATATATGTTTGTGAAAGAGACACTGATTTAATTTTACATTTATATCCCTATTTTTTTTCCTCTAGAGTTCTGATGGAATTGGTAACTTGTTATTCTATGCATTTACGAAATCTAGATTTATCTTATGTTCCTTCAAAGTATGTCTACAAAGCATGTCTTTAAAACTACTTCTTAAAAGCTATATAAACTCTATTAGTTTATAAATCATATACAGTCGACAGTTCATTTAGTGAAAAAAGTGACTTATGACCATTTTTCACACTTATGACCATTGCAGCATCCCTATAGTCACATGATCAAAATTAGATGCTTGACAATTGGTTTGTATTTATGATGGTTGCAGTGTCCTGGGGTCACATGATCAGCTTTTGCAACCTTCTGATGAACAAAGTCAATGACGAATCCAGTTCATTTAACAACCCTGTTACTAACTTAACAAATGCAATGATTCACTTGTGGCAAGAAAAATTGTACAATGGGGCAAAACTCACTCAATAAATGCTTCACTTAGCAATAGGAATATTGGGTTCAACTGTGGTCATAATTTGAGGACTACCTGTATTCATGTGTGTACATAAACAATTCGTTATGCACAATAACCAAATCTAATTAAACAGCAAAATTTTAGTTCAACTGGATAACTGTAATTAAATAGCAATAGCAATAGCAGTCCCAGCTCTTTATAAGGTATCTGCTCAATCTGCTTAAAGGCAGGCAGCTGTCCTTTTGCTTCCACTACTGCACATTTTACGTTAAGTTATACACTGTTCTGAGAAAGCAATCAATGTTACAAGATTATAGAGCATGTGCCGGTTTATAGACTCTGATGCCCAGATAGGTCATACTCAGTATGGCCAGTACACTACATACATACATTACACTGGGTAATCATCTCCCGATGCCCTGCACCATCAGAGGTCCAAGGCACTATCACCTATGACTCAGACTGATTTTAAGTTCTGCCTCCTGAAGTAACTCAGGTTCTCAAATGAAGTGTTTAATTTAGCTAAGTAATAATTCGTAAGCTTCTTCCTGGATCACAAACTACAAAGCAGGCTTTCCTGGGAAAGGAGTGGACTACTTGTTTTCTCTTCATAGTAAAATACATAGCCAAATGTCTTTGGATGCATCTCTGCCATTTTTTCTTCTTCTTTTTTGCTTCTGCTTCTTTTTTGCTGCTGAGCCAGATCTAAGCTACTTGCTTACAGTAGCAGAGAGTGAAGGCAATTTATTCATAATCCTGTTGAGTCATTATTAATTCAACAATCAGTGAGTAAAACAAAGAATGCTGATAAGCTTTTAGGAAATGAAATTAAAAAGTATGCAAATATCTAGATTTTATAATAATAAAAACACAACAGAAACATTGGCTAAACTCATAATTTATTTACTTAAAAGATTTATATGGCCACTCACCCTAAACAACTCTGGATAACTCACACAACAAGAGGAAGGCTCCCAGAAATCCATTCTTAATGTAGGCAACAATGTCTAACTTTTGGTGGTATATTCCAAATCAAACGTGCTACTTTTTTGATGCAGAATTCAGTTTTTTAAAAAAACTCTTAAAGCATTCATATATACTTAAATGAAATTTGCTGAAAAGCCAGATGGCCTGGAAAATTAGGATTTTCTAATGACATCCTAATGCTGATGCTGTTTGTGTGTGTGTATGTATGTACCGTGTTTCCCCGATAGTAAGACACCCCCGATTGTAAGACGTATCGGGGTTTTCAGGGGGTCGGCTAATATAAGCCGTACCACGAAAGTAAGACATATTACTCCTGCCCACTTCCGCCTCCTGCTTAAAATACTTAAATACTTAAAATACTTAAAATACTTAATATACTTAAAATAAAACTGACAATTGTTTTCCAATCAATATAAGCCGTACCCCGAAAGTAAGACATAGTGGGGCTTTTGGGGGTAAAAAGAAAGTGTGACCCTGTCTTGCTTTAGGGGAAACACGGGTATGTATGTATGTATGTATGTATGTATGTATGTATGTATGTATGTATGTATATGTACATATGTGTGTGTGTGTATGTGTATGTATGTATATATAGCCCATATATATGTGTGTATGTATATATAGCCCTTTTTATGTAGCAAATAACATTACTTGGGCTCCACTATAAATGTGATCAAGAATAAAGCACGAAATTATCCCAAGGACTCCCCTTTCTATTTAATTGTATTTGTTTTCCTGGATTATTGCTAGAACAGCAATAGTTGTTAGAAAATAATCAAGCGACTTCCAGCATTTTTGCTCCTGAAAGTTTTCATTTCATTCATAGATCAAGCATTGGATGGGGGTGGGGTGGAGGGGAGAGTCCTTTAATCCAGAATCTATCCATAGTGCTGTTAACTGTGTTGTTTTAATCTTGCAAAAGAGCCCTGCTGTCAATAAAGCCCACATTGTATGCATTTATTACAAGAGCCTCATAAGCACAGAGGAGCAAAATCTGCAGATACAAAGTTACACTGTGAAATAGAGGCTCCAAGAAATACTTTTTAAAATTCAGCAAATAAATAGAATATGCAACCCATTCTTGATACATCCAACGTTCCTCACAATTTTAACTACCGATAAACAATGTACCAGCTTGATGAAGGCCGACAACATTTTCCTGAGTGCTGAACTACCGCAACTCAAAGTGTTGTAACAATCAAGGACAAAAAACAATGTAGGGATGCAGTGGGAACAATAATTAACTCCATACAGACAAAATTATGTACAATAATTAATTCTATACCTACAAAAAATAATTATTGAAATGTACCCAGTGAAAGTATAGCACAATACAACATGCAACAGAACTTAGCTAATTCAATCAAAAGTGGTGATAAATAGGATCTCTATTTTCATATATGCAGCAAAATTGACTTGGGAATATTTCTATCATACTGAATTGGGACTGAATTGTAGTTGCTGAGAAAGAAAAAATCAAGTCTAAAGAAAATGTGCTGAATGAAGAATAATCTAATTCAGTGTATATTTAAATCTGTCTGTCTATTAGCAAGTAATACAAGAGGAGCGCCACCTGTGCCAAGAGTGAGAGCCAAAATACTACAGGTCTCATCACTACCCTAGGCTCACTGTATCTGGGCTGTGTGTTTGAGATGGAGGATCCCCCCAGGTAAGGGAATCGGGAAGCCGGGGTTAGGGAGTTAGACAGGATCATGCCTTTGCGTCCTCTCTTAGCTCATTACTCCTGCTGCTCCCTGTGATTTACAGAGAGTTGAGGGAGTTGAAAGAGGGTCAGAAGACATCTACAGGAGCACTTGAAGAAACCAAAAACAAGCTTGACCAAACACAAACTAAGGTCACTATTAAGATTTATCTCATGATGGCAGGAGCAGAGAAGTGCCAATACTTCTCCACTCTTATTGCATCCACAGAATGTCGCCCAGCACCATTTAGGGATTCCTGGACTCCTCGGAAAGGGGAACCCAAAGTCTCATTTATAGGGCCATGCAGAGGAATTTTCTGTGCACCTGTAGGATAAAATTGCTTGGATTCATTCACAATTGAATACCAAGCATGGTGCAAGTCCTATGGAGATGCCCGGAGAATGGACTTACCCAGTTATCTGGGAAGGGTTTGATTCTGTAGGACCTGAGGAAATGGATGGGATCATCTGGAATGTAAATGCCATCACCTATACATTAATTCCATGCCCCTACTGGCTGGTAAGACTGCCCAGGAGATAGATGGTGAATTCATCCTTGTTGGCAGGAGTGTTCCTGGATCTTTTTAAAGATTCTCCTCAAGAACCCATGTTACTATACAATTATGGACAATTTTTGTCCAATCTTCAACCTCCCCTTTTTAGGGAAAATGGTTGAGAAGACGGTGGTCTTACAGAGGAAATGTATTGTCTGGATTCTCTTCAGTTAAGTTTCAGGCTCAGTTATGGGACTGAACTGGTAATGGTCACACTCATAAGATGATCTCTGGTGGGAGCGGAATGGAGGTTGTGCATCCATCCTTGCTCATTTTGACCTCTTGGTGAATTCTGATACCATTGACCATGCTATCTTTTTAGGCTGATTTAGTGAGTTGGGGATGGATGGCACAGTTATGTGCTGGTTCACCTCCCTTCCTCCAAGGTCGGTCCCAATCAGTCTTGACAAACAGCCCCATAATGTCACTTACCATTAATACAGTCTTGGAGGAATCCCCAGGATACCAGAGACTGAAGACCACCAAAGTGCCCAAAAAACAGAAGAAGGTGAGAGTGGCAATATTTCGTACATCTAGAATGGATTCTACCAATGGGATGGTGCCCATTGTCCAGTCACAACACAATTCAGAAGGATTTAGAAGCAGCCAAGCATTTACTGGAAGGAGGTAATTGAAAGTCAGCTGCCTCACAGGAGATGGACTCACAGCAGCTGGGTTATCAAACCTAGAAAGAGAAAGTTGAGGTGAGATGCAGCCACATGACATGGCATATAACAGGAGACATGTTAAATTTCTGGACTAGATCCAGGATCGAGTGAAAAAAGTATTCTGTGAAATGGATGATCTAAAGAGAGAGGTTGGAGAGAAAATTTTGATATTTTCTTTCCAATTCCCTCCTCCTTCCTCTATAATAATGCTGAAGGCAGAAGGCTCATTCAAAACAGCGTGCAAAACAGGATAGTAGAAATGGTGAAAATTGTAGCACAAACCTATCTGGACTCTTATGCTCTCTGCCAAGGGAAGGAGTCCTTCCATTCATGAAGGGTCAAGCCTTAGTTAGAATTCTTGCAAAGCTGCCTTGACCTTTTATTAAACCAAGGAAAACAATAATTTATGCATTTCTGTAATTTAACAGATACAAGCTGAGGTCCAAAACAAACAAATTAACCAGTTAATCTGTTTAAAGACAACTTCTTAAAAGGTGGTGCAAGCAGAACCTTACTGGGTTCATGATTCATGTATCATGTACAAGCCCTGATGCCCAGCAGATGGCTTTGCTGCTACAGACATAATTAACTGCTGGGATCACCAAAGGACTTCTATTGCATATACTCTGGACTGCAAAGTGCTATCCTGTAGTCATGCTTGTAATATTTTATGAGAAATATGTTAAAATGCTCTCTCTTCTGCCAAGCCTTGTTTACAGAAATGTTTCTGCTTTTTGTTTCTGCTTTTTCCCCTCACTCCTTCTTACTATAAACGGTTTTTACATTTATTGCTTTACTGTATAGTTTATATGTTGTAAACTGCTTTGAGATGCTTTTATGTAGTAAATAGTATAAATTGCATTAGGTAAAACCACCAAGTTAGTGGACTATAGGGTATATTGAAGTCCACTCAAAAATTATGCAAATAAATACTCAGGATAGGGATAGCAATTAACTCAAAAGCCAGCAACTGCTTGGCTGCAAGCCAGCAAGTGCAGAGCAAAGAATCCATTGAAATATGGAAAAGGGACCAAGGTATAAACTGTTATGAATATAAGAAAGAAGAATAGTTAGGTTGACAGAGAAGCCTCAATTGTTTAATACAATTTCAGCCTATTCTGCAGTAGACATTCTTATCTAACTACAGCATGTCAAAGGTCTGAGAACCTCTGCTGAATTCAAACCTGCTATCCAAATTAAGCTGTGAATAGTTGACATCTGAAGATCTACGACTGAATCCTGGATCAGAAACATGACAGAAGAGGGCTGCATGCATGCACCCTATCTTTTGCAGATGAGCAAACCTGAGACTAGCAATATATATCTTACCCAATTTCAATCCCTATACTTACAAGGTAATCCCTGAATAGGCTTTTGAGTTTGTTGAAACAATAAACAAAACAAAAGAGCAAAGTATGGTTAATGCATAAGTAAGATAAAATATATATCCTGAGCGTGAAGGAGTAGAAATACTTATTCAAACAGAAATATTTATCCACTTTTCCCCAAGTTCCTTCACTGTTACAAATAGTGGAATTTACCTTGTAAACACCGGTAACTGGGACTGAATAATTTGGACTCTGATCACAACAAGTAGTAGGGTACTGAACATCAGAACTATCAGTTTCAATAGCATTTGAAGCATACAGTAGGGAATGCTGCCTTTGCCTTGAAGAATTTGTAACACTGTATACCAAAGAACTGGCAAAGTATACTGGACAGGGAAATAAGAACATAAACAATATTCAAATGAATCTTCTGACACATGTATCACACAAGCAAACTTCTTCAATATGATGCAAGCCAAGTGTGCAGGTCTATAACACCCCAAATTCCCAAACAAGGTAGCAGTAATTCTGGGGACTTCATTCAACTGAAACTCACCAAATGGAAAAAAGAACGTTCAAACAGGATTCAAAAGCCTTTCTGCCCCCTTTATTTCAAAGGAAAATCTTTAAACTTTTTTCATGATTAATGTAACCAAATGTATTTAAATTTTATTCACTGATCATACTGAGTTCTGTCATACATCAAAATATTTTTCAATTCAATAAGCTATTAATGTCATATTCACTGCCAATACATTTAACATAAATCCAATGTTTAGTGCATTTCAAGTACCCGTTAACACAACAATGGCTGTTATGCATACTAGGATGCTTAGGTCAAGCCATACTCTTCACATATCTTGTCTCGTAGGAAATAATTCATGTTAGCTCCTAGATTTAGAACAGCCCTAAAAAGTGGGTTGTTATATTATGACTAATTGTACTATAGCCTCCTCTGAGATTTGCTTGTTCTGTACTGATCCATTTCTTTTTCACTGGCTTGGTTATCATGGAAAGGCCTCCAACTTAAAAAAATATTATTTCTAGGGTTGATGTTGTCAGAAACCTCTTCAATGTTTCTTTTCAGGGCTCTGCCATTCTAGTGAGGGGGAGGTTTTTCTCTGCTGGGAGGGGGGCTTGTGGCTGTATTTCCTCTACTTTATTCTTCCTCAACTTTGATGTATCTTTTTGGGTGTGAAAAGGGGAATGGAATGTGCCAGGGGCCAGGAGCCATCTGCCTTATCTCCAATCTGCTGCGAGATCCGGTGAAGCGCCTGGGAACCGTCCCTTATCAGCTCCAGTTCCCATAACAACTTTGCAACTGTGGATTGGCTGGATGTGAACTGGACAGTTGGGCTCTGGGGTGGGGTTTTGTGAAATGAAAGTTTTAATGTAGCAATTCGCACGGGAAAACTTTAGATCTTGCTTTGCTCTCTTGTTATCACTATCTCTCAATAATTTTGAAACAATGCCTATTTCAAGAGTTCTGCTTTCTTGTGAGGAGTAATCGAGGCAGGACCTTACATTAAAGAAGATCTGCAAAAAGGTCAAGCCAGAGAGGCAACTACCCTACTGTGAAGACCTTGTGTCATGTCCCTCCATGGCAGTGAACAAGACAAGACCGAGTGCTGGGGAGAGTCCGCTGTAAAACCCACCCAGAAGAAAGCTCCTCCGAATGGATGGAAGAAATGCTAAATGAAGAAAACTCCACGAAGCCAAGATGGTCAGTTGGAGTAGGGAAGAGAGAAGAGTGGGAAGATAAAGCCCAGCGAGTAACATTCACCCGAGGCAGATGGAAGAAGGGCTGGAAGTGCGAGATGGAGCTGCTCTCCAATGATGGGGACAAATCCGAAGGAGAGTAGGAGTCGATTGATCAGATCTTGAAACAAGCCATGCAACACATGGTGAAAGCCTTTCAGGACCTAAAGTCAAAATCCAAATAACGCAAGAGCAAAAGGAAGGATCAACTGGAAGAAACCAAATGTGGGAGGAGTCGGGAGCGACCAAAGCCACAGCGGGGGCAACTGGATCTATGGAAATGGTGGCAGCCACCCCAGTGGCATAGCAGCCTGCAGCTCCCGGAGGGAGGAATGCTCCACCAGCCCCTAGAGGGAGAGTCCTACCGGAGGAATCAAAACTGGTACACCTAGGGGTGAAATTTTATGGAGACCCCCAGCAACTGGGCTTCTTCCTGGCTCACATATTCACCTACATGCAAGTGTATGAGAGAACCCACCCAGTGAGAAAGCCAGAGTCAGGGTCATCACCCTAGCCCTGGAAGGAACTGCAGGCCGATGGATGGTTACCCTGCACAACTGCAACACGCCAGAGCTCCGAAACTTTAACCATTTCATGACCACACTGAGAGAGTGGCTGATCAGAAGCCACGGGATCGAATCAAGACTGTGAGGCAGGGACATCAACCGGTGGCTGAGTACATAGAGGAGTTCCGAGATCTGGCATGCCGCCTTAACTGGCCTTAAGACATTTTAATCAGCTGTTTCCAGGATGGGCTGAATGACGATCTGTACAATGCATGCATGGCTAGGGATGTCCCGTTCCATTACATGGCTGGTGCTTCCTGGCCGAAGAGGTGGAGATCGACCAGCACCGCAACCCGTACCACTACAGGAAAATGTGGAAATGGCCCCGCAGGAGAAACAGCAAAAAACCTCGGCTGTGCCCTCCAGCTTGACAACCTGCTTCAAATGTGGCAAAGAGGGTCATCATGCTATGGAATGCCGCAGCAAAACTCTGTTCAAAAGAGGTGATCGGCAATCTGGAGAAAAGCCGACTAAGACCAGCCAACGTTAGAAGACATGGCCTTGAGAAGCGCAGAGGTCGTGGAGTTCCGTCCCACCCCAAAATCAGGGGGTGGAACTCCGACTCCACCAGAAGATGAATCCAGGATGCCAGAAAGTGACTATAATGACCCGTTGGTAAGTAATCATGCCCATAGAACTGATGACCATGCCCATAGAACTGTTAATTCCGGGCAGAGAAGGAAAAGTAACTTTGACTGGAGAAAGGGACGTTTGAAATTCCCCAGAGAAAAAAAACTCTTACCAAGCAAACGAATCCACCTGGGAACAGATCAGGGAGATAGCGGCCATTTTGAGTGGCGAGGCCATGCAAACCATACCCAGGAACTACCGGGATCTGGCTGAGATTTTCAGTGAAAGGGCTTCGGATGAACTGGCCCCCCACAGGCCCACAGACTGTGCTATTGAGATCATTCTCGGGGCAAAGTTACTAAAACCAAAGCTATATTTCATGACACCCAGGGAATTGAGCGAACTACGTAGGTTCATCGACAAAAACCTGGCCCGTGGATTAATACAACCAGCCAGACCCTGGGTGGCTGCACTGGTGCTATTCAGAGAGAAGAAAGACGGGTCTCTTTGTCTCTGTGTTGACTATAGAGGTCTGAATGCTGTATGTGTGGAAAATGTGTACCCTCTGCCTCTCATGAAAAATATGCTATCCCACCTATCGAAAGGAAATATATTTTTTAAATTGGACCTGCGGGAGGCATATTATACAGTTAGGATCAAGGAAGGGGACAAATGGAGAACCGCTTTCAACTTCCCCCTCAGTTGTTTTCAATTTAAAGTCCTCCCTTTTGGTTTGTAAGGGGTCTCAGCCATATTTATGCAGCTGATTAACAAGATGCTCCATGAGCACCTGTATAAGGGAGTTTTGGTGTACCTGAATGATATATTAATTTACACCGAAATGAAGACGGAACATGTGAAGTTGGTTCGAGTGATCCTAAATAAACTCCATGTGGCTAAACTCTACATGAAATTGTCAAAGTGTGAATTCCATAAAGAGAAAATCAATTACCTAGGCTACAGGATTTTGCACAATGGGATGGAGAAGGACCCAGAAAAAGCACCTGCTGTCTTAGATTGGGTGGCTTCCCACACTAGAAAGCAGCTACAAAGTTTCCTGGGCATTGCAAATTTCTACTGGTAGTTCATCCCCTCTTTTGCTCAGATCGCTTTACCTATCACAAACTTGTTAAAAACAAAAGGGGTGGATAAACTGAGACCTAGCCATCTCCTGAAGACTATGGAATGTCAAGTGGTATTTGAAAAATTAAAAAGATTTTTCTTGGCAGAGCCAATTCTGAAGCACCCAGACCCAGAAAAGGCATTCATAATTCAACGATGTTACTCCAAGAGAATGAAAAGGGAAAACTGCAGCCCTGTGCTTACACTTCCAAAGAGTTACCAGAGACTGAATAACATTGGCCAGTTTGGGAGAAGGAAGCTTATGCAGTACGCTGGGTCCTCCTGACCTGGAGATACTTTCTGGAAGGACGCAAGATTCCTTTCCAAGTATGGACTGATCACAAAAATTTTGAAGCTCTAAAGACACCTAGGAAGTTGTCCCCCAAACAAGTGTGGTGGGCCTAACACTTCCACTAGTTCAATTTTACTCTCCATTACTTGCCGGGGGGGGGGGAAAAGAATTTCTTAGCTGATGCCCTATTTAGAATGCCGCAATATAACAGCACCAAAGCAGAGGTGGTCAAACCTCTATTACCAACCCAGCAATTGGCAGCACCAGTCGTTACAAGATCACAGAAGAGAACCCTCACCCAACTGAATGGCGCTGCCTCAATAGTGTTCAAGCAGGCTCTAGAGACAGAGGAATGGTTCTTAGAGCACAAGAATCTCTGCTCAATGCAGGATGGACTGGCATGGGTGGGAGGAAAACTGTATGTCCTAGCCATGCAAAGGCTAAAAACTATGCAGGCCTCCCATAACTCACTTTGGGTTTGTGAAAACCTTTCACCTAGTAAAGAGGTAGTTCTGGTGGCCATCATTGAAAAAGGACATTGGAAGTTATGTAGCCAGCTGCCCCATCTGTACTGCAGCGAAACAGAGGGAAGGAAAAACGCCTGGCTTTTTACAGCTGGTGGTGAGCCCTTTTTACAGCTGGTGGCGATCTGAGAGAGATCTTTATGGACGTTATTGTGGAACTACCAGACAGTGCAAGGGAAACAGTTATTTGGGTCATGACTAATTTATTCTCAGAACAGGTCCACTTCATCTCATGCCAGAAGATCCCAACCACCAGAACCTTAGCTAAAATGTTCCTCCAACATACCTACTGATTACACGGAGCTGCCCAATGCATAATTTCAGACAGAGGTGTCCAATTTACTTCCAAGTTCTGGAAGGCCTTTTTGGACCTTTTGGGCACAGAACAAGACTTGAGTTCTAGTCATCCTCAAATGAATGAGGGGACAGAACAACAAAACTCAGTTCTAGAACAATATCTTAGTTGTTTCATCAACTATCAACAGGACAATTGGATCGATCTCCTACCATTTGCTGAAGTGGCATATAACAATGCTATCCATTCTAGTACTGGATACACTCCCTTTCAAGTAGCTACTGGGCAGATGTTTAAACCAATGCTGGAACTGCCTACTAATGAACCCACCATGCCTTCCCTTAAGAAATGGATGAATCAGCAGATAAAAAAAAAGAATAGAACCCTAACATTTCCACATTGGGGACAGGATTTACCTATCCACTAGGTTCCTGTAGTCACTTCAACCTTTGAAGAAGCCAGGTCCTAGTTTGTAGGGCCCTTTCCCATCAAACGTATTATAAACCCTGTCGCTGTGGAGTTAGAACTCCCCAAACCCTTAAGGCAAATCCACCCTGTAGTTTACTAATACCAGAAATAACTTCGCCTTTAAGGTCAAAAGCTCCTCCTGCACCACAACTTATTATGATTGAGGGGGAGCAACATTTTAAAATCAAAGAGATCCTACATTCCTGTACACACTGTGGGGCTCTCTAATATCTGGTGGCTTGGAAAGACCTTCCAGCCTCCCAAAATGAGTGGGTACATATTAGAGCCCCTAGATTACTCAAAGATTTCAATGCTCATTACCCAGATAAACCTGATTAACCTATTGTTCTCTTTTTCCTCCCTAAACGATTTTTGTTTCTACAGACGAACTTCTGTTTCTTTTAAGGAAGGCAGTATGTCAGAATCCCCTTCAATGTTTCTTTTCGGGGCTCTGCAATTCTAGTGGGAGGGGGGATGTTTTTCTCTACTGGGAGGGAGGCTTGTGGCTGTACTTCCTCTACTTTGTTCTTCCTCAACTTTGATGTATCTTTTTGCGTGTGAAAAGGGAAATGGAATGTGCCAGGGGCCATCTGCCTTGTGAGATCCAGTGAGGTGCCTGGGAACCGTCCCTTATCAGCTCTGGTTCCCATAACAACTTTGCACCTATGGATTGGCTGGACACGAACTGTGAAATAGAAGTTTTAATGTAGCAATTCATCGGGAAAACTTTAGATCTTGTTTGCTCTCTTGGTATTGCTATCTTTCAATAAAAGTTCCTTTTGAAATAATGCTTGTTTCAAAAGTTCTGCTTTCTTGGGATGAGAAGTCGAGGCAGGACCTTTCAGATGTACCGTGTTTCCCCGAAAGCAGGACACACCTGATTGTCAGACGTATCGGGGTTTTCAGGGGGTCGGCTAGTGTAAGCCGTGCCCCAACCGTAAGACGTATATCTTATACGGTATTTTACTTTTGGGGAAACACGGGGGCGGAGGGGAGGGAAGATGGACGCGCTGCAAGAGCGGAGCGTGGCGGGGGGGAGCGGAATCCAGAGCTTTGCGCCACTCCCCTCCCCGCCCCCGCTCACCCACCCACCGCTTCATCGCAGAGCAAAGCTCTGGATTCCGCTCCCCCCCGCCACGCCAGCCCCATCGCTGGCGCGATGAAGGGGTGGGTGGTTGGGTGAGCGGCGGCGGGGTGGGGAGAGGAGCGAAATCCAGAGGTTTGCTCCGCTCCCCTCCCTTCCCCACCCCGCCGCCGCCGCCAGCCCAGAGCAGGCCTGCGCACCGCCCCAGACCCGCGCGCTCTGCTGCCCGGTGGATGGGGAGGCGACAGCGGCAGGGATTGGGTTGAGAGGCCGGCAGGACGCGGCCAGCGCCCACAAATGCGGCCCGTGCCGGCGGAATGCTCCCCTCGCTCCCCCCCGCCACGCCAGCCCCATCGCTGGCGCGATGAAGGGGTGGGTGGTTGGGTGAGCGGAGGCGGGGTGGGGAGCGAAATCCAGAGGTTTGCTCCGCTCCCCTCCCTTCCCTTCCCCACGCTGCCGCCGCCGCCAGCCCAGAGCAGGCCTGCGCACCGCCCCAGACCCGCGCGCTCTGCTGCCCGGTGGATGGGGAGACGACAGCGGCAGGGATTGGGTTGAGAGGCCGGCAGGACGCGGCCAGCGCCCACAAATGCGGCCCGTGCCGGCGGAATGCTCCCCTCGCTCCCCCCCCCCGCCACGCCAGCCCCATCGCTGGCGCGATGAAGGGGTGGGTGGTTGGGTGAGCGGCGGCGGGGTGGGGAGGGGAGCGAAATCCAGAGGTTTGCTCCGCTCCCCTCCCTTCCCTTCCCCGCCGCCGCCGCCAGCCCAGAGCAGGCCTGCGCACCGCCCCAGACCCGCGCGCTCTGCTGCCCGGTGGATGGGGAGGCGACAGCGGCAGGGATTGGGTTGAGAGGCCGGCAGGACGCGGCCAGCGCCCACAAATGCGGCCCGTGCCGGCGGAATGCTCCCCTCGCTCCCCCCCCGCCACGCCAGCCCCATCGCTGGCGCGATGAGGGAGCGAAATCCAGAGGTTTGCTCCGCTCCCCTCCCTTCCCTTCCCCACGCCGCCGCCGCCGCCAGCCCAGAGCAGGCCTGTGCACCGCCCCAGACCCGCGCGCTCTGCTGCCCGGTGGATGGGGAGGCGACAGCGGCAGGGATTGGGTTGAGAGGCCGGCAGGACGCGGCCAGCGCCCACAAATGCGGCCCGTGCCGGCGGAATGCTCCCCTCGCTCCCCCCCCACCACGCCAGCGATGCTCGGGGCTCGGCTTGCACGAGGAGGTCCGGCTGCCCCCCTCGGCGTCTCTTCCCCGCCTCCTTCCCTGCTCCCTCGGCCGACCTCGGCGGCGGGCGTGCCGCCGGCCTCTCAACCCAATCCCTGCCGCTGTCGCCTCCCCATCCCCAACCACCGGGCAGCAGAGCGCGCGGGTCTGGGGCGGTGCGCAGGCCTGCTCTGGGCTGGCGGCGGCAGCGGCGTCGGGAAGGGAAGGGAGGGGAGCGGAGCAAACCTCTGGATTTCGCTCCCCTCCCCACCCCGCCTCCGCTCACCCAACCACCCACCCCTTCATCGCGCCAGCGATGGGGCTGGCGTGGCGGGGGGGGCTGGCGTGGGGGGGAGCGAGGGGAGCATTTCGCCGGCACGGGCCGCATTTGTGGGCGCTGGCCGCGTCCTGCCAGCCTCTCAACCCAATCCCTGCCGCTGTCGCCTCCCCATCCACCGGGCAGCAGAGCGCGCGGGTCTGGGGCGGTGCGCAGGCCTGCTCTGGGCTGGCGGCGGCGGCGGCGTGGGGAAGGGAAGGGAGGGGAGCGGAGCAAACCTCTGGATTTCGCTCCCCTCCCCACCCCGCCTCCGCTCACCCAACCACCCACCCCTTCATCGCGCCAGCGATGGGGCTGGCGTGGCGGGGGGGGGGCTGGCGTGGGGGGGAGCGAGGGGAGCATTTCGCCGGCACGGGCCGCATTTGTGGGCGCTGGCCGCGTCCTGCCAGCCTCTCAACCCAATCCCTGCCGCTGTCGCCTCCCCATCCACCGGGCAGCAGAGCGCGCGGGTCTGGGGCGGTGCGCAGGCCTGCTCTGGGCTGGCGGCGGCGGCGGCGTGGGGAAGGGAAGGGAGGGGAGCGGAGCAAACCTCTGGATTTCGCTCCCCTCCCCACCCCGCCTCCGCTCACCCAACCACCCACCCCTTCATCGCGCCAGCGATGGGGCTGGCGTGGCGGGGGGGAGCGAGGGGAGCATTCCGCCGGCACGGGCCGCATTTGTGGGCGCTGGCCGCGTCCTGCCGGCCTCTCAACCCAATCCCTGCCGCTGTCGCCTCCCCATCCACCGGGCAGTAGAGCGCGCGGGTCTGGGGTGGTGCGCAGGCCTGCTCTGGGCTGGCGGCGGCGGCGGCGGCGTGGGGAAGGGAAGGGAGGGGAGCGGAGCAAACCTCTGGATTTCGCTCCCCTCCCAACCACCCACCCCTTCATCGCGCCAGCGATGGGGCTGGCGTGGCGGGGGGGAGCGAGGGGAGCATTCCGCCGGCACGGGCCGCATTTGTGGGCGCTGGCCGCGTCCTGCCGGCCTCTCAACCCAATCCCTGCCGCTGTCGCCTCCCCATCCACCGGGCAGCAGAGCGCGCGGGTCTGGGGCGGTGCGCAGGCCTGCTCTGGGCTGGCGGCGGCGGCGGGGCGGGGAAGGGAGGGGAGGGGACCGCCAGCCGCCCCTGCCACACAGGCAAAGCTTCGTTTCACCCGCACCTTTTCTACCGGTACGTACGCTCCGAAGGCGGGGCCGGCTGAGTGAAAAGCGGGCAGAAATTGACGGGAGGGGCAAAGGTCTTGCACAGCAAAAGTCAACGACAAGCCCAAACCACCAAAATATTAATCAGTCCTGAAAAATTACTTTTTAAAAAGACAGGAAAGTGGCCAAAATAGACCCACGTTGTTCGCTGGATAAACGAATAATTAATCATAAGGCAGTGTATCTCCGGCTGGTTCGCCTTTACGTGGGCTTACAAATTCTCCCTCTTCCTCCCCACCACTCTCCTTACGATAAAACAAAAGTACATCTGATTTTGTTAACCCTAACTTGTCAAGTTCAGTTATTCCTTGGCACCCCACTTGAACTGGCCGTAAGCATTTCGTGTATTCAAAAAGCTTCTACCCTTTTGGCTGTGCTACCGGTAATTGCCTGATTTACAATTGTTCAGATCAAAAGACTGCTCAACTGTTGGCTTACACAAAAACAAACAAATCCTCAGGCTACCGTATATGTTTGAGATAACTGAAGTTTACGATCTGAAAGAGACACCAAATTAGCCTACCGTAAAATCACACCTCAAGGATTTACAGATCTTTGACAGTTATATTATCTTGTAATTACCGTATCTTGTAATCTCCTGACCTCCTGACTACCGTAAGCATGACATGCCCCGAAGGCAACACGTGGTGGGGATTTTGGGGATAGAAAGAAAGTGAGACGCTGTCTTGCTTTCGGGGAAACACGGTAGTTATAGCAGGAGTAATGGGGTACAGGGGAAATAATTTTAATAGATAAGAACTGGGAGGTCTGTATATTACTTTGCTAGTAATTCAATAATAGGAACAGAGTTTTCATTTTGTACTTTTAGCTTTGGACAAAACCTATTGGCACGTGAGATGTCATTGGTATCTTGCATTTGCACATGCTTTGGGACTCAAGTGAGGTATGATCTAGTCTAATGTTTCAAACTTGACAATTTTAAGATGTGTGGATTTCAACTCCCAGAATTCCCCACCCAGCATGTTGACTTGGAACTCTGAGGGTTGAAGTCCACACATCTTGAAGTTGACAAGTTTGAAAAACCCTGATCTAGTCAGTATGGAATACATTCAAGTGTCCTCCTTTAGCACAAGAGCTCCCAGATAATCTTTATGGTACTATTCTGCAATATAAATGTTGGGACTAAATTATTCATCTAGGTATATTTATTAAACCTAATAGGTGCTTCTGTGAATGGAGTGTGGTATCACCAACTTGAATAAATGCATCTAAAGGGAATCATTCAAATTCCATAGCCAAGTGTCTCCAAGTGACAAATTTTAATTTCAGATTTGAAATTGAATCAAATAAATTCCTTACCCCTTGAGCAATAAATACTTCATAGACACAGCATATCCCCACCACTGTTACTCCTTGTTCCTTACATAATGTAGCAACAGCCACCAAAAAAACTGTTGCTGCAATAGGAGTCCATACTGCAATGTAAAATACAAAAAAAGTTAGTCTTCATGAAATTGGGAAAAGCAACATTGCAATTCAAATGTCAGCCTGGAAATATTTTCTCACTCTCTGAATACTGAATGTACATTGTCTTGCCAGATGGTTTGTTGAAGGCTGACCACATTTTATAGCTATTTAGGAATAGAACTACCATCTTATACTGTAACAGTCATTTGTAGATGCCATGCCAAGATATAGCTCTCTAATCTGGTGCCTTCCAGAGGCCTTGCCACAACCTCCAAAATCCTATCACCTTTGCTCTCATTTCCTTAAATTAGGCTTAGGTGACCTTTTACAGATGTGGGCTTTCCTTAAAAATATTTTTTATTGTGAGACATGTAGTGGCAGAGTTGCAGTAAGGAATGATTGATTCCAGTGCTAAGAATACGATTAGGCGTATCTCTCTCTGGCACCTCATATGCTTTTATTTTAATATATGCTTCACTCTTATCCATATAACATGAGAAAAGGAAGGGACAGATCTGAACTGACTTGTTACACAGTGATTTGAAATCACACAAACCACTGCAGCTTCCCAGTCTTACATTGAGGGTGGGGTGGGGAGGATGAATTATTGAGCACTCATTGTTTGCTTTACCTATTGTGTTTTCTGGCCCTCTGGATCTGGTATAGGACAGAAAAGCAGCTAGAAAAAAGATTGAAGAGAGAAGTTCTGCTCTGCCCACCACACCAGTTACCTAAATAAAAGATACAGCAATAGAAATAATTTAAACAAAATGAGATAAAGTATTAAAGTAATATAAAGTATGTATATATGTATATACCGTATATTTGTATTGGGGTTCTGATCTTCCATTGTTTTGTTGAAGTATGCAAGGACAGAATTAGACTGCCATCATGTGGCTAAACAAGGAAGTGTCCATATTCTAAATTAGCATAAGTAAAACAAAGACACTCTGTGGTCAAGCCCAACTCCTGTTGACTTACATTAACACATTCAGGGACTTAACCTGACTAATAGTATGGAAGTGATTGCCCTTGCCTTTTTCCAGGGTGCTTTTCCAACTCTCAGCCCTCATCCCCAGATTAATCAGGGCTGACTTATCCCAAAGGAGAGATTTTTCACAAGGCAACTGGATTTTCTTGCTTTTCTTTGATGACAATTCACTTCTCATCCAAGAAGCTTCTTCAACTCTGACTGGATGGTGGGAAATGGAAAGATTTATACTTCTTGCAGACAGCTGGTCATTTGCATTCTTTTATAGAGTCGTTGAGCCTACCTGAAGGTATATCTGTGTCATCTGAGTAATGCAAATGGGTGTGCAGCCTTCTTGGAACTGTTAAAAAAGGACTGTATTGTTAGACTGGAGATAGATGTTGTCATATCCCTCCCCCTCTGTTGAGAGAGAGCTGTTCAATTTTGACATAGATGGCCTTTTTGACCCCTCTTTCAAACCAGTGGTCCTCTCTGTCCAAAATGTAGACTTTACTGTCTTCAAAAGAGTGCCCTTTGTCTTTTAAATGTAGATGGACTGCTGAATCTTGTCCTGATGGGTTTGTTCTCCTATGTTGTGCCATATGTTTATGAAGTTGTTGTTTTGTTTCCCAAATGTTTAGAACTGCACATAGCTCACTCCAGGATTTATATTTATCAAATGTCTGCAAGGAATATAAACCATTCCCCACCATCCAGTCAGAGCTGAAGAAGCTTCTTGGATGAGAAGCGAAACTTCTTCAAGCACCTTTGGGATAACTATGACCTGGATCTCCATAGAAAGGGCTGACTTGCTTGGCTTTAACTTGCAGAACTTAGGAAGAAAGCAAGTTGCCATATCAGAGATGTTTTATTTTTAGTCAGGAATGAATTTTGAGGAAAAATGGGCATCATCCCAAACAAATGTGACCTAGAATAAACTTTTCATTTTCTTTCTTTCTTTCTTTCTTTCTCTTTTTCTTTCTTTCTTTCTTTCTTTCTTTCTTTCTTTCTTTCTTTCTTTCTTTCTTTCTTTCTTTCTTTTTCTTTCTTTCTTTCTTTCTTTCTTTCTTTCTTTCCTTTCTTTCTCTTTCTTTCCTTCCTTCCTTCCTTCCCTCTCTCTCTCCCTCTTTCTTTTTCTTTCTTTGACATAAATGGATAGGTGGGAAAGAGAAAATAGAGTAGGAAGTGACCGTCTCATTCAGAGACCAATAATGAAGGAAAGTGTTCATTGTTTGGTGAATATGTGCTTAGAAAATGGCACTTTACTCCCTAAAGCGCACTTCAAATGCATTAACACAACCATGTGGTACCACACCTGGAAGTAACGGATAGGTTTAAACGTAGATGTATTTGAGAATAAAAATCCCCTTATTTTAACATTTCTTCTTCCATTTCTTTAAATTGTTTTCTACTATCATCACCCTGCATTGTTTCTCTACACTAAGAACTCTCCAGAGTTTGAACTAGCAAGATTTTTAAATTTACTTACGGCTTCAGTATGAATGGGATGTACTGCGAATAGTAAAGATGCAACCAAACTGCTTTTGCTGTCTAAGAAAAGCTTACAGACTTTGAGGAAGATGATGCAAACAATTGCATGGAAGATGATATTCAGGAAGTGGTAAGAAATAGCATTTAATTCACTGAACAGATAGTTTAAACGAAATGTGAAGACGGTGAACGGTCGATACGACTTGTGACTTCTCTCCTAAAAGACAAGCCGAAGAAATAAACAAACATCACATAGATAAAAAGGAATGAAAACGATTGGTAAAATGGAAAATTCTAAAAAAAAGTTTTAGAAGCCTAAACAAGTAGTATATAAGTCTT
The DNA here is from genome assembly GCA_034064705.1 of Bothrops alternatus. Taxonomy (NCBI): domain Eukaryota; kingdom Metazoa; phylum Chordata; class Lepidosauria; order Squamata; family Viperidae; genus Bothrops; species Bothrops alternatus. The sequence continues at coordinate 14,260,851 of JARGCV010000124.1, read as the reverse complement.
TAAGATCATACTAAATGAACATCCAGGTAGCCAAATTAGGCCAATATGTTCAGATCAACCTCTCCCTCTCATCATATACACAGTGCACAAATCCACTCCTTTGTACATTGCTAAGAATATAAGATTACATTATATTTTGTCTCTTCAAACATTCAAAATAACATGAATAGGAATTTTGGAAAAATTGCCAATGTCCTTCTGAGCCTTGGGTGCACTCATGTCAATTTTGTTTGCTCAAAAATGTTATCAAATCTTCTACCTCAAGTTCTCTGTGTATGACAGAGTCTACTTGCTCATTCCAATTTTTTTCTGCTATATGCTGAGAAGTATGCATTCCTGATTTTCAGATAATCTAGTTTGAATTACATTGATTTTTCCTGTAGTCTTTAATATCTTTTTTTAAACAATATTTTATTGAGTTTGTATACATAAGGAAAAAATAGGAAAAATATGGATATGGTAAGGGAAGGGGATAGGGGGGAGGGAATAGGGGATTTAGGGTAAAATAAGGATAGGTACAATCACATATTTTAACAAACAAGCTACTGTCCGGATCATAATAATGAGTAAATCTCATACTCAATCATTTTTAAAATAAGCTTAACTATAGCCATATTACTAACAATTAATAAACAAATAAATTCATCTATTCAAATAAACATGAATAATAAAATCTCAACAAGTCGTAACTATCAACATTAACAAATAAAAATCACTAAATCACTAAAAATAAAAATGTCAGCCTATTAATTAAAACTTGGTTAAAAATCAATCATCTATTCTAAAATGTTAAGTCCTTTTCAGATTCTAACATGTCTCTAACCATTGATAAAATAAACTGAGTCATCTTTTTCTTTCATCTCCAATATTAATCTATCCATTTCTGCACACTCTAAGATTTTAGTAATTATAGCCTGGTCAGATGGTAGATTCTCATTTTTCCAAAATTGGGCAAATACCTTGCAGCTGTTAAAACATGCAGTATCAAATAATCATTTTCTTTACCATAATTAGGTATTAATATTCCTAACAAAAACAATTCCGGTTTAAATTCTATCTGTATTTTCATCATCTTTTCCAACCATCTATGAATCTTAGACCAGTATTTCTTAGCATTAGGGCATATCCATTAGGCATGGTAATAAGTGCCTGGCTGTTGTTTACATTTCCATCAAGTATCCGAAACATTTTTAAACATTTTCGCTAAGCGAACTGGTGTCATATGCCACCTGTAAAACATCTTATATAAATTTTCTTTATATGCTACCGCTTTTGTAAGCTTAATATTTTTATCCCAAAGTTTTTGCCAGTCTTCCAAATCTATAGAGTTTCCAAAGTTCTTTGCCCATACTATCATTGTTTCTTTCACTTGCTCTTCTTCCATCTTCCAGTTTAAAAGAAATTTATAGTTTCTTAATCAAATTCTCATCTGTTTTTAACAAAATTTTGTCTAATGGAATCTGTTCTTTATAAAATCCTGTTGATTTTATCTTTTTTGTATCTTGTTTGAATTTGCAAATAGGACCGCCATGTCAAGTCAATACCTTGTTGTTGAAGAGTTTGCCTGTCCTTAAGTTTCCCCTCTTTGTCCAAAATATCTTTATAACTAACCAGTTTATCATAGTTAATCAGATTTGGATAAGCAAATGCTTCCATTGTTGAAAGCCACTCAGGTATTTTCATATATATTTTATGTTTTAATTTTCTCCCATTCTGAAAGTAATACATTTCTTATCGCATGATTTTGAAAGTATTTATGTGCTTTAGTTTTCTCATACCATATAAAAGCATGCCAACCTAGTTGAAGATCATGTCCCTCTAAATAAAGCAATCTTTTATTTCTCAATAAGTCTTTAATATCTTGATGATCAAGATTTGTATCCTGGTCATCCTATATGTTGTAAAATAAAATTAATAGAAAATAAAATATCTATTTTTTGTAAAATATCACTGAAGGCTGAAATGAAATTTTTGAAGTGCAAAGTAGGTCTATGCATTGGTTCAATACTTTATAAAAATGCTTTAAGTGTCTTGTAGATACTATTACCTCAGACATGGGTGTTCCCCAGAAGTCATTCAAAAAAAGATTCTTAATTGGAGCTGAAGGATGCAAATCTTTATTGTCCAAAATGGCAGAAACATCATCAAAAGCAAAGCCACAAAATAGACTGTTCCAGTAGCAAGCGGCCACTACTCCAAATATTAGTGCAAATTCCTTTGGGCTAACATAAGCCATCTTCTCCAGAACTCACACAAACTATCTGTAAAACAAATTTTTAAACATCTGCTTCCATCAACATAAATATACACAGTGAAGATTAACTGAAAAACAGAAGATTACTGCTTATCTATATAAGTAAATAAAACTCTTTTCACAAAAAATGGACAAATTTTAGCATAACAGCTGTAGCTTTATATCCTAGCAATACTGCTTGCTAGTTTCACTAGCTTGCACACAGATTTCAAAAAGTGCTAACATCTGGTATTTTGCTAATTACGGTTTTGGAAAAAATAGTTCAAAAACTTGGGCTGGTTCATAACTGCTTAGAAGAGAATCGTCTATTCCAACAATACTTTCAGTAATGCTTTGGGGGAAAAAGAAGGAAAAATACTACCTTATACAAGCCTACACATTGAGCTTTACTTCTAAAGAGATATGCATGGGTTTGTGTTGTTAGTCTCAGGAATTATAATATCCTAATTCCTTCTCTTCCAATGACAAGAAAAGGAAGTTTTGACTTCAAAAGAAATAGTATGTTATCCTTAGGGACCAAATCACCTACTCTGAACTGAATTACCTTTCTTTGAACTGAGATATCTTTCCCAAAAATATTAACTTCCTCCTTTAAGAATTAATCCTCTTAAAATTAACTGTCTCTTTACCAGGTTGCTGGCCATAGGTATGGGCACACAAATACATATAACACACTTCCTATATATTGGAATAAATAACAAGGGGGAAAAGAACACCAGCTGATTATAGATAAACAATTAAAATCAGATATATTACTTATTGATCAGAAAGCAACATATAGACTTCCGGTTCTGGTACGCGCTGACGCCGGTCGTGTCTGGGGACTTGTCTCCAGTCTGGCCGGGTTTTCTGCATCGGTAGACCCCTTAGGGGGTTGAAAGTCGCCCTGGAGGGGCGACCACTGAGAAGAATGCTTGCTGATGACTGCGGGAGAGCGGCAGCTTCTCCCGTGGCTCCAGCTATTTCCTTAGGGCCGACGGAGCAACGATCGTCCTGCAAGATGGCTGATTATCCTGCTGCACCAGCCAAAGTCACAATTACAGCTAAGCGTAGTTAGACCCACCATGGAGGATTCGGGTGAGACCCTTTTTGCCCCTCTCTTTTCCTTATTTTGGCTTTTTTTACTACCTGTAAAAACTTTGTTAGAATTATTTCCCTGTTTGGAAAAAAGCAGCTTCTGTTTGTGTAGGAAGAAAGGCGCTGAGAACGAATCTTTAAAAGACTATATTTTATTTTTATTTATTCTAGGATACAGAAAAAAACACTTTTTCAAATTGTATTAGGAGTTAATATTGGAAGATTATTTTTTCCTCCACTCTTTCCTTTAAAAGATAGAAAAAAGGGGAAAATGGTGTCTGGAAAAGTTTTATTATCTACCGAGGACATCTAGTGGTGAAAAATTAATATTGCAACTGTGGAGTAGTATTTGGAAAGAAGGAGCTGACCTTCAAACTATTCCTGGAAAAGTTAACTTGATGCAGCTGTGAGAACTGAGGGGGTGGACACTGTTTAATTACAGCCTTCATTAAATAAAAAAATAAAGGATTTTCTTTATCCACTTTTAAAATGGAGAAACTTCACTCTCACTTACATTGCAAGCTTATATTGAAAAAGATTTACGAGGTTACTGAAGAAATATGTCTTATAAGGAAAGGGATTATTACAGAACAAAGCGTCAACTCTACCCCAAACTCTCAAACTGACTTTCAGATTACATCTGTTTATTCTACAAACCAAAACCTACCGGTACCAGAAGAGGAATTAAGGGAGATTAAAGAGGAATTTGCTACAACGAAAGAGATTACTACAGAACTAAGAACCAGAAATTCCTCCTTAAATCCTAAAAGTGACTTTCTGACTATATCTGACTATTCTACACACCAAAATACACTAAAAGATGACTTCATGGAGGATACAGAGGAACTTATTTCACCTTACAAGCATCTTATCTATATTTTTGAGGATCAGAAAAAGCAAAGACTGAGATTTGAACCTTTAAAGCACCAAGGCTTCAAGAATAAGAGAAATAGAGGTCCATTGCAGAGGATAGTAGGCTTATTACTACCTCAAATGGCATCACAAGCAACAAAGAGAGACCCATCGGTTGGAAGGGAAGCGTTGTTGTGGAAACCTTCTTGGCAGAAAAAGAAGCCCAGAATAAGACTGAAAATAGAAACTTAAAATTATATATACTAGATTTAAGGCATTTTAGAATTATGGACTGATCTAAGGATTAAGCTCTTGTGTTAGAAATAAGAAAAATGGGTGATTATTAGAATACATATCTATATAAATAAAAATGTAAATGTTCATTTGTTCAAAATCTTAAATCTCTGAAAGTTCTTCACCGATTGCTTTGAAATTTTGACACAAGGTTGCATTCTAATATGCGTGTGTTTTTATATACCTACTATTATATAGATGTCAAGCCTGTGACAGGTAAAAACATGCTTTTTTTGAAAAACAGCGCCACAGACTGGGCCACAGCAGCATGTGGTCAGGTACAGCTAGTATTAAATAAAGTAAGAATGTATGTTTTGGAATAATAGGTTTATATGTATGAAAATTATTATATAATGTAATGAAGAAAACTGAAGAGGTATTCTAGATCGGGATTGAATAATGAGTTGAATATTATTTTAATATGATGTGTTTTATCTGATAATATGGATGTTATTAGGTCTGATAACTAATTGGATGAAATTAGAACTTTGTTTAATGGACTTAAATGATTTAAGTTTGAGATTATTGTGTTAGCCTAAGAAACTGATTGATTGATGGATTAGATATGTATAGGACAGATTTGGAAGCGATACCTGAATTGATAATGTGCTTATTTAAAGTTAAATTTGATTATGGTCTTGTAATTGCATAAAGCTATAAAACAGGTTTAGGATTAATAGAAATTTAAGTTAGAAATAGACTATTTTAAATATATAAGCTATTTGAAGGAAATAGAGAGGGAATATTTGATGTATTGATTAAGTTATCTACATGTTTTGTTTTTTGATTTTTTGATTACCCCAATACTACAGTGTGTCTCAAGCACTTTGTATTAAAATTAAAAAAAATCAATAAAATTTGTTTTTTTTTAAAAAAGAAAGAAAGTAACATATAGAATTTACAATGGAAATGTATTTCCTTTGAAAATATTTTACAGGTAATCCCTGAGTTACGAGCATTCACTTAATGCTCATTCGAAGTTACGCAACAAGCACCCCCTAGTGTTTATGAGCAAGTCCCAAAATCACGAATATTGCAGCACCACAGCAGTCATTCGTCCTTACGAACGACTGCAGAGGCTCTGCAACATTCACCCTATTTCCCCCCCACTCCCTACAACTGCTTCCCCCTCCCTTCCTGTCATGCCGGATATACTCACCTTGCAAAATTTGTCTCCTTTCTGTCACAGTTTCTTTCCCTTTGAGGGAGAGGAGAGTCAGCTTGGAAATGCCTTTCACAACGACAATGAAAGCTCCTGAATGCCATTAATATTGCACGAGTTCAAACACAAACACATCATGGCTCCCAAAAGCGTCCATTCTTGGGGGGGGGGGATTGTTTGCTTTGTTTGCATGCCTATGGGGCAAAGAATGGAATTGGAGTCAGCCGGATGCAGGAACTAATGCTGTCTGTTGCCCGGGTGTGCTGCTCTCTCACGAGTACTGGCCTTAGTTTGAGGGAAGAAACGAAGTCTTCAACTGAGTGGAGAGGCATTGCGGAGCCAGGCCCCTGCTTCTGCATCTAAGCTGCTGCTGCCAGTGGTGGCAGCCACCTGAGCAACCATGATCCCTCTCCCCAGTCAGCCACCCACCCCACCCCACCCCACCCCACCCCACCCGACCTACTCCTTGAAGAAAGCGGAGATGCAGCAGCAGGATTGCTCTCAAGAAGACCCGGATGCACTGCTCACTCATGGATGGCCTTATTGAGAGCAATGCCTCTGCTGCGCCTCCGCTTTTTTCCACTCAGAGCTGAGAAACCCAAGCTGCTGGCAGCAGCAGCCACCTGAGTGGCCATGATCCCCTCTCCCTAGTCACTCACCCCGCCCGAACTACTTGTTGCCTGGCGAGCCGGCTGGCACAAATCCTGACTGCTCTTCTCTTTATCATCCTCGGCAATCAAGTGACGGCAGCGACAGAGACTGTAAGCTCCATGTGGCTGCCAATGCATGCTTAGAAATGGAGCAAAAGGCTCGGTTTCTCAAGCTCCAGGCATACAGAGCTTGCAGTCTCTGTCAGGTTTCCATTTGGATAAAAAGTGTTTCAGAGCTTATGGAGCACTTCAAAACACAGGGATTCGTTGCATTTTGAAACACTCCATAGGCATTGAAACATTTTTTATCCGAACAGAAACCTGACAGAGACTGGAAGCTCCGCATGACTTCCAGTGGGGTGCTTGAGAAATGGAGCGTTTTGCTCCATTTCTAAGCATGCATTTGCACGCAGACGGAGCTCCCCAAGATATCTGTCCTGGTGAAAATTGTTTCAGCAGTGGGAGAAAGGAGTTGGGGGCAGGAGCAGGAGATAAGTCACTGCAAACACTGTGAGAGTTCAGGCTCCCATTCTCTGCAAAGAGCATCAGTGCCTGAACTCGCGTGATATTGCGGACACCCAAGAGCTTCCATCGACTCTCCTCTCCCTCAAAGGCAGAAACTGCACCCGAAAGGAGATGCATCTTTTCAAGGTAAGTGAGTCTGGCGTGGCAGGAAGGGAGGGGGAAGCATGAAGTATCTTAGTGGGTCGGGGAGGCCATGGGGGTCCTGTTCCATCACTATGGCCTTCCCCACCCTGAAATACCTCATGTTCACGAGCGTCTTAATGAGCAAGGAGAGATCTCATTCAAAATACAAGATTCATTCCCGCAAATTCTCCAGTGACATTCGTAACTTGAGGACTACCTGTATTGTGAAAAATACTATATTAATCTACCAATTTTTTAATAATAATACTTTAACTTCTTAGATTTCAGTACTTTTCATCTAAGTACCATAGCATAAGTATTTTTGTAAGGTTTATAGGTTCTATTAAACAGATTAAAAACTTTTAAGTTGACTTATTAAAACATAAGTAAGACTGTTTACTATGGATGGACCTTTCAGACCATATAAATCTTTAATCTACTAGTAAGTGCTGATATCTTGGCATCCACTGAGCTGTAGCAACTGTTGATATTCTTTCTGGATGAAGTATCGAAATCAAAATCCTTAGATTCTCCAGTGAATCAACAATTGCTGAAAATATATGGACACTTGGAACTAGTTATACTTATTGTAACCAAATAAAATACAATAGCTCTTCACATGAAAAAATATTAGTAGACAAATGTATCTTGCCAGAGGATCCTTTACTTAAAAGTGAAAAATTATCATATTAGTCTGAACTTATGACAGAACCTTAGCTAGGAGGTAATCACTTATATAAAATTATATAAACTCAGTCTCCAAAGAAAGGTGAGAATTATGGTCTCTTAAATTTATTACCTGATTGTTCTATCTCGCAATAACAGAATATCAAAATGTACACATAGAGAAAAGGGCATTTTCCTTTGCAGAATGAGATCAACTACCATTATAAAAATAAAATTTTCAAAAGGATTGTACAAACATTTGATTTTATCAGTAATCTTGATTTAACATTTTGATTCAATCTGCTCACCAAGATTTTTATGCCTGAATTAAAATAATAATACACAATGGAAAAAAATTCAATCATGCATTTTACCTTAGAATTAAGCAATGATTAAAGAAGTATTAGGGATGAGTATCCAAAAATCAACATTTTAATAAAACATTTACCTTATCAGTCAAGCATAATATTTTTTTCATTTATGCATTTCCTTCATGAGGAGCCATTTCTAAAATCTTTTTTCCAATCTGTAGTATTGTAAGTGATCTGTTACAGTGTTTATGGACTTTTACTAGAATAAAGAGAAAGGAAAATAAGACCAGTCTTAGGAAATATATTTAGATCAATTTCATTTAAGCCACCATAACTCAGTTATCTTAAACTGTTGGAAGTGCAGAATATACACACTCGTAAGCTATGCAAAATATTGCATGACAATATTAAGATTATCCAAGAAAATAAACTGAGCAACACTTGTGTTTAAGCCAGTTCTAATATTAATAGTGTCATTTAGTGACTTCAATTGATTCCTGTAAAATGGTCACAGAGAAACATAGTTGCTTAGTAAACCATGAGACACTGTGTGTATTGAGATAGATACATAGAGGGAGATGCTGAGAAGATCACTGGTTGCTGCAATCTCAGTCAAATAAAGATCTCTCATACAGTCTCCTATGCCTGACCCCTTTTTCCCATTTTTTGCCCCTTCATAGCGTAAAGTGATTGTTTAAACAAGCTATCTCTTATAGAGTTGTTTTCTCCCCAGCTCAGCCTCTCCTAACCACAAGTTAACAAGCTCAACTGTGACCTTAATTAGTTGATTAGAACTCTCCTTCTGGATGGCTCCCTGTAACTGATCAGATCTTAAGCCAATCTCACCCTTATTGCTAACTGGAAGAGACTGGTCCAGTTCAAATATAAGAGTGTCAGATTTTCATTAGATGCTCAGTGTGAAGCAACCTTGGACATATACTAAGAATGGCTTCCTTACTGTTTCGACTGTCTACAAAACTTATTGTTAAGCCTAGGAGATGATTTTCTGCCTATCTCTGCATAAAGCAGCTGTTCTCAACCTGTGGGTCGCGACCCTTTTAGGGGTCACACGAGCCTTTCACAGGGGTCACCTAAGACCATTGGAAAACATATATTTCCGATAATCTTAGGCAGGGCTTGTCAACCGCCTTCTCTCCCTCCCCCCTCCGCTCCACCTCACTTGTTTGTGGAAAATATGCTGCTTGGAAGCAGTTTGCATAAACTCTACCAAATGTGCCCTGCAGGGGACGCATGAAGAACGCAGACGCAGAGCAAGGCCCCGCCCTCCCCAGAGACTCATTGTGCAGCAACCAGATTGACTTCTTCTCATGCACGCAGATCAGCGAAGGAGAGGCTGCTGCAGCACCCAACTCCTGTGCCCGTTAGCTGGCGACCCCCGAACTTGCGCTTGTCAGCAGGGAGGTCTGGCGATGGCTGCCGGTCTCCTTTCCCACCCCGCCCATCCTCAACTCCTCTGCCCGTTCATGTCGAGCCCGTCAGGGCTTGACAGGGAGAGAGGGAGGGAAGGAGGGACTCCTCCTCCTCTCCTAAGCTTCAAAGCACGATCGGCTTCCCAAGGGTGCCACAATCCTCACGAAAGCAGGGAGGGGGGGAGAAGCAAAGGGGGCAAGAAAGCTTGCGGCGCGCAAGAAGGAGCACCTGTCAGCGTTGGTGATGAGAAATTCCCCACAAACCCAGGAAAGGGGTGGAGAAAAGGAGCCCCCTTTGGGAGGAAACCGCCACCTTCTTCTCCTTGGCTTTGTGCTCTTCTGTTCCTCGGCAGCCGGGCTGCCAAGCCTCTACTGGCTGGAACTTCCTTTCCTTCCCTCCCTCTTGGTCTCTTCCTCCTTCCCTCCCCCTCCCCCTTGTCCCTTCCTTCCTTTCACCTCCCACTTTGTCCCTCCTTCCCTTCCTCTTTCCCCTTGTCCCTTCCGTCCTTCCTTTCTTCCCTCTTGTCCAGGATTGGGGCGAGCCTCTACAGCTGATCTGCGCTTCTGCAGCTCTAGCTGCTCTCCTTGGCTCCTTGCTAGAGCTTTGCTAGAAAACATGCCACTTGCTAATTTAGCAGAAGAGCGAATCAGCTGTAGCCCGGCGCTGATCCTGGAGCTTCTGCTAACTTAGCAAGCGGCATGTCTTTCAGCAAGCAAGTGAGCTGGGCGGAACTCTCCTCTGTCTCTGCCTGTGCACAGGCAGGTTTGCTGGTAGCAAAACCCCCAGCCACGCTAGCAGCCTATCCCGCTCCCCTTGTCCCTTCCCAGGCACGGAGAGGGGGACGAAGGAAGGGACAAAGAGGGAGGGAAGGAACAATGAGAGAGGGAAGGAACAATGGAAGGGAGGGAAGGAAGGAAGGGACGGACAAGGGGAGAGAGGGAGGGAAGGAGGAAGAGACTAAGAGGGAGGGGAAGGAAAGGAAGGAAAGAAGGGACAATGGGAGAGAGGGAGGGAAGGAGGAAGAGACTAAGCAGGAGGTGAAGGAAAGGAAGGAAGGAAGGAAGGGACAATGGGAGAGAGGGAGGGAAGGAGGAAGAGACTAAGGGAGAGGAAGGAAAGAAGGAAGGGACAATGGGAGAGAGGGAGGGAAGGAGGAGGAGACTAAGGAGGTGAAGGAAAGGAAGGAAAGAAGGAAGGGACAATGGGAGAGAGGGAGGGAAGGAGGAAGAGACTAAGGGAGGTAAAGGAAAGGAAGAAAAGAAGGAAAGAAGGGACAAGGGGAGGGAAGGAAGGCAAGCACCCACCCAAGTCCCATCCCAGAGACCCACAAATTCCCCCCACAGGCACTCTGCAACCTGAGTGATCAGCTGGCCATGCCCCCAGGCCATTGATCACATGACCCTGGGACACTGTGAATGTCATAAATATGAATCAGTTGTCAAGGATCTGAATGTAAATCACATGACCCTGGGGATGCTGCAACAATCATAAGTGTGAAAAATGATCATAATTCGCTTTTTCAGTGCTGTTGTAACTTCACACGGTCACTAAGCAAATTGTTGTAAGTCGAGGACTACCTATACTTTCCCATTTTTTCCTTTTTTTTTGGTCAAGTTTTTGATACCCCCCGGCCAGCTGGATGGGGGGTTGGGGGTCACCACAACATGAGGAACTGTATTAAAGGGTCGCGGCATTAGGAAGGTTGAGAACCACTGGCTTACATGGATTCAAGTGTTACTGTAAGCAACAAAGAGAGACTCATTAGTTGGAAGGGAAGCTCTGTTATGGAAACCTATCTGGCAGAAGAAGAAGCCCAGAATACAACTGAAAAGAAGTGGAAATTAAAATTTTATGTAATGAATTAAAGGCAATTTAGAATTATGGACTGATTTAAGGACTAAGATTATGAGCGAGATGTAAGAGAAATGGGCGATTAATGGAAGATATATATTTAATTGACTAAGAATGTACTTTTTGAATTGATGGGTTATTGATATGAAAACTATTATTTTTAATAAGATGATTTGTTTGTTTGATGTCCAATGGATTGAAATGATTTAAGGTTTGGTATTATCTTTTCAGCTTAAAAAGTAAGAGAAAAAGGGATGATTAATGGAATATATATATTAAATTGATAAAGAATGGGTTTTTTTTACTTTTTTTAGAATGATAGGTTTATTTGTAAGAAAATTATTATGTAATGTTGAGTTAAGCTAATAAGATGATCTGTTTGTTTGATAACATGGATGTGATTAGTTATGAAAATTAACTGGATGAAATTTGAATTCTGTCAAAGGGATTGAAATGACTTAAGGTTGGACTTTATTTTGTCAGTTTAGAGAGATTGATTGATTGATGGATTAGATACGTATAGGATAGATTAATATTTTATTTTAAATAAGGGATATTAGTGGAAGAAGAAATAAACAAGATCTATGATAAAATTAAGGAATTAGAACATATTTGGAAGGGATACCCGAACTGATAATGTTTGTACTTAAAGTTATTTTGATTATGGTAGTGTAAGTTTATAAAGCTTTAAAAACAGGTTTAGGTTGAATAAATTTAAGCTAGAATTGGATTATTTCAAATAAAATATGGTACTTAAGGGAAAAAGAGAGGGAATATTTGATGTATTGATTGAATTATGTATATAAGTTTTGTCTGCGGATGTTTAACCACCCTAACACCACGGTGTGTCTTGAGTAGTTTGTTTTAAAAATCAAAAAACCAATAAAACTTGTCTTTAAAAAAAACACAACACCATTACATGCGAGGAAACTATTTAAGGTGTATTCTTTCATGCTATGGCATTGATAAGATTTGTGGGCAGGAAGACAGATAAAACCTTTTGAAAAATACATAAAATAGGGAAAGAATAATCACATTACCCTATCTTTCCTGTAAGAAAGCCCATTTAGAAGAGGGTTTTATTTGTTATAGGACTTTTATCCTGTCCCCTTTAATAAATGTTAGATTTTGATTTTTGAATGTTCATGTTACTCTACATCAGTGGTTCTCAACATTCCTAATACCGTGACCCTTTAATACAGTTCCTCATGATGTGGTGAGCCCCAACCATAAAATTATTTTCGTTGCTACCTCATAACTGTAATTTTGCTACTGATACGAATCGTAATGTAAATATCTGATATGCAGGGTGTATTTTCATTGTTACGAATTGAACATAATTAAAGCCGCTCTCGGGGAACAAGGCCTCGCTGCTTGAAAGTGATTTCTTGTTCCGGCCCCCTGAACCTCCCCCGGGGTACTGGTAATGAGCGAAATTCGGACCCTGGACTCAGGCTGCTGCTGCTTAATGCCAGGTCGGTGGTAAATAAAGCTCCCCTCATCCGGGACTTAATTCTGGATGAGGAGGCCGACTTGGCATGTGTGACTGAGACCTGGCTGACCCCAGAGGGAGGAGTTTCCCTCTCTGAGATGTGTCCAGCTGGGTTTCAGGTATGGCATCAGCCGCGACCCCAGGGAAGGGGGGGAGGAGTGGTGATTATAGCTAAGGAGTCACTCGGGCTGTGCAGACTCGCTGCTACTGAGATATCAGGTTGTGAGTCCCTCCTTATGAGGTTGGACCTAGGTGTACAGGTGGGCTTGTTGCTTACGTACCTGCCTCCCAGCTGCGTTTCAGCAGCCCTGCCCACGCTACTCGAGGAAGTAGCTGGGTTGGCGGTTGAGTTCCCCAGACTCATAGTCTTGGGGGACTTCAATGTGCCGTCACTCGGTGAATCATCTGGGTTAGCACGGGAGTTCATGGCTACCATGGCAACCATGGACCTGACGCAAGTAATCGAGGGCCCAACCCATGAGGGGGGACACACACCTGACCTGGTTTTCCTCTTGGAGCAGTTGAGATACGATCTGGGATTAAGGGGCTTAGAAGTGTTGCCTATGTCATGGACAGATCATTTTCTGCTGCGGCTTGAGTTTATGACACCTCTCCTCTCCCGCAGGGAGGTGGAACCGATTAAATGGTTCTGCCCCAGACGCCTGATGGACCCTATGGGTTTTCAAAGGGCGCTTGGGGAATTGCCGGATTCGCTCGTATACAGTTCGGCGGAGTCCCTAGTGACAGCCTGGAATCTGGCCACTACAGGGGCTCTAGACCGGATTGCACCGTTGCGACCTCTCTGTGGTAGCAGACCCAGGAGATCTCCTTGATTTACCGAGGAACCCAGGAGGATGAAGCGCCAGAAGAGACATCTAGAGAAGCAATGGAGGGTAAGCAGATCCGAATCTGATCGAACCAAATTGAGAGCTTATATTAAGACCTATTTGGAAGCGATCACTGCGGCAAGATCTCAGTATCTTTCCGCATTGATCGCGTCTGCGGATTCTCGCCCGGCTGCCCTGTTCAAGGTGACTCGTTCTCTCCTTGATACGGAGAGAAGGGAGGAACCTTTGCAGGGCAATGCTGAGGAATTTAACACTTTTTTCGCAGACAAGATCGCTCAGATCCGGGCTGACTAGGACTCCAATTGGAATGCAGTGTCGACTGACAATGAGTCAGTCGAGACGACAGAGGCCCGTCTTACTCTTGTGGAATGGGATGAGTTTGACCTGGTAACTCCTGATGATGTGGACAAGGCCATTGGAGCTGTGAGTTCTGCCACCTGTTTATTGGACCCATGTCCCTCCTGGCTGGTTTCGGCTAGCAGGGAGGTGACAGGAAGCTGGGTTCAGGCTGTGATTAACGCTTCGTTGAGGGAGGGGTCCTTTCCGGCTCCCTTAAAGGAGGCACTTGTGTGCCCCCTCCTCAAGAAGCCTTCCCTGGACCCGGCAGTTTTGAATAATTACCGGCCAGTCTCCAATCTTCCCTTTTTAGGGAAGGTTGTTGAGAAGGTGGTGGCACTCCAACTCCAACGGTCCTTGGAGGAAGCTGATTATCTGGACCCTTGGCAGTCTGGGTTCAGGTCCGGTTACAGCACGGAAACTGTTCTGGTCGCACTGACCGATGATCTCTGGCGGGCCCGGGATAGAGGTTATTCCACTATCCTGGTGCTTCTTGACCTCTCAGCGGCATTCGATATCATCGACCATGGTATTCTTCTGCGCTGGTTGGAGGGGTGTGGAGTGTGGGGCACCGTTTTACGGTGGTTCACCTCCTACCTCTCTGGCCAGTCCAGTGGGTGTTTGCAGGAGGTCAGAGATCGGCTCCAAGGCTTCTTCCGTGTGGAGTGCTTCAGGGGTCTGTTCTCTCACCTCTGCTTTTTAACATCTACATGAAGCCGTTGGGTGAGATCATCCGCCGACACGGGGTGAGTTGTCATCAGTATGCTGATGATACTCAGCTTTATATCTCTACCCCGCGTCATTACAGCAAAGCAGTGGAAGTGATGAACCGGTGCCTGGAGGCTGTTGAGGTCTGGATGGGTGCCAACAGGCTCAGACTCAATTCTGACAAGACGGAGTGGCTATGGGTTTTGCCTCCCAAGGACGATTCTAACTGTCCATCCATTACCCTGGGGGGAGAAGTTTTGTCCCCCTCGGAGAAGGTTCGCAACTTGGGTGTCCTCCTCGATCCACAGCTAAGCTTAGAACACCATTTTTCGGCTGTGGCGAGAGGAGCATTCGCCCAGGTTCGCTTGGTGCGCCAGTTGCGACCCTATTTGGATCGGGAGTCACTCCTAATAGTCACTCATGCCCTTGTCACCTCGAGATTCGACTACTGTAATGCTTTCTACATGGGACAACCTTTGAAGAATGTCCGGAGACTGCAGGTTGTCCAGAATGCGGCCGCGTGAGCTGTCTTGGGTCTTCCAAGACATGCTCATATCACTCCAGCCCTTCACGAACTGCACTGGCTTCCAATTGGTCTCCGAACACAATTCAAAGTGTTGGTTATGACATATAAAGCCCTTTATGGCAATGGACCAGGTTACTTGCGGGACTGTCTTCAGCCTCATGAATCCCAGCGACCGGTTAGGGCGCATAGAGCTGGCCTCCTACGGGTCCCGTCCATCAGCCAATGTCATCTGACGGGTCCTAGGACAAGGGCCTTCTCCGTTGCTGCCCCAGCCCTCTGGAACCAGCTTCCCTCAGAGGTTCGTACTGCCTCCTCCCTCCTAGCTTTCCGGAAACTTTTGAAGACCCATTTATGCCGACAGGCTTGGGGGGTATGAACTCTGTTCTGCCCCCGGTCCGAGGAATGTGCTTCCATTGTTGATTGTGTATTTGATTGTGTTTGCATGTTGTATGTATGGATTTTTGGATTGGATGTTATCATTATTATTAATTTTTATATGTAGCTGTATTGTTGTTGTGAGCCACCCCGAGTCTTGGGAGAGGGGCGGCATAGAAATTTAATAAAATAAATAAATAAATAAAGCATAGTGATTAATCACAAAAACAATATAACAATGCTCGCTGGAGAAGTTTACTCTTCCTTGCTCAAAAATGTTGGGAGGGAGGGAAGGGGAAGGAAGGAAGGAAGATTGAAGGGGAAAGGAAGGAGATGGAGAAGGAAGGAGATTGAAGGGGAAGGAAGGAAGGAGAGAGATTGAAGGGAAAGGGATGGAGATGGAAGGAAGGAAGATTGAAGGGGAAAGGAAGAAGATGGAGAATAAAGGAGATTGAAGGGGAAAGGAAGGAAGGATGAATGAAGGGGAAGGGATGGAGATGGAAGGAAGGAAGATTGAAGGGGAAAGGAAGGAGATGGAGTAGAAAGGAGATTGAAGAGGGAGGGAGGGACTAGGAAGGAAGGAAGAAAGGAAGGAAGGAAGGAAGGAAGGAAGGAAGGAAGGAAGGAAGGAGAGAGATTGAAGGGAAAGGGATGGAGATGGAGATGGAAAGAAGGAAGATTGAAGAGGAAAGGAAGAAAATTGAAGGGGAAAGGAAGGAAGGAAGGAAGGAAGGAAGGAAGGAAGGAAGGAACGAAGGAAGGAAGGAAGGAAGGAGAGAGATTAAAGGGAAAGGGATGGAGATGGAAGGAAGGAATGAAGGAAGATTGAAGGGGAAAGGAAGGAGATGGAGAAGGAAGGAGATTGAAGGGGAAAGGAAGGAAGGAAGGAAGGAAGGAAGGAAGGAGAGAGAGAGATTGAAGGGGAAGGGATGGAAATGGAGATGGAAGGAAGGAAGATTGAGGGAGAAAGGAAGGAGATGGAAAAGGAAGGAGATTGAGGGGGAAAGGAAGGAAGGAAGGAGAGAGATTAAAGGGAAAGGGATGGAGATGGAAGGAAGGAATGAAGGAAGATTGAAGGGGAAAGGAAGGAGATGGAGAAGGAAGAAGATTGAGGGGGAAAGGAAGGAAGGAAGGAAGGAAGGAAGGAGAGACTGAAGGGGAAGGGAAGGAGATGGATGGAAGAAAAGATTGATGTTTGGAGAGTCATGTTTTTCCAGATGGTGATGAACTGCAACTCCCAGCATTCCCCACTCTTGCCCTCTCCCAGCCGCCCCGCCGGGACCTGCCCGCCCCCCCAGTCTCCTGAGCGCCATCACAGCAGCAGGGTCGTGGGAGCCCCTTTCCACGTCGTGCAGCCCTTCACCGCCATGACCGACTCGTCGCACGCAAGAGGGGCGCGGTTGGAGCACCAGCTCCCGCTCGGAAGGCGCCAGTTCTCCCCTCCCGGCCTGGCCGGCTGTCCTCCAATGCACATGCAGGCATTGCCGCCACCTGGCCGCTTCCGAGGCCCAGAGACCTGGGAAGGAGCTGCTCCTGCCCGCCAGTCCCAGGGCTGAGCCGGGCGCCAGAGGGCCGAGGCGGCCTCAAACAGTGAGGGAGGCGGGTCGGGCGGCACGGGGAAGGTTCCGGTGCAGCGCGGAGGGTTGCCGGGGGCGAAGCGCAGCCGGGCAATCAGGAGATGTGGGGACTGGCTCGGCGCCACAGCTCAGCTCAGCCATCAGCAGCAGTAGCATGTTGCCAGAGCAGGGCGGAAAGAGAGGGGGCAGTGGTGGCAAGTCATGAAAGCAGCATCCACATGTTCAGGGTGCAAACGCCTTGGACGGTTTGGCTCCCCTACCCCTTTATTTACTGATCTGCCACAAGCTCGTGCAAACAAGCCCCAAGGAGTTCTGAACGAGCAGTCATTTAAAAAAAAAGCTTTAAGCAACGAGGCAGAAAGGGGAACTCGCTCACAGCTCTTTTTTTTCCCCTTTCTCGGCAACTGGGAAGGCAGCAGCCAGAGACGCCGCTGCACAAAGGGAGGTGGAGAGAGGGGCGAGGGGGAAAACCTCACTCAACTTTCGCCCTTATCAGACTCGGTTCCCTTCTGGTTGACCCCCTCCCACCCACCCGCCCCTTCACCTCCCGCTACAGATTGACACTACTCCTCAGTATTTTGCCAGGCTTTTTTTTTTACCTTGGCCCTGCACTTCTGCCAGACAGAAGCCAGGTAAGGACCTGAAAGACGCCGAGCAGGAGGTTCACAGCCATGGTGATGTGGCAGTAGCTGCTCTGCAATGGGTAGCGCAGCCCCGCCATGGTGCTGAGGCAGCTGCTTTCCTGTCGGCCCGAGCTGGCTGGTGGAAATAGCCTTGAGCAGAAATTCTCCTAGTGTCTTGGTTCCTAAGACCATCAGAAATATGTGTTTTCCGATGGTCTTAGGCAACCCCTGTGAAAGGGTCGTTCGACCCCCAAAAGGGTCGCAACCCACAGGTTGAGAACCGCTGATGTAAGCCATCTTGGCTTTTGCATTGGCCTCTGTTTCTCTTAACCATAAAATTTCGTTGCTTCGCATAACTAGTTATGCGACCCCCGAGCTTCTCTTTCAAATGATACCTATACTTAAAAAAGATGCGAATTTGGAGGAGTGGCAGAAGGGCATTAATAGATTTATCTGGAATGGGAAGAAACCAAGGGTTAAGTTAAAAATAATTCAGGGTACAAGGGAAAGAGGTGGTTTGAAAATGCCTAATCTCAAGTTATATTATGATGCAGCTGTTTTAGTAGCAATAAGTGATTGGGTCAATTTAACTAATGATAGAATATTGAATATTGAAGGGTATGATTTATTATATGGTTGGCATGCATATATAGTTTATGATAAGAAGCTGGATAGGAGTTTCAAAGAGCACCTATTGAGAAATGCTCTGCTGCGTATCTGGAAAAAATATCAGTACAAATTAAATGATAAGATTCCTGTTTGGACAGTTCCCAGACACGCAATAGAGAATATAAATAGAGAACAATTACATGATGTGGTGCAATATGAGAAACTCCTACTTAAAGAAGGGAATGCTTTACAACTGAAGCCCCTGAACACTTTAAGGGACGAAGGAATGATTCTTACTTGGTTTCAATATTTACAATTGCACACTAGATGGAAAAAAGATCAGAAGATTGGTTTATCTCAAATAGATGAAAACTTAATTAAACAAATTAGAGATCAAAGGCTAATGCATATTAAAAGATTGTATAATGCACTGATTGAAATTGATTCAGAAACTGAATTAGTTAAGGATTGTATGATAAAGTGGGCACAAAATTTTGGACAACCAGTCATGATGGAAACTTGGGAGAGGATTTGGGTGAAAAATGTAAAATTTACACAAGCGCAACATTTAAGAGAAAATTTTTACAAAATGTTTTATAGATGGCATTTGGATCCGAAAAAACTTTTATGTATGTACCCTAATTTACAACCTAAATGTTGGAGATGCGAATGTATGGATGCCACTTATTTTCATGTATGGTGGACTTGTAAAAAAGTGAAAGCTTTTTGGATAAAAATTTGGTGGGTACTTCAAAATATTTTGAAAAAACGTATTGAATTTACACCACAGTTGTTTTTATTAGGTATTATAAAAGATTGTACCACTATAGAGATGAACTTGATTTTGGACTTGATTACAGCAGCGAGACTGTTGGTGGGACAATATTGGAAGAAGGCAGAATTACCATCTATTGCAGAATGGACTTTGAAAGTTATAAATTTGGCAGAAATGGCCAAAGTATCTGCTTACTTGAAAGATCACTCAAATGAAAAATATATGTTGGAGTGGAAAAAATGGATAGAGTATATCTAAGGGAAATATCAATCCAAGAAATTGTTTTTAGCATATAGTTAAATTTTTATTAGGATTTATATATTAATTTTGTTTACCCTGTACTCACTTTGGGAAGCTGGGGGGGTATGTTGGGGAGGGTGTTAGATTGTTAGATTGTTTTGTACTCAACTGTAATACTTGTAATATATAATAAAAAATGCTTACTGAGAGAGAGGAGTTGCTTGGACAGTACCTCTGGACTACATCTGAAGGGGGGTGAGAGGGAAGAGTAAGAAAGGGGAGAGGGAAGTAGGAAGGTTGGGGCAGAAGAGGTGAAGTGGAGAGAAAGGGAAGGAGAGAGATGGAGGAAGGGGGAAGTAGGAGAAGATAGGGAGGAAGAAAGAGGGTGGATGTGGTGTAGGGGGTGCTGTCCGGGCAACACCTATAGTTAAGTGTAGGTATTTAAACTTTTGTATGTTGAAAGATGGAAGAGGATGTATTATGTTGAGTTGTATATCTAGGTTTTTATTCTGGGATTTTATGTATTTTTTGTTAAAATTATAAAATTAATAAAATATATTTTTAATTTTTTTTTGTTGCTTTAACATTTCAAATCTCAGTCTTTGCTTTTCCTGGTCCTCAAAACTATAGGTGAACTGCTTATCAGGCAAAGTCAATTTCTCTTTATTCTCAGTTAAGTCCTCTTCTTGTGTAGTCTGTTTCATAGAATAATCAGAAGTAGTTTGAGAGTCGATTTTGACGTTTAAAGGAGAGGTTCTGGCTCTTAGTTCTGTAGTAAACTCTTTCATTATAGCACATATTTCTTCTTTAGCCTCATAAATCTTTTCCAGAATAAGTTTACAATTTAAGTGTGAATGCAGCTCCGTTTTAAAAGTTATTCAGCTTTTTTCAATATTAGCTTTTGGCCAGTAGATGTCCTCAGTAAGCTAATGGGGCTCTTACAGGCAAAAAAAAGAAAGAAAACAAAGTAGAAGGAAAGATAATTCAGGACGGAGAGAGGGAGGAAAGGTCTCACCCGGATTCACCACGGTGGTTCTTTATGCTTAGATGATTTTCTGACTTCAGCTGGCACAACAAAGTGATCGGCCATTTTACTGACTGATCTTCTTCTCCATCAGCCCTATGGAGTTAACTCGGACTGTAGGGAGAGCCGCCGCTCCACTTCAGCCGAGCAAAAGCCTCCTCGACAGTGGTTACTCCTCCAGGGCAATTTAAGACCTGCATAAGAGTCTACTGTAGAGAGAAAGGCAGCCATCGAAGAGCGAAAGCTCTTCGTGTGGCTGAAGCTGCCTGATCCGGAAGCGGAAGTGCATGTAATGGTGTTGCAATACCCATTTGGTTACATAGGGCTATCACACTGCAAAAATCTAGATATCCACGAGATGGCAGAAAAGAGAAAGGGAAAACACAAATGCTCAACTGAATTTCCCATTCCTGGATAGCCGGAGTACAGGAAAAGAAAAGGCTAGTCAATTTCCCACTGCTCCACAATGAACCAGAAAGGCAGTCATGTGTACAATACATGCTCAAATAAACATACTTATTTCTGTATATTACTATAACTTGTTTGATTACCTGAATATCAAACTATCCATGAATTCCCGCCCAAAAGTAACATTTTTATATACATTTATGTTCTAACTTATCTGAATTATTCATATTTTTTTCTTTAGATTAGTTCTGAAAAACACAAGTAGAGACAATCCAGCCCATATCACATGGTTGTTGTTGTGGGGAATACAGGAGGAAGATGATGTGTTGGATAATGTTCACTGCCTTGAGTTATTTGTAAATTTGGGGTACAAATAAATAAACGAGATAAGCATGTATAACCAACATATTTAAATCCCATCCTGTTAGCTCATCTTCAAATGATTTTCCAACGCATCCTTAGTAAAAGGAGTTAATCTAAATTTTAACTTTTTACAAGTTTTTTTATACCTCCTTTATTTTTATAAATAACGTAAGGCGGCAAAACACACCTAATATTCTTCCTTCCTATTTTTCCCACAACAACAACCCTGTGAGATGACTGACAGAGAGTGACTGCCTAAGTTCACCCAGCTAGCTTTCAAGCCTAACATGGGTAGGATTTATTGAGGGTTTTTTTTAAGGTTTCATCGATCAATTCTATTCCTGAAAGCATTTTCGGCCTGTAAAGAGGAAACATTTTATTGCATATGAATAGTGACTTCAAGCACATCTTAAAATCATGTGGTGGTGTTTAAATATCTGATGAATTCTTTGCAGCTCCTCAAGATTCCAGAATACTGTAATTCCTGATTGTCTCATTCTACATGATCCTGTCCAATTTCCAGGTATTCCTGGTCTTTTCCCTATGCATTTACATACCACAGGAATCTCTTTACAGAAAAGTAACTTGAATTCACAAAATGAGTGACATATAAATTTAATAATAAAATAATAAAATTTGTGATGAGAAAAAAGGGGGCAGAAAGGTCTGTTTTTATAAGCTCAATTGCAAAGCTAAATATTCAATGGCAGAGGTCTTAAATTGCAGCTTAACTAGTATATTAAACCAACCATGTCTTTCTATTTCCCTTAAGTAATCCAATATTGCTGAATGCTCAAATAGGGCATATGGTACCATCCTTCACCTATCAGATACAGTCACTAAAATCCAGATAAGGATAGTATAATTGCTGGCAGTCACACAAGTAATGAAGATTGGCTACAATTTTATAAATCACCAAGAGATTACAGTACTGACAAACTAGAAACCCTGATGTGTTTTTTAGTTCCTATTTTTTTCTTTACAGTTATGAGAAAAAATTGTGTTGTCATTGAAACTAAACCTGCAGTGAGTACTGGTCAGTGTGCTTTAGGCAATGCGTTGTGATTGAATTTTTGACAGCTAATTAAAATTTACTGCACAATGCAGATTGATGACAATGACTATTAATATAAGCACTGTGCATAGCTGGGCCCCAAAAAGTGTAAATATTGGTGAACTAGGAAGAGCTGATATGTTTGATCAAGAATAAATGAGCAACCTATTATAGTAACCCACAAGTTTAAATGAGCAATATTAATGAACTGATTGAGGAAAATCAGTAGATTATGGAAAGGAAAATTGCTGTAAAGCTTGGCATTTCATAGAATATGTGTTGTTGAATATTAGAAAGTTTGTGCTAGATGGGTTCCTTGTATGCTGATGAGAAAGATGAACACATTGAAACTATAAAAATGGAGGTGAAGAATTTCTGCATAACATGACAAACAACAAAACATGGGCACTTCGTTATGACACAGACATAAAGCATCAGTCCATGGAATACTGTCATAAAACATTCCCAGCAAGGGGAAAAAACCTCTAGGCTTTGGCAGAAAAACTCATGGGTACAGGTTTTTTGGAATGCAGATGGTGTTATTCATAAGGATTTCCTCACGATATATCTGGGTGACACTCAAAACTATGAAACAATTAAGCATAACAGTTTGGAAGCATAACACAAGAAATAAATTTGTTGCAACATACCTTAGGCCTCACATCTCACTAGCCACCAAGAGACAATTGCAAAGTTGGATCTAAATCTTACCTCATATCACATAAGGTTCAGAATCCATGTCATGTGACTTTCACCAATTTCCAAAGTGAAAGAAATATCTTTGTGGGTATCTAACTCAAATAAAGTGCTGGAAGGAATTGTCAGGACCTGATTGAAAAGACAAAGTATGGAGTTCTTTGTGATGACTTTAAGAAACTATTCCACCATTGCCAGAAATGTGCAACAAATGGGGACAATGTGAAATAGTGAATCAAGTAACTAAAGAGCTCAGGAAAATATCATTTTAAAATATCCTCATTTAAACTAAAGTTATGGAAGGAGGCATTGCTTCTAATTAAATTCTTATATTTTAAAAAATAGTTCAATGTGCTCTTACAATATGCCTCTTTTGGTGAGACCCAAAAGAAGCATCTGAAGGCAACCTGTAGGATAGTAATCTTCTAAGGTAATAGCTTACTATTCTCTGTCCTCTGTCCTCTCCCTTATTGTCATACTAGTGTTTCTGGGGTAGCTGTACAGATTTCTGTACAACTATCATCTATATTTCTATTTTTTAGAATTTCTATGGGTCAAGAATAATTTGCATAAGATTACATTGATAAGAAGCTTTTGGACTCCAAACATTACTTTCTTTTTAGAGTAAACAATAAAATCAGATGGGGCAGGGAGTCTGGCAGTATGATGTCCATTCATGCCAGACTACAGTACTTGTTCCAAGAAGATATCCATGATTTGTCTTTTTATTTCTCCTTTAAAAAATTCTAATGCATTTCAAAACATCTTTAATGTGGCATGTAAAGCTTTTTTTTAAAAAAAATTCCACTGGGGAAGTGAAAGCCTCTGGGTTTGTGTAGAACAGACCAAAAATAATTGAACTGTATCTTGAATATTCTATACAGCTATAAAGTACCCCTGCCCCCAAGGCAATCAACTCTATGGTACTGGAATTGAGAAATATGCTATTTTTGTACTGACTGCTAGGTGTTCTAAATTGCATTAATTGCTTCAACATTTTACATATGCAGATAATTAGCTATGTACCCATCTGCCTGATTGTTAAAAAATGTACTGATGGGGCAGCTGTAATTGCTTACTGGCATTTAGGACAGAACATGAATGGCTGATGTATCCAGAATATTTATATAAAGCACTGATGCTGTTTTATATAGAATCAAACATTTGGTTCAACTACTAATATTGTTGATGCTGGCAAAAACATTTTTCTAGTATTTCAGGCAGAACTTTCCTAGGATTTCATAGGCAACCTTCTTATCCTGACTATATACTGTATCAGTTTTTGGTTTTGTTTTGATTTTGTACTTTTAAGTCAGTGTTGGTGGTGATTGCCTGTACAAGTCCCTACAATTTTCTTGGCAATATTTTTGGAAGTTTGCCTTCTTCCTGGAGAGAGAATGACTAGCTGAAAGTTCAAGCAGTTGGCTTCACCTCTAAAGTAGGATTAGAGTTGATATTGTCCTGGTTTCTAGCCTGGTACCTTAACCATTAGCCCAAACTGGCTCTCTACATTGAACTAAAGCCCCCAAATTCTTTTCTGTTGAACTTTATCTCTAATTATTTCGTGGATATTTCCAGGTAGCTCACTTGGCACCAGTTAAAAAATGGTTAGTCATTAGTTTCTTTGGGGATTCCCCCCCCCCTTCAATTTCCCAGTCTAGCCTACATTCCTGAGACTCCCACTTAGGTACAAATCAGACCTCAACCTCTTTAGAGGTTTTTTTGAGTTAAGAGCAAAATCAGCCAGGTCCAATCATTTGCTGAGGCCTTAATAACTACAGCTCTTATATTTTCCAGGCTTATAAAGAAGCTAACAACTGAATAAATATGAATAAAGAGAACAATGTTACAAAAAAAGTTGAACAGTTTGAAAATGTAGCAAGATAGAACAATGAAGTCTAATATACCTGAATGAAATAAGGAGCCCAAGATAGACAAAATGTGTGTGGGTGGGAAAAGAAACCCAGTAGCCAGAATAACTTTCACATAAACATATCAGATTCGTGCCAATATGAATACTGTAAAATACACATGCCACTGAAATCTAAATTGTATTCAAGAGTTAAATTTTGCTTATAAACTACCACTTCAGGATACTCAACTGCCTACCTCATTAAGTAATTTAATGCACGTAGAAGTATTTCTTCATCCCACTTCCAAATCACTCAGAAGGTGAAATTAAGAACTATGCATCTCACTAGCAGACTTCATACTCTTTTAAATTGGGTAAATAATTCTGATTAATATACTATGACAAGTACACACAATCATTACAAAATATAAGCGATACACAAAGTTTGCAAAGACAGCATGTTCCAAACCTACCGGTAGCAAGTGTCATATTTTTGCCAAAGAAATAAGCTATAAATGAAGCAGGCAGATCAATTTCAGTAGTGCTTTAATCAAGCACTTGGCCCTTCAAAGTGAACACTAACAGTACTGCATTGTACAATATATGAAGTTGGGCCCATATGAATTATGCAGCTAAGTAACACTTAAGTAGAATACATCTATAGATTCTGCAAAGCCCACAAAGATACCATTACAGTACCCAATTCAGGTCTTTATAAACGTCACGTGTGACGCCTGCTAGCCTTTTTGGAAATTAATAACAGGTAATCGAGGGGACGTGTTCACCTTAAAGAGAAACCGAACGCAACCTACAAAAGATCAAACAAAATCGTCCCTTTCGGGCTTAAACTTCACATTTGACGGACAAGTTCTGGTGTTTTCCTTCTCCGCGTCCTTTTTCTTTTCCCATTACCTTTGCACAGAAGATCAGCACGCGCGTAAGTTACCCAGCTTCCCAAAAGATCCTCATAGACTCTGTCCCCACGTTTCACTCCGCAGGATCCTCTACTTGGGACTGCCGCGGATGAACCCCTTTCCCCGCCATGACTTACTCCGCAGAAGCTTCAGACTTAAGTCGCCATAAGACCCCCAAATCAGAACGAATGAACAACTGGAGACTCCCTCCTCAATTACGCATGCGCAAGCATTCATTCTCTGTTTCCTGTGGAACGCTCGACAAGAAGGCTTTCGGCCACTCCCCCACCTCCCTCTTCCCAGCATTCCAAGCGGCGGATATCGCAAAGAGATTGTCTCCAGGTCGGTGTGGGGCTGACTGGGGCGTGTAGTCTTTCGTACGACGCTTTCCCTGGAAAGGGAAATACTTCGCTCCTTAGCATTGAGCTGTCCATGCCTTTTCCTTTCCCGTTTGCGCGAGGGTCCGTTAACTCCGTTCCCTAAGGAGCGCGGGTCTCTTTATTGCCTGGCATTCATTTTTCTACCCGTGCTAGATAGTGCTGTCCCACTCGGAGCGTTTGTAAACGGTTCGTCGAGCAAGGCATTTTGGGACTCGGAGTTTTCTAGGCGGACTGCCCTCTGGGCATTGTAGTCCCGCGGGAGTTTTGACCGGGCACTCGTGCCTCTGGAAGCGTATCCGGCCTCTTGTGAATGTAGGCGAGGGTTGTTTGATCAGGTTGCTTAGCAGCGGCCGTCCCCATCTTAAACGACTACGGATGTCAGCGAGGGAAGACAAAGGGAAGAGGCTGAAAGGTGGGAGGAGAGGCGGTGGAAAGTAAGCGAATCAGCACAAGGGGCGGCTCGGGGACCGGGGAGAGGCTTGGGGAGAGACGGGGACTGATTCCGCTTCTAGTCGGGGTTGAGGGAAGGAGACCGAGTTGACGCTGGGATTACGCCTGGCACCCTCCCGTTTCTGACTGAGCCTTTATGATCTTTTGGGATATTTAAACCTCTCTTTCCTGGAGGAACAGTCCTTGGCAAGCGAGATAGGGTGGTTTCTTATGTGCCTAACGTGCCTTTTAGGCCGTCCAATCCTCTGGTGTGGTCCAAATACATGTGAAAGGCCTACGTGTATTCTGCCTCTGGCGGAATGGCCACTAATCCACAATGCTTTCGGCATAATAGACTCTCTCCCTCTTTCTCCTGTAGCATAGATAATCTTAAGGCAGCGAAAAGTTTTCCGCCCCCCCCCTTAAGGCCCAGCCAAGTTCATGGGAGAGAGAAGCATTGGCTGGGCAGAATAGACCAGGTCTTTGCTGGTCTGATCTCATGTTTTCCTTCCTGCACATTATTTGATGAAAAAGGAGAAAAAATGGTGTCTTGGAGAAAGTGGACCATTATGTTCCAAAACATTAAAACATTTTCAATTTGTGAAGAAAAGATATTATAGAAGCCATGTGGAGAAACAGCAAATAAAATAACATGGGGAAAAATTATTTTATCTTCTCCATTGTTTATAAAAAATGCCTGCAAAGAAACAATATTGATTGCAATTTTGACTAGTTGAAAATTGTAAGACCCCTGGACAGAAAAACTGCTATAAAACACTGCTTTTAATGTTGCTTTGACAATTGGAAACACATTGGATTACAAAAACTATATATAAAGATAGGAACTATATAAGATTTGGTTGTTTGGATTTTAAGATTGGATGGTTTGACAAAGCTAATTACAGAGACTATGGTATTGGTGAAAGACTATCGAGGGGAGAGACAAAATGGATGTTGCATACTTAACTAAAAGTGACAGGAAACCACACCTAACTTTCCCTTCTGAATGCCCCAGCCTGGAACATCAGGGATCTGCAGGAGCAATACTCCAAGACGAGGCAAATACTTTCCAGGAGGAAATGTATGTAATGCTGTGACAGATTCAAATGACAATTGTTTCAAACTATGATGAGATTAAAAACAACTTTCATGACATAAATGAGCACATCTCCGACCTAAACTTACAATTACAAAACTCAGAAAACGACAATAAAGAATGAATGAACAAATCAGATAACAGAACATAAACCAGAGGAAAGTGACCCAAATGGGGAAACTACAAATGAAGAGAACCACAGCTTAATACAAACAAAAGAAAATCTGCAAAATTTTACCATAACAATGAAAATGGAAAAGATATTTTATCTTTCAGAACTTCAAAACAAACTTAAGGATAAGAAAGAAGATCTAACAAAATGGATTATACAGCTGCCAGGAGAATCATTAGAATTTGGAAGACACAAAACATACATTCTACTTAACTTGTCTTTCCTATTCCCGACAATATTCATAAAAATACAGGAAGAATCCTCTGGCAAGTGGAACATACTGACATGGAAAGCTACATGGCAAAAGCAGAAGGCTAGAGTTAGATTCAAGAGACTCGATTCGACTTACCAGATAGTGTACTATATGATTAAACACTTGTTTTAATATGGTTAAAATAATGGTAAATGTTGAATATAAAGGGGCCCTACAGTAAGAGGGATAAGATATATAAGTAGCATAATATTTTTATAATATATGAGATATAATTAATTTTGAGAAAATTATGACGGATAAGAATGGTCTGAATACTGAGGGGAAATTAAGCTTAAATAAGAATCTTGAAAACAGGACTCATAGTGACTTAATAAGATTACTTTTACAAATATAGTTGAAACATAAGCCGTTCAGAAAAGATGTTACATGTGGATGTTATTGTTATTGGTACAAACACAAGAAAAATGTTTATATCCAACCTTGTATGGAAAGTATTAAGAATTATATTCACTTAATGTTGACAACTAATATATTGATTATGGAACTATAGAAATTAATTATTATTGTTTTTAAATATATGAACCCAGACAACACGCTGTTTACTAAGCACTAAAGATAGTTATTGTAAAAAAATCAATGAACTATATTAAAAAAACCTATCAACAGATTCCACACATTGTAAAACCTTGTAGAAAAGCAAAGCTGCTTGATGTGAGAGGAGTCTGTTCATTACTCATTCATTCATTTATTCACTGATTCTTTCAGTTATGGAATGCTTACTAATATGAAGAAAAAATGAAAACAAAAAAAAAGTGGGAGGGAGGAGTTGAATAGAATAATCCAAAAGCTTGATGACTTAGAGCTATAGAAAGTTTCCTGTCCTGGGGGTTACAATTGCTTGTTGAGCAGTGCACTGCTGTCTATACCGCAAAAAGTAGTGGAGCTCTTAAGATGTGAACTAAATTTGTTTTGATTTATATTTAAATTTAACACTTTACATTAACATTTGTTATACATCTCAAAATGGCACTGTAATTTCAAAGCCTTACATTGCAAGGTTGACAGGTTTAAGCATGTCACAAAACTGAAAATGTTCTATATGGTTATAATATTATGCACATTCTTAGAAATAATCTAATTGAATTTAATAGAATAGAATAGAATAGAATAGAATAGAATAGAATAGAATAGAATAGAATAGAATAGAATAGAATAGAATAGAATAGAATAGAATAGAATAGAATAGAGCTGGAAGGGATCCTGGAGGTCTTCCAGTCCAGCCCCCTGCTCAAGCAGGAGAACCTACACCATCTCGGACAGGTGATTGTCTAGTCTTTTCTTAAAAATCTCCAGTGATGGAGCACCCACAATTTCTGGGGGTAAGCTGTTCCACTGGTTGATTGTCCTCACTGTCAGGAAGTTTCTCCTTAATTCCAGGTTGCTTCTCTCTTTGAGCAGTTTCCAACTATTGTTTCTCGTCCTTCCCTCTGGTGCTTTGGTGAACAACCTATTATGTCTGGAATACTGCTATTATGTCTATCAGTTTAGATAGAAACAAGATTGGTAATCCTAGTTATAGATGTTTTAATAGGTACAGACATATAGAACTAATTTGTGCAAAGGGATTTTTGAATCTGTGGTCTTCCCAATTAGAGAATTCCAAAATATCAAGGATAATTGTTCTGAAATAGTATTTCAGATATTGTAGTTATCGCTTGCATTCATTCACAATCTGCCCCAAACTTTATGGTAATCAAATATTTTATTAATACGAAGATTAAAAACAATTAAAACAAGGAAATGGTAAGGGAACCCCTTAACATAATATCAAATCCAAGAAGTAGAATACATACAAACACTTAACATTGGATCATTTTCAAATTTTCTTATTAATTTTTACAGTTGCCCCCATCTCAACTTATGGCATTCCTAAGTGAGCATGTTGAGGACCTATACATAGAAATAAAAATATTTTGGGTGCATAAATAAAAATGTTGGCTTTTAGTCTTAAAATATTTAACTCCTTATATTTAGTAACACTTCATTTGAGAGTCAATGTGGTAGTTAAGGGGTTGGATTAGGAAAGGCAAGATGAAGTTCTATTCCATTCTTGGTTAATGGAAGCTTAGTGAATGCCTGTGGACCAATAGCCACTCAATCTAAACCTGCCTCATAGAATTGTTGTTAATGGGGAAAGTACTGTTGTTAGATGTAATAGCTTACTAATAAAAATACTATAAATGCTATACTGAATAATTCTGGTAAATGTAATGAAACCTTTTCAATGTGATTAATTTTTTTCAGAAGTAAATGAATATTCAGGATGGCACCTATTTTGGAATGGAAGAAAATTATGAGAGTAGATCCTGATGCTTTGCCTCGTCAGGAGGAACTAGCAGATAGTTTGTTTGAGACTGTGGCCAAGGTACTTTGCATGATATATTCAATATGTCAGTAATTAAAAGTATTTAATATGTACTTCTTAAATATTTATATTTTATATATTTTAGGTTGATGGTAATGCTTTGAAAGATGACACTCCTGCACATTTAATTCAACTGTTTAAAATTTCTCAATCATTAATGAAGGTCAGTACTGATATATCGTTAAGATTTCTAAATAACATTTTTATAAACATTTATTATAATACTTTATTTACTTATATTCAATATAATCTTAAGTGTCTAGCAATCATCAAACCATTATGAATACATGAAAAATACTCCCCTCCCACAAAAATACATTGTATGCCATCAAGATATCCCAGTAATCCTGTACTAAATTATACATATGTTGTGCTCAACTCCTATCCCCATCCAGCTTTTGAGGGAAGAGTTAAGTCTTCATGGCCCGCCAGAAAACTAACAGGGTAGGGGCCTTCCAGATCTCAGGGGAAAGGCTGTTGTATAGTATATGTCAGCGGTTCTCAACCTATGGGTCGCAACCCCATTTGGGGTTGAATGACCATTTCACGGGGGTCGCCAAACAACGCAGTCCGCCATTTTTTCCCCTTTTCCTTAGCTGTGCTACTCCCTCTTATTCTATTGGCTTTTGAAAGCCAATAGAATAGACTCTCTTGAATAGAGTCTAATTCTATTGGCTTTCAAAAGCCAATAGGAATTATCCAGGCTGTCTCCGCCCTGCTGAGCCCGCCAAAAGTCCCAGTCTGCAAACGGTGCTGCAAGTTGTCTGCAGCGAAGGCGAGCTCTCCGGAAGTTTCCACCCCTCCCTGCTGAGCAACTACTAAAACTGTAAGTAAAAGAGGGCCAGGGGTGGGAGGTGGGAGGCTGGCGGGCGCAGGGAGGGTTTTTGGCGCGTGTGGGACCTGGCGGGTTTTTTACCTCCCTTGGGCTGGGCCAGCTGGTGGCCCAGCCTGTGGTCGCCCTGCGCCGTCGCCGCCATGGCCACCCAGGAGCACCTGAGCACCTGGGCCTGCCTGCCGCCGCCCCGAACAGGCAGCGGCCTACGCCTTGGCCGGCGCAGGGGGCAGCACCACGCATGCGCGGTGCAGGGGGCAGCACCACGCATGCGCGGCGCAGGGGTAGCACCACGCATGCGCGGCGCAGGGGGTAGCACCACACATGCGCAGCGCAGGGGGTAGCACCACGCATGCGCGTGCAGGGGTAGCACCACGCATGCGCGCGCAGGGGTAGCACCACGCATGCGTGGCGCAGGTCGGGATCGCGGCCTGAAAAAGGTTGAGAACCGCTGGTATAGATGGTTGCTGCAAAGAAGGCACACCAGATTATATTGTTTAGTAAAGAGGACTGGAATGTACCCACCTTATCTGATCCGGTGGGATGGATATATATCCACAGGAAGAAATAGTCCTATAGAATATAGATAATTTGGCTCTGTGTCATTCAGACCTTTAATTGTGATAACTAGTGCTTTGAATTGCACCTGGAAAGAAACTGGCAATCAATATAAACTCATTTCCCAGTAATCTAACACAGACAGACCTCAGAGTGCCCAGAACTATATGTGCCACTGCATCCTGGAGTAGTTGAAGCTTCCAGGTGGAGGTAAACGCTATATCTGTGCTATAACCTGGTCTACATCCAGACTGAAAAGAGTCCTGATAATCTGCTTTTCTTTAATCTTTGAAACTGAGTGCCTAGCCCTTCAACAATTTTCCCTTAAAATTTTAAAGTTGGAGACTGAAATTTGTTCAACCCTGTCAGATCCAAGGATGGTTTTTTGAGAAGCGGGTAGCCTGTTGCTTCTTTTAAGGCAGGCAAACTCATCCCCTCTTATAAACAGGTGTTAACCTCTGTTTATATCCAACTATATGCCATCTTCCAAAAACCTTAACTAGCCAGGAGGAGCATGATGCACAACTCACAGCTGCAAGGACCTTGTGCATTTCCTTAGGACCTGAAAGTCATCCCACACAATGGAGCAAGATTGTGCACTTATTTCCATAGGACCTGCCCAACAGGAATCCAGCTTAGAACAAATCCAAATAACTTTATCCAACAGATTCTTTGAATAGCCCTCACAGAGGCCTTTCAGGGGCACTCCAGACTCTTATTTACGCAGAAAAGACTGGTTACATGAAACAGAGCCACTGATGGTGTCAACATTGTAACATTGGATGCTCTGACAACTGATAGAAATTGCAGCCATTTTTACTTTGCTTTTAACATGTTTTTTCTGTTTAGAAATTAGATGTTGAAGAGGGGATGGGGTGAATGCTTGAGCTCAGCTAGCCATAATAATAATGCAGCTCCATAGGAACTCAAGGACATAAACCGACTTCTGGTTCCGGATTGCGGCGCTTGCAGCTGCGCGAGGAGACTGGTCTCCTCACCAGCTGATTCTCCGCTGCCGGTAGACCCTTAATCGGGTCGAGAAGCCACCTTAGAGGGGTGGCTACCAGTGAGGAGGTCCTCGTCGTCCTTGGGAGAGCGGCAGCTTCTTCCAAGGACCAAGATTGCTCCTTTGGGCCGACGGTGGAAAGAACGGCCAGTAAAATGGTCGTTCACCTTGCCGCTGTAACCAGAAGTCAGAAGAACATCTAAGCACAGGAACCACCGTGGCTGAGCCGTGTGAGACTTTTTCCCTTTCCTCTCTTGGTTCTCCTTTTTTTTGTGCCTGTAAAAAGCACTTTTGAAATCATTTCCCTGCTCTGAGGCGTTGGTGAGTGTGGAAAAAAGAAGCTTATGAATTGAATTAATTTAAATTGACTTTTTTTCTCTATTTTTATTTTTTTTTCACTTTGGGGTCTTGGAAAACTTTTTAATATTGAATCTGCTATTTGATTTGAATTCTCCTTTTTTTTTCTGTTTCCTGATCTTGTTTATGAGATTCCTGGTCTATGGGAGAAGATTTTACATTGTACTGAGGACACCTTGTGGAAAAAATCAAAATTGCAACTTTCTCTTTTTTTCTGATGATCAGGCTTACTTTGACTTTCAGATTACCATAAAAGGAAAAATACAAAGAAAATTAACAGCTGTACTGGTGGGGGTGGACATTGATTAAATGTTTTCTGAACATAGCCTCTACTAAATGATACAGACTGTTTCTAATTATTTTTGAAATGGAGCAACCCTTGGTTCAACTTGACTATAAACTTATACTGGAAAAACTTTACAAAGCTACTGATGAAATACGTTCGCAAATAAAAGAATTTACTATGGAAATAAAAAACAGAAATTCTGCTTTGAATCTACAAATTGACTCTCAGACCTTATCTGAGCACTCTATAGACCAAAAAAACAACAGAAGCGGGATTAACTAAAGGTAAAGAAGATTCCATCCTATTTCATATGCATGCTGATGAGATCTCCGAGGAACTAAAAAGGATTGCAATTAAACCACTTACAACCTTAAAACCAACAGAAATGGACAGACAAGCCCAACAAACTGAGAACTATGGTAGCTTGGATAAACAATTATCATCTACAAAGTTGGACACAATTGAGTTTTTTTCTTTTGTTGTTTTTTTCTTTGTTCTTTTTCCTTTCTGATTTGAACTAATATTTTCTTTTCTTATTAGAACTGAAAGTCATTTTGTAATGGAAGAGGAATAGGAAAAAAGAACAAATGATATTAATAAATGTTTATTGAATGTGTTAAGGGAAAAGGTTATGGGGAGACTCCCGAAGTGTTAACTAGGTATTTAGATTAGAAATATGGAACATAACAAGTGAAATAGTCAAACTTAACACAGGATCTGGATTTGTGGATTTATTTAGATGAAAGATTATTGAGGATTGTTATGATTGATTTAGTTGTATTGTAATATATCAATTTGAATATAATATGTCATTAGAGGGAAAAGAGAGGAGGTTTTTAATGACTTAATCTGAACTTTATGAGTATGACTTTGTTTTGTGGACAATTGATTGCCCTGCCACCACGTTGCTTCTTAAGCACTTTTTTGTAAAATGGAAAAACCAATAAAATTTGTTTTTTTAAAAAAGGACACAAACCGATAACATTTTGGCGGGCTGAGGAGCTGGGGAATGAGCCCGCGCTCCGGGCTAATTGGAGAATGTGATTTATGACTGCTTCGTGGGGGTGGGGCTTGCAACTTGTTACTTTGTATCTGGGGGAAGGGAGTCTAGTTTTGGGTTCAACTATGTAGTGCTGATACTTTTTTTCCTGAATAAAATGTTCTTTAAGAAGAATTCTTGCCTTGAAGTTCTTCAATGGATTTCATCTATCGGAACCATGACAAGTGGGTTATCTGCAGACACAATAACAAAGAAAGTCCTAATAAAAATTATCACTTGTCCCTTTTTAGATTTACTCTTCTTGGCATCCTTTGCATCATTTTATCTCCTAGTGCTTCCCTATAAACGGGTGCGGAGATTGTGGCATCCATAAAGAGAGAATCCACATTGGCATGATCCAGTCTGAGTCCTTCATTACAAGCTGTGAATAAGGGTTCCATTGAACTATATACCAGAGCTTTGGGAATAACCCGTGGTTCCCTCTGAAAGCTTATGTTATCCCTCAGTTCCCTGGACAGGCTAGTTGAATAGGCTGTTCCCTGTTGCACTATAATTCTATAAGTAAGCATTGGAATGTGTTCTGTTTGTGTTTATAATATTCCTGGAACCTGTAATATATTTACAGATGTATATGAATAGTCCTGTAGCACTTTAGAAAGTAAACCCACAAATATTAATAGAAATGAGCATGGTTTGTTAAATATTTAAATACTGTAATATAAAAGCAATTATGAGGCTAGAAGTAGTGAAGAAGGCAAGTGACCTAAGAAGAAAGATTTCCTGAGAAGTGATGAGAAAAAACAACATTTGCCTTTGCCAATTCATGTACAGTTATTTTGTATGGTAAATCTAGTAGTTGGATAAAAATGGGACAAACACACTTTTCCATAATAAACATAGAGTTGTAGTTGTTTTGGATTAATAAAAACACCTCTGAGGTTTTTTTTTTACTTGTATACCCTTGTAGAAGGGTATAATTACATAAAGCTTATTCTTAGATTTTTGGCATGTTTATAACTTGTATCATGAGACTAAAATGTCTCATGGTTGATAT
The DNA here is from genome assembly GCA_034064705.1 of Bothrops alternatus. NCBI lineage: Eukaryota > Metazoa > Chordata > Lepidosauria > Squamata > Viperidae > Bothrops > Bothrops alternatus. Next base: position 14,225,426 of record JARGCV010000124.1, on the reverse strand, counting down.
TAGGGGTTTATCTGTAATAAACTATATCTTATTTTAAACAACATTATGTTTTGATCCATGTGATTTTATTTTGTTTCCAGCAATTACTAATATTGTTTGCGTTTTTTCTAATAGATGAAAAATCAAGAAGTAGAACTGGCTCTAGAAGAAGTGGAGAAAGCTGGAGAAGAGCAAGCTAAATTTGGTAACATTTCTATAGATACATAACATGTAAACATCTTGACACTTTTGGGAGAAAAATATAGAAGCATCAATAGAGTGGAATTTCCAGTTCCATAGAGAATTCAGAATTCAATCTTCTAGGCTTCATTGTTTTGCTCTTACTTTGTTGTTAGTTTTGAAATGTTACCTTTTACTTAGTTGGATCTTTCCTGGTGCGATTCCTTATTACAATTAGTTTCAATAGAAATATAACTGTTTCATTTATTCTGTTATTCTCAAGTCAAATATGGAAACATTGAAAACATACATTTGATGATGACTAATGATGTTCAACTTCTAAAGCTGGGCCCAAAGCATCACATAATTTCAACTTAAAGTGAATTGAGTTTTCAGTTTATAAAATGAGGAAAAAGTTTCTTTAAAATAAATTGAGAGATGTTAATGATCAATTGAGTTCACTCATTTTTAATTCTTTGAAAGAATAGATAAATATTAAAAATGGAATATGCAAGGTTCAATTATGAAACATGGTACCCCTACATATAATATAATTTATATTATATGTAGGTATAATTTACAATTAAATTTTATTCAAAGGAGGAGCTGTTTTTAATGCTACTAAAGAATGTGATCAGTTTTATTCTAGGTCTCATTTCAGTGTTTTGCTCATTATATTTTGATAACTTTGTCCTTTTTTATGCAAACAGAAAATCAATTAAAAACTAAGGTGATAAAGCTAGAAAAAGAATTAGAGGTATGTTTAAATTTCAACTAATGTAAAGATTGAATATTACTTTTGAGTGAGTTAAAATATCAGCTTTTAATAGCTTTATGAATCTTATTATTAATCTGTCTAATTTGTATGGCATTGAATCTTCTAGGGCTACAGCATGTTGTGAGGCTTGGGTTTCACATTTTACAACTGGTAATTTTAAATCCTGAAATTATTTAATTTGCCCAATATTTAAAAATCTCTGAGCTGGTTACAAAATTATTTAAAACATTGCTATTTTCTAAAAAAAAACCCCACTTTTTAAATTAAAATAAATAAAATGTATTTGATAAATAATTTATAGCCTTTTGAAATAAAGTATTATCTTGAAAGAATTCTCATTATTTGAAATCATAGGTCATATATGGACAATATAAAAAAATAGGATCCTATTACATATTTTAGAAAACTTCCTTGAATTAATTATTAACTGAGAAATCAAACTTTGGAACATTTTTTAAATATAATGAAAGTATACTTGCAGAGAATATGTTGAATCATAAAGTAAATATTAATAGTTTGGAATTTGATTTGTGATGCAGTAGAAATAATGAATTATTTCAATATCTGATAATTTACTAGTTATTTTTCAGTATAAATTTAATTTAGATCCCAAGATAGATGATGCCTTTAGAGTAAATAGCTAAATCTGATCTGACATTGTTCAGTTGCATATTTACTATATTTCAAAAAGTTTCCATGAGTTTTATATTGTTTAGAATATGTACTTTTTATTTTCCCTAATATAATTAAATATATATAACTAGTTTTATTTTAATATTTGCTAAGATAGCACAGCGATCCACTGGAAGCCGTGATACTCGATTTCTGCGTGATGAAATTCGCCAATTGGAAAAACAGTTGTCACAAAAAGACAGAGAATTAGCAAACGTGGAAAAGGACCTAGAGAAAGAGAAGAAAGCTAATGAGCAGGTAAATTATATTAATCTCTACAAAGATTAAAAACTTGTTATGAACAAATTAATGTTGAGAATAGCAATAGAAATTGAAAATGAGCTAACGATATAAGACTTTTAAAAAGAAAATAATGTAAATTTATATCAACATAGTAGTGATAAATACTATAAACTCAGAAAAACTAAAGCTGTGTAATATCTACATAGAAGAATGGCCAATTGAGTCAAATCAATTTACAGATAACTAAATATAAGATTTTTATCTGAAATTCTTTCTCTTGGCAATACTGAATATTATCTATACTTCTGATTTGAAAAATACATCTGATTATAAATACAGTGGGTTTTTTTAAATGAAGCACTGGAAGTGTTTCAAAATGGTAAAATTATAAGAAACAATCTAATATGCATAGTGAACTGAAAGAGATGCTCTCAAATTTACTAGTTTCAATAGTTCCTATGTCTACTTTAACAAGTTAATATTTTTGTGCATTATGTATAAATAAGAAACAGTAATTATATTTGTGTGTCTGTGGAACTAAATAGAGTTTATTCCCTACATAAGATTGCAGATTGACTGCACTAAATGTTGGAATTGGTGAATTTTGAAGACATAATCACTTCTGCTACTGTGTGCTTCTGAGAAAATATAGCATTATAGTTTAGTAGACTGGTTAAACCTTTTGGATTGAAATAGAGGGTTTTTTATTTTCAGTTAATGATTTTTATATATAGGTTTTGCAAATGTGAACAATGCTAATATTCCTAAAAAAAAAGAGACATGTATTATATTAGGATCATACTATATAATTTCAGCTAACCAAATTGTCATTCTAGCTTACTCTTCGAAATGCAGAAACAGAAAATGAAAACAGCAAATTAAGAAGAGAGGTTGGTATGCAAATATAATTTGACTCAAAATAATTTTTTATTCCTGGTGCCTACTTATTTGTTATACCTTGCGTACTTTTGATTTATCATTGCTATTGTGCTTCCTTATTTCCATCTTTCCTTATCTGTGCCATGTATGCTAAACCTAAAGATTTCTAATTTCTTAGAAGACAGACCCTTTAGTTTAATTCAGTCATATCAAATATTCTGCAATGACAGGATTATTCTTTCAATCTAGATAATTTCTGCTTCAATTTATGGATTTTCTTCATTATAAAGGCGTATAATGTTATGTTATTAACGTGCTTGCTTGGTAAGATAATGTGTATTCTTCCTTTATATTTTTCTCTTTTCTGTTCTGCCTGCTATGTTTCATCTTTTAAATTTCCCTCTTTTTTCTTGTTCTGCTCTTATTTATTTAAGAAAACAAGAATGAAGAAAAAGGTGAGGATTAGTGCTAATTAGTGTCTGTGTTCAATGTATTAGCTTGTTTTCAGTAACTGAATTTTAAAATTAGATTCTTTAAAGGTGAAAGGGACAATTAGGCTATCAAGCACCTGGCCATACTTGGTGCATCAATATAAATTAAAGTATTTTGGGTGGCTATTTAGTCTCTACTTGAATATATCCAATGAAATGAAGCATGTCTGGTTTATTACTTCTAGTTCCCTTAGATCTACTACCAGTAGCATATTTTTTGATTTCAGAAAGTAGTAATACCTTATCTTAAGCAGTTTTGTATTTTAATTCTCTGGGTTTTTTTACAGAATGAGCAGCTTCGACAGGATGTAATTGACTATCAGAGACAATTAGAAACACAAAAAGAAACACTTCTCTCAAGAAGAGGAGAAGAATCAGATTACAGGTCACAGTTATCAAAAAAGAATTTTGAGCTTGTTCAATACCTAGATGAAATTCAGGTAAATTTCAAAGAGTTGCTCAGTAGAATAAAATAATCAGACCTGACTCTTAATTTAAAGGAGTGCAGACCGTACTGGTTTATTTTGGGTTCTATTGTTTTTTGTCTAAGAATAAGAACAAGGTAATTTTATATAAGATCAAAAGATTTGGCATGTTTTTCTGGTGTTCGGGATAGTAAGCTAATGACTGGCAACTAATACATTATTCACTTAAACATATAAAAATTGTAGTCCATGCAGATGTTAATTTTAGAAAAAGACATGTTGTAGTTCAAATTGTAGAGACAGAGATTTAGATTGTGCATGTGTGTCTTTGTATACATATATATGAATTACCATATTTTTTAAATAAAGAGTACTGAAATATCTGTAAGGGGAATAAAGGGGTGTAAATATCTTCAGGGAAGTCAGTAGCATAACTCATGATCAAATCTAGTAGGGAAAGTCTTGCCAATTTAGTACAATCAAAATTAAACTAGTGGAGGCTTGTCCTATATAGGGCAACTCAGAAGAAAGTTTAATATAAAATGAAGGGCTTGGTTGTTAATTAGAGTATAGCATGTCAGCCCATCACACTAGTGAGAATATATTTTTTTAGGTGCCCTAAAACATGCCAAAACCCATAATTTGTTTCATGAACTAATTGTAATTATTAGTTTTATGGTTGGATGCCCCTGCATTTAAGAACTGTGCTGATGATCAAAGTTGTTATTGTTATCTTTTAGACTTTCTTAGAGGACAATTTAATATAACTTGATCAATTTAAGAATTGCTTCTTATACCAAAGCATACATTTCATGGAAACATGTCTGTTTTACATTTGTAGAATTTGACAGAAGCTAATGAAAAGTTGGAAGCACAAAGCCAGGAAATGAGGAAGAATTTAGAAGAATCTGTGCAAGAAATGGAGAATATGACTGATGAATACAATAAAATGAAATTTATGGTGCAACAGTCTGATATTGCTATGGACCAGCTAAGAAAGGAAAAGGAGCAATTTAGATTACAGGTATGAGGCACCTTGTATACTTAGAAGCAAATACACAAAGTATTAAAATTAGAATACAAAGGATCAAAGGAGTAATGTTGATTTTAAGAGTACTAAATAGTACCAGATTTGAAGTTTCATTTACAATACATTTGTCCATGGCCGTATCCATTGAAAAAGATATCAGTATATTTTACATGTAAATTGTAAGAAAGCAACTAGATTCCAAGTATGTGTACTGCAAAATTCCCATTGATAATTAGTCTGTCAATAGCTTATATTATGAATTGTATCTCAATGGTAATATGCAGGTGCATGAGTTGACAGAGCAACTTAAAGCAAAGAATGAAGAAGATGACCCTCTTATGGCAGCTGTAAATGAAAAAGTGGAGGAATGGAAGGTATTTTGCAATTAACATTAACTGTATTTTAGCAATTTGTTTTGTTTTGTCATAATTAAGATTCTTTTTGTCTCCTTTTACCTTGCAGAGAATTTTGGCTTCCAAAGATGATGAAATAATTGAATATCAGGAAATGTTGTTAACTCTGAAAGAGAAGCTGAAAATAGCCCAGATGGATGCTGACAAGAGCAATATTCTTGCCCTCCAGCAGGTATCCACACAGTTGTGTGTGAAATAAATATTCACATTACTAGAAAATATAATGCAGTAATTATCATCACAACCCACTTTTGTATGGCCATATCAAAGAAACTTATTTTAGAGAGCTAGATTTATCTATGCTGGATTTCGAATATTTTAGCACTAAATTCATTATAGTTTTTTCCCCCCATAAAATGTGCTATATGAGCTTTAAAATCTGTTAACATAGCTCATTTGAAGGTGAAGCTGAAGACAACAAAAATATTTGATAGGGAAGTCATTATATGTTTTGGAAGTTAATTGCTTCCTTAATACAGTACACTTTAAACTTTTGAGAAGGGATGGAATAGGAGAAGTGAGGCATTGCATAGTTCCTTTTTGAGTAAGGAGAAGTAGGGGAAGCAGTTTAATTGCATGGCCTCAATTATGATTATTTGCTTGTCCCTCTCTAACTCTTCCAATGATATGTTCCCAACTCTTGTCCTCTCCCTTTCAATCTCATACCAGCTTTTCTACACATAAAATTCTCCCTGTAGCAGTCTATTGTCTATAAGAGGGCTCATGGTAGTCATCATGTACAAGTAATGCATTAGTTTATCCTGAATTTATGATAAGCTGAAATATATGTACCTCATGTCTATTTAGAAGAAAATGAAATGAGAGATACCATTTAGCTGTGATTAATTTAGCAGACATTGTCATGAAGTTGTAAGCTGTATATTTTATTTTTATTTCTCTGCTTTATTTTTTGCTCCCTTTGCTTATCCTTCTAGATAATATCTGAACTCTGTATTGTAAGTACTTTTGTCTTTCTGTTGACCATTTTGGTGTACTTTAAGAGCATGTTACATGTGTTATTTATTAAATACAAAACTACTTTTTAGGGTGTGCAAGAAAGAGACCGTCAGATCAAATTGCTCACTGAACAGATTGAACAGTATACAAAGGAGATGGAGAAAAATGTATTGATCATCGGGGACCTGAAAAGAGAACTCCAGAAAGATAAAAGTAAATATTTGGAATAAAATTATTGATTGAATTTACAACCAGGGTTTGATTATAGCTGTAATTCCTAGTCAAGAAGGCACATCAGTAATCAGTTCATGTGCTGACACTTAGGTATGAGTAATATTAGGTGGGATTTTGAATTTGTTAGTTCAGAAGGGACGATAATTTTTTTCAGAGTATATACTTAATAATGCATTTATTCTATTCTATTCTATTCTATTCTATTCTATTCTATTCTATTCTATTCTATTCTATTCTATTCTATTCTATTCTATTCTATTCTATTAATCGAACTTATATGCCGCCCTTCTCCTAAGACCCAGGGCGGCTTACAAACAATACAATAAAATTATAATAATAAAATTAATCACATTCATACAACATACAAGCACAGTCAACTCACATTTGCTGATGGAGGGACATTCCTAGGCCCAGGGCAGAGCACAGCTCATACGCCCCAAGCCTGTGGGCATAAATGGGTCTTTAACAATTTCTGGAAAGCTAGGAGGGAGGAAGCAGTACGAACCTCTGAGGGAAGCTGGTTCCAGAGGGCTGGGGCAGCAACAGAGAAGGCCCTAGCCCTAGGCCCCGCCAGATGACATTGCCTAACAGACGGGACCCGTAGGAGGCCAACCCTATGTGCCCTAACCGGTCGCTGGGATTCATGAGGCAGAAGACGGTCCCGCAAGTATCCTGGTCCATTGCCATAAAGGGCTTTATAGGTCATAACCAACACTTTGAATTGTGTTCGGAGACCAATAGGTAGCCAGTGCAGCTTACGGAGGGCTGGAGTAATATGAGCATGTCTTGGGAGACCCAAGACGGCTCGCGCGGCCGCATTCTGGACTACTTGCAGTCTCCGGACATTCTTCAAAGGTTGCCCCATGTAGAGAGCATTACAGTAGTCGAATCTCGAGGTGACAAGGGCATCGGTGACTGTGAGGAGTGACTCCCGGTCCAAATAGGGCCGCAACTGCTGCACCAGGCGAACCTGGGCGAATGCCCCCCTCGCCACAGCCGAAAAATGATGTTCTAGACTTAGCTGTGGATCGAGGAGGACACCCAAGTTGCGAACCCTCTCCGAGGGGGACAAAACTTCTCCCCCCAGGGTAATGGACGGACAGTTGGAATTGTCCTTGGGAAGCAGAATCCATAGCCACTCCGTCTTGTCGGGATTGAGTCTGAGCCTGTTGGCACCCATCCAGACCTCAACAGCCTCCAGGCACCGGTTCATCACTTCCACTGCTTTGCTGTAATGACGCGGGGTAGAGATATAAAGCTGAGTATCATCGGCATATTGATGATAACTCACCCCGTGTCGACGGATGATCTCACCCAACGGCTTAATGTAGATGTTAAAAAGCAGAGGTGAGAGAACAGACCCCTGAGGCACTCCACATGGAAGAAGCCTCGGAGCCGATCTCTGACCTCCTGCAAACACTGACTGCGACCGGTCAGAGAGGTAGGAGGTGAACCACCGTAAAACGGTGCCCCGCACTCCAAGCCCCTCCAACCGGCGCAGAAGGATACCATGGTCGATGGTATCGAATGCCGCTGAGAGGTCAAGAAGCACCAGGATAGTGGAGTAGCCTCTATCCCGGGCCCGCCAGAGATCATCGGTCAGCGCGACCAAAGCAGTTTCCGTGCTGTAACCGGACCTGAACCCAGACTGCTGAGGGCCCAGATAATCAGTTTCATTCAAGGACCGTTGGAGTTGGAGTGCCACCACCTTCTCAACAACCTTCCCTAAAAAGGGAAGGTTGGAGACTGGACGATAATTATTTAAAACTGCCGGGTCCAGGGAAGTATTTCAAGATAATTTACTCATTCTCTTGTTTCACAAACAAATATATATTTTTTTCAACTTTCCAGTCAAAGGCTTTACTGGCCATGTATCAATAAAAGTTTTTCAGAAATTGTTGCTTCTTTATTTCATTTGTAAGCCTGGATTTTATGTCCCTGACTCCCTTGGATTAAAATGTTGTAGTGGAAGGGAAGCTGATTTTTTTAAAAGAATTGTTAATTTTCTACTATATTTATATTTTTAATGTCACATATTGTATATATGTTTCACCATTCAATTCTGTAGGAATATTGACTAATTAGACATTTATATTTTTATTTCAGGTGGGCTATCAGTTACTCATCAGGATCATATTGGAGAAATGCAAGGAAAATTACAGATGCTGGAAGAAAAAATCAAGGAAACTGAAAGGACAGCAGAACTTGCAGAAGCAGATGCAAGAGAAAAGGACAAAGAACTTATTGAAACTCTGAAGCGAGTGAAAGATTATGAAACTGTATGTCTTTTGATCAGAGAGGATATTTTCCAGGCAGAAGCAGTCAATTTTCTTAAAGCGGAGAGAGGTGTTCCCTGCCCAGTAAGGGGAGGTATATAACAGCAACTGAGGGGACAGGAGCTGGGGAAGTATTGGGCCAGAAACAAATTCAAGAACATACTTTTCTTATGCTATTCTTTTTTCTGTTTACTGCACCCATTGTTTATCTGTTATTCTTGCACATGCTAATCAATTCATTCATTTCATTATATTATTCATACAGTTACAGCTTGCATACCATCCCTTCTCTTACAGTCATGCACATACTACATCTACATCTGTTTTTAGGTTGTTAAGTTTGCATTTAATAAATGCAAATAAGCAGGTAAAGGAAGAATCTTTGTCCTGGAACTTTTCTCTTTATATCGCCTTCCAAATTTTATTTGCTGGTTGAAGAATATGCTGAAACTGAGTTTGGAAGATAATTAATGGACTTAAGGTCATAATTCCAGTTTCCCAGATATTTTATTATATGTTTTATATGTATTTCTTGATATTCAATTGATAATATTGAACTATTTTCTAATCTTTTCTTTTCCAAGGGAATATATGGCCTAGAAGATGCTGTTGCTGAAATAAAAGGTTTAAAAAAGCAACTCAAAATAAGAAATAGTGAAATTGAATCATTAATTAAAGAAGTTAATAAACTTGAATTTAAAATCAATGATCTTCTTGATGAAAATGAAGATCTTCGGGAACAGCTAGGTATGACCACATCAGATTTATTAGATAACTTGATATTTAAATAATATATTCAGCATGTTTTGATTACCTTTTTTTCTCCAGAGTTTTTAAAGCTATCTTGAGGTGTTGAACTGATACTTCCTTCATATGCAAATTTGGGCAACATGTCTTCTGCTTGTTTATAGAGAGATTAAAGCAATTTTAAATTTTGATCTGGATTTTAAGGGCATTGAGAAGGTGCTTAACAGAATAACACTTTTACTAACATTGGCAGTGTTATTAAATAACCCATTGTGGATGCATCTGCAGCATGGTAGGAATTGGGAGTGGAATGAAAAGTGAGGAATTTTTTAACCATATGGAGGGATTTTTTTCCTTTGGATTTTGGTCTTTATTTTCATTTTATTAAGTTTACATATTGTTATTAATATTAAGGAGCACTATGTCAAGTAGGTCAGTTGGATTTGTCCAAATTCACTGTATGTGTGTATACAAAAACATGTGTCTATGTATGTGTCTGTGTGTCTGTAAATACACATGTATGTGCATTCTATACATGCACATGCACACACACATACATACATGCATATTTATATTTATATATATATATATAATATCTGTTTGTTTAAAATGTTCAGTTGGATAAAACAGTGAATCATAGGACAATCACTTTTGAATCAGTGGTTAGCCAAGGTCATGTGATCATGTTTCCAAAGTTGCCTCCAGCTTCCTACAAGGAAAGTCAATGGGGAAGCCAGCAGAAGTCAAAAGTTGCTCCCGTTCTACTGATTTTTCCCCCATCTGTAGTCACACTGTTTCTCTGTTAGGGTAAGGAAATATCTCTGAAAAATACCCAACCATGGGTGTTCTACTTTATGTGTGTGCTTATGTGTGTGTGTGTGTGTCTGAGTGTGTGGCTCCCAAAACCAAGAAAGACACATGGAGTTGCTTCTAAGCAGTTTCCTTTATTTCTCACCTATGGATAGAAATCTTGCCAAAATAAATAATTACTTACATCATTAAAGATATATTCTCAGAAGTTCTAGGGAGGAACTATCTTGACCCTCTTTCTCTCAACCACTATCTAAACTTTGCTGTCACTTGCTACCCTGGGAATCCAGATTATATTCTACCCCAGTATATGTTTGTGTGTGTGCAGGTATACACATATGTATGTACACACATATACATACACACATATCCACATACATATTAAGAATTAAGATTATTTTCCTTTACTGCATAGAAAATAAATACACATAAATACCGAGAGAATAATTTGCTCAAATTTTAACTGTAGGGTCTTTGGTGCTGTCTGAGCTTGGTGGTTTTCTTGCAGATGTTTTGTTATCAAACTGAGTAACATCATCAGTGCTGTATCAAAGTCAGACAAAACCAATAATCCAATAAATGGCTAAATCTAAAAGAACTAGCCCAATGCTGCTACTATGATGAAAGGGTGATCTGTTTTTGCCAGGTTTAGTAAAAATCTGCATTTTCTGCATAACTGAATTTAGAAATGAATATTGAAGGACAAAGAAAATGAATACAATGGCTGAGGCTTTTGCTCAGTATAGATACTTAACTAAGAAAAAATGAAAAGTGTCAACAAGTTCCTATGTGGGAAGAGATACTCTCTCTCACTGCATCTTTCCATATCATCCAGTCCAGCAATTTCATAATCAAATCTACAAATAATCCCTAATGCATGCTCTGTTGCATTTTAGGGCTTGATCCAAAAACAATGATTGATTTAACTGAACTGAAAAAGAGCAAAGCATTAAAACAACAGCAGTACAAGGCTGAAAATCAAGTCTTACTGAAAGAGGCAAGTAATATTTTTCTCTTAATGCTTTTCATAAAAATTAAAGCACAAAGAGAAATAATGCTATTTAAATTCAATGCAGATTGAAAGATTAGAAGAAGAAAGAGTTACCTTGAAACAACAAATCCGTAAATTGGCTCAGGAGAAAGGGAGAAGAGCTGCAACTTTAGGTAAGCTGGTACTTATTTTTTAAAAATTAATTTAGTGATGAGATTAATAATTGGTTTTTCTACCATTCCTGCTCAATCAAATAATATTTTCCAATACAGGAGTCAGACTAAATAATTCTAAATAACAAAGTCACTCAGAGTCACTTTGTATAGTGTAGCGGTTCTCAACCTGTGGGTCGCGACCCTTTTGGGTCGCCTAAGACCATCAGAAAACACATATTTCCAATGGTCTTAGAAACTGAGACACCACTCCTCTATCCAGCCACCGCTGCCGCCCTCCTCCGGCTCCTCCGCCTCCAGGGCGTCCTTCTCCAACAGCGCCTGCTCCTGCTGCCGTAGCACCATCGCGTGCGCCCCCGACGCCGCCCTGAGCTAGCTCAGCGGCTGGTCTGAGCCGAGCCGGGTATGGGCTGCTGCTGGCGCTGCCGCTGGGCTGCTCCGCCTCTGCTGCCACTGCCAGCTAAGCTGAGCTGCAGCGCCTCCGGCCGCCCTCCGCCCCACGCAGGAGCCTGCCCTGTGCCGCCTGGCCAGCCTCTCTTGCTGTTGGAGGCCGCCTCGGTCCTCTGGCGCCCGGCGCGGCCATGGGGCTACCGGGCAGGAGCGGCTCCTTCCCGGCTCGCCGGGATCCGGGCCTTAGAAGCTGCCAGGGGGCTGGAAAGAGGGCGAGGCGGCGGCGATGCCCGCATGTGCGTCGGAGTCCAGCTGGCCGGTCCAGGAGAGGAGAAGCGGCACCTTCCGAGCGGGAGCTAGCGCTCCGGCCGCGCCCCTCTTACGTGCAATGGGCTGCGCGGCGTGGAAAGAAGCTCCCACGACCCAACCACTGCGATGGTGCTCAGGAGGCTGGAGGGGCGGGTAGGTCCCGGGGGCAGCTGGGAGAGGGCAAGAGGTGCCGGGATGAGGATGGGGGCTCCAGGTTGGCGGGTATGAGAGGGCAGCCGGTGGCTCCGAGGTGCGCGGATCCTCCGTACAGCTTCCGAGGCCCTGGATATACTGCCCCTTGGCTCTCCAGCAGGCTCTCCACCACAGCCTCCCCCCCTCCCTGGGCAATTGTGCAGAACTGATTGTGCATCCTTGGCAGCACCTCCTCCCTTCAATCTCTCTCTCCTTCCTTCCTTCCCCCTTCAATCTCCTTCCTTCTCCATCTCCTTCCTTCCCCCTTCAATCTCCTTCCTTCTCCATCTCTTTCCTTTCCCCTTCAATCTTCCTTCCATCTCTATCCCTTCCCCTTCAATCTCTCCTTCCTTCCTTCCCCCTTCAATCTCCTTCCTTCTCCATCTCCTTCCTTTCCCCTTCAATCTTCCTTCCTTCCTTCCATCTCCATCCCTTCCCCTTCAATCTCTCCTTCCTTCCTTCCTTCCTTCCTTCCTTCCTTCCTTCCTTCCTTCCTTCCTTCCTTCCTTCACCCTTCAATCTCCTTCCTTCTCCATCTCCTTCCTTTCCCCTTCAATCTTCCTTCCTTCCTTCCTTCCATCTCCATCCCTTCCCCTTCAATCTCTCTCTCCTTCCTTCCTTTCCCCTTCAATCTCCCTCCTTCTCCTTCTCCATCTCCTTCTTTCCCCTTCAATCTTCCTTCCTTCCCCTTCCCTCCCTCCCAATATTTTTGAGCAAGGAAGAGTAAGCTTCTCCAGTGAGCATTGTTATATTGTTTTTGTAATTCATCACTATGCTTTCATTATGTTCAATTCGTAACAATGAAAATACACCCTGCTTATCAGATATTTACATTACGATTCCAAACAGTAGCAAAATTACAGTTATGAAGTAGCAACGAAAATAATTTTATGGTTGGGGGTCACCACAACATGAGGAACTGTATTAAGGGGTTGCGGCATTAGAAAGGTTGAGAACCACTGGTATAGCGAGACGGTGGCATACAAATTTAATAAAAAAGACAAATTCTTAGTTTTATTGAACATGTTACAAGTATGATGTAGTCTTTCATTGCGAACATAGTATTTTCCATTAAACTATATGGAAAAGAATTTGCTAAACCTTAGTACTGTGTCTGATCTGTTACTAAATGTCTTTTTATTTAAGTAGTATTAATTGTTCTGTACTCTACATCAGGTTAATCAGTGTTGATAGTTCCTGCTTCTGCTTTATGAGACTCTTCACTTCTTTTACACAGTGGGATAAAAGTTTGAACTCCTATCTTTTATACAATGTTGACATCTCCTGCCAATCTAAGAGATCCAAACATTGAGGATTTTTTACACTTTCTTTGGTAAAGTCTATTTCTTAACTTTTACTTCTTAGATCCTCCCTAAGTTAATTTTGTCTGAAAAATTTGTTCCAAGTAGGACTGGATTCAGATGATCTACAGCTGATTGATAATTTTACTGAAGATTTGAAGATGAAAAGAGAGAGATCTGAGTTAATGAGTACATCTAACTTCGATAAACTTAAAACAAAGGTAGTCATTCTTTTAAACTTCCATTTTGACTGAATTTCTGAAAATATACAACTTTGAAAAAACTCTATACGAGAAAATATATTTTAAAAACTGTTTCATAATGTGTAACACTTTGTTATTTCCTTATGTGGCTGAGTAGAATATTAAGCATTATTCATTTTGAGAATACACTTCTACACACACACATATATATAGTGTTTCTTTTTAAATTGCACCCTGTAAACCCAAATATGGGAGAAAGAAATCTTTCTTTCTTTTACCTGTTTCAGCTCAACCCAGAGCCATCCGCAGGAACCAGTATATATATATATGTTTTTAATTTAAATTGCTAACAAAGAATAAGGGAGAACTGGGATAGCTATTTCGAGTTTCTTAACTCTCTTCAGCCAGAACTTACCCTTCTGAGATTCGAACCTGGGCTGTCTGCATGTTAGGCAGTTGTATTAACCTCTAAGCCACAGGCTCCCTCTCACTTTGCCAGCAGTATCAGGGAGGGAAGATTTATATCGAGTGTTTCTTTTTAAATTGCACCCTGTAAACCCAGATATGGGAGAAAGAAATCTTTCTTTCTTTTACCTGTTTCAGCTCAACCCAGAGCCATCCGCAGGAACCAGTATATATATATATATGTTTTTAATTTAAATTGCTAACAAAGAATAAGGGAGAACTGGGATAGCTATTTCGAGTTTCTTAACTCTCTTCAGCCAGAACTTACCCTTCTGAGATTCGAACCTGGGCTGTCTGCATGTTAGGCAGTTGTATTAACCTCTAAGCCACAGGCTCCCTCTCACTTTGCCAGCAGTATCAGGGAGGGAAGATTTATATCGAGTGTTTCTTTTTAAATTGCACCCTGTAAACCCAGATATGGGAGAAAGAAATCTTTCTTTCTTTTACCTGTTTCAGCTCAACCCAGAGCCATCCGCAGGAAACAGTATATATATATATATATGTTTTTAATTTAAATTGCTAACAAAGAATAAGGGAGAACTGGGATAGCTATTTCGAGTTTCTTAACTCTCTTCAGCCAGAACTTACCCTTCTGAGATTCGAACCTGGGCTGTCTGCATGTTAGGCAGTTTGTATTAACCTCTAAGCCACAGGCTCCCTCTCACTTTGCCAGCAGTATAAGGGAGGGAAGATTTATATCAAGTGTTTCTTTTTAAATTGCACCCTGTAAACTCAAATATGGGAGAAAGAAATCTTTCTTTCTTTTACCTGTTTCAGCTCAACCCAGAGCCATCCGCAGGAACCAGTATATATATATATGTTTTTAATTTAAATTGCTAACAAAGAATAAGGGAGAACTGGGATAGTTATTTCGAGTTTCTTAACTCTCTTCAGCCAGAACTTACCCTTCTGAGATTCGAACCTGGGCTGTCTGCATGTTAGGCAGTTGTATTAACCTCTAAGCCACAGGCTCCCTCTCACTTTGCCAGCAGTATCAGGGAGGGAAGATTTATATCGAGTGTTTCTTTTTAAATTGCACCCTGTAAACCGAGATATGGGAGAAAGAAATCTTTCTTTCTTTTACCTGTTTCAGCTCAACCCAGAGCCATCCGCAGGAAACAGTATATATATATATATGTTTTTAATTTAAATTGCTAACAAAGAATAAGGGAGAACTGGGATAGCTATTTCGAGTTTCTTAACTCTCTTCAGCCAGAACTTACCCTTCTGAGATTCGAACCTGGGCTGTCTGCATGTTAGGCAGTTGTATTAACCTCTAAGCCACAGGCTCCCTCTCACTTT
The DNA here is from genome assembly GCA_034064705.1 of Bothrops alternatus. Lineage (NCBI taxonomy): Eukaryota > Metazoa > Chordata > Lepidosauria > Squamata > Viperidae > Bothrops > Bothrops alternatus. The sequence continues at coordinate 14,209,986 of JARGCV010000124.1, read as the reverse complement.
GCCAGCAGTATAAGGGAGGGAAGATTTATATCGAGTGTTTCTTTTTAAATTGCACCCTGTAAACTCAAATATTGGAGAAAGAAATCTTTCTTTCTTTTACCTGTTTCAGCTCAACCCAGAGCCATCCGCAGGAACCAGTATATATATATATATGTTTTTAATTTAAATTGCTAACAAAGAATAAGGGAGAACTGGGATAGCTATTTCGAGTTTCTTAACTCTCTTCAGCCAGAACTTACCCTTCTGAGATTCGAACCTGGGCTGTCTGCATGTTAGGCAGTTGTATTAACCTCTAAGCCACAGGCTCCCTCTCACTTTGCCAGCAGTATCAGGGAGGGAAGATTTATATCGAGTGTTTCTTTTTAAATTGCACCCTGTAAACCCAGATATGGGAGAAAGAAATCTTTCTTTCTTTTACCTGTTTCAGCTCAACCCAGAGCCATCCGCAGGAAACAGTATATATATATATATATGTTTTTAATTTAAATTGCTAACAAAGAATAAGGGAGAACTGGGATAGCTATTTCGAGTTTCTTAACTCTCTTCAGCCAGAACTTACCCTTCTGAGATTCGAACCTGGGCTGTCTGCATGTTAGGCAGTTGTATTAACCTCTAAGCCACAGGCTCCCTCTCACTTTGCCAGCAGTATAAGGGAGGGAAGATTTATATCGAGTGTTTCTTTTTAAATTGCACCCTGTAAACTCAAATATTGGAGAAAGAAATCTTTCTTTCTTTTACCTGTTTCAGCTCAACCCAGAGCCATCCGCAGGAACCAGTATATATATATATATGTTTTTAATTTAAATTGCTAACAAAGAATAAGGGAGAACTGGGATAGCTATTTCGAGTTTCTTAACTCTCTTCAGCCAGAACTTACCCTTCTGAGATTCGAACCTGGGCTGTCTGCATGTTAGGCAGTTGTATTAACCTCTAAGCCACAGGCTCCCTCTCACTTTGCCAGCAGTATCAGGGAGGGAAGATTTATATCAAGTGTTTCTTTTTAAATTGCACCCTGTAAACTCAAATATGGGAGAAAGAAATCTTTCTTTCTTTTACCTGTTTCAGCTCAACCCAGAGCCATCCGCAGGAACCAGTATATATATATATGTTTTTAATTTAAATTGCTAACAAAGAATAAGGGAGAACTGGGATAGCTATTTCGAGTTTCTTAACTCTCTTCAGCCAGAACTTACCCTTCTGAGATTCGAACCTGGGCTGTCTGCATGTTAGGCAGTTGTATTAACCTCTAAGCCACAGGCTCCCTCTCACTTTGCCAGCAGTATCAGGGAGGGAAGATTTATATCGAGTGTTTCTTTTTAAATTGCACCCTGTAAACCCAAATATGGGAGAAAGAAATCTTTCTTTCTTTTACCTGTTTCAGCTCAACCCAGAGCCATCCACAGGAACCAGTATATATATATATGTTTTTAATTTAAATTGCTAACAAAGAATAAGGGAGAACTGGTATAGCTATTTCGAGTTTCTTAACTCTCTTCAGCCAGAACTTACCCTTCTGAGATTCGAACCTGGGCTGTCTGCATGTTAGGCAGTTGTATTAACCTCTAAGCCACAGGCTCCCTCTCACTTTGCCAGCAGTATCAGGGAGGGAAGATTTATATCGAGTGTTTCTTTTTAAATTGCACCCTGTAAACCCAAATATAGGAGAAATAAATCTTTCTTTCTTTCTCCCATATTTGGGTTTACAGGGTGCAATTTAAAAAGAAACACTCGATATAAATCTTCCCTCCCTGATACTGCTGGCAAAGTGAGAGGGAGCCTGTGGCTTAGAGGTTAATACAACTGCCTAACATGCAGACAGCCCAGGTTCGAATCTCAGAAGGGTAAGTTCTGGCTGAAGAGAGTTAAGAAACTCGAAATAGCTATACCAGTTCTCCCTTATTCTTTGTTAGCAATTTAAATTATATATATAAAGAAAAGAAAGCATACTTTAGGATAAAATAATTATTTGATTTTCTGAAAGATGTGTGGAATTAAATTGAGTTTTTCCAAGTCTGTCTGAAAAAGTGAAAAAGGTTTCTTTTCTCATTCTCAACTTGCTCCATAGGTACAAGTGGAAGATAACAATGATAGTTCTAAGGCTTTTACAGTAGATGAGCTTTACAGTTCACTAGAACAAACATCCACAGAAATTCTAGGGAGAGCTTTCTATTCAGTCAGCAATAAGAATTTGAACAGCATAGATTGTCCAGTTTCATTTTCTGTGCTGGAAAGAACTGAAAAGGATGATAAAAAGCATATACAAAGAGAGAAAAGGGAGATGGAAAAAATGGAAGCTTCTTGTCAAACCCAAATGCCGTTGTGCTCTGTACAGAAACTATTCTTGGATTCTTCTCTGCTCAGGAAGCCTATGTCATCCTACATAGTGCAGGAAATCCTGTTAAAAAATGAGAAAGACAATTCTCAATTAAAATTGATGGATTTGAGAACAGATTTGCAAGACACCGGCAAAGACCTATATTTTTCAGAATCGTGGCCGGTAGAGCTCTTGGAAGGAGAATTTGATTGTGGTCAGTCATTGAAGGCATATCAGATAGATCGAGTTGAAAATCTCATAAGACAGCTGAGGAGTGAAATAATGTTCCTTAGGTCAGAGGTGAGACACCTTCCTCATATATTTTTAGGTTACTACCTCATAGTACTTATCATAATTATGGCTAGATCATAATATTTATTTGAAAGAATTGTCATTACCTGAGTGGTATTAACTGGAGAGATGAGCATTTCCCTATTTGCATAGCAAAATTGTAATGATGCTGTAATAAGATTGTGCTAAGAAAGAAAGAGCAATATATAACATAATCTATCTATAGATGGGACAGTCTGTTAAACTTATCCAGCAAGCCTTATCTTAGTCTATCGTGTAAACATTTTGAGAAAAAGAGATTCAAATAGGTCCTGCCTTCATAATCTCATTAATACAAAAGGAGTAAGGTGTTTCTGTCTTTATTTTTAATAGTTTGTGGCCAAATCTCTAATTCTTTGTTCCTTGCTTTTACCCTACAATTAAGGAGCTTAACAACTGTTGATCATCTAGAACAGGGGGGTTAAACTTCCGACCCATGGGCTGGACACGTCATGAGGAAACTGCGCCCACCCCATTGCTGGCAATGGGGAAAAAGTTCTGATACACAGCGCAATGTCATGTGACATTGCGAGTTTGATATGTCTGGTCTAGAAACTCTTTAGTAATTACTAGATAGGCAACCACAGGTTGACAAGACATATGTAATATTAAAGCTTTTTGATGCTAAAACATAGATAATGATACACTAATTATTACTTATTCTTCAGAATGAGCAGATATTAAGAGACTTGTTTGCCAAGAACACACTGAATAAAAATGCAGAGCTAGAGCTTGACAGATGCAGGAGCCAGAAATTTGAGGTAGTTCAAGGTTCCAAATATAATATAAAAAATCTTTGTGTTTTGTAGCATGATAAGTATTAAATTATTTCATATTTTGTGACTGTAATTACTGCCTTGCCTGTAGCGTTCGACTGTCATCCGTATATTCCAGCGGTTCTCAACCTTTTCCGGGGCTCAACCCCGGGGCGCATCGTGCATGCGTGGCGCGACGGGGCGCATCGCGCAGGCGTGACGGGGCGCATCGTGCAGGTGTGATGGGGCGCATCGCGCATGTGCGGCGCAATGGGGCGCACCGCGCATGCGCAGCACGACGGGGCCATCACGCATGCGCGGCGCGACAGGGCACATCGCGCATGCGCGGCGCGACGGGGCGCATCGCGCATGCGCGGCGCGATGGGGCACACCGCCCATGCGCGGCGCGACGGCCCGCATCGCGATAGGGAAAAAATGGCCGACCAAAAAAAAATGGCGGACTGCGGTGCTTGCGATCCCCGTGAAATGGTCGTTTGACCCCAAATGGGGTCGTGACCCACAGGTTGAGAACCGCTGGTATATTCAAATATACTGTATCATATACATTGTTGAAAATGTATGACATGTATGTTTTAACTATGATTCTTTAACTTCTTAGTTTATTAACTAATTCAGCTTTTTTAAATGGAATTCTGATTTTTATGCTTATATCATTTTTGTTGACAGAATGACTACCTTGCCAAAGAATTAAATGAACGCGAAAAAGATTTGGAACAAAATAGGATTGTAATAATGAAATTGAAATCCAATTGTAAGCTGAATTTTAAATTTTTTTAAATTGCTTTAGTCTAAAGTAAAAAAAATGCATTAAAATGAAAAATACATACAGAAAATTGCTCAGTTTTCTGAATAACATTGATCAATATTTTCATTATATTAATAGAGACACTTCACAGGCAAAAAGTGACTATTGGCAATCTAAAAGTGTTACATATAACCCACTTTCCTTTTTTCAATAACAATAAGCTGGGATATCCCAAAAAGTAAGTTAACTGCATGAATAAAGGTCAAGATTCTACTTCCTTCTCAATGTTTTCCAAATATGTCTTGCAAATTTTAATGTTGAAAGTATAATAGAATTATGGCTAAAAGGGAGTCAAGCTTCTGCCTTAATATTAGATGAATATAGCTTTCTAATTGTGCCTATAGTAGATTTGAGGCTTGTTCACTTACAGTCAGTAGAGAAATAAATGTCAAAATAATTGTTGATTGGTAAAGTTGAAAGTTAGGAAAGTTGAAACTGTAATTTTAATAAAGAATATCTAAAGGTTTATAGTTCCCATAAGAAATATAACTACATATAAACTGTAACAGTTAGCGGATCAACCAAAATTAAACTTGGTCTCTGTTTTAAATCTTGCAAACCTTTGCATAAACTAGAGGATGGCAAACTCTGCCATAAGGGACTTTATACCATGAGTAATATCCTCAATGCATAACAATAAGTAGTAAAAAACCCTAAAATGAAATCACAGATAAAATCATAAAGCAACCAAACAAAATAGAACTAAATTGTGTTATCGATAAACCAATCAATTGTGTTTTTAATAATTTTCTAAAGTTTTATTAAAACTAATCATATTTCAGGAAGCAGGGAATTCCATAGTATTTGCATCACCACAGAGAAACAACATTTGTGAGCCTCCACACCTCTAATCAAATGTTGCACCCAAACTGCTCTCACAACTGCCAACAACTGGGCTGTTGCTTTCTAGACTAACTGAAAGTTGTTTATGAATTTCAAATACCAATATAGAATAGTACAAATAAGTGGCAATAAGGAGTCAAGTCGCTGTTTCAAGTATTAAAAATGCATATGCATGTGAAAAAAAATTTCCATGGTGTCCAGATGTGAACAATATGCATTGTAATTGTAGTGAAAGAGTTAGTACAAGAAAACAAGCACCTTCAACAAGGCATGAAAGAAATTTTACAAGCGATAAAGGATATGCAAAAGGATCCAGGTGTGAAAGATGGAGAAAATGCTCTTATGATTCCTAGTCTGGAGCGTTTAGTAAATGTGAGTCTCTTGTTTTATTTTAATTATTTAGCTTAGTTGAATCTCTCCCATTATTCAATGGATTTCATGTTATTAAAAATAGCACATAAAATAGGAAAATATATCAGTTATGCCTCTTGCTAAATATAACTGAAAGTTTTACAGAATTTGAAACAAACTATAGCAACAATAAATCCCTATAAGTGTTTACAGGGGATTTACAGGCCTGCTGGCTGAGGAATTGTGGGAGTTGAAGTCCACAAGTCATAAAAGGGCCAAGTTTGAAGACCCCTGGTTTACAACCTCCTGACAGAATTCCTAAAAATGGGATCCTCCTCTAAGGTCATCTAGAAGGCATGTAGCATCTTTTCATGTCTAAAGTGAAATGTTTGGGATTAGGATCTATCTGGAGGAGCCAAATGTTTTTACCCTTATCAGAAGAGACTAAAAAAAAAGAGGTAATAGGCAGTTGCTGAGAGTGTTGCAGTCCATTCTGCAAAAATATAAGCTGACCATACTTTGCATTGTAAATTATATATTATAATGGTTATGGAAGTGAAGTGTGCATCAGCATTCTTTCATGAATTTGCCCATAACCCTGATCAGCAATATTAATACCATGCTGCTCTACCTCTGTATTCATACAACTGTACAAAATGTTTCATATGCTCTAAAGGCAGAGATAAGTGGACTGAATTTTACTAAGCTGTTTGAAGCTGTTTTGTTAGTGAAGATAAGTACAAAATAATGGCTTGGGGTGAGATAGAGACAAAGATGAAGGCTTACATAAGGGACCAAAATCAATTTCCTGCTGGATCACCATATCTTATCTTGAAGAAAAAAGAAAAATTTCTAGTGAATGTTTTTTCCCTTTTAATTTTCTTGAAATCTTTTGGAAATAGTAATGCCTAGTATTTGCAGTTTACACATAGATTGATTCCTTTTGTTTTCCTCATTCCTTAGAATTTTTTTCTAAGAGAGTTATAGAATAGTGTTGGTGTCTGTTTTCATATGTGATATGTTTTTTATTCATTGCACTTTGGAGATATGTTTCATTTCATCATAGAAATCATTCTTCAAGATTTTAAATTAAGCTCTATTAAGCTATAGAGCAGTGGTGGCGAACCTATGGCACCCGTGCCAGAGGCGGCACTCAGAGCCCTCTCTGTGGGCACGTGTGCCGTCACCCCAGCCCCGCCTCTCCCCGTGGCCCCCTCCTTACCAGCAGCTTCCCCCGGAGGAGAGTTGCCCCCAGGCACAGCCCGCACTGAGCACCGCAGCCAAAGACATGGTAGCTGGGCAGTGGGGACAGGACTCCACCCTCGCGCCCCATCATGTGCCGATGCTGCAGGGTGCAGGCAGAGGGCATGGCTGCCATGGCGCTGCTTGGCCGCCTGGTCAATCTGCGGCATGCCATGGAGGTGGTGGGTGGCCCGGTGGGTGGGGGGGCAGGGCAGGCTGGAGCGGGGGGGCGGGGCGGGGCAGATTTTGGGCACTCAGTCTGTAAAAGGCTCGCCATCACTGCTATAGAGCATTAAATAAATTTACAATATATTAGGATGAAGTTATTAGATGGGTTTCAGATATTTTATTATTTATTTATTTGCATTTCTGAATCACTCATCTCATTTAAAAAGGGATCCTGACTAGGGTACAATAAAAAATAAAAAACTCTAAAAAATTAAAATATAATTAATATTAATTATAATTATTTTTTTGGGAGGAAACAAAAATAATTAAAATCTGTTAAAAATCAATTGAGAAGGCAAAGAGAGGGCTCTCAGGGCATTATCCAGCCACAAGGCTGCATACTTCTTTGGGCTCCCTCTGCAAGGCTGCAGAACCATGTTCGAACTCCTGTTTGAAAGGCCAGGAGAATGGGGGCCTGCCTCACTTCTGGGGAGAGAATATTCCACAGGACAGGGACAATGTCAGAGAAGGCTCTATTTTTAGATCGCGCCAGTCAGAATTCTTTAACTGACAGTTTACATAGCATACTTTCCTTGCCTGACCAGGTGGAACACGTCAATGTAATGGGACGAAAGCATTCTGTAGGTACCATGGCCTTATTTAACCTTATTTTAATCTATGAATCCAGCAAGATCACTTGTTATAGTTTCAGATGATAGGAATCATAGTCCCAAACTTTTGGAGAGCACTAGTTTTTTATCTCTCATACAAACACACACACACACATGTATACATACATACGGTACATACATACATACATACATACATACATTAACAGATCCTGTGGAGTACTTGGATAACTAATAAATTTCTATTGTTTGGGGGAACTGAAAATTTTCCATAATTTAATTGAAAATACTTATTTTTGTGATAAACTGATTGTTGACAGGCAATTGAATTAAAGAATGCAGAAGGAGCTTTTGATGCCAGCTTGCATTTGAGGGCTCAAGTGGACCAGCTGACAGGCCGAAATGAAGAATTGCGCAAAGAATTGAGGGAATCTCGAAAAGAAGCAATAAACTTTTCTAACCAGCTAGCTAAAGCAAATACAAAAGTATGTATGTTACCTTGGCTTTCAAAATTATCTCTGCTACTACTGGAAAAAAGTCCCAGTCAGAGTTATTTGTGTTGCAAATTGTTTTTAATGGAATTGCTTTGTTGAATGTTGTTTGTTTGTCTGTGGGCTGCATTACTGAATTATATCTGTTGTGACTGACATAATGATATTCCAGGTGCTCTTCTGCTGGACTTGTTTGAAAGCTGTTAAAATATATGAAGCTTTACATATAGTGTGATTTGGTACTATGGAGTTCCAGGGAAGGTTTTCTAATTTATAACTATGGAATTTTCCAGTAGTTTTAGTGAGATGGGCTAGATAAAACTTGAAAAATTTCTGAGATTTCCCCCCTGCATTGTTATTTTCTAATGTTTATTTTTCAGATTGCAAATCTAGAAAATGAAATTGATATGCTGAAAAAATCAGAAGGTGGCAGCATAGTATTTAAATCACTAAATCTTCCAGAAGGGATATCTCCTTCTAGTGTGAACATAATTAATTCCCAGAATGAATATTTAATACACCTTTTGCAGGTAAATAAACTAAATAGCATATGTATTTCTATATGTCCAACCTGTCAGATTTTTTTCCATATACAGAAACAAAAGTTCAGGAACAATATGCAAATAGGGTTTCTTCATTCATGAGAGTTAAACTTAGTAGCTTTTCAATTAATATTTTTTCCTAAAAACTAGTTATAGACAAGTATGAATGCTTATTATACAATACATATACATTTATATGTATATTACACACAAACTCACAAAATAGCATGCACATAGGACATTTTGTTAGCAGATGTTTATACAATTAAAAGCCATTGTTGTGAAGCATTAATTCACTAACTTCATTAACTTCAAGAAAACAATAACATTGGAATTGAAGTAGAGAGGTATCATATTTTTAATGTAAGTGTATTATTAGGAACTTGAAAATAAAGAACAGCTCTTCAAAAAATTAGAAGAGGCAATAGAAGAATATAAGAGAAAATTTGCAGTTATCCGCCATCAACAAGGCTTGCTGTATAAAGAATATCAAAGGTATAGTGATTTTTCCTTCTGATTCTTTTGATTAGAAAGTCAAAATATCTTTGTTAATGGAAGAAGTGAGAATTTTGTCTGATAAGTTTTTTGAGCTGGCCTATGACATAATAAATTCAACTCGGCTTATTAATAGTTTTTACTCCTTTGTGGTTCATATTGCCAAATTATAAATTTTAGAACTGACACTATTGTGTCAAAAAGGAATATTTTGAAATCATGACAATCTCAGCTTTTTTCTGTCTAAGATAGTTGAACAAAAAATTGTTTATAACTTTTTAATCTAAACTTTCAAAGCTAGGCATCCACCTAACTTGTTAAAATATATATTTTACAGGTTGATAAAAAGAAATTGCTTTAAGTATGCATGCATTTATTTAAAAGCGTCTCTCTTTTTTAGTGAAAGGGAACACTGGCAAGTTGTTAATGAGAAAATACTACAGGAAAAGAAAAGATTGGAGTATCAAAAGGAGGAAGATGATGTAAAAATCAAGGAATATACTGTAAGGAGATTATTTTCATTTGGATGTAGTAAATTTTAATTTACATGCAAACAGAGAAAATGTTAACTATAATCCTAAGAATATCATTTAATTAGCTTTCTTCCTACAGCATTAGCAAGGGATCTTTGATTTGCTGAGGTTTTTACTTTTCCCTGTACTTTATCACACAAAGAGGAATAGAGAGCAAAAGCTGTTTTCCTAGCTGTTAATGTACTTAGTTCTCTGAATAGATTCTTTTGGAAAATACTTGGGTCTGAGGGAAGGTGGAGTAGATTGTTGGTATGAATAAAGCTTCATAATCCAGAATGTTAATTATTCATGAGTAAAATGCTTACCAAATGTTGATTACAATGTCTATAATACTGGAAACTTCCCACAGGATTTATTAGATTCACTTGAAAAGGATAGTGATGATACTAAACAACTATTTGTGGATTATAGTAGAAAAATAACTGTTCTGAGAGTCAATGAAAGATCAATGACAAGACAATACGCAACATTACTTGAAATGGAAAGGCATCTTCGCAAAGAAAATGAGAAAATGAAGACTGAGATGGTATCAGTGGAGGTGACGGTTCGAGAGAAGATTGGATCTTTGCAAAGGTTCAAAGTATGTGTTACTTTATCCAAGTTTGTTTATCATATTGTATGGTTCAATTACACATAAATTGATTGGTTATGTGTTATCAAGTTCATGAATCCGGTATGTTGCTGTAGTCTCTCTTGTAAGATTCCTGGAGTGCCCCCTGAAGTTTTCCATAAAATTCTGATAGTTATCTATAATAGGGTCATTGCATTTAATGATGGACAGGGCTCTTTGAGATGCTGAGAGTATGAGGAGACTTTGTATAAAGGAAACTCGCAACCAGTCAGTTGGAAATTCTGCTGCCTGGGTGTCCATAAGCAGCTCATATTGTGCTATGAAAGTTCTCATCTTTTCTGATTCTCCTCCAAACCTTTCTGGCAAACTACTGTGAGTTCTCTGTAAAATAGGCAGCACTGCTGGAGCAGGTGTTGGTGCTGGAGCTATTGGTATAGGGGATTCTGCATTTGTTGGCTCAATTGGAGCATCATAGTTGATATATTATGCATTTTGACTAACACATTGCATATCTTGGTTTCCAAACTATCCTGGTGGCATAGAACAACATCCACTTGGTCAGCTGCTGTACTGGCCTGCAGGTCAGATTCCATTCTGATGGTTTCATTGCAATCCATTGACTAATGTCATGCGCAAAAGACAAGGGCCACACGTTAAATTCCAATTAAATTGATTTATTGCTGATGCCTATGCACAAGAATGCAGTTGACTAATGGTTAGCACTATTTTGGCACTAGATTAGGATTTATTTATTTGTATTTGTATTTATTATTTTTACAAATAGCTCCTTCCTCCTTCTATTTTCCTCACAATGACAACCCTGTGAGTTGGACTGGGAGAGTGTCTGGCCCAAAGTCAATGAGCTGGCTTTCATGAAGGTTTGGACTTTATCGGTTTGTGGCAACATAGAAACTCTAGGCTGATTCTTTCTTTGACTCCACCCCCAGGTTCTGCCACTCCTACAGATATATTTCTAGTATCTCTTGGAATAATAATTTCCTTGGGACCATTGACAACATTCTCCTGAAATCATTATTTAAGCTTTTATATTTTAAAAAGCATTTTCTCTTTTTCAATTTAGGAAATGGCAACTTTCAAGATAGCAGCATTGCAAAAAGCATTGGATGACAGTGTACCTCTAAATGATCTTGAAATGGCTAATAAACAATATAATGAGTTAACTGCTAAATACAGGGATATGCTTCAAAAAGATAACTTGCTTATTCAAAGAACAAACAATGTGGAACGCCTAGAGGTAATATTATTTATATTATATTACTTTGAACAAACTTTATATTGTTCCCTTCATCCTTCATTTACTTTTCAAGCTATTAGCAAATCCAGTTGGATGCTTCATTATCAACAAGAATTAGAAGGGGATCTTTATGGAGTGGCCCCATGAAACTGCTGTTAAAGTCAAAGTATATTTCAGTCAGGCCAACATAGAAAAATCAGTACTATAATTACATTCAAATTATATTTACAGTAGAAAAATAATGTACCTTTACATTTTCTTTCATAGCATGAGAACACATCTTTGAAAAATCAAATAGAATCTTTAAATAAGGAACTAGAAATTACAAAAGAGAAACTTCATACAATTGAACAAGCCTGGGAACAAACAGCAAAACTTGGTAAGCACATAGTTACATAAAAAGATATGGTAATGCATTTTACTCTTTTTCTGTAAAACTAACAAATTGACAAGTTTGTATATTTTTTCTTTTTTGCTTGGGAAATGATGGAATACCAATTTCACATTCTAAGTTTGGCAAGAGTAAAATCCTTAATTACATCCATGTATTGAGTTGAAAAAAAGAACACAGGTTTTAGTTATATCTCTGTTTCTTTTCTTCTGTATTAGAATGTTAACATATATTAGGTGCCTTGTCCTGTTTGGAAAAGTTGGTTTCTTCTGTCTTCAGTGAAAAAATGAGGTATCTCAAACTCACAAATGGGATTAGATCATCAACAAATTATTAATCTATTATAATTGAACAACATTATGGTTAAGTCACTTGGGTCATATTCCTGCTTTCTTTTACATTAAAAGAATAAAGATTTTGGAAAATTTAATATATTCTCTATAACACTGTTATTATATTTTATTTCTATTCAAGGCATATAGTGCATGTGAGTAGCATTTTATTGTACATGATGATGATATTATTATTGTTATTAGGAGACAGTACTACAGACAAAGCTACAAAGGCCATAACCAACAGTGAGATTGTTTCTATTTCTAAGAAAATTACTATGCTTGAAATGAAGGAACTAAATGAACGACAGAGAGCAGAGCATTGTCAGAGGATGTATGAACATCTACGAAATACATTAAAACAAGCAGAAGAACGTAACTTTGAACTAGAAACAAAATTTGCTGAGGTAGTTATTAAGCTTTATTTACATAGCTTGCATAAAGTGTTTCATACAATTATAGATTGCTGTTTTATTTGTAATTATCTGTCATTGAATTAGCTTGTTGGTTTTTTAAAATATTCATGGTGATAGAGACTTTTAGGGACTATTGATTAAAATAGGGAGCATGTACATGCTCAGATTTTATATTGATGTAAAAGGTGCAGTAAGGTACATATTTACCTGTGAGTAGCTTCCATTGATTCAGTGAGCTATATTTCAAGTAAATAGGCAAATGATTATACTGTAAGTGAGTTTTGCTTTTGGAATCTAAGTGGATCTCATTGTTGCTTCAGATTTCTGCCATTCATTCCTGCCTTTTGGATAATAGATTGGATGATCCATTAGCTGTGATTGCGATGGCCCTTGTAAAACAAACAGCAACATCAAACATTATATTTAATATATTATGTTATGTTATGTTTTAGGTTAGGTTAAGTTATGTCATATTACATTTATTATATAAATTATTTTTATGATGCTGCTGACTACATTTGATATAAAAATCAAACTCCTGCATGTATTTCAAAGAGAAATGTCTTATGCTTTAATCTAATATCCCAAGTTCTAACAATATAAACAGCTATCAGATTAAATATATACAATACATGTCTTCTCACCTCTTGTCAGTAGTATTAGATTTAGCTTAGGCCGTACTCACTTTATTAGATCTTTATTTCAGTATTTGTAGAGAGTATTTGAAGATTTCATACATAATTCCTTTATTAGATAGGCAGTTGTAAAACAATATGCTTTGAAATATATTCAGCTTTAATGTAATCAAATTAAAACACTGTTCCTAGACTTTTTGGCAAATATGCCATACATTGAGTGAAATATACAATAGATATAGATAGATTGTATTTTGAAGTGAGTTTCCTTCTAGTTTAATAAGTCAGAAGGAGTTACAGATGCAACTGGAAAACAAAGATTTAAATCCTAAGCCTTAGTCAGATGTTGAATAAGATTTAATCTTATTCTTCATGTTTAGGAATGTCATAAAAATGTACATGATATAACTTGTCCAGTTGTATGTTTAGATATTGTTTTGTATTATTTCAGTAAAATTCATTTCAATTTGATCTTTCTTAGCTTACAAAAATCAACCTTGAAGCACAGAAGGTAGAACAGTCTTTGCGAGATGAACTGTCAAACAGTGTGAGTAAAGGAATAAATGAGGTGGATAAACGTCGAATAATGGAGTTAGAGAAAAGTGAAACTGAACTCAAGATTGAGGCATCAAAGTAAGTTTTAAACTGCATCCCTTTGATGAAAAAAGAGGGAGTGTGCTGATAATTACCCAGCAGATCATCTTTTTCCTACATATGTATGTCACAAGATCTTTTTAATGGAAAAATTTTAAGACAGGTTTTTGGTAAATTAACTTCTTTTTATTCCCAAACTCTTTTACAAACTTTTGAAGCTTGGGGATTATTATAAAGAAAACTTTCATGTGTCTCTTTAGAAAATATTCTCATTCATTTTATTAATTTTTAATTTAATATAACAGAAAATCAGTTACTGCAAACTGAAGGAGTCAAACTATTTACATAATACATTCAAGATTGAACTCTTATAGCTTTTTCTGTTCTGGTTCTGAGAGCCATTTATGAGCAGAAAGAATAGTTGATACTGGTATATTGTTATTTTAATAGTCCAATTTTAGGCCTTTTTTCTGATCTTGCCAACTCTTACAGTATCTTTTATTTCTGCCATAAGGTTAAGGGAGCTTTCTGATATAGCTAAGACACAAGTTACTGCACTGGAGAATCGGCAACAATTGAGAGATAAAGAAGTAGAATCACTTAGGATGCAGATTTTGGACTATCAGGTATGATTTCTGATACCAGCATAGTTTTTAATGCTCTTTTTAGTAATGCTCTTTTAAACATATTTAATTTATTTTTATTTTATTGGATTTTAGGTACAATCAGATGAAAAAACTCTTATTGCAAAATTACATCAGCATATTGTGGCCCTTCAGGTTAGTGAGGCTACAGCTATAACTAAGTTGGCAGCTGCAGCATCAAAACTTCAGAAGACAGAGATCGCTAACATGCGCTTAGAGCAGAAACTGGATGACAAACAGCAAGCATTATATTATGCAAGACTTGAGGGGAGAAATAGAGTCAAACATTTACGCCAAACTATTCAGTCATTACGGAGGCAATTTAGTGGTGCTTTGCCCCTGGCTCAACAGGAGAAGTTCTCCAAGACTATGATTCAACTGCAGAATGACAAACTTAAAACTATGGAAGATATCCAGCAAGCTCAGCAGGAACGTCGAAATGCAGAGAACAGAGCAGTGGAGTTGGAGATGAAATTAAAAGGAATAGAAGAACTAGTAGCCACTTTAAAAGATGCAAGAGGAGCACAAAAGGTTAGATATTCAGTTTTAAATTGAAAGTTTTTATATGTAATCCTGCATATGCCAGATCAGGCTTTGGATATTATTCTCATCATCCATATCTATTTGAATGGCGTTGTATCCTTCTTAGTGATACATAGTTATTTATATTTCTTTTCTAAAGTCATCTTGTTAGTTAGGGCTAGAAGATTATTAGATGTGCACTAAACTTTGTATAGGTACATCAAGAATTCCATTTCAAAGCCTTTAATTCCTTTCTGAAAAACTATAACAGTTGTTCAATTCTTGACCATTATGCTACTTTACTGGAATTAATTAATTGTGGCAATCTGTTGAGATTTGACTTATTATAAATTAACAGGTAATTGAGTGGCATGTGAAAATTGAAGAACTTCGCCTCCAAGAACTTAAGCTAAATCGTGAATTATCCAGGAAAAATGAGGAGATTAAATATTTTAAAAATATCCTCTCTGAATATGAACAGACAATCAATCATTTGGAAGAAGAAATTGTTCAGCAGGGCAAGGTACAAAAAAAATACCATTGTCGATTTTTTTCTTTAAAAAATTAATATATTCTTAAGAATGTTACTGTTGTTAATCTTTCATAAAAACATTTTTTGCATGTAAGTTTATTTGTACCACTGTACTCTAGTGGTGTCATTCCTAGATGTCATTCTTCATGTAAAATTCTGATCTAATTGTAGTTCCACGAGGAGCGACAGATGGCCTGGGATAAAAGAGAAGTAGAATTAGAACGTCAGCTGGATATATACGATAATCAGAAACAGGACATATTAAGTACAGCTCAGAAGGTAATTACATTGATTTAATGCCATATAATAGAACCATATTTGGGGTGGGGCTGCTTTCTTTATCTTCCATTTATTTCTCTCATTTACAGTTAAATGAAGTTGCAGGTACAGTTCCAGATCCTAGCTTGCCTCTTCCACATCAGCTTAAGCAAGCTTTTAAAACAGTTAGAGAGCAAAGTCGAACAATTCTGGAAATGCAAGTCACCTATAAATCTGTAGAAGAGGTAATAGAACTACTCACCTAATTGAATCCTCTGGTTTTAATGATGTTTTCAGATCAAGAGAGAGGGAGAAAATTATCAAGCGATAATTATATTATTCAAGCGAGCTGAGGAACTGAGAGTGTTTTTAATTACTTTTCGCAAATAATTAACAATACTTTATCACTTCAGTAGTATATGGCTGGAAACCTGGGTGTTTTAACCGGAAATTCTCGGGTTTTCCTAAATAAAAATGGAAAAATAGAAAATATTGTTAATGAAATGTCAGTATAAATATATTAACTTAATTTGATTTCTTAATAAAAGCATTTTAATTTTTGTGATTACCTTTAGCTAGTAGGATGATCAAATTCTGACTATTTAAGCCTTAATATATTTTATGATAGTTTAACTTATCAACATTAGTTGATAAATTAATGTGCCTTTTTATCTATGATGACTAAATGCAAAATAAATGTATTACTACTGGCATTTTTAATATTGTAACTGGTTCTGATTCTACAGGATCTAAGCACAATAAAATGTTCAGCAAAAGATAAAATTAAATATTCCTACCAAAAACTTTACCACCTAGCTCTTATGTTATTTTTTATATTTTATATTTTTATATTTTCTATTTCCAAAGCTGCTATCTAGAAAATTCTGAGTTCCTTCTCTTGCAGTTGCCTCCGCTATCATTACCACCCCACTTTTACCCATACCACCATAAACCTGCCTCCCTGCTCTTCTGCTGGTATTTTAACTTGAAGAAAGTTACAAAGTTAGAATTAAAAATAATAAATCTAACGCATGTTAGATTTAAGTCTGATTATATCAGAATAGAAGTATAATTGATTGAAATGTCATGTAAAATGTTTGTATTGCTGAAAGTTCTTTTTATAACTAATTTTTCAATAATATGGATTTTTTTGGTTTCAGAAGCTAAAAGAAAAAGAAGCTGCTTTGTGGAAAGCAGAGCAAAACATCCTGTCACGAGACAAAGTCATAAATGAACTAAGACTGCAAGTGCCAGCATCATCAGAAAGAGAGAAATTGGTAGTACAGCTAGATCAAATTGATGATTATACCCACCCTCATGCTCTGAAAATTGCACACCAGACCATTGCAAATATGCAAGCTAGATTAAATCAGAAAGAAGAAATTCTGAAAAAGTACCAACACCTTTTGGCCAAAGCACGAGAGGTATTATAAGTTAGAACACTTAAATAAAAATGAAGGTGGAATATTTAGGTTTCATAATGGAAATTGTGATTGGGGAAAAACTTAGTATACCAATACTTTCAGTTGGGTTTTTCCTAATATTTCAGTTTTTTTAAAATATTTTGTGCATCATGAAAAACACTCCTAGATAGGCATACAAAGGAATGAAACTAACAGGTTAGTAGGGATGAAGAAGAAAAAAGAAACATAAATAGGTCACATATTAAAGTTATACGTAATCTTATTTTGAAAATGGAAAATGTGGAGAGTTAGTTTGGGTTTCTTTGTATTTCATAATAAATCTGATTTAGTATTTGAGTAGTTTTGGGAGGAATAAGTCTGCAGAAACAAAATGAGTCAATCACTGAATGAATTGAATGAATGAATATGTGTGCGTATATATGTGTATGTATATATATGTGTGTGTGTGTGCGTGCATATATGTATGTGTATAAAATCTTTTTATTAATTAGATAAAAATAGTGCAAATTATCAGTAAAGTCTATTATAAGAAATACAAATGTATTATTTAGGAACAAGAAGAAATTGCAAAGAAACATGAAGAGGACCTCAGAGTTCTGCATCAGAAATTAGATGTACATGTTGACAGTTCCTTTAATAAATTCAAGCAAACAGCTTTAGTAAGTATAATAAGTTTCATTTGTTTATAAACTAAATGCTTATGACATAAAGGTAAAATGGGAAAAATTTGTGCAGTCAACCAGAAGTTTAGAGTGGATTTGGCATTTTTGTCCACTTTTGAGCCCTTCCCATGAACCTGGGATGAGGTGATATTGTTTCATGGTGTTCAAGGTATCGGTGCAGGATGTCAGGTATTCAAATAAAACTGCCTTTTGCAATTGACTGATGGTGATTTTATCAGTGCCAGTGGTGTTCAAGTGGTGCTCCACTTGTATTGGGATTGCACCCAAGGCGCCTATCACCAGTGATACTATTTTTTTTGTCATAGTTGCACATATTGTTATTATTATTAGGTTAGCTATTGATGGAACTAAAAGGTAGAGTTGACACTATTAACTTTTGATTTGGAGCAATTCATGTGAGTAAGTACAAAGAACAATAACTTGTATAGGTACTCCTCGAATTACAACAGTTCACTTAGTAACTGTTTAAAATTACAACAGCACTGAAAAAACTTGACTTATGACCATTTTTTACATTTATGACCATTGCAGCATCCAATGCTTACGTGATTTATATTTGGATGCTTGACAACTGACTCATATTTATGATGGTTGCAGAGTGTCAGGGTCATGTGATCACCTTTTGCTACTTTCTGACCAGCAAAGTCTGTGAGGAAACCAGTCACTTAACAACTGTGTACTAATTTAACAACTGCAGTGATTCACTTAAGAAATATGGAAGGAAGAGCCATAAAATGGGGCAAAACTCACTTAACAAATTTCTCAGTAACATAAATTTTGGGTTCGATTGCAGCCTTACGTTGAGGACTATATATATTTATAATATAGGTATCTATATTAAAAATATCATTTCTTTGCATTTTGCATTTGTTTCTTTAGTATCAGGAGTAAAATCTGTGATCTAAAGAAAATTATATCATCCTAATGATTTCTTTAAGGAGAATATTTAAATCTATTGAAATTCTTGTGACTTTGAAAGTTCCTAATTTTGACTGATATATATGTTCTGAATTGAGAATTATACGAGCTAAATTAACCTCTTCTTACAAATGTATTGGCAAGAAACTTTGATTTTTGATGTTAAAATGGTAAAATGAAATAAACGAGTACAGAAAGATTTATTTCAATATATTTGATCTGCAGGAGTTGATTCAGAAGCCTTCTTTAGCTGTTCCAGCAAGTAAACATTTAATTCGTCTGACAGAACTGGAACAAACTATAGCAGAACAGGACAGCTCCCTTAATTCCCTTCTCAGCAAATTAAAGAAAACATCATCTGACTTACAGAAGCAAAAACAGATAACTGCAGTAAAAATCAAGGAGTTTGATAACATCAAGGCCCAGTAAGTCTACACTGCATGGTTAGTTTTTAGAAAAGCTTGACTGATTGTCTTCATTTATAATGGAGTCTTGTGTTGCATTGAATAATATTTGACTATTTCTTAGTCTACCTAGCTTTGCTCAGTTTAATAGTGGAATTCAGTTTTATATATTATTTTGTTGTACTAGGCTTGAGGAGAAGCATCAAGATAGAGTTAAAAAACTACAAGATGAAATAGAAGAATTAAGGAGTTTATTGTCAAAAATGGGAAAAGAACTGCTGAATGTAAAAAGTGAGTTGGAAATACAAAGAGAAGCAAATAACAGGTCTCCAACAACTACAATGAAGAATCTAGTGGAGCGACTAAAGAATCAGCTAGCTTTAAAAGAGAAGCAACAAAAAGTAAGTATGATTATTTCACATTTTTTTGCGATTGTGAATCTAGGGAGGGGAAGGGTGCAATCATTAACAAGCTTTTTGATAAAGTATATTATGCACAGACAAAACCATTTTTATAAGCCATAACTAAAATTGTAAATGAAAACAGAAAAGCTACCTATCTGCCAACACTTTTACAGAGCTGGCAGACTTCAGTGTTTCTATTCGGGTGTAGCGATTCTTTCCTTTGTTCTCCTACTTGGTTTGCATGATGATTGCAAAATAGACATCGTGCTTTCATTTCTTTTTCTTCCAACCTGTCCAGTGCCTGAGACATCATGAGGATGCTGCAAAGGTCGCAACTGTGGAAAAAATGGTCAGTGCCATTATAACTTTGAATGGTCACTAAATGAACTGTTGTAAGTTCAGGACTGCCTGTATGTATGTATGTATGTATATATGTGTGTATGTATGTATGTGTATATCGATAGACATATAGAGACAGACAGATAGATAGTCCTCAATTTACAACAGTTCATTTAGTGACCATTCAAAGTTACAACAGCACTGAAAAAGTAACTTCTGATCGTTTTCCACAATTGCGACCTTTGCAGCATCCCCATGATCATGTGATCAAAATTCAGATGCTTGGCAGCTAAGGTTCTTCTGACAAGAAAACCAGCGGGGAAGCCAAATTCACTTAACAATCAGGTTACTAATTTATTAACTGCAGTGATTCACTTAACAACTGAAGCAGGAAAGGTCATAAAATGGGGGAAAACTCACTTAACAAATGTCTCACTTAACAACAGAAATTTTGGGCTCAATTGTCGTAAGTTGGGGACTGCATATATATGCATACACACACACACACACACACACACACATATGTCTCCCACTTAAAATCTTTAACTCTTGTCAGCAAAAAGAAATCTGAATTTGTAATGTATCGCAGTATTGACTTGAGCCTGCTTAACGCCCCTAGTTGGGGGGCTGCAAGCCAAAAGAGATTATAAAAAGTAGAACTGCAGTGGCATCACAAAAGAAAAGAGCGATAGCTCTATATATAAAAGAAAAGATGAATCCAAAACAAATTTATGCTGATGAAGAGGGAAGAATACTGATGGTTGAGATTACATGGAATCAAAAACAAATATTGATGGTTGCGATATATGCTCCCAATGAGAAACAAGATCATTTTTTTCAGTAATTATATGATAAACTTGTGGACTTAAACTACCATAGCTTGTGTATACTTGGAGACTTTAATGCAATTGTTGATCCAGTACGGGACTATAAAAGTCACAAACGGGGGGGGGGGGAGGAAGTAACGTCTTACCTAAATCCTTTCTAAGAATGAAAGATGAACTCTGTATACAGGACATTTGGAGAGAGATGTACCCGGAAAAAGCACAATATATCTTTTATTCTAACAGGCATAAATCATGGTCAAGAATTGATATGATATGGACTTCTTTGGACTTAAAGGCCATGATACAAGAGATTAAAATAGAATCTAACATTTGGGCAGACCATAATTCAATGAAAATTACCTGGAAAGGACTTAAGAAAAGACCAAGATGGTCCTTGAATAAATCAATATTGAAAGAAAAGGAGTTTTTACAATTTGCAATAAAAGAAATGGAATTATTTTTTAAAATCAATAAAAAATGAGAAACCTCTATTCAAATTATATGGCACACGGCAAAAGCATATTTTAGAGGTTTGGCCATAACTTATCTTGCTAAAAAGAATAAGGAAAAGAAACTTGTTCAACATAGATTGAAAGAACAACTCAGTATGTTGGAAGCTGAATTACAATCAGACCCTCAAAAGAAAAAGTTGAAAATACAAATGGAACTATTAAAACATAAATTAAACTTACTTGAGACAAATACAATGGCACAACAGATTAAAAGATCCAAACAGAACTTTTTTGAAAATGCCAATAAACCTGGGAGATGGCTTGCATATAGATTAAAAAAAGAAAGAGAAAAAAGATTAATAAGTAAGCTACGGGATACAGGTGACCTACAATGTCACAATGACTTAATGAAAAAAATTACGATGGAGTATTATGAGACATGTATAAAGCAGAGACGGTTTCTAAAGATGTAATTCAGACTTATTTAAAAGAAGCAAATCTCCCAAAGGTTCCTGAGAATATATGTCAGAGGTTAAACGAGAATGTTTCAATGATGGAGGTTACAGAGGCAATAAAAAAGCAAAAGAAAGATAAAACACCAGGACTTGATGGTCTTCCTGCTGAATTTTATGTAGCGTTACAAGATAGTATAACTCCAACCTTGAAAGACTTATGTAATGACGTTTTTACACAGACAAAAATACCGGATTCATGGACTGAAGTTAACATTACTTTGATACCTAAAGAAGATACTGATCATACACTAATTAAAAATTACAGACCAATATCATTACTAAATGTGGATTACAAAATCTTTTCTGCAATAATGGCAGAAAGAATGAAAAATTTTTTGAATGAATTTATACACCCAGACCAAAATGGTTTCCTACCAAAAAGACAGATAAAGAACAATTTGAGGATTATTTTAAATGTTTTGGAGTATTATGAAATTCATCCAGGGAACCAGATGACACTTATATTCCTTGATGTACAAAAAGCCTTTGATAACTTAAATTGGCAATTTATGTTTCAACAACTTCAAGAAATGGATTTTGGTGAAAATTTTAACAAAGCAATTCAAGCAATTTATAAGAAACAAACAGCAAGAATACTTTTAAATGGAAATTATACAGATGGATTTGAGATTAAAAAAGGCACTAGACAGGGATGCCCGTTGTCTCCTTTGTTGTCTATTCTTACATTAGAGGTTCTGGCAAGAAATATCAGACAAGATACAGAAATTAAAGGTCTGGAGATTAAAGACCAGAAATGTAAACTACAGGCTTTTGCGGATGACTTGGTCTTCATTCTAGAGGAGCCATTGCAAACAGCTGATAAAGTTCTGCAGAAAATTGAGAAATTTGGAGAAGTGGCTGGTCTGAAAATAAACAGGGGAAAAACTAAAATAGTAACAAAAAAATCTAACAGACAAACAAAAAACTCAACTCACTAAAATGACAAATCTTCAAATAGCTAAAAAAGTTAAATATTTGGGTATTTATTTAACAGCAAAATATACTACACTAAAAGAAGATATTTATGAGAAATTAATGAAACAAATAAAAATAGACTTGGAAAGATGGGAAAATCTTCAATTATCACTTTTAGGAAGAATAGCAACGGTTAAGATGAACATTTTACCAAAGCTAATTTTCTTATTTCAAACAGTGCCTATTAAACTTACTAAGATTTTTTTTGATGATTTAAACGTAATGATTCTAAGATTTATATGGCATATATATATATGTTTTTGTAGATTTTCACGGGTACAGGTATGCAGGTCTTGGCGTATTTGGGTCTTTTCCCGTGTAAGATTGAGAGTGTCTTGGTGACGTTTCGACGAGGTCCCACTCGTCATCTTCAGGCTGGGGTCTTTGGCTTTGTGCTTATGCACACGATACCGAAGACACTTTGCTTGCACAAGCACGAAGCCGAAGACCCTGAAGATGACGAGTGGGACCTCATTGAAACGTCGCCAAGATACTCTCAATCTTACACGGGAAAAGACCCGAATACGCCAAGACCTGCATATATATAATTCTGTAGCCTTATCTAGTACTTTTTAAGTTTAGTTGGGGACTGCATATAAATATAATATAATATAATATAATATAATATAATATAATATAATATAATATAATATAATATAATATAATATAATATAATATAATATAATATAATATAATATAATATAATATAATATAATACTGTATAATATATAGTATATATAATACTGTATTGATCCTGGTATGGCTGCATTGGCTGGCATCCATTTCAATTTCGCCGTTCTGCTTCCCCCTGCCTGCCCCATCTGTCGGTCATATTCGTCCTGCAACGCACAGCTGTCCAACAACATTGCTAGATCACTCCCCCCGCTGTCATGTTTGGTTGTGCTGTCAATCTGCTGCATAGTTGCGTTGGTTGGTAATCCTCTCACTGTGGATGCCGGCCAGCGCACCCAAACCAGGAGATCAGCAGTTTTAGTGGTTTCTAGAATGAATATACCTGGGACTCAAATTTTTAAAATAATTATACATATATATGCCATAAAAAACAGAATAGAAACACAAGTTAAGATAGGCAAGAAAATGGTAAGTGAGCACCTATCCAGCCTAGACGAGTTCAAATCGCCAGGACCAGATGGATTATACCCCAAGGTTCTCAAGGAACTGGCAGATGTGATCTCAGAACCACTGAACTATATTTTTTAAAGGTCCTGGAGCACAGGAGAACTACCAGAAGACTGGAAAAGAGCTGATATAGTTCCCATCTACAAAAAAGGAAAAAAAATGGACCCAGGAAATTACAGACCTATCAGCCTGACCTCAATACCTGGGAAGATCCTGGAAAAGATAATCAAACAACGAATCAGTGAACACCTAGAGGCAAACAAAGTCATTACTAAAAGCCAACATGGGTTTGTCAAAAATAGATCATGCCAGACAAACCTTATTGCATTCTTTGACCAAGTGACAAAATTAGTGGATCAGAGGAATGCTGTGGACATAATTTACTTGGACTTCAGTAAGGCATTTGATAAAATAGATCACAACCTACTACTTGACAAGATAGAATAATGTGGGGTAGAAAGCACCACCACCAGATGGATCCGTAGCTGGCTGACCAGCCGTACTCAGCGTGTGGTCCTCAATGGAACCATATCTACATGGAGGGAAGTGTGTAGTGGGGTGCCCCAGGGCTCTGTTCTGGGCCCAGTGCTCTTCAATATCTATACCAACGATTTGGACGAGGGGATAGATGGGGAACTCACCAAATTTGCAGACGACACCAAGCTGGCAGGAATAGCCAACACTCCAGAAGACAGGCTTAAGATACAGAAGGATCTGTACAGACTTGAACACTGGGCACTATCTAACAAAATGAAATACAGCAGTGAAAAAAGCAAGGTTCTACATTTAGGCAAGAAAAACCAAATGCACAGGCATAGCATAGGGGGTACCTTGCTCAATAGTAGTAACTGTGAGAGGGACCTCAGAATCCTAGTGGACAATCACCTAAATATGAGCCAGCAGTGTGCTGCAGCTGTCAAAAAGGCCAACACAGTGCTAGGCTGCATTAACAGAGGGATAGAATCAAGATCATGTGAAGTGTTAATACCACTTTACAATGCCTTGGTAAGGCCACACTTGGAATACTGCATCCAGTTTTGGTCACCGCGATGTAAAAAAGATGTTGAGACTCTAGAAAGAGTACAGAGAAGAGCAAGAAAGGTGATTAAGGGACTGGAGGCTAAAGCATATAAGGAACGGTTGCTGGAATTGGGTATGTCTAGTTTAATGACGAGAAGGATGAGGGGGGACATGATAGCAGTGTTCCAATATCTCAGGAGCTGCCACAAAGAAGAGGGTGTCAAGCTATTTTCCAAGGCGCCTGAAGGCAGGACAAGAAGCAACGGGTGGAAACCAAGCAAGGAGAGAAACTTCCTGACAGTTAAAACAATTAACCAGTGGAACAACCTGCCTCCAGAAGCAGTGAATGCTCCAACACTGGAGGTTTTTAAGAAGAGACTGGACAGCCATTTGTCCAAAATGGTATAGGGTTTGCTGCCTGAGCAGGCGGTTGGTCATCTTTTTTACCGATTGTACCACTTTTAGGATATGGCAATATTCGAGTACCACCTAGCAAGGTGTCAAAAACTTGATGATAAAAAAACCCTGTTCAAACTTGCAATTGCACTGAAATGACTTATGACCATTTTTCACACTTATGACCATTGCAGCATGCCCAGGGTCATGTGATTTATATTTGGATGCTTGGCAACTGATTCATATTTATAATGGTCACAGTGTTCCAGGGTCATGTGTTCCCCTTCTGCAACCCTTTGACAAGCAAAGTCAATGGCAGAGCTGCTAGTGGCCAAGTGCTAAGGCGAGACTTCCTTTCTTCCCTCCCTCCCTTTTTCTCATTCCCATCTCCTTCTGAAGGAAGAATTTGAACCCTCCCCCCATATTTTCCCTCTTCCATATATTGATCAAACAAGGAAAGGCCTCCAGAGACAGAAAAGACAAACTGCTCAATGAACTAGCTTAAAAAGGCACATTCCTCTTTAAGAATTAGCTACTGGCTAGAAAGGAAAGTAAGGAGTGCAGCCGGCACTTAAGGAAGAAAAAAAATGTAAGTACTGGCTGCCAGCTAAGGCAACCTCCCCAAATGGCTCCATTCATAAGTAAAGAAATGCTACAGGCAAAATCCATTCAGGAGAAAAATACTTCAAAATCGCTTGCAGCAAAACTTACTGCTAACAACAGCAGAGCAATAGAAGCTAACACGAGCCATCAGCCAAATAGAAATTGCCAAACACTCCTTAAAAACACAAAGCCCTCATTGCACAAATCCCAGAACTTTAAAGTCACAAAAGCACATAAGAATCCTTCCACTCTCCATCTCCTTCCCTCCTCTGTGCCTCACCTCCAGCCATTGCTGCCTTTTTTCATTCTTCTTGGAGGGCGACCTCTCCCCCGCTGCATTTCTTGCCTGTTCGCTGCTGCCAGCACATGTGGCTGCCACAGCAGTTGTAGATCAGCTCATGGCCAGCCTGCTTGTTCTCCTCTCCCCCCACCCTCCCCCTCCCCCTCCTTCAGTGCAGCTGACTCTGCCTCCTCCCAAGGCTGCTGCTTTTTTTCTCTCTCCCTCTCCTGTCCAAACTGCCTCCTTTTATAGGCTCTCCTGTCTCTGCCCCCCTCCTCCTTTCTCATGGGGGAGGGTGAGCCAGAAGTGAGCCTGGGGCCTTTGCAGCTCCAGAGGACTCTTTCACTGTAAGTCCTTGCCTGTGCTCGCTCTTTCCCTCCCCCACTACAC
Organism: Bothrops alternatus; assembly: GCA_034064705.1. Classification (NCBI taxonomy): domain Eukaryota; kingdom Metazoa; phylum Chordata; class Lepidosauria; order Squamata; family Viperidae; genus Bothrops; species Bothrops alternatus. Next base: position 14,183,547 of record JARGCV010000124.1, on the reverse strand, counting down.
TTGGCTAGGCAGGGCTGCGTACCACCTGCCACTCATTAACGTACCACAAGTGGTACGCATACCACCAGTTGAAAAGCCCTGTAATAGAACACCTGGTTTACTGCTATGATTACTTTTGCCTTTCAGCCCCAATCTAGAAGCGTTTTGCAGGCTCAAGTCGCTACTGCGATGAACTATTTCTGTAAATTTAGATTTTTGCCGACAAAGAGTTAAAGGGAGACTAGTATAGCTATTTTGAGCTATTTAGCTCTCATCAGCTAGCCATACTCTTCTGAGATTCGAACCTGGGCCGCTTACATGTTCGGCAGCTATATTAACCTCTAGGCCACAGGCTCTCCTTACTTCTGTCAGCTGAACCAGGGAGGATACACAGACACACACACACATATACCATATATATGTATGCAATTATCATAAAAGTTTGCCAACAACGTCGGACAGCTGCACGCTGCAGGATGGATGGGACTGGCGAACAGGGCGAGGGGGAGGAGGCGGACCGGCAAAATTGAAGCTGTATATGTATATGTATAATATTACATACAAATAAAGTAAAATTTTCTGTAGTCTTATCTATTACTTTTTGAGTTTATTCCAAAGAAGTCACTCAAACACCTCAGCCAGAAAAGGTTGTAACTCCAATTCTACAGAAAGTTAAATTCTGAGTTTATTTATCTTTACAAATACAATGACAGTTAATTTTTTTATTTGCAGAGCTTATTCTTTTTAATGATATTTTTAGGCTTTGAGCAAGGCACTTCTGGAACTCCGAGCAGAAATGACAGCAGCTGCAGAGCAACAGATAATTTCTGTAGCATCACAAAAGGAGGCACATATGAATGTTCAGCAAATTGTTGACAAGCACACAAAGGAATTGAGGGTAAAAAGGAATTAGCATGCTTGCACAATATTGCTTAGTTTGTCTTCATACCATAATAGTGTCTAGTAGCAATATATCCCACTTTGAAAATTGTCACAATTGGAATGTATGCATATTAAAGCTATACCTGCTCCTCATTTAGCAACTACCTCAGTTAGTGATCGTTCGCAAATATGGTAATTTAAAAAAATATTTTCTGGCCAATGCATGCATTTTGTTCATCTGACAACAACACTTGCCAGACTGAAAGCAATATTGGTGGAGCTATATGAGAACTTAATCTGAATAAGGTAGCAGCAACCAGCAATTCTCACAGTGGCTTTCCTTCAGTTATGTGTTAGTTTTTTAGTTTTTTTATTTATTTTTCACTTTTCTGTACTGTCCAACTCCCTCAAAGAGAGACTGCAGTATAAAATACTTAGCAACTATTTTGCTTAACAACCAAGTCACTGGAACAGAAGTTTTTCATTAAATTAGGAGTGGATATATTTGCTTTATTAAGTGGGTTTCAAAATACAGTGTCTGTCTGTCTCTAAACTAAATCAAATATTGGGAAATAGAAATGTAATTCATTTTTTCTTTTTGTTCTGGTGGCCCAGTACCTCAATCAGTTTTGGAGTCCAACATCTTTGATATTGGACATTCCAACCTGCTGAGAGTTAATTGTTCTTTTATTTTTTAAAAAATAATAATTGAAGGAAAGCTAGGAAATCGTTGGTTCCTACAAGTTTTTCTTGCTAAAAAATAAAAACTTAATGGCAATTGTTAATAAAAGGGGATCATTAATACAAGAGGCAAGCTAAAAAAAAATGGGGTATCAGTACAATTGTTTGGATAATTTCTGAAACTTTGAATTGAGAAAGTGTATGAGTGATTACTATTTATTCAAATATTTCTGCTTAAGTTATTAACAGTTATCTGATAGAGTTTTTGAAGCACATCATCAAGCTTATCAGAGGGCATACATCTTTCTGGGTTTTAGATTCACAGTATTTATTGTGAAATGGTTATTTGATGCAGAAATATCATTTTCTTTTATCAAAAGATATCTATAACAGGTTAAACAGGAAAAACAGTATCAAAAGATTATATATCAGTGTCACATGCATTTCTGCTATAGCAGGATATCTGAAATAACTGCTTAAATAAGTCTATCTGGATTATGCAAAAATAGAAAGATGTATCTATAATACTTCCTATAACAAAAGGCACTTTCCCAGAGTGGAGCTGGATATAGACTAATAAATTATTTTTACAGTCAGAAAGAAATATAATAGCTGAAACACTATTTCTATTCATTTGCTGTGGCATATTCAAAAGAATACCATTTGAAGTGCAATATAAGTATTGCAAACTGAGTTTTCATAGGAAAATACTTATTAACATAATGTATCGGAAAAGAATATGGTTCTGAATATTTTTCCTAGAAAAATAATAATAAATTGGAACATCATAGTATTTTGCAACTGTTTTGAATAATTAAAGAGATCTAGAGTATTGCAGTTCAGTTTTTCCAATGGGCTAGCAGTTCAATTACATTACATTACATCTTTAGCCAGGAAATAAAACAAAAGGAAAGGAAAAAAAGACAAGTAAATTAAAAAAAAACCAAATACCATGGTTCACAAAAAGTTTGTGAATATTTTGAACTTTTCGGTATGATACTTTTGACTGATTTGTTTAACTGGGTTGTCTTTATCTAGTTTTAGGATTTATGAGGAAAACAAATCACACTTTAAATCATATTTACACAGAAATATTAAAAATTCAAAAGGTTTCAAAAACTTTTAAGCACCACTGTAACAGTTCTTCACTTCAGTCATTGATCTTGGATGGCCTATAACAATAACATATAAAGTCATTAGAAAATCATGTAACCAAAATAGAAACTCCTAAAATCAATATTAATCCATAAAATAAGATATAATCACCAGACAGTGTAGATTGTAGCCTTGACTGCCCCCAATCTTGTTTTCTACATCTTGTAGAATATGTTTTTATCTGTTTCTTCCTGCAGTAAGAATGGCTGCATTTGATATGCAAGTAAAATCTGGGCAGAGGTTTTCCTGGCCATAGTGTCCATTTTCTATTCAAGCAGGAACCATTAAACTAGGAAACCCTCTTAGAGATCCTCTTCTCAGATAAAGAGAATTGTAAAATCATAGTCAGCAAAATTAGATAATATTGGAAAAATGGATGCAGTGATAAAAAACAATTTCTAGTTTTGAATTGAGAGCCATAAATACAACTGAATTTTTCTGTGTTTTGCAATTAGGGTAAGATCCTATCTTCTATTGTCAGAAATTAATGCTTTCAACCTTTTTTTCTATGAATTTAATGCTATCATTCATTATTTGGTTATCCTGAATAATAATTAATATATATTAATTTCTTAGAGTCAGATAGAAGATTTAAATGACCAACTTTTGAAACATAAAGATGCTCTTAAACTAAGCAAAAATAAGGAGAGTTCTCTGCTAGATGATATGGATGATTTAAATCAAGAACTTCAGAAAAAAATGAAAGCCTACACTAAAGTTCTAAGGGAGAAAGATGATATTGAAAAAGAGAATGAAGAGCTAAAAAAGCAGAATAAAAGATTAACTAGTTCAATTCAGGTAAGTATGCTGTGAGCCGCCCTGAGTTCCCGGAATAGGGCGGCATAGAAATTTAGTAAATAAATAAAATAAATAAATAATAAAGTAATCCTTTTTGCCATAGGATATTTTTTGTGTTATATTTTTTTAGCACTACAATTGATCATCCAGTGATGAAACAGGTCACTCTGCATTCATGCAGAAATCTGCTTAGAGCACATTTGTTAAGTCATTTAGGTCTTTTTTAAGCTTGAAGAATACTTTTATATGTTTCCTGCATTTTGTTTTATATCATTTCAGTAACTGAAGTTCCAGCTACATATATTTTATAGTTTAATATAGTTAAACTATAACTATAGTCACAAACTATTAACGTCTATGCAATATCCACTTTTTTCAAATGAACTTGCAAAATTACTAATTATGAAATACTCATACTTGTGAGACTGTCCTTATACTAATGCTGTAGTACTATATCACTTGTGATGTACAGAAACTATAACTTAAGCTATTCCTTATTTTTCAGAGCAAGGCTGATGAGCAAACTCTCATAGATGAACTTCAAAGAAAAATAAAAAGAATGGAAACAGAGCTTGGAAAGAAGAGTGATGAATCAGAAAAAAAGAATCCAAGAGAAGAAAGGGTGTTGAAAGTATGATATAAATTGTCTTTAGCCAATATGACTTACCTCTGACATGTTATCCCCCCATATATTTTGTAATTATATAGGTATTTGTATTGAAAGGAATGTTATATATAGTATTTGTTTATGCATGCAGAGGCACATATTTTCAAGAAATGTATGCTTCATTAGAGACTGATAAATTGCCAACCTTTAAAGGGGAAGATTGTTCAGTTTGTTTTTCTTCACTTTACAGAGCCCAAGAGAAGAATTAATTAGATGGGAGGAATGTAAAAAATGGCAGATCAAAGCCGATGGGATGAGAAACAAGCTAAAAGAAAAAGAAAAGGAGATAGAATCCCTAAGCAAACAGCTTAACACAATAAAGGAACTTTTTTCCAAGTTAGTTTTATTTTTACATTGTTATTATTTATGATATCAAAACTCATTGCAGTTTAAATGTATTTGATAAGAATTGATCTCCTATGAAAAATATTTTCTGAGCCATAATATATTTTTCACATTAGTAAATACATTTTACAATCTTAATACTTCATCAGAAATCACCACAAGGAACTATTAAAAGTAATCATTAACAAAAACTGAAATTAAATATGGTGCAAAACATTCATATATATAATTCAAAGTAATATATTAACTTGAATAGCATCTTTTTTAGCAAATGGTATCTAGAGCACACATTGGAGATACTTTTATAAACAGTGTTTTTCATTAAAAAAATGAAAATGGATAAAGTTGCAAGAGGAAGTAAACTTTTCAAGGGTTTGTTTTAATGGGATATATATCAAATATATATTAAGAACATTTAATTTTACATACTTGATCCACATGAAAGCAAGTATACTACTGCATTAATAAAAATACATATTTCAGGGGTGAAAAAGAAAAAAACGCTTTGCAAAAGAAACTCAAAAGCTGCAGTGTTACTGTTGATCATGTAATAGGAGTCAGAGCATCTGAATTAGAGCGAGAGTTGGAAGAGCTTCATAAACGAAATATGGATCTGGAAAATGAGATTGTTCACCTGAAGTAAGAAAAAAAATCAGTTTTATTATCTTAGACATTATTGAAGCAGTTGTTAAGCAAGATGTCCATGTAACTGCTTTGCTCAATGACCACAATCCTGACACTTCCGTTTGCTGATGCTAAGTGATTGTGCATGTTGTTAAGCAAATAAAGTCCTTGGTAATGTGTGGGATGCCTCAGAAAGGTGGGGGGGGACTCTGGGAGGTTCTGGACAGTAGCTGAAAATCCTCCTTGCCAAAATCCAAGCAGGATTTTCAGCCCAAGAAACACTCATGCAAAGACTGCGCCAGGCTACCTAAAGGTGCCCCACCTGAGGTACCTCATGATTCTTACCTTATTGTCCTGGTTCTCTGCTTTCTGATTGTCTTGTCTCTAGGGCTGGCTGAAAGAACTGCCTGCCAAAAGATGTCAGCTCCCTTCTTTATGTGGAAGGGAACATCTTCAGCAGGATGCAGGAACCAAGCACAGATATTCATTTCTCCATCCCACTGAAGGAGTTGACCTCCTCTGATGAACTCAGCTATAACTCATGAACGCATATACCTTCAAATAAATCTTGCTAAATCTTTACAATTTGGACTGGTGACTTGGTCATTAAGTAAAGCAATTACTAAGTGAAAATCATGTGACTGTAACTGTACTTACTATTTTATATCAGCTTTCCTTTGACTTACAGTGTCAGGATACAATCCCAAACAGCAGAGAAATTTTCCAGAACTTGAGTCAAGTTATATACTTTCCTCATTCCTCTGCTCTTTGGAATGCTCAACCTGATGCTGGGATAATTAGAAAGAAGGGAATTAATGTTTGTTTTGACATTCACTGGAGAGAAAGGGATTACTAGAGAATAAGCAGGCACACAATGGGGAATGCACAACCCTAACCCTAGTTCCTGCTCTTTGCCTAATGACGTGCTTAGGAGGCAAATAAAGCCTTTAGTGTAAAACTTAAATTTTAGATAGCAGCTGCAGCTGGCTGAAGGATTCTAATCAACTAAGACAGTGGTGGTGAACCTATGGCATGCGTGCCAGAGGCGACACTCAGAATCCTCTCTGTGGGCACGCGTGATGTTGCCCAGTACTAGGCCTTTAGTTGGGTTTTATAAAACCTTTTTGCTTTAGGCCTCTGCCACCGTGTGCAAAAAAGAGAAAAGGTTCAATCAATCAGTCAATTTCAACGTCTCGGGAAAAAAAAAGATCTTGCAAAGTTGGAATTGATTGATTGAACTTTTTAGTCCCACCCAGTCTGCCGTTACCCCCACAGCCACGCTCACCCAATGGGCCACACCTACCTGGCACCCGATGATGCATAAGTGGGTTTTGCATTGCAGTTTGGCCACTCGGTCTTTAAAAGGTTCGCCATCACTGAACTAAGATCACAAAGCTGAGCATGTTAAGTTGCAGTTAGCACTTTTAGAAATGCACTGCAGAGAAAAGCAACATAGGAACAGATAGCTTGTTTAAGAAATCTCTCCATTCTGTAAGGAGAGGGGTAACAATTGATGAGGCATAGAACAATGCGTACTGACTAAGTGCAATGGTGAAAGAGAGAAAGAGATGCTGTGAGTGATCTCAAAGTTACTTTTTCATCACTGTTGTAACTGAGTGAATGTTGTCTGAGGCAGTCACTAAGTGAAGATTACTTGTACATATTTCTGTACTAACTTTTGCTCCTTCATTTAGGGAGGTCAGCAAATGGAGAACAGTTTGGAAATTCATGTTATATATATACAGTACATACATACATACATACATACATACATACAATTTTGTATTTTTGCCAAAAACTATTCATGAAAATGTATATAAAGTCAGTGGGAGTCCAATTCAACTCAAAACTTTATTTTTATCTAATGTTTATTTATGATTAAATCAACTTTTATCATACAACTTTTATCATATAGTCACACAAATATAAGATGTGAAATATGAATCACTTGTCAAATTGTGCAGTTCTTAAATAATAGCTTTCCATTTTTATATCAAGAACACAATATGCTGTCCCTCGAGATACTGTTGTAGAAGATTTGCACTTAAAAAACAGATATCTACAAGAAAAACTACTAGTACTAGAGAAACAGCTTCCACGAGACAGTTGTTCAAGGCCATCAGTAAGTTAACCTTATAATCATGGTTTTTCAAGATAAAATTCTTTGCTATGATAGATTATAAGTTCCCATGATTTTGACAATGTTTTATGATTGTGTATTTTAGTACAATATTTGTGTGTTGTAATTTTAAAGTTAGCACCAACAATTATAAGTGCATTTTATGATATTTGTTATTTAGAGAGTCAGTTTGGTGTAATGGATAAGGCATTAGGCTGGAAACCAGGAGTGTGAGTTCTAGCCCCACCTTAGGGACAAAGCATCTGGATGATCTTGGACTATTCACTTTACCTCAACCCTAGGAAAGAGGCGATGACCATCCACTTTTGAAAAACCTTGCCAAGAAAAGTGCAGGGAGTTTTCCTGCAGTTGTCCAGAATTGGATATGATTGAAGGGAAGGGAAAAATATATTATTTCATTTATGTTGTTTCTGTAAACTATTCAGCTTGCTGAAATGTGATAGATTAGTCTTTTAAATAATAGAGTATAGATTTACTTTTTAGACATCTTGGGTTTTATATGCTGCCTTGGCAAGATCATGTTTTGAATAAAAAGTGCAAATAAGTATGAAGGGTTTATATACAAATTTTCTTTACAGTAGCAATTGCTTCCTTGCTTCCTGTCAGAATTATGGGTAATATAGCATAATATAGTAATATAGTTGGGTTCCATTTGTTCTTTAATATTATTGTTATTTGTAAAATATCTTAAAATGCCAACTATTAAGCTTTTAAACATTTATTATAACTTAACCTTCTTCTGAAGACATCAGGGATAGGATCAGATGATCAACATCAGAAAGAACAAGAGCTTCAAAAGGAGAATCTAATATTGTCATCTGAAAATATGGAGTTACGATTCCAGCTAGAACAAGCCAATAAGGACTTGCCAAGATTAAAGGTATATATTTTTATTTTATTAATTTGATCTTCTGTAGAAAATTAATATGTTTCAGATTTTTTTAAAAAATGTATTTGTAACACTTGCTCACTTATATCAATGAATCAATTTCTCTATATATGACTATATCTTAGATTAAATTATTGGAAATAAATTATTTCACAAAGATCCTTTTATGAGATATGACTGTCATTGTAGATCACACAACAATAGCCTTTGCTTTGAAGAAATTTATATGTGCATCTCATTAAAATTAATCTTGATCAGGCATTTAACATCAAAATATTTGTGCGATTTTTGTTTAGATTCTGGATTTATCTATTGAATTCTACTGAGTATATGGTTCCTTTTCTCTTAGTTATGGCATTGGTTTTTATACTATTTTACTGTGATTACAATAAACTGGTTTTATCACTGCTTCCTTCTTTTTCCAAAAGATTTGAAATATTGAAATGTCTAGTGATTAGTGAGAATACAATCTTTATGAATTATTACCCTGAATAACATAGCATTCACATTCTTCTTTCATAGTGTAAATTGTCTAATTCAAAAGTTAACAGATTCTTGTCACAGAGTGACATAGTTTTGCTTTGGTATCATGAGTGTAAATAATTACAGTAGTTAAATACATAGTGTAAATCATTAGAATTATTATTAATAATTAAATATTTAGTATATAACTGGGAAAAAGTTCTTTGTGAACATATAATCCTTTGTTGCATGCATCCAGATACCTTTGTAATAGAATGGATATTGCAGAGAAAGCTAATTTCTTTATGCATATTTTGAATTTTCCATTTTACCATATATTTTTATTTTTAGAAGAAGTGTTCCATAGAATGAGATTATCACTTTATTTTTTCAATAGAATCAAGTAGCTGATTTAAAAGAAATGTGTGAGCTCCTGAAACGAGAAAAGGGAGAAACTGAACGGAAATTAGGCAATGTCAGAGGGGTAAGATTATATGATAGAACTTGTAAAAGAGGTACAGGAATGAATCTTATAAATACTATGTACTTGTATTAACTGCATTAAAATATAGAAGACCTTTGGCTTTCAGCAAAGAAGAGTTTCTTATCCCAAGGTAGAGAAATATGATTTGTTTGCCTTAATAGCAGAGCATGAGATTTACTAAAAACTGAGACAAAATTTAAATAGGAATAAAAATAATATATCAAATACTATATATGAGAATTGGGTTTTTTTACATGTTACAAAAATATAATTTTTTGATAATTCTGTCTTAGTACATAAGAAGAACTGTATCATGTCAAAAAAACTAGAAGATTCTACTCACACCAAATTCACCAGTATTCATTTAGGTAAATGTAGCACTCCAGAACCAAAAACTCCTTGGATACTATGTAGTAGATCAACAGCAATAGCACTTAGACCAGCGGTTCTCAATTTGTGGGTCGCAACCCTTTTCGGGCGGGTCAAACGACTGTTTCACAGGGGTCACCTAAGACCATCGGAAAACACATATTTCCGATGATCTTAGGAACCGAGACACCGCTCCGCATCCGTCTCCGCATGGCCTCCTCCGCCATTTGCAGAGAGAGAGAGAGAGAGAGAGAGAGAGAGAGAGAGAGAGAGAGAGAGAGAGAGAGAGAGAGAGAGAGAGAGAGAGAGAGAGGCACTTTCGCTTCCCATCTCTCTCTCTCAGGCAGACTTACCTCCTGCAGGGCTCCTGATTGGTCCTGTGCTCAGGTGCCCCACCCCCTGGGAGAAGCGCGGCCAGGGCCTCGTGGCCTTGGAGCCACCCGGGGAAGCCCTGGGACCCCTGTTGGGGCCAAAGGGAGACCAGCCCCTGCGATCCCCAGCCAGCCCGACCATTGGACCCGCTAGCCAGGAAGGTGTGCCAGACTCCAGGCTGCCGGGAAGGAAGAAGGAGATTCAGCAAAGGTAGGAGAGGAGAGCCGCCTCCTGGGGCCTAGCGCTAGTGGCGGCTTCCTTGCCATTCTCTTCCTCCTCCCCTTCTTCCTCCTACTGCCCCCAAGGCAGCTCAGGTGGGCGCCGGGGCAAGAGAGGTGCCTGGGGGGGGGGAACAGCCAGGCTGGATGAGGGGCTGGTGGGCTGCACGGCACCAGTCCCCACCGTGGCTCTATCGGATGGGCGGAGGGCGAGGCCGGGCAGCGGGGGGGCAGCCGGGACGGCAGCAGCGGTTTTCTCGCCCTTCTCCTTCCTCCTGCTGCCCCCAAGGCGGCTTGCGTGGGCGCCAGGAGGAAGAGGGGTGCCTGGGGGGGAGCAGCCGGGCTGGCAGGCCGCACGGCACCAGCCCCCACCGTGGCTCCAGGGGAGACTCACTGCATGGGAGTCTCCCCTGCGCCGCCCAGCCCGCCTCCCTCTCCAAAGCCACCTCGGCCCTCTGGCACCCGGTGCGGCTATGGGGCTGCCAGGCAGGAACAGCTCCTTCCCGGCTTGCCAGGCTCCAGGCCTCGGAAGTGGCCAGGGGGCGGGGAAGAGGGTGAGACAGCAGCGATGCCCGCATATGCATCGGAGGCCAGCCACCCGGGCCAGGAGGGGAGAAGCGGCGCCTTCTGAGCAGGAGCTGGTGCTCCAGCTGCACCCCTTTCGCGTGCAATGGGCTGTGCGGTGTGGAAGGAGGCTCCTGCGATCCTGTTGCTGCGATGGCTGGAGGGGCGGGCAGGTCCCAGGGGGGCATCTGGGAGAGGGCAAGAGGTGCTGGGATGAGGATGGGGGGCTCCAGGTTGGCGGGTGTGAGAGGGCCGCCGCTTGGCTCTCCACCAGGCTCTCCACCAGAGCCTCCCCCTCCCCGGGCAATTGTGTGGAGCTGCTTGTGCATCCTTGGCAGCGCCTCCCCCCTTCAATCTCCTTCCTTCTCCATCTCCTTCCTTTCCCCTTCAATCTTCCTTCCTTCCTTCCATCTCCATCCCTTCCCCTTCAATCTCTCTCTCCTTCCTTCCTTCCCCCTTCAATCTCCTTCCTTCTCCATCTCCTTCCTTTCCCCTTCAATCTTCCTTCCTTCCTTTCTTACATCTCCATCTCTTCCCCTTCAATCTGTCCTTCCTTCCTTCCTTCCTTCCCCCTTCAGTCTCCTTCCTTCTCCATCTCCTTCCTTTCCCCTTCAATCTTCCTTCCTTCCTTCCATCTCCATCCCTTCCCCTTCAATCTCTCCTTCCTTCATTCTTTCCTTCCCCCTCCAATCTCCTTCCTTCTCCATCTCCTTTCTTTCCCCTTCAATCTTCCTTCCATCTCCATTCCTTCCCCTTCAATCTTTCTCTCCTTCCTTCCTTCCCCCTTCAATCTCCTTCCTTCTCCATCTCCTCCCTTTCCCCTTCAATCTTCCTTCCTTCCTTTCTTCCATCTCCATCTCCATCCCTTCCCCTTCAATCTCTCTCCTTCTTTCCTTCCTTCCTTTCTTCCTTCCCCCTTCAATCTCCTTCCTTCTCCATCTCTTTCCTTTCCCCTTCAACCTTCCTTCCTTCTCCATCTCCTTCCTTTCCCCTTCAATCTCTCTCTCCTTCCTTCCTTCTTTCCTTCCCCCTTCAATCTCCTTCCTTCTCCATCTCCTTCCTTTCCCCTTCAATCTTCCTTCCATCTCCATCCCTTCCCCTTCAATCTCTCTCTCCTTCCTTCCTTCTTTCCTTCCCCCTTCAATCTTCTTCCTTCTCCATCTCCTTCCTTTCCCCTTCAATCTTCCTTCCCCTTCCCTCCCTCCCAATATTTTTGAGCAAGGAAGAGTAAGTTTCTCCATCGAGCATTGCTATATTGTTTTTGTGATTAATCACTATGCTTTAATTATGTTCAATTCGTAACAATGAAAATAAACCTGCATATCAGATATTTACATTACGATTCATAACAGTAGTAAAATTACAGTTATGAAGTAGCAACAAAAATAATTTTATGGTTGGGGGTCACTACAACATGAGGAACTGTATTAAAGAGTCGCGGCATTAGGAAGGTTGAGAACCACTGACTTAGACTTATATATCACTTCATAGTGGTTTACAGCCCTCTCTAAGCAGTTTACAGAGTCAGCATATTGCCCCCAACAATCTGGGTCCTCATTTTACTGATCTTGGAAGGATGGAAGGCTGAGTCAACCTTGAGCCGGAGAGAATTGAACTGCTGGCAGTCAGCAATACTACATTCTAAACACTGTGCCACCACGGCTCTTAGTAGCTAGTCCCATCCAGCCTGTAAGATTTAGCTAAGTTTTCATTATTACAGTATAGTTAAATGAGTCCACAAAGCTACAAAATAAGTTATAGAACATAGAATCTGATTGTAATAGAGCAATTATTTGTAACCCTTAGCTTCTGTTTATTCAAGCAGACAGCATTTAATCCACTTCTGTTTACAGAATAAGTATCTCTCATCACATGAGGGGATAAATCATCTTCCCATAGATGTCCAGGCTGCAATATCTCCTAGCTGTAATTAAGAAAAATGATTTTACCATAGTTGCATTTAACTGTAAATTTCAATATTATAAGAAGACAGTGTTCTTAACTATATTAGAAATCTGTGGGAATGAAGTAAAATCTGCACGTTCAATTTTTTCTGATGATTACTGGGGATATTAATATAGTAGGTGTAAATGACTTCTCATAAGTTATGCCTTGTAGAGTTTCTTTGTCACAATATGAAGCCAAAATAGGTTTGCTTTCATCTGTGTGTTTCACTGCAAAAGAATTTGTTCACACTGCTCCTGCAAGTACTTCACATCCTGCAATGTTACAAAGAACAAAATAGAGAAAATAGCTGCTAAAGTAATTGGTTTGCAGTTTTTATTAAACCTCATATCCATGTTATGTAAGTATAAAGTGATAATACCATTTATTCTAAACAGTACTATATAATAGTGAACTAAATATCTATATCAAGGAGATATCACAAATAAAAAATATATAGTTAGAAAATATTTTCTTGGAGCCTATGTATTAAAAATGGTATTTTTAGATTAATAGATTATATGATATAATATAATATGATCTCTTATTTATTCATGTAGGCTGGAAGAAGTGGAAAAACAATTCCAGAATTAGAGAAAACTATTGGCTTGATGAAAAAAGTTGTAGAGAGAGTCCAAAGAGAAAATGAAGAGCTAAAAAGGGCACCTGGAATAGTCTCAAATGAAAAAGTTGCCAGACTTGAGCAAGAAAATGAGGACTTAAGGGTAACATACGCTATTTTAAAGACTTTTTTTATTTTAATATTTAATCTGAAAAATATACAGTGATTATGAAGGTTGTCTGCTTACTCTTGAACTTACAAAGGTCTCTCAAGACGTGGTTGAGGTCCTTGGGATCCCAGAACTCGTGAGGTGGCTCTCTTATTAATATCCCTTCATTTATTATTTTTCCTCTTTTAGCTCTACTTTTAGAACTTAATTATAAATTGTGAGTTTGGAGTACCCTAATCATTCTAGAAGTTGGATAATACAATGTACATGAAAAAACTTTTTTTTAAAAAAAAAAGTATTTTAAGTGAATACAATATGGCTCTGTAGAAATTGATAAGAGCTTTACCATATACAAATAGATACTATGCTTTTTTAGATTTTAATAATATGAATAATTTGTGATATAATATTCCTTTTTTCATTTATTTTTAAAATACTAAGTCTGAAATGGAAAAACTGAAACTTCACTTTGGAAGTGAACTAAGTGCACGTTATGAACTGAAGACTAAAGGCACAGAAAAAATCATTGCTGAAAATGACAGAATACGTAAGGAGCTGAAAAAGGTAACTATATAACATTGTATAGATCAGTGGTTCTCAACCTTTTTCAGGTTGAGACCCCACTTGCCCCACCCATGCGTGCTGCTCGACCCGGGCACGCGCGCCGGAAAAAAAAATGTAAAAAAATTTTAAAAAATCAAAAAAACAAAATGGCGGACCATGACAGGCGGACCCGCGCATGCGTGGCGCGGCATGACAGGCCGATCCACGCATGCGCGGCGCGCCAAAAAAAATAAAAAAAATTCAAAAAAAAAACCAAAATAGCGGACCGCGACGGGCCGATCCACGCATGCGCGGCGCGCGCACGCCGAAAAAAAATAAAGAAAAATAAAAAAATAAAAAAAATTCAAAAAAACCAAAACAAAATGGCGGACTGCGGTGTCCGGCGACCCCCGCGAAACGGTCGTTCGACCCCAAATGGGGTCGCGACCCATAGGTTGAGAACCACTGGTATAGATATTGTATGAAACATTTTCAATATAGCTTGATTCTATCTGGGGTTGGGTAACAACATTGGCTTGCATTTTTGAGGAAGCAACTTCTATTTTTTAAAAAATATTGCTATAGATTATTAATCTATACATTATTATTTATAACATTTGAAATTATTCCAAATATTATAAATAAGCATGTCTCAGTCTTTCCCATTTTGAAAACAGAACCCTTAATCTTGATATAGAAACAAATCATGGCTTCAGATCCTGATTAGTAAGGATTAGTAAATTAGAATAATTAAACTAAACCACATTTTTTCAGATTTAATGGAAAATTAGTTTCAAGAAATAGGATTTGTTTTGACATATGCATCAATGATAAGACAGGAACTTGAAGACATATTGTTCATTCCAAGCTTAGTTTGGAAACATATTTCAATTTGTTTAATATATTTTTTATGTCAATAGGAAATAGAAAATGCAGAAAAGCTGCGAATGGCAAAGAATAACCTTGAAATAATAAATGGGAAACTGAATGTGGAATTGGAAGAGACAACAAAGAAATTAAACTTAGCAGAAAACAGAATCCCAAAACTTGAAGATGCTGACACCAAGAACTGGAAATCTATTGTTATAACAAGGTACAGGTTGCTGTCTGTTAACAGCCATTCAATAACCTAAATTGTGACAGCATTAAATGAGTGGTACTTACAACCAGCCCTTGAAGTTTCAGCTTTTACAGCACTTCCGTGGTCATGTGGAAGTGATCTGGGCATTTGACAACCAGTTCACACAATAGTTGCAGCATCCCACAGTCACATGATCTCCATTTCTGACATTCTCTGCTGGTTTGCTACAAGCAGAGTCGTGGGGAAGGTGACATGGAAGATTGCAAATTCTGCTGCTATTTTTTCTCCTCAAGAAGCTGGCAGAAGTCACGATCCTCACTGAACAGCCCTTGATTTTCACTTAACAATGATAATGGGGATTATCAGGATTGCTATTGCTGAATGACATGCTCATATGATACCTTTGTTTATGATCACATAATTTAGCAATAGAAATTCTGGTCATCATTATAAAGTAAGGGCTAACTATAGAACTAAATAATGGAAAATATTTATTTATTTATTTATTTGTTTATTTGTTTATTTATTTATCAAATTTCTATACCGCCCCTCTCCCGAAGGACTCGGGGCGGTGTACAGCCTAAAATTTAAAAAACATATAAATATACAAAATTTAAAATAATTAAAAATAAATTAAATAATTTGGCCGAAATCCCCATTTAAAACCCAAAACATACAAAGCTAAAATCTTAAAAAATACTCAGTCCCCCTAAAACATTTTGACCCTATTGGAACCGAAGCTTCTATGCCAGGCCGGCCTGTCGAAAAAGGAATGTTTTTAGTTCCCGACGGAAGGTGCGTAAATCTGTTATTATACGGAGTTCGGGGGGAGCTCGTTCCATAACGTGGGAGCTCCCACAGAGAAGGCTCTCCCCCTGGGGGTCGCCAGCCGGCACTCTCTGGCCGACGGCTCCCTGAGGAGGCCCTCTCTGTGGGAGCGTACCGGACGGCGGGAGGTATTTGCTGGCAGTAGACGGTCCTGTAAGTATCCGGGTCCGATGCCATGGAGCGCTTTAAAAGTGGTCACTAACACCTTGAACCGCACCCGAAAGACCACCGGCAACCAGTGCAACTCACGCAGGAGCGGTGTTACGTGGGAGCGCCACAACGCTCCCATCACTACCCGCGTGGCCGCATTCTGGGCAAGTTGGAGCTTCCGGATGCACCTCAAGGGGAGCCCCATGTAGAGAGCATTACAGTAGTCCAGCCTGGAGGTCACGAGGGCATGAGTGACTGTGCGTAGTGAGTCCCGGTCTAGGAAGGGACGCAACTGGCGCACCAGGCGAACCTGATAGAACATCCTCCCGGCCACGGCCGTCAGATGGTCCTCTAAGGACATATCCATTTCCCCCAAGATTTCAAAAACTGTTAATTTATTTTTCAAGTTTATTGGCACTTTTGAATAAGTTTCAAAATTTGGAAACTTATCGTTAATGAAAAACATATCAATTAATAGCAGATTTTTGCATCTTTGGACTACATACTTCTAATCTAGGGCATATGACAAGGTCCTTTTTGTTATTTTGTACATTTAAAAAGTTGATTTGGAAAGCTATACAAAATGTTCTTCAGAGTAATCATGTTGAGCTGTGATTGATTCTGTGTTATTTATTATAGATGTATGCATTTCTGTCCACACTGCATCTATTCAATATGAACAATTCAGTATGTATCGTGTGTCATGTATGATTTAATATAATTGATAAACCAATTGATGTATCATATACAATCTTATTTTCTTGAATAGTGTTTTTTTAATGAGTCAATAGGAATCAGTATTGTCCATTTTTATTTTTTTTACTTTCAGGATGTTTGAAAATAAACTCAAAGAAATGGAATCTGAAATTGCCAGAAAAAACCAAACCATTAGTGATCTTAAACAGAAATTACAAAAGCCAACAGAGAGTGGAGAAAAGAATGAAAACTGTATTGAAGACTACCTTAAAGAACAAGTAAGATTTTATTTTTATTTATTTGGTGCCTTCAGGTCAGCTGGCAAGTCCCTGCTGTTTTCCTTGCACATTTTTTTCAGAAGTGGTTTGCCATTGTTTCCTTCCTAGGGCTGAACATGACTGTGGTTGAGTTAGGACCAGAACTCACACCTTAACTGCTATATGAACTAAAGTAAAGTTTAGTGTGGACATAATGTGAAAATGTGGTATTTATATTTTACTGATAGATTTTTGATGCAGTTTCTTCCTTTGCAAATGCATTTTTTTCCTTTCTGGTTGGTGTCTAGAGGGCAGGTTATTCTATTCCACTCCTGGTTCTCTGATTACTGGGGAAAAACTTCCTAGAAGGGCATCTCTGATCAGGAGATTAAAGCTTTATAAATCTTTTTAGAATCTTATCCTTTAATTGTTCCTGATTGGCATGGATTATTTTATTGTATACTGCTTTTAATCTCTTAGTATTGTTTAATATGGAGTTGGGATCAGGCACACATGTAAAAGTCACAGAGGACATCTGAAGGCTCATTCCTTCATAATTGCTCATTTGCTTCATTTTGCAAAACAATTATCAGAGTTTTTTTATACAATTTTTATATTTTTGGTGATGAGATTAAAAGTAAGGATCTCTATCCCATAATAGGACAAGCTCCTTTTATGCAGTAAGCTTTTTTTATCGATTTACAAATTAAAGGATGGCAAAAAAGAGAAATTACACACATTTCTTCTGCAAAAGTTTATTTACCTCATTATTTTACTTTTGTAAGCTGAAAGTGACACACCTGAAAATATCATTTTATTGACTTGGTGTGTTAAATTGGCAGAGTATCAAAATCATCTTGTAAATTTCAGTCTACATGGACTTTTAAATGGGCTTTCCTCTACTTCAGTCCAATACTCGAATCATTGCACTGAAGTCTATTCCATTGTTTATCTTAGAATTTTCTCATACTGAGAAGTTCCTAATATTAAAATGAAACCTTTCTTTTCACGTGAAGGCTGAGGTCCTCAAAAGTGTTCCTGAGGATACCAAAACAGAGCAAGAATATGTCAGAGAAAATCAACTTCTCCGGTAAAGCACACAAAATGTTCCCTTTAATAAAAACAGAACAAAACATTAGCAAAAGCTGCATAGACTTCTGCTCTTTATTTTTTCTTATAGATTAACTAATGATCGTTTGGAAAAGGAAAAAGCAGAACTAATTTACTTGATGGGGTCTTCTAGAAATCAAACAAAACTTAAAGGAGATGACCTTGCAGCTGGTAATATATAAAATACTTAGTTGTATATTCTAACTAAACAGACCTTTCAAAGAACCATTAGCAGAATTTCATTCATGGAGAAAGGCTGCCAGCATTCTCACCACAGTTCCCAACAAATTACTTACCATAATCAAGAAACTATGCTGCATGTGATAAGATCTGATAAATGTTTATATTTGGAGGTGGGAGACAAAATCCAGAGTTATTATAAGAGACTATAAGTAAAATGTCTTTCACAAGAATAAAATGGAATAAATAACATGAATGGAATTCTACTCTTTGGAACATAAAAAGTTAAATTCAGTGATTTTGCAAATTACCAAATCTCGATGATCCAAGCCTCCAGGCGCCCCTCAACTTTATGATGCCACGTGGAAGAATTTTTGTATGTGGTGCACTAGGCATCAACTCCGGCCATTGTTGGTCACCATTCCTAACATCTTAGATTATCTATTGGAAGGTATGGATAAAGGATTATCACCTAGCACTATCCGCAGACAGGTAGCAGCCTTGTCAATGGTACTTGCGACAATGTAGCTCCATTAGCGCAACAGCCAGTAGTAGGCGCCTTTCTCAAAGGGGCAACTAATGCCAGGCCACCTGCAGTTCACCGTTATCCCTCTTGGGATCTGCCATGGGTGTTGCAAGCACTAATCTTGTCTCCGTTCGAACCCATCAGGTCTTGTTCACTATACTTCCTTTTCTCTGAAAGTCACCTTTTTAGTCGCAATCACGTCGGCCAGACGTATTTCGGAACTGGCTGCACTCTCCATCAGGAGTGACTTGTGTACTTTTTTTGAGGATAGAGTGGTCCTTAGATTGGACCCGTCTTTTATTCCTGGTTCCATAGGTCCCAAGAACTGGTTCTTCCGGACTTTTGCCCTAATCCGTCACGTAGACTGGAGAGACAGTGGCATAAACTAGACGTGCGCAGGGCTCTGCGCTATTACGTTAAGCGAACCTTTGCTTTTCGTAAGTCAGAGGCCCTGTTTGTGTCTTTCCAACCCTCTTCAATGGGTCAGAAGGTCTCCTCTTCAACCATCGGAAGGTGGATTAAGGCATGCATTGCCCGTGCCTATCTTTCGCAGTCCCTTCCGGTCCCTACACACATCACTCCTCACTCCACACGCAGTGCAGCTACGTCAGCGGCCTGGTCTACCCAGGCATCCATTGAGGAGATCTGCAGGGCGACTTGGTCCTCCCCTTCGTCATTTATTAGGCATTACAAGCTTGGTAAATTTGCAGCTGCGGATGCCTCGTTTGGTAGGAGGGATCTACAACAAGTAGTTTCTTCTCATGGGACACAAGCCCAGACTCTTCCCCCCCCCACCCATAGGGACATGAGCGGCTTTGGTATGTCCCACCGGTGGATTCTACACTCATCATGCTGGAGAAAGGGCATTGTCTTACCTGAACGCCTTTTCTCAGCATGATGCAGAATCCACACCACCCTTCACAGCCGTCTGGGCCTGTGTAGGAGGAGCCAACGCATCGGACTTCGTCATGTTTTTCTTCGTCTTTGTCAAAAACTGGGAAGGAACATTCCAGAAGGAGGCATGGCTAAATTTCTGACTTAGTCTCAACTGAGCACAAAGGCTGAGATTACCCACCGGTGGATTCTACATCATCATGCTGAGAAAAGGCGTTCAGATGAGACAACGCCCCTTCTCCTAGAGCAGTGATGGCGAACCATTTAGAGGCCGAGTGTCCAAACTGCAACCCAAAACCCACTTATGCATTGTCAAGTACTGGGTGGGTGTTGCCCATTGGGTGTGTGTGGCCAGTTGGGTGGACATGGCTGCGGTGGTAACGGCAGACAGGGTGGGACTAAAAAGTTCAATCAATCAATTCCAACTTTGCAAGATCTTTTTTTTTTCCGCGAGAAGTTGAAATTGAATTTTTTTTTTTTGCACACGGAGGCAGAGGCCTAAAGCGAAAAGGTTTTATAAAACCAGCTGAAGGCCTAGGACTGGGGCGACGGCACGCGTGCCCACAGAAAGGGCACACCATAGGTTTACCACCACTGTCCTAGAGCACGTGAAAGCCCCCTCACCTCTTATCTGTGCAAACATTAAGTAGAACCAATGTTAACTAAGATTAAACATTATCTATATGGCCAATGTTGCCATGAGTTGTTAATTACAATTAACATAATCATGAGGAATTCATGTAAGGTTTCAGAAGGCCCCTTCCTAGTTATGCCAGTAGCTCTTTTGCATAACTATTTCCAATCAATTATCAATTACATTAGAATATTATACAGCTGTTCTCAAACATACTTCTTAGATATATGAAAATCTATGTGTATTCATTTGTATTTATATCTATAAACTTCTATTTGAATATTTAGAGAAGGCTGGAAACCACAAACTAGTGGCGGAAGTAACAGACCTCAAGACACAACTTAAATCTTCAGATGTGGAGCAGCAGCGACTTCATGTTAGTACTATAATTTTTCAATTCATTGGTTATTTGCAAAATATCCATATTGATAGGCTTAGAAAATATTGATGCATTGAAATCGATCATTATATAGCATTACATTGCTAAATATTACAGCAGTCACTTTTCAAGTTAAGCAAACAAACTTTTCAAGACAAATTTCTTATATTGGATTGTAACTGCAAAAAGTAGAGGCAAAATGAAGTTGATGTTGTGAGGAATGTATTAAATGCAAACTATTTAATTCTTGGTTAAATCGATCTTTTGTACTAGAAATCATTTTTTATAACATCAGATTGGAACTAAAATGCAAAGATGTATGTTTTTATTCATAGGGCATGAAGAAACCAAGAACACATTTTGAATAAAGAAAAAATGTAAAGATGTTATATCTGTTGAAATTAATGGATTGTGCTGAGCATATTTATGTTTGTGTGTGTGTGTTAGGATTAATATATAGTTTTTCTTTCTCATTAGGAAGAAATCAAAAAACTTAAAAATGAATTAGACCACTTTGATCCAGCCTTTTTTGAGGAAATCGAAGATCTAAAATATAACTATAATGAAGAAGTTAAAAAGAATATTATCTTAGAAGAGAAATTGAAAACAGTTTCTGAAAAATTTGGAGTTCAAGTAGACATTCCAGGTAGAATTTCTATTGACTAAATAATACTTGAAGAAATATTTCCAAGAAACTTGCCAATACTGAATGAAATATTTGACACAGAAAATGAAGAAAAACATCTTTATGAGTCAGGTATTTTCCCCCCACTTATTTTAAAGTCAATAAAATGTGGGTTATTTCTGCTGTGTAACTCTTATACAATTCCTTTCAAGTGCCTACCTGATTAATCTGATTTAATGCTTTCACAGGCTCAAAGACAAAAGATTAAAGGGATTATAATAATGTAAAATTGCTAGTTTTTTTAATTGTGCTAATTTATTAGAATTATTATTTTTCTATGTTTGAATGTATAAATTGTGAATAAAACAATATAATACATTCCTAATTTAAAATGTTTAAAATAAGTTATGTTGAATAAAAGTGTTACAAACTTCAAGACCATTTTTCATTAGTTAAGATGTTCTTGAATACGATAAAATGCTGCTTTGTTTTGACAGGACTAGAGTTGTGTCTCCTTATATCTGCTTCAGAAAATTAAATGTTCTACATCAGATTTTAGGAGCCCCAAAGGGGCCATAGAAGAATAAGTCACTGTATAAGCAGGTATCTGTTCATGATCCTAATGTAAATAAAGTTCTACTACAAATATTATAAAGTTATTTAAGATAATTAAAATCCCTTTATAAATGAAGGATCTTAGCTAAACATTTTAAAAGAGATGCCAGAATGGGGAGTTGCTTCCTTAACTGTTCATAATTAGTGCAAGTGTTCCTTTCATAGAAGCAAAGAATTAGACTGATTCTATGTATTTTAAGTAAAATGGTTTACTTAACACTATTCATGACTGATTAATACTGAAATATTATATTCTCCAATACTGGTAGCAGCATGTAAACTACAAGATCTTGCTGTGAAGTTATATAGTTCATATAACTTATAAACTATATAATATAATTATATAATAATTTCTAAAGTTTCCATCTTTTTTTATGCCTTCACTATATAGAATCTAGTAAGGTTAAGTATTACTGTGCCAGCAAAAATGGACATACTATTAGGTTGTTTTTTTAAAAAAATGAAGTATTTGTACATTTAAAACTAAAAGAACCTGTGAGACTTAATACTTAACTTTCACTGCTTCAATAAAAACATGTTGTGTATTTCACATTTAGGGACTGAAACAATAAAAATGCTGATAAATTAAGGTTTTCTTTATAACTTCTACTAGTTTGTCCAGTTATGTATGTATATATGTACATACGTGTGTGTGTGTGTGTGTGTGTGTATAATTATAATTTTACAGTCAAGCATGTATAGACATAATATAATTTATATTACACTTCAACAAACATTTTACATATCTTTAGCTTATTATAAATGAAGAAGCAAACATACAGATGGTTCAATGTTTTTTCTGAAGAGACCTGGTCATAAGTCACTTATTATATCTCTAAGACTATTAAATCTGTGTCCATCCAACTTTGAAAAATAATGAAAAAGAGTCTTTGGTTCAAAATTATACTTGGCTCTACAGAAAGTGACAGTAACTGGTTTTGACGTCAAAGAAGGATCTGCAATTGGCCAGGATAAGCTAAGATGATGTCTGTGAAGCTATTTAAAAAAGAAAGAAAAGCAGTTAAAATATTGATTTTAACGTATAATCTGTATAGCCTTGTTTAATGACAATACTTGCAGAAAAATTTGCGTAGAAACAAGCAAAAAAATAAGACTATGAAAAGTATTTGAAAGAGGTAACTTCAAAAAGCCTGTTACCACAAGGATTAAAGCAGCTATGTTCTTTGAAAGATAGATATATACTCTATGTTTTGAAGGCTTTTCTCAGCGCTTTCCTTAACTCTTTGTACATGTGTGCAGTCTTGGCATATATGTATATTTGGAGGTAAGAGTAACATTTTAATAAGCTTCAGGACAATAGGCTTTCTGAACATTAAAGAAAAAAAATCACAATTCCTCAATGAAACTTGCAGGATTACCTTGATCAAATTTCCATCAGGACAATGCCACACAATTCCTTCTATCTTCCCCTCTTTGCATCCATCAAGCCAAGTTAATATATCATTGCGATTTATTGATGGTGCATTTTTAATCTTAAATGTTCCATGTAGTACAAGAAGGTGTACAGGATGTTTCTTGTTTCCTAAACCTATTAAAATATTCAGAAAATTATAACCAGTGTATTTTATTTTATACAAGAACTCCTCACATTAATCTGAATTGTTCCTTCTCCAAAATCCTATTATAATATTTGCTTCCATAATATATTTACTTCTACCACTATATGTATCTAGATTTTTTATTTATCTTGTCTAAGAGGTCACTTGGATTGAACTGTCTAATATTTTATTACAATTCTTTATTTCATCAAAGTCATAGAGCAATATATGTTATTTCTACAATTGAATACTTTCAGAAAATAATCTAAATACTCGAATTTGGAAAATAATTTTGAAAAGTTGCTTCATAATTCATTGGTGCATGTACATAGCACCTGTCTGCAACTCTTTAAAATTATCATATATGGCTGGCCTTTAAAAGGTCCGTGCTACTTTAAACAGTTCCAGACAAATACCATGTTCACACTTTGAAACACTGGATTACCTTTCTAATTAACTCTATTACACATTTACTGTTTTGCTTTTCTACATTATTACATTTGTAATTTCAATGTAATGGTTTTGCTATATTGTCAGACTTTTAAAAAAATGAGTTGAAGTGCTTACCATATGGATTTGCATTAATATTTGTTCCAATAAGTTCCAGAGTCTGCTCTGTAATCTCAATTAAAGGTACTGGACAGATTTCTAGAAGATCAGGTTCTTCAGCATGATGCTTCAGAATGAGAGCGAGTTCATACTCGTAATCAACAGCAGAAGAATGCCAACAATATAGTTTGCTGTTTTTTTCTACTGGCACCCAACCTGATTATTATGAAACACAATGTCAATATTGACTTGAGATTGATTGACCTGACATATAAATAAAAATATTATGTATGCAAAAAAATGATTGAAAAATTACCACTAATCAGCAGAGGAATTCTGTTTATTTCAATTCAAAAAGGAAAAACTCCATAGCTTATTCTTGTGTTTGAAATACAAAAAATCATGAAACATGTTTTTTCACTTGGAGCACAGGGGTATTCATGATTAAGTACTCCTATTTACTCAGAAGTCAACGAAATACATGACTTATAAAAACTGTAACATTTAGAAACCACCACCATCAATAATTTAAGAACAAAAAGCAAACAGCCCACTATAATGCACTTTTTAGGAATAACCCTCTCACTTTCAGAGTGACGCTGGCCAGCGTATAATTAAAAATTTTGAATTATGAATATGTATGTAAAAAAACAAGGATTCTCATGATAAGGATTAATATTTTACTCTCTACTTTCTGACTAGAAAATATTAACGCGTGATTTGTTAACCTACAATTTTTTTCAAATGGTATCACAACAATATGAAACTTGTAAGAACTAGTGCAACTCTTGAAACTTGAATGCTTTACAGATGTGTGAATTTCACTTCAGAATGCCCAACCAGCGCAGTCAGTGCTGGGAATTCTGGGACTTGAAATCCATATATCTGAAGAGTGCCTGGGCAGTTAATCTTATGGTTATGGCAAATAAATGTAAGATTGCCACTATCGATTTTTTTTTGTAATTGGTATAATTGTTGACAGCATAAATAATTTGAAAAGAATGGAATAAATCAATCTATTTTTAGTATAATGTAGACCTCAGTCCATTAACAATTTTCACTCTGAAGTTGTGGTGAACAATTCTCAGGAAGGGAATATATATTTTCCAGGTAGCTGCTTACATATTGATGTTTCTTTTGCTTGTATTATTGCCAAATGGGAAGCTGTTAAATGGGATAGGATGTTTTGCTCAATTCACCTGAATTTACCTAGTTTTCCTTTCCCCCCCCATATAATTTATCTTTAAAATGGAAGGGAAGTCTTAACATCATTGATAAAATGATAAAGGAAACAAAATGGCCTAATATTTTGTTTTTTGAGGGGGGGAAATAAACTTGGAAGTTCATGAAAGAAAAGTTCAAAATGAAAGATAGGAATATTTTTCATGATATATTTTGAAGATGAGGAAGAAATAGGATTTTCCGAAAAGAGATAAAAAGAAGAGCATGCAGTTCCTTTTCTTCTGATCAAGTAGGCAGAATTTACTTTCCAATTACAATCCACATTTGGATGTCTTTTACTAGATACTATACCATTATTACTGACTTCATTTAAATAATTTTTAGACTATTTTAAAAACAAATCTATAGGAATGATTTATAACTACATTATAAATAAAATCTTTCCTAAAGATGAAAGATCAAATAGATGACTTTAGAAGTTTAGAATAGAATTCTCATACTAAATAATATTTTTATACCTGGAATGTGTCCATTTTCATCAGGAAAAGGCTTTCCATTGTAGTACTCTATGTCCTTGGCTGGAATCCAGCATTCAGGGACAGACCTGAAATCTTCTTCAATATTCCATGTAAATCCTATAGGCAAGAATATGAACACCACCTTTGTAAAAGTTACCATCTATCTTCTGCCTTTGAATAGGTTTACAATTTAGGGTAAATAATGAGCAATGGCAATGGCAATTCTGGTTTTTTTTTGTGTCGATTTTCGATTGCTATTACGTTGCAAATATGACAACTGCTAATCTGCATCTACTTTTGCTGTCCCATTTAAACATTTTGAAGTGTATTTTCATTAATGTTATTGACAAAATGACAATCAAAGGATCTTCAAACTATTTAATATATGGCATATCATACATTCAAACTACTAATTCATTTTAATAGGGCAGTCGTACATCAGAATTTGATCAAAACATTCTAACATACTGCTAATCAAGAATTGATATTCTCTAGATAATTATTTAAGGACAGAGGGAAACCTAACATGAAATGCCTTCATTATCACTTTTTTCTGTTACAATATATATTTATCAGAAAAATCACCTACCTTTTGAGTGTTCTGCTGAGTACATAAACTGTTTAAACTTCTTCTCAGCTTGCTTGTTCGGTTTTCTATCAAGTCGGGCCCAAAGATAGGGATGACCTACAATGGGATTGAAAGTTTGATGCTTTTTTCAATTATTTCATAAACCAGGTAATCTGAGGTCTTGTTGAAGCCACATATATCTCCAGAAATAAGCAAACATGTGGTATGACCATATAAAAAATAATTCATATTTAGATTCTATAAGTGGTTGTACCATTTTGAACTGAAATAACAGCAATCAAGCATAACCCAGATTTTTCACTCTACATTTTTGCTTTCCTGAGTCTTCTAAGTGTGCTTCAATTCTGACTATCAAAGTATTATCTACATATTTCCAATTGTTAGTGTTTTGACTTCTAGCTATCATACCTTTCAATCTTCTCATCCCTATATTTAGTGACAAGATAAACAAAAATGGAAATTAGAATCATCCTTGTCACATACCTTTGTTCTCAACCACTGTTGTTCCAAATTCAGTAACTTATAGTAGCTCTTGCGTTCATTGTAAGTGTTCTAAGAATGATCACATGTACTGTTAGTTTTAATATATTTCATATTCAATCATGATTCACAAAATCAAAGATCTTGCTCTATCCAGTGAGACAAAGGTAAACCTATTTCATGTACTTCTCTTGCTTGTAATTATCTTAAGCTAGCTATAGTCTATGCATGACTATTTTTCTTAGTAACATCTTCACAAAAAGTTTGCTTACATCAGAAATAAGTGCAATGGACAAGCATCTGTAAATTTTCTTCTATCTATATTCCTTCCTTCCTCCATTTTTTTATCTTTTTTGTTCATTCAACATCTTTACCATAATTAATGGGTTTTTTACGTTTTGATCTTGTTATATCTTATATAATTATCTCCAGATCTATCATTGAAGTTTGACACTTTCACAGATATTTTTCTTAAAATCATTAGAGCTACTGAATCCTTCCATTACATCAATGTAACAATTTCCCCCCAAAAGACAATATATTTTATTAGACAATCCTGCTGAAATGAAATGTTTATTTGTAAACCTTGCTTATTAAACTCAAGGAAATTCATCATAATAATCCTATGATTATTTTAGACTTAAATATGCTTAGCTGGATAATAATCTTTGTTATTAAATGCAATAATGGTTAATTAAGGACAAATATTTTTATATTAAGATGGCATGCTACAGACATATTATAGAATATTAAGTAATATCAGTTCCACAATATTAATTTCTGTCCTTAAAATCCTTATAATAGATCAGAATAGTATTATAAAGTATTACTGAATGAAATTTTATACAGAAGTGAACATGCATATTTAAAAAATCATTATTTAACAGCAAGATGTGTAACAATAAAAGATAATTATGTAAGACTGCTAAAACAAAATTGGATTTGGAAAAATGGAAGAACTTCCAACTTTCAATATTGGGGAGAATAGCAACAGTGAAAATAAATATCTTACCAAATACTCTTTTTATTTCAAGCGATCCCTGTAAGGCTGGGGAAAGCCTTTTTTGATGAACTGAATACAATAATATTGAAATTTATCTACCAAGGGAAAAAAGCTAGAATCAAAGTGAAAATGCTACAACAAACAAAAGACAGTGGAGGATTTGGACTGCCGGACTGGAGGTTATATTACCAAGCAACCATTCTAACATGGCTTAAAGAATGGATAATGCTTAGAGATAAAAGACTATTGTACCTAAAAGGCCATGACCTGCAAATCGGTTGGCATGCCTTTCTGTGGTATGGAAAGAATAAAATACATAGATACTTTCAAAACCATTTTATAAGGAATGCACTTCTTTCAGAATGGGAAAGAATAAAAGAAAAAAAATTATATTAAGATACCCGAATGGCTTTCAACAATGGAAGCTTTTGCAATTAACTACGATAAAGTTATGACTTATAAAGATATTTTGGACAATGAAGGAAAATTGAAAGACAGATAAGAGTTACAAGAATAAGATATTGATTTAGCTTGGTGGCCATATCTGCAAATTCAAATGAGATATAAAAAAGATGTTAAAACAATGGGATTTTATAAAGAACAGACAAATTTTGATCAGATACTGTTAAAAACAGATGAAAATTTGATTAAGAAACTCTATAGATTTCTGTTAAAACTTAAAGATAGGGGAAGAACAAGTAAAAGAAACAATGATAAAATGGGCAAAGAATTTTGGATATAATATAGAATTATAAGATTGGCAAAAGTTATGGGAAAGAAATATTAAATTAACTAAAGCAGTGCCATATAAAGAAAACTTATATAAAATGTTTTACAGATGGCATATGACACCAGTGAGATTAGCAAAAATGTTTAAAAATACTTCAAACAACTGTTGGAAATGTAAACAGAGACCAGATACTTATTATCATATCTGGTGGACATGCCCCAAAGCAAAAAGATTTTGGGTTAAAATACATTTATGGTTGGAGAAAATGACTATAAAACAAATAAACTTTAAACCAGAATTATTTTGTTAGGAATAATAGGAGCTAATTATGAGAAAGACTGTAGATATCTAATATTACACATATTAACGGCAGCAAGAATGGTATTTGCCCAACATTGGAAAAACAAAAACTTATCAACTGAAGAAGTACTAAATAAGAAAATTCTAGAGTGTGCAGAAACGGATAGATTGACTTTAAAGATAAAAAAGACTCAGTGTACTTTAGAACATGGGAAATTTTTTATCAATGGCTAGAAAAACGAGTCAGAGAGAAAGGAATGTGATATGTAATTTTGAATCTATATTAGTAAGAAGGCTATTGAGTGATGAATTAACATATTGTTTATGGTAATTAACTATATTATTGTTAGTTAAATACATTATGCTATTTGCTAAATATTGAAAATGTTATTTGGAGAAACCCAACCCTAACCCAAACTCTAATCCCGACCCCACCTTATCGCTAACCCTATAAAAACTAATAAAATCTATACAAAAAAATCAATTTCTAAAAAGATAGATAGCTTGGATATGCTTGGATATTTCTGTCCTTGTTTATGATTACTTCACTTTACATATTCTCACCTAAGCAATTCTCCAATTCTTCAAAAATACTATCTAATACTGGCGTTTAACAACAATTTATATTTAGTCTAAAAAAAAAGAAGACCCTGCACTTGTAGGGAAATGCCAGGAAGAAAAAAATGGTTGTAAGATGTGTTGTTTGAGTATAATGGTCTTCAAGTAAATAGACTGCAAGATAAAGCTCTCAGATATGGCTATATTTGGAATTTCTTGGGACAAGGTACCCATCTAACATTAACATTCAGGACCTTCATAGCCAAACTTCTATGGCCTAAACAGCATATACTGCCACATAACTATGTTGATAGCTACATTATACTATTCAAATTGAAGTGTTACTAGGAAACTTAAGAGCCATGCTGAGCAGCAGGACCCTCTTGTCTGGCATTTTTCACTACATGGAAGAGGAACATCCTAACATTTTGAATTATTTAGTTACAAAAATGTGCATGCTACTTGTTCATATACATAATACCTAGTCCAATAACATTTTTAATTTAATTCTTCTATATTACCTTTGTATGTAGTTATATAACAGCAAGTTCCATCCACCTTTTCTGTTGGGATTGCATTGTATATATCTGCAGCTAAAGCCTTCTTACTAATTGAGTTGGTGGCCAACACTTTAAAAGACTGAAAAGAAAATGGTCGTTGTAAATTTTTAGGCAAATGTAGTCTTCTTTAAAACTTTCTATCAGAGGGGTCTTTTAAAAAAAAAAAATTAGGACGACCCCAGTAAATTCAAACTGAGTCTGTTTGAAATTAGAAGCATAACTAGCAGAAAATTAAAAAAACGGGTGGAGGTGGAATGTTTGTTGTAATAAATGTTGGGATAAAGTTAAATCTTCTGAAAAATCTATTCAAATAGCTTTTATGAAATAAATGTATTAAATCAACGGATGATAGCTGCAAGTCTTGTATCAGCAGAAATAATTGGTGGAGCAATATTCTACCAGCTAAAGAGTAAGCCAGGATGCATTATTCTCCCTGAAAAATCTAGTCCCACAAAGAGGTATAATCTGAGGAAGTAAGTTCCAATTTACCAACTTCCTTTTGAAGAGTGAAGGCTATTTCACGCCTTTCGCTATTTTTAAAGTATTTGCACCTTTAAAAAAAGCCCATAAGTAACTAAATAATTCACATGGATGCCGTCCTGTGAATTGATAAATCAAACTTGGCAGAGATTTTGGAAGAGGTGAAGCGACTCCACCTCTTAACGCAAAGTCGTTCCTTGCCGGATATCCGCGGTAGTTTCATGTGGCCGTGCTGCAAAACTGGGCGAGAGAAACCGGCGCGAATAATTCTCGGGTGCAGATGCGGCAGGTTGTTTTTCACCCAGTCAAGCTCGTGTCTGGTTCTACTAAGACCCGCGACGGTCCGGAAAAATCAATATCCGATTCTTCGCTTGAGACTTCCCAGTTTTTTTTCTGACAGGCCCGTGGCTCTCCTTTACCCCAGCGGGTAACTCCGACCCCAGTACCTGGCGCTCCCGCTTGGCCGAGGGCTCCTCCTTCACTTGAGTCACGAAGAGGCAGGGTACCTTCTGCTGTACCGAGCCCAGGCGGTTCATGGCCCCAAGAACGCGTCCCTTCGCCCCCTACAAGCGGGAAGTCTCCAATTCTCAACTGCTGCAAGCCGCTTCCCAGCCAACCTGGAGGCCGCCTCCTTGAGCGGCGACAGACTAGGCAGGGGTAAATCTCACTGAAAAGGTTTCTGGGAAATGTAGTCCAAGGCCGGAGAGAGACACCCTTCCGAGTGATTTACTCGCTGAATTAGAGGAGGTGAATTCTTTTGATCGCAGTTTTCATCCATTGTTCCTCAATCAACCTTTACTAACCAAGTTACCATCCTGATGTCTTAAACTACAACTCCCAGCCAGCACGACTAGGATGTTAATCTGAAAGGGAAAAGATAATGTAATACACGCGCCCCAAATAACCACTTCTTTGTTACAACTTTAAATATTTTAGAATTTTAAGAACTGACCTCGATCTTAATGGTTTAACCTTTAAAACATTTCATAGATTTAAAAAAATGGTTCGTATGAAGAATTCATGCAGATGCATTTGTGCAATCGGAAATTATTATTTAATAAGAGAAAAAAAATCATGTACCTTGCAATAAAATCAAGAATGTTTATTGTTTTATATTCTAAAAAATACATTAGCCTTTAATACCTTGGTTTTCATATCAAAATATTCTGCCATTCAGAATCATTTTCCAATTACTTTAAATATTTGGGAATCAGTTACTATCGTTTATCAATGAATATACATTATTTTTAGAATTCACCTGCTTGCATTTTACATTGTATTGTTCTTTGATACAATGAAATTTAGGGTGGCAACTTGTATAGGACTAAATAAAAAATCCAAATCCAATGCTAGATGGCAGTATAAAGATACAAAGCAATTTTTTTCTGCCTTCCAGTGGTCCTGATGTTTTCAGCCCAAAGGTGGCATGTCTACAGTAGTTGAATTATAGTTCAGGAACAGCAATGTGAATGTTTGCACTCGTTCCTTGTCAGAAATGGCCAATACTGATTTTGCAATAGTACCTTACAAGGGTTAAAACAGAAAAATTCACAGGCACCCAAAGATAAATAGCCCCAGGCACAGAAAAATGGCACATTGAATTTATCTATTTACCTGATCCAAATGCCTAGGGGAAAAGCCAGGTCTTCAGTGTCTTACAAAAGTGTAAGTGTAACTGAGTTGGTGCCATCCAAATCTTCAGGGTGACACTGTTCCACAGAATTAGGCTTTTATCTGAAGAGACATTCAGAAATGCTGCATTCATTATACAGAGGCCTTCTTTGAAAAATTATGCATGGCTTCTTTAAGATATAAAAGCAGTCTTAAGTGTGAAGCCATTGATTCATGAACATTCCTTGTAAAGTTTCTGACTGTGCATTAATACCATTCTTCCCAAACTGCTTTGAAATAATAAAAATAATTATAATTAATTATTTCTTATTTACAATATTTTACAAGTTTAATTATTACCATTTCTAAACATTTATCTCTGGAGTAGCTCCTGTATACTTAGCTACATTTAGATCAGCAATTGTTTATATTTATTTATTTATTTATTTATTTGTTTATTTATTTATTTATTTATTTATTTATTTATTTATATCTTCAGTTATTTTTGTAAATAACTCAAGGCACAAACATACCTAATCCTTCTTTGTCTTCCTATTTTCCCTACAATCCTCAGAAGTGTATTGGGCTCAGAAAGTGTCTGGCCCAAAGTTATCCATCCAGCTTTCATGCTTAAGGAAAACCTACTGCTCACAGACTCCTGGTTTCTGGCCTGGTGCCTTAATCTAGTGGACAAATTGGCTCTCACATTCATGATTATTTTCAGGTTCCTTGAAAAATAATATTTTAATACGCTCTTCAAATGCTTTCCCTTCTTTGAAAAAAAAATAGCCAGTTCTTGAACTCTAAATATAAATTTTTTAAACAAATGTGAATTTACAAATTCATAACATAAATATTGTGATGGGACCTGGACCTACTCAGCAAAAATAGTGTACTGCTCTGTTATTCTGTTCATGTCTCATATATTGTAATGCAGCGGTTCTCAACCTTTTCCGGGGCTCGACCCCGGCCCTCATCGCGCATGCGCGACGGGGCGCATCGCGCATGCACGGCATGACGGCCCGCATCGCAAAGGGGGAAAAAATGGCCGACCCCCCAAAAAATGGCCTACCAAAATAAAAAAAATGGCGGGCCTACATCGCGCATGCGCGGCGCGACAGCCCGCATCGCAAAGGGGAAAAAAATGGCTGACCCCCCCAGAAAAATGGCCAACCAAAAAAATAAAATAAAAAATGGCCAACCAAAATAAAAAAAATGGCGGGCCCACATCGCGCATGCGCGGCACGACGGCCCGCATTGCAAAGGGGAAAAATGGCCGACCCCCCCCAAAAAATGGCCAACCAAAAAAAATGGCCGACCAAAATAAAAAAAATGGCGGGCCCGCATCGCGCATGCGCGGCGCAATGGCCCGCATCGCAAAGGGGAAAAAATGGCCGACCAAAAAAATGGCCGACCCAAAAAAAATGGCAGACCCCCGTGAAATGGTCGTTCGACCCCAAATGGGGTCGTGACCCACAGGTTGAGAACCGCTGTTGTAATGAATCTTTTCCTTATGTTATCTAAAACTTTATGATTAATTCTTGATTGTTACTCACTAAGAACTGATTATAAATGGGTTATAAATGAATGCATGAATATTTAAGTAAATAGATTCTTTGTTATAGAAATACGTAGAACTAATGCAAGCTGCAAATATTAATTTATTTTATTATGCAGGGAAACCAATTGGCTTACTTTCACATGGCATCTTTATGGTTTCCTTTATGAACATCTAGTACAATGGTGGTGAATTTATGGCACATGTGCCAGAGGCGGCACTCGGTGCCCTCTCTGTGAGCACACGTGCCGTTGCCCCAGCCCCACCTCCCCCCATGGCCCCCTCACCAGTAGACCCCCCGGAGGAGAGTTGTCTCCAGGCGCGACCTGCGTGGAGCAGTGCAGCCAAGGACATGGCAGCCAGGCAGCAACTATATTGCAAATGTTTTTTTCACTGTTTAGTAAATCCTCCTCCCTGCCACATGAGTGGAAAAATCAAAGATAACCTTTTGGGTTGGCCTTCTTGGGATATTTTTTTCAATATGTCTATGCTTTTCTCTCTAACAGATTATTTTTCTCAATCCAAATATCCCCAGACAATGAGCTTTTCAGAACCTGCATTTAAACTGTGCCAAAGTAACAATAAGCAAAGAACTACACTTATTTTCTTGCAGTTAAGCATCTACCCATAGCCAAACATTCTCTGGCAATATTAGTATTTATTCAAAGACTTAGCGATGCACATGCCATTAATAATAGGCTCTGTACTACATATGTATGTATTATGCTATGACCATAATAAAGATCTGATAGATTGATATGTGTGTTAATAGCATATATGATGGCAGGCAAGTTTAGAAACCAAATCATTTAAATAATTAAAATCCTGGCAAATTGGGCATTACTGATATAAAAAGGATGAGGATATTTATTTTCCTTCTTGTCTCATTCTCAGTTCTGTCCATTAAGTATGAGTTTCAAAAATTCTCTTAACTGAGTTCTATTTCTTTCATACATTTATGTTATGTTGGAATAATCAGATGAGTAGACCATGTGGAAATTGCGATCTTCTTTCCTGTTTTCCAGCACTTAGGAACAATGAAGATAAGTGAGCTTTCTCAGTTTGAGGGGTCATATGATGTCCTTTGTGATGATGTCATAAGAACTAAGGTAACAATGAAAGAAATTCTGGAAGTTTGAATTTGTGCACTGTCTAGCAACCACTTTCAATTTGTGAGCTCTTCAACAAACCTTAAGAAGGTACCGTCTGTTTTACAATTAGTATAAGAAGCTTTTTGGTTAAAACTATCAACTGGAGGTTTCCCTTTAAGAGAAAATAGAACTTAGATCCTGAATTCAGCTGTACTCAGAACAAAAGGGAATATTCTTCCCATACATGTTGATAATTCCAGCATTTATGCTGAGATCTTTCTAAAGACAGTGGAGTAGAAGCACAAGAGGTGAAATGACAGAAGTTGGGGATGACTGTTTTTTCTATGTTCATTCAACCTGTGCAAAGGTAAATACTGCATAATTTATAATGGATTGCATCTATTATATTGTCATGTGCCTTCCAGTTTTCCAAATTGTAAGAAATGCCAGGAAGACTGTTGCAGCACAGTCATATTACTCTTTTTTTATTAAAAGTCATTACTTTCACTGTATATATAGTTCATTTTTATGTGTGCCATTGTATACACAGAAAAGTGACAATAAAGGTTATCTCATTTCATTTCATCTCATCTCATCTCATTTTATCTTATCTTATCAAACTGCAGCCTGAATTACCTTGGAATGAATGACCATTGGAGATTTTTCAATAATAATTCTATGGCACATCAAAAGGAAATTGAAATTCCTTCAGCAATCAGTAGTATTTCAGATTGAGCCATGGCTGCAGCAACTTTCCTTTATTCTTCCAAAGTTACATCTACATTCCACAGATTTCTCTTAAATTCTCAATCTAATCTATTTCCCTCTATCTGCTTCTCACGTGTTTAAATCTGCCAATAATTTCCATGTTTTTCTTTTTTCCCCTTTTTAAGCCTGCAAATTCTTTTATATTTAATCTTCATGAATGACATATTTATTCAGAATTCTAAAAATTGATGCCTGCATAATTTATTTCCCAAGGATATTAGAAAATTTCAGTATACATTTATAATACCCCCTTTCACTCTAAATAGAAAAAAATAGACATTTCTATGACCTTCCTTTTCTTAGATTTATAACTACCATCCCCCCCCTCTCTCTCTCATTGGGTGGTATATAAATAAACAAATCTACTGTTCGAGTCAATTTCTAGGACTTAGTATATGATCCTAGATTTACCCAGTGAGATAAAGAAGTTTATAAACTGTTGTTCTAAGACCACAGATTATATATTAATTATTTCCAGTATAGGTGGGCTCTTTTGATTGTTTTGAACACAGGATAATTTTCTGGTTTATATGTCTAAGTAGCGTAACACAGGTAAGGAGTGGGGTATGATGCAGCAGTAAAAAAGAAATAAAGTAAAAAATACTGATAAACACTTCAGGAGAGTTTTAGCAATCAGAAAAAGAGATTTATCCCAGTACTCATGGAAGATGTGAAAATGCAGCATTAAGATTGGATTACAAGAAAGTAAAAAAATGTTATCTAAAATGGGAAAATATTGCTGACATTCTGGGAAACAGTGATAACATTATTTAAAGAATCAGAAGCCTCTGCTTTTGACTGCTGTCCTCGGTTATCTTTTTGACACTTCAAGAAGTACCCACTTCAAACCATTCAAAAGAAATCCCAGTTACATGGAAGTCATTTTCCACCAGTAGTTCTCACTGTGAAACAAACTTTCCTGGACAATTAACAACTGTCAGCAGAAGCAATATATAGTCCTTTCTTAACACAGCCATCTGAAATGCCAAAATCATACTCTATACCAAGGACCCTTCATGCCCTTTATTTTATTTATTTATTTATATCTTGCCTTTATTATTTTGATAAATAATTTGAGATAGTTCACATCCCTAACACTTCTTCCTCCTTCTTTTCCCACAACAACAACAATCCTGTGAATTGAGTTGAATTCAGAGAGAGAGTGATTGGCCAAAAATCACTTAGCCAGCTTTCGTGTCTAAGGCAGGACTAGAATTCATAGTCTTCTGGTTTCTAGCCTTAACCATTAGACCAAACTCTCCATAAATGCTCGTGAAGACAGACTATCTCTTTCAGAAGAAAGATCTGGATATAAAATAGGTATTAAACAATATTCAAATTGTCCTGGTTGTAGGACCTAATCCAAAAATTTCTCATACCCAGTTCCTCAAATTGCCCTCTGAAATTACCGGTATATCATCATGTTGATAATTCTATGTTATTCTCACCACCTCTAAATTTGAAGGGTGAGGAGCTAATTTTGTGCTTGGTCCTAGATTCCTAAATATTTTTTCTACTTATTTGCTTGCTTTGAAATCTGTAGCATGCTATATAGCAATAAAGTTACTCATCTTGCTGTTAATGAAGTTCAGTGTATCTTCTAGTTATTATCCATGATGGAACATCTGGTTATTACTTAATTTTATTCAGTTCACTTGAGTGAACATTGTATAGTAGCTGAGCTTACTTGACAATATATAAATTAATTTGTAAATTCTCTGGGATTTCTATTTATATTTTTGCCAGAGTAACAAAATCATAATGCCAAACTATAGTAAATTGCTTGTGATCTAGATAGGCTAAGGTCTGCCTTCTTCCACATGTTTATTCAGAATTTACAACTGACATTGTCATCTACCCTGCTTTTTAAAATTAGATGGATATGATTGGAGAAAGATGTTGCATAAAGATGAAATCTGATTATTGATTGTCCTGTTTGATTCAAATCCAGTGTTTTCCAAAACTAAATCAACTCTTTAGTTCCACAGGTATTAGAATGGTTTTTTTTTTTTTTGAGAAATTGTTAGTTCTGCTGACTTTTTTCTGATTTTGTTTTACTGGTCTTCTGTTATTTTAAAAAGAGATGTTTCAGTTGTTTTGTAACCTGAAAAATTATTTAAAATATTTAAACAGAGAAAATGCTATGTAGCCAAATTTTCAAACCTCTCTTTTTTCTATATCCAGGGATCAAAGTGCAGGTTCCGTCACTGTGAAAAAGCCATTGGCAGTGATATTGTGTGCTCATTATGGAGAGAGGGAAAATGTTCCCATCAACTTTGCAAATTTAGACACATGGAAATACAGGTAGTTGTGATGCAAATATATTAATGGAAGAAAAATAGACACTGGCTTTCCTGTTTTAACATTTTGATCAATACACCCAGTGCTGTAAGAAGGTTCTATAGCAGTACTCATTGTTTGGACCTAGATTGTTCTTTAAGTGAAACATTTTTGGATGTGGTTGAAATTTTAATATGCAGTTGTTTAGTGTGAAATATAAAACAGTCCTTCCCCACAGTGAAGACTCTCTGTGCAGCAACTATAGCACTTATAATAAACAAGAATCCTAATTGTTGTTTGATACCTATTTGATGCCAATCAAATCTTTAGATTTGAAAGTAATCCAAACAAT
This sequence comes from Bothrops alternatus, assembly GCA_034064705.1. Classification (NCBI taxonomy): domain Eukaryota; kingdom Metazoa; phylum Chordata; class Lepidosauria; order Squamata; family Viperidae; genus Bothrops; species Bothrops alternatus. Next base: position 14,145,557 of record JARGCV010000124.1, on the reverse strand, counting down.
TTCAGCAAAATCACATAGTATATAGCAGTGGGAATCAAACTGCAAATGTTAAAATGCAAAGTCTTTTTTTAATGCTTTGTTCCATTTCTATTCTTCATAGTGTAGATTATGAATTGCAGAATTTCCTTCCTGACAATTTCTATTGAATCATTAAATATGGAACCATCCATGTTTTCTTCTATAGCAAAAATACAACAGCATCTCATGCTTCTGGGAAACACAGCCTTTAGGCTGTGTGAGGATCAGTTGTGTCTTCCATCACAGGAAACCTCGTAATATTAATGGACTTTTTTTGCCCCCTAGTAATGGTGAGTATCTTTTCCATATTCTAGGAACTGAAATAAAGTCAATTACATGTGTTTCACGTCTATATTATTAATAAGCAACATCCTACAAGTAATTAGTTTTTATATATTGAATCAAAGTTCTTATTCATAATCTGATTAGAAGGGGGTCAATCTTTGTTTAAAAGGCTGTTCTCACAGCATATTATTAATACAATAATTAATACAGTGCCCCTTAAAACTGTTAAGAATTTTGCAGACAACAATATTAAAGTTAATGGGAAGCAAAACTTTGTTAAATCTGGAGTTCACTTCTCTATGTTCAGATTTTTTGAACTATCCATCCATCCGTCTGTCTGTCTGTCTATGATTTGAATTTATATGGCCACTCAACAACTGTAAAAATAAAGCACATAACAATAGAATAATATATGTATATTCAGTACCTAAGATAAACAACTCAACTACAACAAATCAAGACAATAATTGCATGGGTTCTTTCACATACATAATTCCTCAAGTTCAGCGATACAGTTTTGTATTTAAGCCATTATAGAAGGCCAGCATGGTCTGTATCAATCTAATCTTGGTAGAGAGGTTTAGAATCATTTTTGTGATGCGCTTCCCTTCTGGCAGAGAAGAAATGTTTTAGTGGACCAATTAAATGACCTAAAGCAGTGATGGCGAACCTTTTAGAGACCGAGTGCCCAAAAACCGCCCTGTCCCCCAGCTGGCCCCCTGCCCCGCCCACCTGCAGGGCCACTCACCGCCTCTATGGCCTGCTGCAGTTCGCCCAGGCAGCCTTGCAGTGCCATGGGAGCCACGCCCTATGCCCTCACCCCACAGCATCATCTGCATGCGATGGGGCGCAAGGGCGGAGTCTTGTCCCTCCTGCCCAGCTGCCATGTCCTTGGCTGTGCTGCTCGCACGGCCGTGCCTAAGGAAGACTCCTCTGGGAGGGCTGCTGGGGAGGAGGGGGCTGTGGGGGAGGTGGGGCTGGGGCAATGGTGCGCGTGCCCACAGAGAGGGCTCTGAGTGCTGCCTCTGGCACATATGCCATAGGTTCGCCACCACTGACCTAAAGCAAGATAGTTCATCGTTACTGATTGGGTTCCTATCAGTTTCCTATTTACTGCCTCTTTTGACAGTAATTGCCATTTTGGTTGTTCTGTATCACATTTTATTAGAAACATGGTTTGTTTCTACTGGTGGAGATGGATAGCTGTAGCTAATCAATATTTTACTGTAGCTAATAAATATTTTACTGTAGTTTGGCAGTGTAATGTTTCAAGGATCATTGCTACCTCCTCCCTCCAGGAAAATGAAGTTAACACTAATACAGCATGGTCTTCATTTTGTTCGCCTGATGTAATTTGGCTTTAGCATCCACTTCCAAATATTGTGTTGAGCCCTGGACTGTGTTTCCAAGGGATGTTAGTTATGTGATCGGAAAGGACATAAAGGTTGTCTGTTTTTTGTTTAATTCCAGAGGAAATCTCCTCCTAGAAATTTTCTTCTATGTATCTTCTGAATTGCCACAAGTTTGTGCTGATTGGTGAATGAAATTAGGGGAGGCCTACATCTTGATAAACCCTTAGATACAATGACCCGGTCCCTCCTTAACCTGAGGGGTCCGGGGCTTCCCTTGCAGGGTAGTGCCGAGGATTTTAACAACTGTTTCTCAGACAAAGTAGCTCAGATCCAGGCTGACCTAGACTCCAATTGTGAAGCAGAGTCGACTGATAATGATTCAGTCGAGGGGACAGGGGCATGTTCTTGTCCGATCATCTGGGGCGAGTTTGAGGCTGTTACGCCTGAGGAAGTGGACAGGGCCATTGGAGCTGTGAGTTCCGCCACCTGTTTGTTGGACCCGTGTCCCTCCTGGCTGGTTTTTGCCAGCAGGGAGGTGACACGTACCTGGATCCAGGAGATTGTCAATGCTTCTTTGAGGGAGGGGTCCTTTCCGGCTCCCTTAAAGGAGGCACTCATGCGCCCCCTCCTCAAGAAGCCTTCCCTGGATCCAGCCATTCTGACCAACTATCATCCGGTCTCCAACCTCCCCTTTCTGGGGAAGGTTGTTGAGAAGGTGGTGGCACTCCAGCTCCAGCGGTCTCTGGAGGAAGCCAATTATCTGGGCCCTCTGCAGTCTGGGTTCAGGCCCGGCTACAGCACCGAAACTGCTTTGGTTGCTCTGATGGATGATCTCTGGCGGGCCCGGGATAGAGGCCAGTCCTCTGTCCTGGTGCTTCTTCACCTCTCGGCGGCATTCGATACCATCGAACATGGTATCCTTCTGCGCCGGCTGGGGGGTTTGGGAGTGGGGGGCACCGTGTTGCGGTGGTTCTCCTCCTATCTCTCTGGTCAGTCACAGTCGGTGTTTGTGGGGGGTCAGAGGTCCACCTCTAGGTTACTCCCGTGTGGGGTGCCTCAGGGGTCGGTTCTCTCCCCCCTACTTTTTAACATCTACATGAAGCCACTGGGAGAGATCATCCACCGGCACGGAGTGAGATACCATCAGTACGCTGATGATACTCAGCTGTACATTTCCACTCCTGGCCATATCAGTGAAGCGGTTGAGGTGATGTGCCGGTGTCTGGAGGCTGTGAGGGTCTGGATGGGCGCTAACAGATTAAGGCTCAACCCTGACAAGACAGAGTGGCTGTGGGTGATGCCTCCCAAGGACATTTCAATCTGTCCTTTCATTACTCTGGGGGGGGGGTGAATCTATAGTCCCGTCGGAGAAGGTCCACAACTTGGGAGTCCTCCTCGATCCACAGCTGACATTGGATCATCACTTGTCGGCTGTGGCGAGGGGGGCATTTGCCCAGGTTCGCCTGGTGCACTAGTTTCGCCCTTACTTGGATCGGGAGTCTCTCCTCACAGTCACACATGCCCTTGTCACCTCGAGGATCGACTACTGCAATGCTCTCTACATGGGGTTACACTTGAAGAGTGTTCGGAGACTACAATTAGTGCAGAATGCAGCTGCGCGAGCGGTTGTTGGCCTGCCCGTCGTGCCCACATTTCATCAACTCTCCGCATGCTGCATTGGCTGCCTATTGGTCTCCAAGCGCAATTCAAAGTGTTGGTTATTACCTATAAAGCCCTTTATGGCATGGGACCAGGATACTTACGGGACCGTCTTCTGCCACATACTTCCCTACGACCGGTGAGAGCACACAGGGTCGGCCTCCTCCGGGTCCCGTCAGCGAAACAATGTCGGCTGGCGGGCCCTAGGGGGAGGGCTTTCTCTGTTGTGGCGCCCGCCCTCTGGAACCAACTGCCTCCTGAAGTCCGCGTTTCTCCCACGCTCCTGGCCTTCCGTAAAAACCTTAAAACTTACCTCTGCCTGCAGGCCTGGGGATGATTGTGGATTGAATGGTGAAATGAGTGGGTGTTAGTTTGTTTTTAGATATTTTTGTTTGGACTTGTATTGAAATTTGATGTTTTATATACATGTTGTTAGCCGCTCCGAGTCTCCGGAGAGGAGCGGCATACAAGCCCGAATAAAATAAATAAATAAAATAAATAAATAAGACTAAGTGATACAAGGTTCAACAGCAACTCACAATCAGCTAAGTAAAGTTGAATTGCCTTGATTGAATGTAATTATATATTAGATTGGGGTCTTCGGCATCTTAGGCTCTAAACTTGGACACATTTATAGGGCTTCAAATTCATCTGAAATCTTTGGAATTTCTGCAAAGTTATGTTTAGTTCCATCTTATTTACTTTTAACATTTGTCATTCTTTTGTGAGTGTACTTGATGCAGTTTAAACAGTCCTTTTAAATGAAGCAGTTATCCTTGGGAGTTTTGATATAGTTGCCTATTTATAATAAAGAGTGAATATCAATTGGTTTCACTGTCATTTTATTGCTACTACTGATATTTTAAAATCAGTGCTTCCCAAACCTGAGTAAATTACCCCAAATTGGGTAAAAGTGTTTTTTCTTTCGATAACAACACCCATAAACCCATTAAACATCACAACAGAGACATAAAATGTAAAGATTGTCATGTGTGCTAAAATATATTTGAAAATATTCCTATCGAAAGGAAAATCATTGAAATTACCAATGGTAATCTGTCCAAATGACTTAAATTTTGTTAATGAATACTGTTTGTATAATTCAGGTAGTCCTCAATTTATGGCCATTTGTTCAGTGACTGTTTGAAGTTATAACAGTACTGAAGGAATTGCGACAGGTCCTCAAAGTTCTGTAAGACTTTCTGATCTGTGATTTTGAGTAATGAAGAAAAAAGTTTGAGAAGCACTTATCTGATTCGTGCCCATCAACCAGGGTTCTAGGATGCTTAAACTAATTTTGCCTGCTCTGGTACAGTTCTCCAAACTTTTGTGCAGAAAAACAGTATTGCAAAGATACGTTAAGTATTCAGCACTCTTTACTGTATAATATTCAGAGAAAGTGGGCTTGAGAGGTAATATGAATAACTGATGTACTGCATAATGCAGGAACTTCTTGTTTGTCTTTTAAAAAAATGGTTTAAATGTTTATAAAATGTTGAAAAGATAAATGTTGCGTTTTATGGCAATACTAAAAGTATGGTTCCAATATAATGTTATTTTCTGTATGGAAAAAAATAACATGAGGAAAAGTTGTGCTTTAATAAAAAAGGCAATTGAATATTAGAAGAAAGCTCTACATATGGAATATGTCATAAATCTCTTCTGCAAATTGCATGAGAGGTGTTTTTTTTTTTTACTATTATTCTCAATGGAATCTATGTGAACTGTGTTTTAGAAAGAAAAGTCATTTCCTCCATGCTAGCTTTAGCTAGGTAGGAAAATGGTGGAGAAGAAAATCCCCTGCCTAAATAAAGCATGTTAAGATTACAATAAAGGCAAAAGATTTAGGATTTTCCAGAGTTGTAGAAGCTTAAGATGCATATATTAATTGTGTGCAAACATTTCAGGAAACTGATTGCAAAATAGTGCCATATTTACTTGATGAGAAGAGTCTCATGTTTTGATTAGGGAGAGGGTGTTACATTGCTTTCCATAGGAATAAGAGTTCCCTTCTAAGGATGTACTTGCAGGTTAACCTACTAAGAATATGGGAATTTAGATTTGGTGTTGTAATTCTTTCCCTTTGCTGTCTCTTTATGCCTTCTTTTTGCCTCATCTCCACACCGTTAATTTAGTTCCTACCTTTAGTTTCCTACTAAAGATAGTCCTCAACTTACAGCCATTCATTTAATGACTGTTCAAAGTTACAATAACACTGAAAAAAATTGGCTTACGGTTGTTTGTCACAGTTACAACCATTGCAGCATCTCCATAGTCATGTATTCAGAATGTGGAAGCTTGACAACAGGTTCCTATTTATGATGGTTGCAGTGTTCTGGGATCATGTGATCACCTTTTGCAACCTTCTGACAAGCAAATCAATGTGCAAGCCAGATTCACTTAATAACTGTGTACTAACTTAACAACTGCAGTCTATCACTTAACAACTGTGGCAAGAAAGGTTGTAAAATGGGACAAAACTCACTTAACTGTCTCACTTAGCAACAAAAATTTTGGGCTCAGTTGTGAACATAAGTCAAGGGACTACCTGTACTCCCTTCTCATACCACCTACATCCTGGTTCTTTAGACCTCCTCCTCCTCTTCCATATGTTTCTTCCTTTGTTTTTGTCTCTTCTCAAAAGAAGGAATTCAGGTTTCTGTGATTCTATGGATGATCATGTATTGTGTATGTAAAAAGCAGCTTATATGAAGATAGGAAATCAATTAATTTTGAAGATGTGCTTTACAGGCAACATATTTTAATTATTAGTTATTTTTTGGTTCTAGCTCTGCTTTTTTTGCTACGGAACTGTTCTTTTCACAGATATCTTTTTCTGCTATAGTTTTAACTAATTGTATGATTTATTTATTTATTTTGGCTTTAGTAGTTTTACTTATGAACCACCAAGTGTCATTGGGAGTCCAGCAGTCTACAAATTTAATACATAAATAATTGAACTGTTAAAGTTGTCAAATTTATGACATGGCCTGAAATATTAGAGAATATTATGATGCTGATGAAAAACTAATTTTGTGACCAATGTCTGCATTTATAACTTTTGCAGCATCTAACCACAAGTTAACAAGCTTAGCTCTCTAGTCTTAATAAGTTGATTAGAACCCTCAGGCTGACTGGTGCCTCAGCCTGACAATCAGAAGACCCTAATCAGGTTCTCACTAAAGGCTGTTGTTTGTTTCCTAAGCAGCTCACATCCGCGAGTGGGCTAGACAAACAATGCATTCCTTTTTATATATATTTCCACTCTGTGATTGCTTATTCTCTTCGCAGTTCCTTTCTCTTCAGAGAATGTATTTCTTTTTAAAAAAAAATTCTTTTCTTGCTAATTATCCCAGGACTGGGGTGAATACTCCAAGGGACAAGGGAGTGGGGAACAAGATTTGCCCTTCCATCTGGCTTCCTCATGAGTTAAGTTCTGGAAACCCGATTGGGCTCACTCAGCTATTTGCGAGTATATTCTTCTGATGCTGTAAGAAAAGGAAAGCCAGTGTAAAATCATAAACACAGTGTGGTCACATGATTTTCACTTAGGGACCACTTAACAATTGAGTTGCTGGAACCAAATGTGGTTGCTAAATAAGGACTACCCTTACAAGTCATTTAATTGTTATATTTTATGCTACTATAATCATTCGATTGCATTTTGTCTGCATGTATATCTATTTTTGTCTATCTCTGGGCTCCAAAGAAAAATCAGAACTGGAGGCAATTAATGTTTTGATGGTTGATTATAGGGAAATTATAGGGTTGAATGGGAAATTGAAAAATATTTCAAGAAGACAAAGTCAACCCAGGAGCTAAGCTGGACTCAAAAGTGTTTTTATATTTTACATTATGTTTATGAGTATATAATTTGAGGATTGCTTTTAGCTAAAAACAGGAATTCTAAATTTATAAATGAGGAATCTGGCCATTGCACAGGATTTTTGCATGCATAGGTGAGTTTGGTTTACTCCTTTTTTATGAATTTAAGATCATCTTAAATTCAGGACTGTTTTCCTTTCAGACAAGAAATAATTGACCACTAAGGCAATAGACCTTTTATTCCTTACAATATTAATAATATGGCTTTGTTCATTTAGTTGGGGGCTTTATCATGGATCTTGTCATTATGAGTTATAAACCATGGATTATAGATTAGTACAATGTATGATTTGTCAGAACATAGTTGAAAGCCAATGCTTAGCATGATCTTTCATTTTATGTTGCCCTTTTGCAATATGCAATTAATTTTGTATACTTTGGGGAGTGAATAGCATCTTTAAAAAGACATTTCCTTCAAGGAATGTTTTTCTTTCAGAGTTTATTTTCTTTGCTGTTGCCATAAACATATCACACAATAAATTTCACTGAAGCCAGTTAGAATAATATGTATTAACTGTCTGGAACACTTAATGAACCAAGGCTGAAATCCTACAGGTGCTTAATAGAAAGTTATTCCAACTGAACATGTAAAAATTTTCTCCTATGTCATTGTGAATAGGATTACATAATATTAAGTTAATCAATTTATTTATTTGGTTAATGGTTCAGGTGATCAAATACATTCTAAATATAATTATCAAATTTTGTTTTGATTTTTTTGAGTGAGTCTGCTAAACACTTCAAAGTCTCAATTCAAAAGTTTTATACTGAATTTAAAGTTACTTCCAATAGATTCTACATTGCAAGGGGAAGTTCAGGAAGGAATTTTGCATGCTGCTCAAAATCAAGATTCCACAAAAGGTCAGGAGAATTCATTAAGGCCTATTCATCCTCCACTTATTATTACCATCAATCTTGAGGATGAAGAAGAGGAAGAACAAGAAGAAAAATGTAAATATTTTTCAGACATTCATGTTTATCTACATGCTGTCTTTTAGAAAGAGATGAAAACTGAACCCCAGCCTGAATATTCTTGCCTTTCTTTTTCTTTGCTTACCTATATACATCTAAAATATTGCCTACTGTTAAATGTGGAGATATAATTTAAAAAGGAGATGAATTATCTTCTTAAAAAATTGGATAAATGGGTTTAGAATGTCTGCTTCATCTGTAAATCCAAACTTTGAGAAATAAAAGCTTATTTTATATATACTTCATGTAGAATAGAATATGGTTTCTGAAATGCTTCCAAACCCTTTAAAAGGAGTTCAATTCTGGGGCACAATGTTAGAAAGGAAGAGAGAAGATAACTTAGAATGGAACTCAGAATGAAGCATTCTAAAATAACTCCCCAAGTGCTCTCTGAAGGGTTGCATAGAAGTGGAGCTCTCACCTCACATTCAGGAGGCTGTGAGTTCAATCCTAGGTAGCGGCAGATGTTTATCTCTCTGGGCGCAATGAGTAATTGTCTGCTGTGAACTCATAGGTGTCAGGAAGGGCATCTGGCCAGTAAAGGGTCAACTCCATTCAGTCACTCGACTTCGATGCAAGGAAGTACAGGGTTGTTAAAAGAAAAAAAGTTTTATATTTTGTCCAGAGTCCTCAGGAAAATTTATCCTTTTTTTCTACTTTGAACTTTCTTTTGTCATTTTGTCCCATTAATCCAAATTTGGCCCTCTTTTACTAGCTTATTCAACTGATGGACAGATTCTCAAGACCTTTTACATATTCTCTCCAACATTCTGTTGAGATGGAAAGATTAAGAAGGAAGAGAAAGCATAGAAAGCATAGATTCTGGAATTATTTCCAAGTTCTTCTCAGCAATGGCCATTAAGAAGATCTCTGTGTTCTTCCATGTAACAAAATAACATGGTACATGCATGTGCTTTTGCTTTCCACTTGCATTGTGCCTTTGTTTCTATGTGTGCACTGGAAAGCTTAAGGCCCACTGCATACAATCTGTTTTGGGACATGTGACTCAGAGAGAATGGGGCCTAGAATGGAACAGTTAGTAACATACCAGCCCAATGTATATCTCCTTCTCCATAGGAGCAGATTTTTCTCACTTGAGGGATTTTTTTCTGGAATATTTTCCTCTGCAACTTTGGCCAGATGTGGCCCTTTTTCAAACTTATAAATTCAATACTTGCCCCACAGTAAAATGTCCTGAGCCTTTTTACCTATTTTTTCCCTATGTCCAGTTAGGAAGGAAAGAATGAAAGTGGAGAATAGGAATTCTTTAGAAAAAAAAAATCTAGCTTTTCTTTTTAAAACAATTCTATTCAGTCAATAAAAGAAAGATTTTATTTTGTATTATAAATATAAATGCAATTCAGATTTTCTTTATATGGCACAGGAAAAAGCCTGGAAAGAATTTTATTAGAAATAACTTTTAAAATTGCTCCATACAGATGCATCTTATTTATTGTCAAAGACACCAGAAGATATAGAAGAAGAAAAGGCAATAAAGGAAATGTGCTATAAATCTGGTAAGAATCTTATTGTTATATCAGCTAAGAACATTGGTGCATTTTTTTTAGCTGATATAACAACTGCATTTTTTTCTTTTGTCTTTTTGTGGATGAAACAGGAGAATATTATAGAATTCAGACTTCTCAGGAAAATCATTTAACAAAAAATTCTTCAGTGCTGGAGAATGAGCTCATTAAACCTATGGAAACATGCAGAGAATTACAAGAAGGCAAGGAATAAAACAGTTGAAGTTTTTAATTTTGAAACTTAAATGTTTTATCTTTTTAAAGATAAGAAATATTCATTGTTAAAAATCTTGATTAACATTGTTTAGAGATAGAATCCAAGTTCAATCTCTGGAGTTGCCAACTAAAAGTGCCAAAAGATGTCACAATGGGGAATTTGCCAGTTAGCTGAATAGAAACCTGTGTTAAGTATAGAAACCTGCTGCTAGTCAGAGTTGAAAATATTGGGTTGTGCCAAGAGTGTAACTTATTTCAGCTTAAGGGCTATAGCAGGCTTTGCACAGCATGTTATTTCAGAATAAGTGGATACTGCCCAAATTGGGCTGATTTTTTTTTTTTTTTGTGGAGGAGAGGATTAGAGACTGGGGATTTGAAAAGTGATTTGGACCCTCCTGTCTATTCAGCTTGGGACCTTCTGACTATTGGGTTCTAGAGGCCAGAAAAGGGAACTTGATAGTCAACATGTTTTAGTGTTCCAATTCTGAATTACATGAATAAATAATATGATCTCGTGTAAGACAGCTTCCTATGAATCATTGTATGTAAAAAAGAAATACAACATAGTCTTTTTGTTTGTCCAGTTAAAGTATATTGAATATTTAGATGGGTTGATGCAAAGTTATATTAGTCCTATTACAATTTACTATAATATGTGAACCTAACCTTACTCCAAGTTCAATTGAGCATTATGCAATTAGTTACATGTAGAAAAGTGCTATGATGGCTTTTTAAAGTATTAAAAACACTTTACATTATGATTATGTTCATTTTTTCAGATAGTGCCATGAAATTAGGTAAAATATTATTCATTAGTCATATTTTACTAATTGTTCCTAAGAAAAGTCATCTGAGTATAGAAAAAAAAATTGATAAGTAGAACTCAGTAATTCATATTTATGATCCCCATATTGCCAGTAGATGGGGTCTAAAGCTTATAGAACAGTAGCTAATGCTATGATAATAGCTGTCCCTACAGAAAACTATTCCTATTATATGCACATTTTCTCTTTCTCCATTCTAGGTGATGGTGTTGCAGTTCCATCAAAGTTTAACATTATAGAAAGGCAAACAAAAATAACAGCCTCAGTAGACAGTTGCTCTAAATCTGAACTTAGTGCCTTTGAAAATGGAGGTAATTGTTTAAAATACAATTTCTACATTTAAATTCTTATAACTGACAATGATAAGTGTGCAGAAACCTGCATTCAGATACACACCCACACACATACACACACACACAAACTACCTAGTTTGCAGAAACTGTGCTCAGTCTTTTTTCATTTTCTAATTTAATGAAGCAATGCCATCTGTCTTGATTTAATTTTATTTAAAGAAGTTTTGGGATTGTTTGCAAGCTACATTTACCTTCTCAGGCTGCAGTTTTTGCACCTTTTCTCTATTGAAACCACCAACAATAGAGGCAAAGAGGGAGAAGGAGAGGGAGAGGGACTTGGGATTTGAATCAACATATTATAAAATCACCTGCACTGTTGCTCCTGAATAGAGATGTAGCAGGTTTCAGAACAACAAAAAGGATTCTCCATCAGAACAAGCAAGATAATATTGGGTGGCAGGTTGGGAGAAGCTGCTGAATAGATCTTTGAGAAATAAGAGCCCCCAGAAAGGATATTGGTGTAATCATCTGTAAGAAAAAAAGAATATGGAGATGAAGAGTGTTCATTCAATTATTTTCAAGCATCTGAGTTCTCATGTGCTTTGTATGGAGTCAGTAACTACAGTACTGCGGTGTTATTTCCCAGACAAACAATACAGTTATAAAATAAACTTTAGCCCCTTTCAGATGCAATGCCCCAAATGTCTAATATGTGAGCATTCCTGATAAGCTTCATGTCACTTCTTGTTCTTGCTTTTGGATGTCAGCCCTTTGTAAACCTTCACTGTGGTTGTTTGTAAAGAGAAGGCTACATAAAGTATACAGCTATATGTACATTGGTTCCTTATAAGCCAAGTTCCTGCTTTATTAGGACAACTTTATGTTATTCTATTGTTCTTATATGATGATTAGATTTACATCCTCCCTTTATTTCTGTATAACTCAAAGCAGTGTACGTAATGTTCCCACCTCTTATTTTACCCAAAAGAAAAACCTTGTGAGGTGGGTTGTTTCCTCCTTGTAGGCAATTCTTCTGAATTTACAATTGCAGCAAAGAAGTAGCATCATTTGAGTGATGGTGGCAAATGACACTTAACTAGTGGCTCTATGCTGAGCATAATATCTATTTGCTGGAGGCCAATTCCCATTTGATAGCATATTTGTTTTCTGAGGTTTTCGCGGGTGTTTGTATGTAGGTCTTTGGTTCTTCGGGTTTTCTCCCACGTAGAATTTGAAGTGTCTTGGCAACGTTTCGACGAAGTCACATTCGCCATCTTCAGGCTGGTGCTTTCGGCTTCGTGCTTCTAGTAGCAATGTGTGATTGCAACTGTTTCTTCCTTTTAACTGCCAGTGGGGGTTTGAACTGATTGGCTGGGAGCTCGGCTGTGTTCTGATTGGGTGGAGGTGTGTTCTGATTGGTTAGGGGCTTGGCTGTGCTCTGATTGGCTGGGGGAGTGTTCTGTTTGGGTGGGGGCTTTGTTGTGCTCAGGTTAGTCTGATTTACAAGGGGATTAGAGATGGTGAACTGCATAGCTATTTGGCTTCGCGTTCGTGGTCGTGCCTCATCTTCATGGTGGGTGTCAGTTTGTTTCGTGTATGGATTGGAGGGGTTTAAGGTGGCTAATGATGCAGCTATGGTCTGGCTTCTGGTTTGTGGTCGTGCCTCCTCATCAGTGTGGGTTTGGGTTTGCTTTTTGCTTGGATGTGTGGTGGTGACATCTTGTGTGGTTTTTGTGAGTGTAGGTCTGGTGTCATTCCCCGTACTATGGACTCGTCTGTCAATAAGGGCAGGTTTCCAAATGGCTGGTAGGCGGGAGGCATCATCTCGTTTGTTCATGCTGTGAGGGCGTTTTTCTATCTCGATAGCTTCTCTGATTATTCTGTTATTAAAGTGTTCAGTTTTGGCAATAGTTTTGGTCTTTTTGAAATCAATTTTATGTCCTGTGGCTTTAAGGTGTTGGACCAGGGAAGAGGTTGGTTCTTCTTTTTTGACTGAGTTTTTGTGTTCTTCAATGCGTGCACTTATTCTTCTGTTGGTCCTTGAATGAAACTGATTATCTGGGCCCTCAGCAGTCTGGGTTCAGATCCGGTTACAGCATGGAAACTGCTTTGGTCGCGCTGATCGATGATCTCTAGCGGGCCCGGGATAGAGGTTACTCCACTATCCTGGTGCTTCTTGACCTCTCAGCGGCATTCGATACCATCGACCATGGTATCCTTCTGCGCCGGTTGGAGGGGCTTGGAGTGCGGGGCACCGTTTTACGGTGGTTCACCTCCTACCTCTCTGGCCGGTCGCAGTCGATGTTCGCAGGAGGTCAGAGATCGGCTCCGAGGCCTCTTCCATGTGGAGTCCCTCAGGGGTCTGTTCTCTCAGCTCTGCTTTTTAATATCTACATGAAGCCGTTGGGTGAGATCATCCGTCGACATGGGGTGAGTTATCATCAATATGCTGATGATACCCAGCTTTATATCTCTACCCCGCATCATTACAGCGAAGCAGTGGAAGTGATGAACCGGTGCCTGGAGGCTGTTGAGGTCTGGATGGGTGCCAACAGGCTCAGACTCAATCCTGACAAGATGGAGTGGCTATGGGCTCTGCCTCCCAAGGACAATTCCAACTGTCCATCCATTACCCTGGGGGGAGAAGTTTTGTCCCCCTCGGAGAGGGTTCGCAACTTGGGTGTCCTCCTCAATCCACAGCTAAGTTTAGAATATCATTTTTCGGCTGTGGCGAGGGGGGCATTCGCCCAGGTTCACCTAGTGCACCAGTTGTGGCCCTATTTGGACCGGGAGTCACTCCTCACAGTCACCCATGCCCTTGTCACCTCGAGATTCGACTACTGTAATGCTCTCTACATGGCGCAACCTTTGAAGAATGTCCAGAGACTACAGGTAGTCCAGAATGCAGCCACCGGAGCTGTCTTGGGTCTCCCAAGACATGCTCATATCACTCCAGCTCTCCGTGAGCTGCACTGGCTACCAATTGGTCTCCGAACACAATTCAAAGTGTTGGTTATGACCTATAAAGCCGTTTATGGCAATGGACCATGATACTTGCGGGACCGTCTTCTGCCTCATGAATCTCAGCTACCGGTTAGGGCACATAGGGTTGGCCTCCTACGAGTCCTGTCTGTTAGACAATGTCATCTGGCGGGGCCTAGGGCAAGGGCCTTCTCCATTGCTGCCCCAACCCTCTGGAACCAGCTTCCCTCAGAGGTTCGTACTGCTCCCTCTCTCCTAGCTTTCTGGAAATTGCTGAAGACGCATCTATGCCGACAAGCTTGGGACGTATGAGCTGTGCTCTGCCCCTGGGCCCTAGGAATGTCCCTCCATCAGTGACTGTGAGCTGATTGTGTTTGTATGTTGTATGAATGCAATTAATTTTTAAATTTTTTTATTGTATTGTTGTTGTAAGCCGCCCTGGGTCCTAGGAGAAGGGCGGCATATAAATTTGACTAATAAATAAATAAATAAATTTTAGGTGCAATATCAACTGACTATGGCTATTAATTCCAAAATGTTCCAACCTCTTCCTTTCATGTTAGATGAGGCATGTGTTTATAGTTTGTTTAAAATAAGCAGAAGGCCTTTGAAAGGAAACAATAAAACATCTCCTTACAGGTTTGCAATATCAGCACAATGATTCAAGCACATGGAAGGGTTATTTCCATTTGGGCTTTACATAGGATCCATTCACGGTCATACTATTGAACTATATTTAATTTTGCTAGTTTAAACAACTTTGTTTCATGTGCCTATTTTGCCATTCGTTGCTTTTCCATTTAAAGGGGAAAATGCAGACATCTTGAATACTTTTTGTTTATTTATTTCTTTTATATGTTTCTTGTTATTGTTACATTTTCCCTGATAATTCTGTGATATACCTGTTTCTCTGTAGGAGGTGATTGTTACTTGTCACAAAGAAATATATTTGTTGAAGGAATACAAAACAAAATGTTCAATGGAGAGAAACAATTTACCATGCTAAAGTGTTTAAACGTTAAAGGTATTCAGAACTTATGTCTCATGTTTCTTTTTCTCAATGGGAAAATAAATGTGTGTGCTTTCTTAAAACATTCTGGCAAGGGCTTTTACTAAAATATATCCGATAGAAATTGCTAAGTTTAGAAGTATTGAAAAAAAAGTTAGATCCCACTCAAAAAGGTGATTTGAGCCATGTATTGCTTTTGTGATGCCATAATTGAGGAACCATCTTGATATATTCTCATGCTGGTGGCATCACTGGATGAGGATATGACACTTCCAGGAAAGGAATGTTCTTTCAGAATGGCAGTCATTACTATATTGTTCTTTAAAAACACTTCTGCACTAATATTGGAGGGGATTTTTGGCAAGTTTCTCTTACAGTTTGTGGTAGTTTATCATAGTACTGTACTAATATGATTAGGTTTAACTAATTACTGTATGTGCTATCAAATCAACCCTATAGATAGATCTCTGGGTTGATCTGTCTCCAACCAGGCCTTTCAGATCTTCCAATTGTGCCCCATTTTAGGAATATTGTAGAATAAGCCCCAAATAAGGCTAACTTAGCTAAGACACAAATATAAATTTTGTTTTATCCAACTTGCATCATCATTAGCTCACTATAATCCCTGGTCACTTGTGTGCTAATATTAAGGAAAATGGAAACTGCTTCTGCTTTTGTTTGCTCCAGCCACTGCTCATATACTTGGGTGAAATATATAAAAATGCTAAAGAAAAGTAACAATTGAACTACTATTATAATAGCAATAAAATTGGAGAGCTCTAAAGATTGAAAGTAAGTCCTCTGTTCAATATTGATTTGAGCAAGTGCTTAGTTATACTGACTTCTGGATGCCTTTGCCTTTTTTGGAAGGAAACATGTATGTTTATTAGCCATTGAGTAGAACAATTAATGGGTAGATATATATCTTTTTTTATACTTGCAGCTATTAGCAATGATTTGACCTTGCTCCAGGGTGAACTGTTTTTGTCAGTTTAAGAACATTCAGACTCTGCTAGGAATTTTTGTATTTGTAGGTCATTTTATTTGTCAGTTTGGCAACTTGAACTGAATAGCAATAGTCAAAACAACCACTAAGACAATACCTATAAATAAAAAATATGCAGTAATATTGATGCTATAAATATCAGAGCATTATATCTCTTGGAAGAGTGTTTAAAGATTGTTAAAATTATGAATAGAATTCTTGGATCATGAGCTAACATGGGAACAGAGGCTGCAAATAATCCTGATTCAGAGTGTGCCAAGCCACATAAGCCAAACCATGATTTCTTTGAAGCTTAATACGTTGCATAAGCCTACTAGAGTGGTTTATTCACCAAATCATGTAAAACAATGGCTTAGTGGAGTGGGTAGATCTATCTATTGGCTTCCTTACTAATCATCACTCTGGAACAACACAATCCTGACTTTTTTTTTTAGCTACCAGCCATACAGAAAGCATCAAGAAGCATCATTTTAAGGGAGTAAAGAAAAAGAAATGGCTATCTGAGGACTCCAAAAATCTGCCTACCCCTTTGACAGCAAAAGGTATTTCAGAGGAACTGTTTGAATCATTTCAAATAGCACGGTCTGCCCTATTTTACTATTTTCCATCATCATTTATAAGATGGAGCTCTCTATTAAGACCCAGTGTTTAATTCATTTTTTCGTATGAGCGATGGACAATTTATAGCCCTCCACAAAGTGCTGATCTGTTGTAGGTTCATGGAGGACTAAATTGGAATGCATTTCCCATCCTTGCAGTATATGTTGAGCCCCGAGTAGCTTCTTACATGTTGGGGGAAAATATTGATTGTTTTATTATCTCTTGCAGCAATGCATACTTCAAACTCTAAAAGTAAAGGGAATTGCCAACAAAATGATCAAATCAAGAATGCTGAGAATGCCTCTTATGTTCCTTCTCAGAGAGCCAACGGGAGAAGTATTTCCTTGAGTGCTCCAATGGCTGGAAGGTCACAAAATCTCACCTATGCTAAAATTGGTGTTGCCAAAGAATCCAAAATGAATTTATCTACAGGTGAGCATTTAGCTTCATAAGATCTCTTTCTGAAACGACTGTCAGTTTTTTTTCTAATGAGTTGGTATGCTAATTAAATAATTGTATTGTTTCATTAGTAATCGTCTTCTGTCTGTTGTTTTGTACATGAATTTGAAACAATGACATTTAAATTTTATTAACTGCCCTTGAAGAGTGTTCGGAGACTACAATTAGTGCAAAATACAGCTGTGCGAGCAATTGTGGGCCTTCCACATTGTGCCCACATTTCGTCAACTCTCCGCATGCTGCATTGGTTGCCTATTGGTCTCCGAGTGCAATTCAAAGTGTTATAAAGCCCTTCATGGCACTGGACCAGGATACTTACGGGACCGTCTTCTGCCACATACTTCCCTTCGACCGGTGAGAGTGCACAGGGTCGGCCTCCTCCGGGTCCCATCAGCGAAACAATGCCGTCTGGCGGGTCCTATGGGGAGGGCCTTCTCTGTTGTGGCGCCCACCCTCTGGAACCAACTGCCCCCTGAAGTCTGCATTTCCCCCACTCTCCTGGCCTTCCGGAAGAATCTAAAAACCTATTTATGCTGGCAGGCCTGGGGATGACTGTGATTGTGTGTGGATGATGAATGTGTTTGGGGTCTTTTTAAATGCTTTTTAACTTTGGTTTTAGTTTTGAAATGTTGAAATGTTGTTTTAGTCTTCGGAGAGGAGCAGCATAAAAATTTAATTAATAAAATAAATTAATAATAAATAAATTGTTTTTGAAACTAATTTTGAGAAAGATTTATCTAAAATAATTTAACTAAATTGTTACTTAAATGAATATGATTCCAGTTTTTATACAATGTCTCTGCAATTAAGTTTTTGCAGTGAGGAATGAGGTTATAAGAAACTGGTCATTTAAAAATTCTGCTGTTATGTTAATTTTCTATTAAAAATGCCTAACTGTAAGTTCTGTTCACTGAAGTATATTTACTAAGAAGGCAAACTGTAGCAGTCATTACCATTTTTTAATATTGTTTGTGATTATTTTGAAATCTCACTTTACATTAATATGTCATTAATTCTGTTTCTTGCTCTAGTTATTATGATTTGTGTCTAAATGTTAGTATATGAAATATTTGTCCCAATCCTTAGTGCACGGGTGTCAAACTCACCACATCATGTGACGTATCACAACATATCGTGACTTTTTTTACATTGCTAGAGCTGGGGTGGGTGCAGCCATCATATGATGCAACTGGCCTGCGGGCCGGCAGTTTGACACCCCTGCCTTAGTGTATCATGTAAATGCAACAGTTATGGTTTGCAAACTATGGCCTGTGGCTTAGTCTACAAGCCAGGATTAAATAAATCAGACATAACTTAAATAAACTCAGCTGCAAAATTCTTTCTTCTTCTTTAGTTCATGTAGAGATGTTGAGAATTACTTTTCATTGATATTAATCAACTTTTTTCTAGAAATAAAAGAATATAGGGGAAGTTTTAGTTCAGGTTTATCACCTCTTGCCTTGTTATTATTTATTTATTTATATTATTATTTATTTATTATATATTTATTTTCATAATGTAATTTTAATCTTAATTCTGTCATGCTTCTAATCTCCCTGTTCATTTTGTTACTTCATTTACTAGTTTTATTTTTTTATCTTTTTTAAAAAAAATAAAAAATGGCAAATAACATTTAAAAGGAAAAAAATATGTAGATAGCATAAAGGATTAGTAATAGAAGACTGGGATAATTCAGATTAATTATAACATACTCTACTATCATCACTTCCAGGAAAAGAAAATGTTACATTTCCTCTGTAGCAGTCCATAACACCAAAATTGAATCTTATTATGAGCTTTTAGAGGTTTATATTCTGTAATTCTCAGCAATATAATCCCTTCTGAGAAGTGTCTTCCTAAAGCTGGTAGTTTTATCTTGTACAAACTAGAAAAATATACTCCATGTTGTTTAAGATATTTTGATATTTCTAGAAATCATTATTTCACTTTGTTAAATTGGTTGCTCCAAATATTATTAATAAAATTAAAACCAAACTTTTCAGAGGAAGATATTTTATTGTTTGAAGAAGATTTTCAAATAGTTTTTGTTGCATTCATACTTTATATCACAATTCTGTTTTAATGTTGTAATACCCTTTATATTAAATTTAATACTCGTTATTTTGTATACTTGAATGTAGTAATTTCTTAATAAACATTATCAATGCTACAGTTTTATTTTTCTAATATTGTATGCTGCATCTGGTTTATTTGTTGTGCTTTTTTGTTCAATCTTAGTGCAGTAGCACAACATGCTTTACATTTTTTTCACACTTAATGAATTTTATTTATACACCATATTTTAAAATGTGCCTTCCTATATATTTTTCAAGAAAGCTACGGTAATACTGAAGGCCGTACTAGAGAATTATTACTTGGCATCCTTGAAATCCTGGCAAGTGCTTGGTTCCAATTAGAATAAAGCTTCCGTAATATTTTAAATGCTATAGTTGGTTTGGGTCACTGTTGGGAAAGAAATTTTGATTTGATTTGAACTCTCATGAACAATTGCTGATTTAAAATACCCTTATTTAAAAATGGAAGAATTTTTTTTAAAAAAAATAAAATGGGCAAAAAGTGTATTACTCTTAATTATTAATGAAACTTTCATGATTTTTGTAAGACTACAAAAAGAATATAAATTTCATAAAACAGCTAGTTATCAACATGTTCAGTAAAGCTTTTATGTTCTCTGTTTGATCTGGATGCCATAGCAGCCTTTCATTTTCAGTAGATGTCAATAGTTTTTTCAGAAGCTAAACCAGCCATCTTATATCATCACCAATTTAAACATTTCATAAAAATAGCTTTGAATAATATAAAGAAATCTGGAATACTTCCATTTCCTTGTAAATGTACATTCTTGTTTGAATTGTTTAAATTGTATTCACGTCTTCTATTTTTAAAATATTTCATGTATAGCTTTGT
Organism: Bothrops alternatus; assembly: GCA_034064705.1. NCBI lineage: Eukaryota > Metazoa > Chordata > Lepidosauria > Squamata > Viperidae > Bothrops > Bothrops alternatus. Next base: position 14,125,543 of record JARGCV010000124.1, on the reverse strand, counting down.
AACATAAAAAAAGTATTTTAAAAAATGATTTGTGCTACAAAATCCAAATTACTACTAGAAGTTTAAAGCTTAAAATGTTCACCATGTCTTTGCTGCCATCTAGATATCATCCTGATGTTTCCAGCTCAGATTTGTAACCCTGAGACAGAAACCAATTAATGTAGGTTTGGAGTTTGGACCAGTCACTCTCTCTCAACTCAATCCATGTCACACATTGTAGAGATAAAAGGAAGGGAGATCTCCGTCTACCTAATTCATTTATTTTAGTTCATTTTTGGCTCCTGAAGAATAGGCAAAATATATATCTAACCAAAAATGCACTAAAATAAATGAATTAAATACACAAGAAGATTTCTTCAAAAATCTTGTTCACAAATTCAGGTTAAGAAGAGAATACATTTTCTTACATAATTTAAGCTAGTTTTCAATAGGCTTTTTAAATTATGTAATATCATAAAATATTATGGTAACAATTCTGCTACATTTGCTTAAGGAGAATGACAGAGTCAAAGTTATAAAAGAGAAAAATTAAAACTATTTCTTTTCTTTCTTTTTCTTTAAAGAGAGGTGTGCTTCAGCGTATAATATGCCAGCCTGGAGAAAAAGAAGCCCGCATTCTAAAATATATACTAAACCTGAAAAAATGCATTCAGGTATTTATGAGGTGATAGTAATATACTGCAAGTGTTAAAAATGAAGCAATCAAGAATATGGAGAGAAATTTTTAAGAGATCAAAATATTTTTTTTCCTATTGCTAATGGAAAAGGGGTAAATTCATGAAATACAATGCTATCTAAAGTCTAGCTACAGATCAGCCTTGTCTGTAGTCCTTTATATAAATTAATAATTAAAACTTGACTAAGGAAGAGTTACTGTACTTACTTTACAAGTAAATGTGGATAATGCAAGTAATAGATGAAGTAAGTCCATTCAGATATGGCAGCTTCAAATAATTGCTTTCTTCATGTTTGTGAAGCCCCATTTTTTAATATAAGATGTACTAACAGCTAGGAATCCAGATTATATTATTAATGTCATGATCTATGGTTTGTTGTAGAACACCTTGACTCTATAACTTTCAGATTTTATGTTATTGCATTTTTAAACTTTCATATGTTTTCATTTCAGAGCCCAGAAGAAATGGAAGTAGATAAAATGGAGGTTAATTTTAAAGAGAAGAAAGAGGGAATAAAGAAATATTATATTGCTCTTCTATGGTTTGCCATAAAAAGAGGACAAAATATTCAAATTCAAATGATTTGGTTATCATGAAATCCAACTGGAGATCTAAGTTGACAAAAACATTCTAAAATTCAGGAAGTATATGTGCCAAATCATTTACATTAAAATATGTAAACAAGCCATCTATTTCTGAATCAATAATTTTACTATTAACCTGGACTGAAAGTTTTACTGTTTGGGAGTAAGTACAGGCATGCTTCATAAGTGCTTTCAATCCCATGTGAGAACAAGCACATCTCTATTTTTCAATAAAGCCATTTATTTTCCAGGCTTTTGTCAAAGTCTGAACAAAGTTGAGCTAATTTGTTGAATAGCAGAGAGTACTGGGCTCTTTCTTAGTAGCTCTTGTTTGCCTTTGATCTTTAGACTTTTCTACTTCCAAAGGCTGAAAGATATCAATGCTCCGAGCAGGCATCTCCATCAAAGCTCCTTTATCAACTCCTGTTGCTGCAGGGGGCTCTGACTCTTTCGAAAGGGTGCCCTGCTTAATGTTGCCAGAAAGGTGGGGTGTGTTCTCTCACAGGAAAAGATGTTTAGGAAATTTTCCCTTTTTTTTTTTTTTGGACTCTTCAACATTTTATTATACTGATCAATTTATCCTTTTTTTTTTACTAGTAAGGAAGAAGCTACAAGCAGTTTTTTACAATATAGAATCTAAATCCTACAAACTTCAAACGCATCCTTTCAGCAGCTAAATCCCCATCTGATATCCACAGAACTTTTCTTTAACTAGTGAGGCCAAGATCACAGTTTGTATTATAATCATTTGCCAATAGGCACAAAATATTGCGCTGCTGCTGAAAGTATTTCACGGAATACTAAAAATATTTTATTTGTTTACTAGAAAATAGTAGCACTATTTTTTTATTTTTTTTTTGTAAAAAATTATTTTATTAAAACCATCAACATTAAACATAAGTTCATATTAAAAAGCAATCATCATATATCCTGCAATACAACTCTAAGGATCAGTCTTTGTAAACATCTGGTTTAGTAAACATTCCTCACTCCTCACGTCAAGCCTCAACTATACGCCTGATACATTTTATTTGATTGGTGTTTCTCTTATATATGGTCTATCTACTGTTTCTAGTCTATCACCTATTGTTCATTTGAGCTTCAGAAGTAAATTCATCTCAGTAGTAGTGCAATCTTTTATGATCCCTAACAAAAGATCCTGAGGTAGAAATTCAGTATCCTGAGGTAGAAATTCAGTACGCTTTTCCAATATTAAAGCAATCAACATTAAATCTGGGCTCATATTAATAAGCTGTCCTCATAAGACCTGAAAATACAGCTCTTGTATATGGTCTATCTACTATATCTAGTCTATCACATATTGTTCATTCGCGCTTCAGAATTAACTTCGTCTCAGTAATAGTGCAATCTTTTATAATCCCTAACAAAAGATCCTGAGGTAGAAATTCAATAACCTGAGTTAGAAATTCAGTCCGCTTTTTCAATATTAAAGCAAACAACATTAAGCATGAGATCATATTAAGAGGCAATCATATACCATAAAATACAACATTAGGTGTTAGTCTTTGTAAACGTCTGGTTTGGTGAACATTCTTCACTCTTCACGTCGAGCTTCAACTGTACGCCAGATACATTTTGTTTGATTGGTGTTTCTCTTGTATATAGTCTATCCACTGTTTCCAGTCTGTCAAATATTGTTCATTTGAGCAATCTTTCAAATATGCCGATATTTTCGCCATTTCCGCCAAATTTATTACTTTCAAAGTCCATTCTTCCATAGGTGGTATTTCTGGATTCTTCCAATATTGTCCCACCAACAATAAATAGAGATTAACATGATTTTAATGACAATGGTACTAATGAGAGGAATATCATAATGTGGAGCTACTGAAAACACCGTGATGCAAAGATGACATGATCAGAATTAAATATGCTGATTTATATATGCCGATTACTCTCTGGAAGAACACATCTTCCTTTAACAGCCCTGTATGCTTAATTATAGTATACATTACTTCCTCATCCAGGGATTAATCAAATCTGGATTTAGCAAGAAGATTGCTTCATATATTTTTTAAAGTACAGGAGCCATAAACTTAATTACATTATAGAGAATTCATATTCTACATCAAACATACATTTTTCAAGTGAAGCATCACATATAGAGCGTGTTGTAAGATGGGTACAACAAGATGTGGCTTACAGTCACCAAATCTCATGGACCCAGAAAGGGATACAGCTGGAATACTAACCTTAAAAGTGCAAAAGCATTCCTTGCTGCAGTAATCATCTTTGAACCAAGTTGTAGCTGATAATTAAGGAAATTACCCAGGTAGACCAAAGGGAAAATTAAATCAAATCCTTCTAGATAGCCCCAGAAAGTTACTACAATTTATTTTATCAAACATTGGTGAAAACTAGAGAGACAAGGGTTGAGTATACTGTTAATAACATTCGTCTGCACACATTCTATCCATATAGAGGAAAACTACATATGAGAAAAGATAGAATACTATCTTTGTGTCCAAATGATGCAACACTTTCAACTGATGCAATACCAATAACAGAGATACAAATTTTGAGAAACACTGAAATAACATGGCAGAAGGAGTGGGGATAGATGATGTCATCTCTTTAACCAGATCTCTCTTAAACACACTTGACACTGTTTTATTCAGGACTATATCTCTGCCATCTTCTATCATATTTCCTGCAGCTGATTTACCACTCTTATTGCCACAAGGTAAATCTTAATAGAATCTTGTACATATGTTTGATCAGATATGTTCTTTGCCTTCCTCCAGAAACATCCCTTCACTCTGACGTCCTCAGGTTGGAAACTGAAAGGAAATCTAGCCTACTTTCCTTTCTCCATAGTAACCAAATTGCAGGTTCCAATCACCTCTCTTACAGCTGATTATCAATGCTTTGCCCGTGCCATTTTATGATTTCTCTGCACTTTCCCTGCCTACAGGATCCAATATAGACATTACTTATCTATCTAGATAACATTTCTCTGAAGGAGAAATTATATAATGCTTTGTCTTTTAAAATCAATTATGAATGAAACAATTTGGGCCATTTTGGAAATGTAAACCTTCTAAAAACCTGGGGCATCCTCTGGAAAATGCCAATAAAGTGAAAAAATGCATAATATATTTAAATGAATGATTTTTTTTTAACTTTAACAAATCATTAACCATTAGAGGGCAATAGTACCACATATAAAAATACTAGTAGCCTGAGCAATAGTAAAAGAATAGTAAGTCAGATTGCTATCTACAGTGAAGCTTGCGTGCAGATATTAGTTTGATTTCTTATATGGGCTAAACTGAAACTTGCAGAACATATATCCACAAAAATTGAACTCATCTTGTTCTTACACTTCCTTTGCACTTGCTTGTAATATAATATTTTGGAGCAGCTAATCTATTACTTTTTTCTATGTTTATTTTTATATTCTTTGAACACTGTCATAAAAATATCAACTAAATACACATTTTTACACATTTCCATATAATTTTATTATTACAGCCAAAGACTACACATAAATCAAACATCCAAATAAAACAAAACTAGACAGAGCCATCACAAAAGGACATAGCAATACAACACAATGATGCAATCAATGGGCGACCAAGGTCTGCCTAGTTTTACAGGCAGTATATCAAAAACAAGCTATCTTCAGAAAACTTAATCATACTGATCTGACACTAAAAATACAATGAGTATAGTCTAAAACTGGATAAAGCATGTAATAAAATAAATTTTAAAAGATTATTAAAAAGATCTAAAATGATTATTTATGTTTCTGGCAAATCCCCAGTGCTGCTGCACAGAATCTGGCCATCTGTGCCATGATCTCTACCTGCTCATCCTTAAATAGCCACTGGAGATAGATACTTTCCGAACCACCAGGATATCTATCAATTATGGGGAGGATACGGTTTTTCCGAATGGCTCTGTTGAAGGAACATCGAAGGAGTATGTATCCAATGGTTCCACCTCCTCTGAGCCACAGGAGCATTTCCATAGCTACCTTAGAATTTATAAGAAGTGTATGAACTAATTACAATTATCTAGGTAACCTGACAGTTCATCTTTGATATAGAACAATATCACTGAGCATATAATAATCAGTTGTATTCAGCTGCAGCAGCTTTTATGCCCATAATATGCTTTGTGTGATTAAAAAAATAACTAAAATAATAATTCATTGGCTAATTTGTAAGAAATTATATTCCAGCATCATCACTCAACAGATCTGACTTTTTCTTTTTACTTTGCCGGCCAAAGAAATGTGCTGTTCCTTGCTAATGTTTATGCTTATATATACTGTGAGGGTGCTGCTGGCTTCTGAAAACAAAACAAACAAATCAATGTTGCTAATGCTTATTAACTGCATGAATAACATTAACATTCAGCAAAAAAAATAGTATTCTAGTGAACAAAACTAGCTAAAATCAACACGGAATCTATACTTTAAATGTATCCTGAGTAAAAAAAAAAATCAATAGGCCATAAGAGCATGCGTAGAGGACACGTGCACCAAGGAACATAGGAATTGTCTGCCTAATCAGACCAAGACCTATCTTAGTCCACCATTTTGTTGCTCACGGTCACCAACCAAATGTCTCTAGGTTGCTCAAAAATAGGAGATGGAGAGATGCTATTGTCCCCTTTCAGCTGTATTCAATACCATGTCATCAACATGGAAGTAAAACTGACTTGCCTGGAATGATAGCTTTTGGGAATAAATAAATATATCAGATTTGTTTTACTTTCTAGAGGAAGTCAAAGAAGAAAATAGTTTTGGAAGGTCCCTTTATAAAAAGTCAAAATTATCACGTTTCAGGCTAAAATTCTTCTGGTGTTATTATGGAAAGGCTACAAAAAAAATTGATCTACAAAATTCTTCCAGCAATAAGATTAGATATTGGAATATGCCACAAGTTCCCTTTGGAACAATAGCACAAAGATACACCTGGGATTTCTTTTAGTTCTTAAGTTTGATTTTCATCAGCCCCAGTCAATGTGGTCCACGACAGGCGATATTAAACATGTTTTATGAGAAGTGACTGCAAATAGCTGTCTATAATATTAGATGGACACCAGATTGCCAACTTCTGATATACATAATTTTTCACAGAAACTCAAGAAACATTCTTTCTCAGACATACAGTATCTGCAAATTGTAGCCCAATAACCCATTCATGATCAGTTCATACTTGCACTTGTTTCTATAGTTTTAAAAAGGAATTGTTTCCCTCCCTCTCTGAAGAAGCCAGAGATCATTCCTAATTCCCCCCCCCCACAAGGTCTGTGTCCTAGCACTCAATTGCAGCTCTTCCTTTACTACAAGAAACACAACTGAAGTGCTAGGATCATAAATACCATTCCAGTATTTTGCTTTTTAATTTTAATGTAGCAGGTGAAGAAAAACATCAAATACTTAAGGTTGCATAAAGGGAGTCAACTTGGTCTAGTGCTTAAGGAATGAAGCTGGCTGGATGATGGGCTAATCACTTTTGCCCATCCCTACCATCTCACAGGGTAGTTGTAGAAGGAGGAAGTAATATTAGATATGTTTACCCCCTTGTGTTACTTATAAAGTAAGGCAGAATAAATACATTGCCCCTTAAAACTGCAAACCAATACAATACTTCTAATTAGCAGATTAGAGTAGCCACATCACTTTGCTATGCTGGCTAATAATAGGGTCACACTGCAGGTAAAGAAATGCTTGACATAAAAGCAATGAGACACAGAGCCCCACATTCATGAAGCTTAGTGATGCAAGTCCAAGTGCCATTTTACTGCTTCAAGGCAGACTAATGCAACTTTGCAAGTGAAAATGTCTCCAAAAGACAAATCCTGGTGAATTGCTCTGTTAAATAATAATAATAATAATAATAATAATAATAATAATAATAATAATAATAATAATAATAATAATAATAATAATAATAATGTTGGAAGGGACCTTGAAGGGTCATCTAGTCCAATCCCCTGCTCAGGCAGGAAACCCTATACCATTTCACACAACTGGCTGTCCAGTCTCTTCCTAAAAACTTCCAGTGTTGGAGCATTCATAGCTTCTGGAGGCAGGTTGTTCCACTGGTTAAATGTTCTAACTGTCAGGAAGTTTCTCCTTAGTTCTAGGTTGCTTCTCTCCTTGATTAGTTTCCACCCATTGCTTCTTGTCCTGCCTTCAGGTGCTTTGGAGAATAGCTTGACTCCCTCTTCTTTGTGGCAGCCCCTGAGATATTGGAACACTGCTATCATGTCCCCCCTCATTCTACTTTTACTTAAACTAGACCAGACATGTCAAACTCACGGCGTCATGTGACGTCACACAATGTATCGGGACGGTTTTGCCATTGCTGGCAATGAGGTGGGCGTGGCTTCCAGATGATACATCCGGCCCGTGGGCCGGCAGTTTGACGCCGCTGAACTAGACATACCCAATTCAGCAACCGTTCCTTATATGTTTTAGCCTCCAGTCCCCTAACCATCTTTGTTGCTCTTCTCTGTATTCTTTCTAGAGTCTCAACATCTTTTTTATATTGTGGTGACCAAAACTGGATGCAGTATTCCAAGTGTGGCCTTACCAAGGCATTGTAAAGTGGTATTAAAACTTCATGTGATCTTGATTCTATCCCTCTGTTAATGCAGCCTAGCACTGTGTTGGCTTTTTTGGCAGCTGCAGCACACTGCTGGCTCATATTTAAGTGATTGTCCACTAGGACTCCAAAATCCAAAATATGTGGCTGACAGTAATAGTGACATCTAAATGTAATTTTAATTAATATAAATCAAATAAAATTTGCTTTTCCTGCCTTCACTTATACCTTTATGAATGTGTGTCTTGATTCCAGATGATTCCTTCCAGGAATATAACAAATATTAACAATGTTTTGAAATGCTTGATTTTTTTTATCCTGTTTTTTGTTGCTGCCATTAGTAAAATATTTTAAAATTACAGGTAGTCTTTCTATGACCAAAACTGAGACGGGGAACTCTGTTGCAAAGTGTCAAGGAAGACATCAAGTATCAAGTGAAACTGACAGATTTACATTCTCACTTCCACTGCAGTTATTAAGGGAATCACCTTAAATTGTTAAGTGAGACATCATGTGATGATGATGGGCAGTGTTACTACTGCTTGTCAGAAGTCAGTTGAGAAGTAATCATGTGACCACAGAATGCTTAAAAATGTCTGTTGGTTGTGAAGCACCTGAATCTTGATTACCTGACCATGCGAATACTGTGATAGTCATAAGTGTGAGGACCAGTGGTAAAATTACTTTTTCAGTGCCTTTGCAACTTTGAATGGTCATTAACCAGGGCAGTTATGAAGCAAGGTTTACCTACAGTACATAGTTTATCCAAAAGCATAAGGGAGTTGTATAGTCCAGACAAATTACTAAATTAAGATTATGCAAATAGACTTTACTTACACAGTTTGGATTTTCAGTCCTTCCTCCATTTCTTGATGTATCTTCTGTCTCTACTCAAATATCACTTGATCTTTCTGAAGAGAAAAGGAAGGGATAATTTGATTCCTCAGTTGGCATCATGTTTAGTGGTAGAATGACAGCAATAAATGGAAGCTGCTGAAAAAAGCTATTTAAAAAAACTTTCAGTGTTTTTTTTAATAAAGTCATGAGGGGAATTTTTGAAAAGACTATAGACATTCTCCCATTTATTTATTTATTAAATTTAAATGTATTACATTCATTCCTTCAACAAGGTTGCAGTTAACTTCAGTGTCAGGTCAGGTACAAGATTGTGTGATGAAACCACTTGAAATTACTCAAATGTGTAACCCCAGTTCCTTTACAGTGAAGTGATGGACAATTTTTGTTAACTAAAGTGCACATTATGTTTGCATAATATTATATTGCTGTTATAGTAATACAACTCATAATACACAAAAATTCAGATTCAGTTAATTCATGTGTTATTTCTGTTGTGCTTTTCTCAGAAAAGTCCTTTCAAGTCATATACATAGGCATAAAATCATGTTAGTCAACATTTAATTCCATAGCGGAATAATTCAGATAGAATGAAATGTCAGAACTACTGTAGAAATGACAAAGGATCTTCATGAAACCAGATATGTTTTATTTACTGCTTCAACAACATATTGTGACATCCTTTGGATGAAACTGTAGCACATGTAGTTAAATTTGAACTGCCCCTCCCAAGTTATAATTCCCTTGCTTATTTTCTCCTCCCATCCATGACAAGAAAGCAAGTACCAATTGCTTTTGTTTTCTGTGGATATATTTTTTGAGGACTGATGAAGGGGAAAAAAAAACCCAAACCACAATCACAATAATTTTACAGTCCTTTCTATCACTAGAGAGAAACAGCAGCTCTGATGTCAATTGTACCCAGTAAAAAGAACAATAGAAAGACAGCTACAAATGCACCTCATGGAAGAAAGGAAGGAGGGAGGGAGGGAGGGAGGAAAGGCATTTCATTGTTCTACTAATGAACTAAAGAAAGAAATAACAGCAACAAAGGATCAATCTTTCAGAGCAGTCTTGCAGAAGTTAAAACAGAGAAATAAAGCATAGCAGATGGACTAGATCAGTGGTGGTGAACCTTTTAGAGACCGAGTGCCCAAACTGCAACCCAAAACCCACTTATGTATCGCCAGGTGCTGTGTGGGTGTGGCCCACCAGGTGGGCGTGGCTATGGTGGAAATGGTAGGCTGGGTGGGTGTGGCCAGGGTAGGTGTTGCCAGTGTGGGTGTGGCCAACTTGATGTTGCTATGGTGGGTGGGGCAGTGGGCAGGAGGGCATCTTGCTCAGGAGGTGGGGGGCATGGGGGAGGCTCCTGAACCCCACAGCTCTTCCGAGGGGGGGAGGAGGGGCTGTGCTGGGATCAGGGCTCCTCGTGCCTTCCACTGCCCACCTGTGCTCTTCTGCTGAAGATGCTGTGGCTCCACTTGCCTGGCAGGGCGGGGGTGTGCTCGTGCATGGGGATGCACATAGAGTTGCTGCCTCACTTTCCATTCCATGCCATGCTGGGACTGGACGCGGAACCTCCTCACAGCTTCTTCTCCCGTGGACATTAGGAGCACCCACCCCACCTACCGCTCATCCCAGGGCAGCTGCCACTGTCCCACACTCTTCAGTCTGTCACCGGCCAGTCAGGCATGCCGGGATATCTTCCTTTGGGCTCCCTCGGCTTCTTCTCCCCTCCAGGAGGGGGCTGGTCAGATTTCCCCCATGGGCAGCTCTGTGCCTGTCCCTGGCCAGCCCTCCTCCTCCATCCTTCTGCTTCTTCTGCGGGCAGACTGTGGCTTACCGAGCCAGGTGCACCTCTCCCCACATGCGTCCTCAGGCAGAGGAGCCAGGCAGCCACCGCTGTCGCTCCCCTCTGGCCTCCATCTGCCGAGGCCCAAGCTTGGCATGCCCGGCTGGCTGGCGATGGGCTGAAGAGTGCAGGATGGTGGCAGGTGCCCCGGGACAAGCAGTAGGTGGGGTGGACACTTCCGATGTGTGCAGGTGAAGAAGTGGCAAGGAGGCTCCATGCCCAGTCCAGCCCAGCCGCGGCATAGAAAGTGAGGCAGCAGCCCTACGTGCTTCAGACCCAATCCTCATAAAGAGCCCTTCTCCCGCTGCCCTGACCTGGTTCCTTACCTCCACCCAGCTTGTTCTGCGGTCTCATGGCAGTGGCATTGGGCAGGAAGCGGCAAACGGGGCTTGTTGAGGATCAAGCCATGTTTGCCGCCGCTGCCACTCTCTGAGCCAGAGATCAGCAGGGCCCCGTTACGGGAGGACTTGGGGGTGCTGGGGTCAAGCCCTACGAAGCCCACCTTCCTCTCACCTGAGTTGCCTAGATACACGCTCCTGTTGCATGACTTCTGCAGCGGCACTGGTGCTGGCGCAGAGGGCGATTGCATGTGCAAGTGGGACAGCCATGCATGGCAGAAACACTGCCCAGGGCCAGAGGCTGGAGATACGAGCGGGCTCTGCACCGGCACCACCACCATTTCCCGCAATCTGCCCAGCCTCCCCTCCGGCCCCAGGCAGCACTTTTGCCATGTGCGGCTATCCCGCTCGTGTGTGTGATCGCACTCCGTGCTGCCGTCAGATCCCACAATCTGCCCAGCCTCCCCTCCAGCCCCAGGCAGCACTTCTGTCATGCATGGTTGTCCCTTTTGCGCATGCAATCACTCTCCACAGCGCAGCCACCACCAGCACCCATAATCTGCCTGGCCTCCCCCCCAGCCCTGGGCAGTGCTTCTGCCATGCGTGGCTGTCCTGCTCACGTGTGCGATCACCCTTTGCCCCAGCAATGTACAGGAGGCTTAGGCAAGGCAGCTCCACCCACACTGGCCGTCACTACTGCTCTGCTGCTGCCACTGCTGCCACTGCCACTTCGCACAAGGCTGAGGCAAGGTGGCCCCACCCACCCCCAACCACCATTACTGCTCTGTTGCCGCTGCTGCCGGCACACATGAAGCCAAGACAAGGTGGACCCACCCACCCCCGACTGCCATTACTGCTCTGCTTCTGTCACTGTCGTCGCACACAAGGCCAAGGCAAGGTAGCCCACCTGCCCCCGACCACCATTACTGCTCTGCTTCTGCTGCTGCGCACAAGGCAAGGCAGCCCCACCCTCTCCCAGACGCCATTACTGCTCTGCTGCCTCCGCTGCCCGTTGTCCTTCTCCTGCCCTGCGTGGCCGGCCGCTGAAACTTACCGCTGTCGGCTCATGCTCACTCACTTGCTGTCCACTCTGACTCATGCTCATCTCTCACTGTCTGCAGCAAATGCTGCTTCTGCTGAAAGTTGCTCCTTTTATAGCTTCTCGCCTATTCCCAGACTGTGCATGTGCAGAGAGGAGGAGGGAGAAGCTCAGCCCAGCAATGGCTCACGTGCCACCAGAGATGGCTCTGCGTACTGCCTGTGGCACGTGTGCCATAGGTTTGCCACCATGGGATTAGATTGTCTACCTAGCTTGCATCAGCAGAAAGGGGGAAGCAGTACTTGAAGAAACGTAAAAAAAAACCAAAAACCTCAGATGGAAGTCACTTTCCTAACAGACTACAGGTCTATTGTCCCTATTGTCTCCCTTCCAAAATATCAGGTGGCCCTAGCCTCATGGTAGGGCAAGCAGTAAATGTAGGCCAGAACCCAGATTAAAATTATAAAAAGGAATAATTAAGTATTTGATAAAAGAGTACTTGATGTTTTCTTTTAAAAACAGAACATCTGACCAGCAGTTTGAGTAAAAAGCAACAAGCAAGGACACAGACAAAGAAGCCATATTTTTTCTAATGAAATGTCTAAGACATAAGGAATATATTTATTTATTTATTTATTTATTTATTTATTTATTTTATCAAATTTCTATGCCGCCCTTCTCCTAGGACCCAGGGCGGCTTACAACAACAATACAATTACATATAAAAAAATAATAATAATCAACCATCCAACACATTTATTCAATCTAAAACACATACATGCTGAACGATGGAGGCACGTTCCTAGGCCCGGGAGCAGAGCACTGTTCATACGTCCCAAGCCTGTCGGCATAAATAGTTCGTCAATAATTTCCGGAAAGCTAGGAGGGAGGAAGCAGTGCGGACCTCTGTGGGAAGTTGGTTCCAGAGGGCTGGGGCAGTAACAGAGAAGGCCCTTGCACTGGGACCCGTCAGATGACATTGCCTAATAGACGGGACTCGTAGGAGGCCAACACTATGTGCCCTAACCGGTCGCTGGGATTCATGAGGTAGAAGACGGTCCTATAAGTAACCTGGTCCGTTGCCATAAAGTGCTTTATAGGTCATAACCAACACTTTGAATTGTGTTCGGAGACCAATTGGTAGCCAGTGCAGCTCACGAAGGGCTGGAGTAATATGAGCATGTCTTGGGAGACGCAAGACAGCTCGCGCAGCCGCATTCTGAACCACCTGCAGTCTCCGGACATTCTTCAAAGGTTGCCCCATGTAGAGAGCATTACAGTAGTCGAATCTCGAGGTGACAAGGGCATGAGTGACTATGAGGAGTGACTCCCGATCCAAATAGGGCCGCAATTGGCGCACCAGGCAAACCTGGGCAAATGCTCCCCTCGCCACAGCCAAAAAATGGTGTTCTAAACTTAGCTGTGGATCGAGGAGGACACCCAAGTTGCGAACCCTCTCTGAGGGGGACAAAACTTCTCCCCCCAGGGTAATGGACGGACAGTTAGACTCGTCCTTGGGAGGCAGAACCCATAGCCATTCCGTCTTGTCGGGATTGAGTCTGAGCCTGTTGGCACCCATCCAGACCTCAACAGCCTCCAGGCACCGGTTCATCACTTCCACTGCTTCGCTGTAATGATGCGGGGTAGAGATAGAAAGCTGAGTATCATCAGCATATTGATGATAACTCACCCCGTGTCGGCGGATGATCTCACCCAACGGCTTCATGTAGATGTTAAAAAGCAGAGGTGAGAGAACAGACCCCTGAGGCACTCCACATGGAAGAGGCCTCGGAGCCAATCTCTAACCTCCTGCGAACAACGACTGTGACCGGCCAGAGAGGTAGGAGGTGAACCACCATAAAACGGTGCCCCGCACTCCACACCCCTCCAACCGGCGCAGAAGGATACCATGGTCGATGGTATCGAATGCCGCTGAGAGGTCAAGAAGCACAAGGATAGTGGAACAATCTCTATCCCGGGCCCGCCAGAGATCATCGGTCAGCGCAACCAAAACAGTTTCTGTGCTGTAACCTGACCTGAACCCAGACTGCCAGGGTCCAGATAATCAGCTTCCTTCAAGGACCATTGGAGTTGGAGTGCCACCACCTTCTCAACAACCTTCCCTAGAAAGGGAAGATTGGAGACTGGCCGGTAATTATTCAAGACTGCCGAGTCCAGGGAATGCTTCTTGAGGAGGGGGCACACAAGTGCCTCCTTTAAGGGAGTCGGGAAGGACCCCTCCCTCAACAAAGCATTAACAACAGCCTGGACCCAGCTCCTTGTCACCTCCCTGCTAGCCAAAACCAGCCAGGAGGGACACGGGTCCAATAAACAGGTGGCAGAACTCACAGCTCCAATGGCCTTGTCCACATCATCAGGAGTTACCAGGTCAAACTCATCCCATTCAACCAGACTAAGATGGGCCTCTGTTATCTCGACTGACTCATTGTCAGCCGACACTGCATTCCAACTGGGGTCCAAGTCAGCCCAGATCTGAGCGACCTTGTCTGCGAAAAAGATGTTAAATTCCTCGGCATTGCCCTGCAAAGGTTCCTCCCTCCTCTCCGTATCAAGGAGAGAACAAGTCACCTTAAACAGGGCAGCCGGGCAGGATTCCGCAGACGCGATCAATGCGGAAAGATACTGAGATCTTGCCGTAGTGATCGCTTCCAAATAGGTCTTAATATAAGCTCTCAATTTGGTTTGGTCAGATTCGGATCTGCTTTCCCTCCATTGCTTCTCTAAACATCTCTTCTGGCGCTTCATCCCCCTGAGTTCCTCGGTAAACCAAGGGGATCTCCTGGGTCTGCTACCACAAAGAGTTCGCAATGGTGCAATCCGGTCTAGAGCCCCCGTAGTGGCCATATTCCAGGCCATCACTAGGGACTCCGCTGAACTGTGTATGAGTGAATCCGGCAGTTCCCCAAGCACCCTTTGAAAGCCCATAGGGTCCATCAGGCATCTGGGGCGGAACCATTTAATCGGTTCGGCCTCCTGCAGGGGAGGATAGGTGTCATAAACTCAAGTCGCAGCAGAAAATGATCTGTCCATGACATAGGCAACACTTCTAAGCCCCTTAACTCCAGATCATACCTCAACTGCTCCGAGAGGAAGACCAGGTCAGGTGTGTGTCCCCCCTCATGGGTCGGGGCCTCAATTACTTGTGTCAGGTCCATGGTTGCCATGGTAGCCATGAACTCCCGCACTAACCCAGAGGAGTCACCGAGTGACGGCACATTGAAGTCCCCCAAGACTATAAGTCTGGGGAACTCAACCGCCAACCCGGCTACCTCCTCGAGTAGCATGGGCAGGGCTGTTGAAACGTAGCTGGGAGGCAGGTACATAAGCAACAAGCCCACCTGTACACCTAAGTCTAACCTCATAAGGAGGGACTCACAACCTGATATCTCGGTAGCAGCGAGTCTGCGCAGTCCGAGTGACTCCTTAGCTATAATCACCACTCCTCCCCCCCTTCCCTGGGGTTGCGGCTGATGCCATACCTGAAATCCAGCTGGACACATCTCAGAGAGGGGAACTCCTCCCTCTGGGGTCAGCCAGGTCTCAGTCACACATGCCAGGTCGGCCTCCTCATCCAGAACTAAGTCCTGGATGAGGAGAGCCTTATTTACCACCGGCCTGGCATTGAGCAGCAACAGCCTGAGTCCAGGGTCTGGATTTCGCTCATTACCAGTACCCCGGGAGAGGTTCAAGGGGCCGGAACAAGAAATCGCTTTCAAGCAGCGAGGCCTTGTTCCCCGAGATCGGCCTACCCCAGGCCTCCCGTCGTATCTGCCTGTTCCCCATAAGACCGGTATAGACTGGCCCTCTGATCCCTCAGAGTAAGGCTCCTCCACTTCACTAGCTTCCGTAGGTGCAGACAGGTCGGCCCTTCCATCCATCCAATTTATACAGCCATTCATCCATTCAACCCAATTCATTCCACAATCAATACTTCTTATAACATCCATAATTAAAAATTAAAATTTAAAACAGTATTAAAACATTCCAATTAATTAAAAATTTAAATATAAAAATTTAGATAGATAAAAATTAAAAAAATTAAACCAGACATATAGGCATATTTGCTCTCTTCTTGCTTTGGCTGGGAAGGGGGCTGAGGGCTGGGGGGAGAGGGCTGGAAAGTCCATCACTCTGCACTGAACCAGACAATCATTAGCTCTGTAGGGTTTTTTCTGTGAAGCACCCCCTCTTCTTGCAGTGTCCATTATCTGAAAAAAGTCTTTTATCTTGGGTTGTCTGGACATTGTCGCAGTCATAATTAAAAGGCAGTGATATAGTTTTAGCCTAGCAGAATTCATTCCTCAAATTCCTTCAGAAAATTAAGAATGAACATAAATCTCTTTCAGCAGTACAAATTAAATAAGAATGCACCTTACCTACTTCATGAATTTCTAAAATTCTATTGCTTACAGGGTTAAGAGAAAGAAAAACTTACTTTTTTTTTCAAAAAACCCAGACTATGTTTTTGAGAGAAGTCTGCACTTTGAAGTCCATGAGTTCCAACAGCTTGCGAATAACATCTCAAATAACACCACTGCCATATTAGTGACATTATTTCCCTTTGAGATGCATCTCAAAGAGATGCAAAACTATGAAAAAACTAGACAACATAGAATACATGGGAACTGGATCTCCAAAAGTAGTGCAGTGAAACACAAGAAGGATTTCTGAATAGCAAGCTACCTTCAGTGTTATTCATCTCTCAGTGCCATGTTGAGAAAAAACCCCCCAAAACATCTGCTCACCAGTTTATTGCTTTTGCCTGACTGAAATGAAACATGAATATTTAATCAGTTCAAAGAAAAAAAGTATGAGAAATGAAGTTTCAGCAGTGTTTCAGCAGTGCTTGATTCATTCACACAAAGCATTTTTCTTCGAACTCCTATTACAAATATGACATTTTCAAGGAATTGCAGAATTAGTAAAACATAGGATTTTTAATTGGCATACAAACCAGGTTATCCAAATTAGAAAATCTTTTTCTTATTCATATTTGTATTGCATTTTTCAGGGTGCGGAATATTTAATTATATAGTCTCCCATAAGGTCTGAAGTAGCATAATGCAGGGGTCTCCAACCCCCAGTCTGTGGACCGGTACCAGGCCGTGGCATGCCAACAACCGGTCTGCACAAACAACCGGCAGCACACAAAACCACACACCTTCTAGTCCACGGAAAAACCTCTCTCCATGGAACTGGTCCCTGGTGCCCAAAAGTTTGGGGACCTCTGGCATAATGGAAAGGTACAAATGTAATTTTGATTCAGATTTATTTGCTGTCAGATTGGGGCATTTCTGTTCCCAAAGGATGTTGAAGTAATGCAAAAGCTAACATTAAACAGAGCCTCTCAATCAATATTCAACCAATGATATGGTTGAATGGTAATTTGTGCATATCAGGCAGCACTAAAAAGACATAGTCTCTTTTTAAAAAGCCTCTTACAAAAACGCTTTTGTAAGGAGAATAAGAGAAAGAGAATATGATATATGGCTGATGATGCATAATCAAATCATAGTTATTTATAATGATTTAGTCCTTGGCTAGATTAGTCTTTTTACACAACATATTATGAGAAATAGCCACTTTAGTTGCAGCTGTTTTAACTAAAAAGAGAAAAGGTGGGAATCTTGTATATTGTAGGAAACTGAATAGACTTTTTACTCAACATA
This sequence comes from Bothrops alternatus, assembly GCA_034064705.1. Classification (NCBI taxonomy): domain Eukaryota; kingdom Metazoa; phylum Chordata; class Lepidosauria; order Squamata; family Viperidae; genus Bothrops; species Bothrops alternatus. The sequence continues at coordinate 14,107,924 of JARGCV010000124.1, read as the reverse complement.
GCTATAGCATCCACATTCTGGAAGCTTCTTACAGTAGCTGCCTTTTTTGGTACACAGGATGTTATGGACATGGAACTGTAACAGAATTAAAAAAATTGACAGATATTATTAGGATATTGAATTTAGTAGCTGGAACAATAAGATGTACAATAGGCCAGAAGACACAGTTGTAGGTGAGTAGTAAGACTGAGAGTGCTGACTCATGCATGATGTAAGCTACACTATGATTGGTTGTTGATGTAAAAATTCAGAGAAGAGCAACTAAGATGATCAAAGGCCTGGAGACCAAAACATACGAAGAACGGCTGCAGAACTTGGGTTTAGCAATTCTAAAGAAAAGAAGAAATAGGGGAGACATGATAGCAGTATTCCAGTATCTGAGGGGCTGCCACAAGGCAGAGGGGGTCAGGTTGTTCATCAGAGCACCAGAGGGAAGGATGAGAAACAATGGTTGGAAACTGATCAAAGAGAGAAGCAACCTGGAATTAAGGAGAAACTTCCTGACAGTGAGGACAAGCTTACCCCCAGAAATTGTGGTGCTCCATCACTGGAGATTTTCAAGAAGAGACTGGACAATCACCTGTCTGAGATGGTATAGGTCAGGGGTAGGCAACCTTGGCTCTTTTATGACTCGTGGACTTCAACTCCCAGAATTCCTGAGCCAGCCCGCTGGCTCAGGAATTCTGGGAGTTGAAGTCCACAAGTCATAAAAGAGCCAAGGTTGCCTACTCCTGATATAGGTTCTCCTGCTTGAACAGGGGGCTGGACTAGAAGACCTCCAACATCCCTTCCAGCTCTATTCTATTCTATTCAAGTATAAAAGGGAGTTCTGTATACTGCTTAGCTTGTGTCCTGATATTCCTATGTTCCTGACAATCTTGTGTTTTGTTTTTGTTGTTCTGGATGATGACAAAGGCTGCTCTAAGTTTGAATACTAATTACATTTGTATATAAGAGACTACAAGTTTGTGTTAGTGTGTCTGACTTCATCTGGACAGCTAGTGCACAAATCATTAACAGATATAATTATATATTTATTTATAACCAAAGGATCTGACTAAGAAAATACAAATATAACTTAACATTTTAACATAAAACAGTTTACCATATAAAATAAATTGTTATATATTATTTATCACATAAAACATTTAAAATCTCAAGCTCAATTTATTAAGACCTTGTTTTGATAGCAATTGTTAAATTTTTATGTCAGCATTTTAATTTTAGGATTTTTATTGTAATAATTTTAACATAATCAGAAATAACTCTTCCTGTCTTGATTTTAATTAGGATAGATAATAACCTGCTTAAAACTCTTGTAAAACTCACAATGCAATAAAATATGGTTTGTAGTTTCAAGGTCAGTTCCATTACAAGGACAAAATGCTGGGAAATGGGAAATATTTGACACTTCTACTATAAATGTTTGATGGCAACATATTTCATCTGACTTTTGAACATTTTTCAGAAACCAATATTTAGTTTTATCATAGTTAATTTATATGTAGTTAATTAACTTGCAATATCTGGCTAGTGTCTTGATGTTTCAAGCCCAATCTAATAACATCAACTTTATATAATAAAACACAAATTTTCCTTTAGGCCAGTGATGGCGAACCTTTTAGAGACCGAGTGCCCAAACTGCAACCCAAAACCCACTTATGTATCGTCGGGTGCCGGGTGGGCATGGGTCATTGGGTGGGCATGGCCCTTTGGGTGGGACTTTTGCAAGATCTTTTTTTTTCCTGTGAGAAGTTGAAATTGATTGATTCATTGAACCTTTTTTTTTCATACAGCGGCGGAGGCCTAAAGCGAAAAGGTTTTATAAAACCCAGCTGAAGGCCTAGGACTGGGATGACAGTGTGCGTGCCCACAGAAAGGGCTCTGTGTGCCACCTGTGGCACGTGTGCCATAGGTTCGCCAGCACGGCTTTAGACTAATAATAGACAATAACCATCAAGCTGAAGTCATGTAGTCTCTAAATTTACATTTACATTGAATAGCATCTATATTTCTGGCGTTCAAGCTAGAATACAACTTTGTCTTACATTTTATTTATTACTATATTGCCTATAAGTAATCCATTGTGTTGCCCGTCACTTGCATTATACTGTCTTGACATAATACCTGTATTAAAAAGTATGTAAGCTGCCTTTAATTTAAACTGAAGTTTGATTCTATTCTCAAAATCAGAGGCAACTTTAAAAACCTATGAAGGCAGTAAGTAATTTGCCTTCAGGAAAATATAATATTTTGAAACCAGGTAGGTTAATATAAAATACTAGGTAATTGTTGATTTGAGAACTGCTTGAACATTTGTTCAAACATTATGTTCCTCAGGGTAGGAGGCTAATTTTTCATTTAAATATGTAGCATAGAGTTTCTCCAAGATTGATAACAAAGTAATGGGGCTGTAATTAACAGGGACTTTCATCTTTCCCTTCCTATAAAGAGGAACTATTACAGTATAGCCCCATTCCAATCAAAGGAGATTAAACCAGATTTATTTGTTGTAATAAATCAGGCTACTAGTAAAGGGGCCTCTTTAATCTAGATTATTTTTCAGAAGTTTGATAGGTATATTATCCTGACAGGGAACCTTACCAGATTATATATTTGAAATAAGTTCCACAATTCCTTTTTCAGACACTGGTTCCCACAGTGGGAAATTAAGTGGTTTTAATCAGATGTTATTTTCTATGTTCACAATACGATGCTCCTGGCCCATAAAAATTGATTTCAGCATTTCCCCCAGATCTTAGATAGTATATAACAATCTGGGACAAAACTCTTAAAAGTAAATGTTTTAGAGTCTTTGTAATTAATAAAGAAGCATTAATCAATTTTTATTTGGGCATAGATCAGCAAATAAAGAAGCATTTATTAACAATGACCACAATCCTTCTCTGCTTTCTGTTTCTTCAGGTGTATTAATAGTTTATCTCATTTCTTCAATTCATATTAATGCAGAGCTCAGAGATCCAGGTGCTGTGTACTAAACTTTTGATATTATTTGTTTGTGTGCTGTATGCATATCAGTGTCGACACTGATGGTAACTGTCTGGACCATAAGGTTTAGATCATTTTATTAACGTTTATTATAAGAGACAATACAAATAGAAACAAAAATTGAGAAAGTTAAAGAAGAGAAGTGTAGAAAGAAGTGAAAAAGGAAGAAAAACATAGCGACCTGGCTTTTTTTCAGTGCAATAGAATACAAAAACAATTATACCCTCAGCCTTTTGTTTTAATTTTCTAAATGTTTCAAGTTATTTCTATAACATTTTAAAGTGAAAGAGAAAAGGCATCTTTACCCATTAATCACTAGTCAGGAATATAATGGCTTGCTCAATGTTCCAATGATCCCAATATTATTGTCTAGTGCAGCGGTTCTCAACCTGTGGGTCGCGACCCCATTTGGGGTCAAACGACCATTTCACGGGGGTCGCCAAACAACGCAGTCCGCCATTTTTTCCTCTTTTCCTTAGCTGTGCTACTCCCTCTTATTCTATTGGCTTTTGAAAGCCAATAGAATAGACTCTCTTGAATAGAGTCTAATTCTATTGACTTTCAAAAGCCAATAGGAATTGTCCAGGCTGTCTCTGCCCTGCTGAGCCCGCCAAAAGTCCCAGTCTGCAAACGGTGCTGCAAGTGGTCTGCAGCGAAGGCGAGCTGTCTGGAAGTTTCCACCCCTCCCTGCTGAGCAACTACTAAAAATGTAAGTAAAAGAGGGCCAGGGGTGGGAAGTGGGAGGCCGGCGGACGCAGGGAGGGTTGCTGGCGCGCGTGGGACCCGGCGGGTGCCTTACCTCCCTTGGGCTAGGCCAGCTGGTGGCCCAGTCGGTGGTCACCCTGCACCGTCGCTGCCCCTTGCCGCAGCCGCCCAGGAGCGCCTGGGCCTGCCTGCCGCCCCCCCGAATGGGCGGTGGCCAAGGTAAGGCTAGCAGAACAGCAGCAGGCACAGGGAGGGTTGCTGGTGCGCATGGGGCCTGGCGGGTGCCTTACCTCCCTTGGGCTGGGCCAGCTGGTGGCCCAGCCGGTGGTCGTCCTGCGCCATCGCTGCCCCTTGCCAGCTACGCCTTGGCCGGTGCAGGGGGCGGCACCACACATGCGTGGTGCTCCTGGGCAGGGAAATAGTCTTCGACTTACGACTGGTTGGGTAGTCCTCGACTTACAACCGGTTGGAGGTCGCGGCATTAAAAAGGTTGAGAACCACTGATCTAGTGCCACTCTTGTTCCACAATGGCTGAAAATGAGCTGGAAAATATGCAAAAACATCTTTACAGTAATCACCACAGGAAAATGCAGTATGGCTGGAAGATAGTTGTGCTTGGCATTAGTGGAAAATTATGCTGCAAATAATTTAAATTGCTTCATAATAGGAAAGAATGGGAAGAGAAAAGATGATAAAAAGGTGAGAAAACAAAATTGGATAGAAGAATCAAGAAAAAGAAGAAAATAATCATGGCTCAATTTCCACTTCATGCAGTCTAAGGAGAACTGTTCAATAAGGAGAAATTTCCTGACAGTTAGAACAATTAATCAATGGAACAACTTGCCTCCAGAAGATGTGAATGCTCCAACACAAATAGTTTTTAAGAAGAGATTGGACAATCATTTGTCTGAGATGGTATAGGGCAGGGGTGTCAAACTGCCGGCCAGTGGGTCAGACGCGTCATCTGGAAGCCATGCCCACCCCATTGCTGGCAATGGCAAAATTGTCCCGATACATGTGACATCGCAAGTTTGACATGTCTGATATAGGGTTTCCTGCCTGAGTAGGTGGTTGGACTAGAAGACTTCAAAGATCCCTTCCAACTCTGTTATTCTGTTATTATGTTCAATCATAAACCAGGTGGTTCCCACAGTAAACTATCTCAAAATTAAACAAATCACACGGTAGTGGCTTAGTGTAAGTTATGAACTAGGGTTTTATATCTCACAACAGAAAATATTCAGGGTTTCAGAACTTAGTTCATAAAACAACAAGGTTTACACTTACATTTTATTATAATCACATAAATTAATAAATATTGCAGGTACTCAAAAATAATGTTACTTTTTATATAAGAATAAAAATAAAAAATATTACTCACTTAAATGATTTTTATATAAAAAAGAGAAAAAAATTGTTTAAATTCTATGGATAGAACACATGGAAAAAGTCTGTTTATCAGGTTGCTAAGATATGACATTATCCTAATGTTACATAAATCAATCTAATCAATTGAGAACATGAATAGATAATTTAAAATTAAAAAGTTACAGAAAATCATTCCTCTCTTGGTTCCAAATAAAAAAAAGCTTCATTTTATTAGATAAATCTTTTTATTAAAAACTGGAAATTGAGAGTTGCTAGTTATGTAAGTATGAAAATGCTATTGGCAGTACTTTTGAAAAAATCACTACGAGGTTCAAATCCACAAAAGCCTTTCAGAGTGGGTCCATATTGTCATGACAAACTGGCTGTGCTGAAAAATTGACTGTACACTGAAGCAAACTCTGTGACCTCTGAAGCTAGCTCATATCTCCTCAGCCGCATTCCAGACTGCTTTTGAAGCTGCATGAATGGCTCTTTGGAGATAATTCAAAAGTGGATTGCATTATTTTGGACTGCAAATGAGGGAAATCAAATTTAAATGCTCTGAATGAAAAGGACTTTTCACAGAGAAAGATAGGCATGAAAACATTTCCAAAATACTGCAGATTTTACCACTAGATGTCACCACAACCATTGGCATGCTAATGTCAGAATAAGACAAGATTCTGAGGAGGATATGAGCCCCAATTACCTGAAAACAAGTTCCATTGAAAACAATAAAATTATCTTGGGGCTGGACATTTAGAAGATTTTTTTATTGTGGTTGGAAAAACAATATTATTCATTTTCTGATCATATTTTTTCTCAAGGCTAAGCATACTTTAAATTTAGTTTAAAAATGTTTCTGGAAAATCAAGAACAACTAACAAAGAACAACTAAAATAATGCATGTTTCCCTTAGTTGTTCTTGATTAATTGATCTTAGTAATATTACAACCAATTATAAAATGGCTAAGATAAATTCATGACTGGGTATGTTACTTGAATAAGTCATGCATATATGTATTAATACACTCATGCATAGACAACAACCAGTGTGGTGTAGTAACTAAGGTGTTACAATAGAACTGGGGAAAACTATGTTATAGTCTTCCATTAGGTGTGGAAGCCAGCTGGCTGACTTTGCACAGTAGGAAAAATATATTCAGTCTCTGAAAACCAAATTCTTGAATGAGAGAGACAATAAGCTGAATACAGAGACGAGGGGATTGACTTATTCTCCAAAGCACCTGGGGGAAGGACAAGAAGCACCAGGTGGAAGCTTGTTAAAAAGACATCCAAAGTGGAATTAAGGAGAAATAAATTGCTCTCACTGTCAGGATTTCATTACTCAATGGAACATCTTGTTGCCCAAAGTTGTGGGTACTCCATCATTGGAAGTTTTCAAGAAAAGATTGGACATTCATGTGTTCAGGATGGTATAAGGACTCCTGCCTTGGGCAGAGGGATGAAGACCTTGCAGCCCTATGATTCTATAATTCTAAGGACTCTAAGCAGAATTCAGCTAACCATTAAGACATTTAAAAGAAGTTGACAGAATCTTTCAGTTTTCCATTTACTAATTTTTTCTACATTTGTTCTTGAACAAATTGAAATCTAGATTACATTAATAAATGAATTTGACAATATTAAAGTTCAGAGGTGATTACAATTAAACTTTAAATCTTTAAATAAATACTTACTTGCACATAAACACTTCTTAAATGGATCAGTCCAATCTACTGAACCAAAATTCACTTTCTCCCTTCTGTCTTTGACAATAGTAAAATTATTCACAATGGGTGGTTGGAAAGATCATCATCACCACCATGCATTTCAAAGCAACTTGGAAAATAGTAGGCAGAAATATTTGTCAGCAAGAATCAAATCACTGGCAAAGCATTCTTCCCTGATGCCTCTCCTTTTTTTAAAAAAATGACAGTTTTTCAGGTCAGTAATTCTTTCTTAGCCTAGATTGTGAAATTGAAAACATTTATCCACTAACTAGCATTGAAACAATATGATAGGTTATGTTCCATAACCTTCAGGTATACTTCACCTTATAGTGGTATGATTCAGAAACATCATCATCATCATCCACACATACATTTTGTTCTTATGATGATCAGTATATTCTTGTGATATGGATATTGTTGTATTCTAATGAAAAGAACACAAGTTCAAGAGTGGAACTACTCTACATGTATAACGTCAAGACGTATGTTAAAAGTGAATTAGATTTTGACACACTGATCCACTTGCTACAGATCTACAGTGAAGATAATGGGATGTCAGACTAGAGAAGTGTGGCCTGATGGTAGTAATGACAGGGAAGGTTGTTAAGACTGAATTACCAGTGGGCTAAATAGCTGACATACAGACCACTTACAAGTATGTTGGTATCCCACAGTCACATGGGAGAAATGAAGAGGAAGCAAGGAAGACAGCAACATCTAAGTAACACCAAAAGATAAAAGAGGTTCTAAAGAGCCAGCTCAATGAGAAGAACAAGATCCATGTCACTGTATTTCCTGACAGTGATCAGATAGTCACTGGTATAGTGAGCTGGCCAAAGGAGAACATGGAGGCTGCTGATGTGAAGATCTGGAAGCTCCTCACAATATATGGTAATTTCCACCCCAAGTTCAAAACCCAGAAACTGGACACCAGCCAGAAAGTGGGCAAGCTGAGTCTGGTGAGTGTCAAAGCCACTGTCCTGGACAAAGCCCAGAGCATCCAGGAGTACATCAGTAAGATAGCATTCAAAGATTAACTGCTGAGGTAATGCCTCAGGTACTGTAGCAGTAGACATGGGAGAAAGAACAAGAAGAGCAAGTGCCATGGCAAGATGAAAACCTGCATGAGATGTTCCACTGAAAGATAGCAGATGTGGCTGACATTCTACCAGTGGTTGGAAAAGGGTGGACTAAAAGATAGCTATCCATAAATGCAGGGTTCACTAGATACTATAGGATTTGAGGTGCAATTTGTGCAGAGAGGCCTAAGACACATTTCAACACATAGTGGCAGAGTGTAAGATGCAAACAGAGACACCATATACTGAATAGCACAACAAATAACTGGCATTGTGTAGAGGAGCATCTGTACAGGGTATGAACTAGATGCTCCTAAGTCTAGATGGAAGATTCCACAGTAGGTTGTGGAGAATAACAAAGCTAAGATCCAATGGGATTTCCAGATCCAGATAGACACAGATATTGATCAAACAAGCAGACTTTGTGGTAGTGGACATAGGACCAAAGATATTGGTAATGATAGATGTGAAAGTACCATGGCCTGAAGAAGGAAATAGAGAGGATGTGGAAAGTAAAGCCCAACATGGTTCCAGCAGTGATAAAAGCATTAGGAGTTGGGAGAGTGGCTCCAACAGAGCCCAAGAACTTCAGAGCTCTCTGTCCAGAAGCGTGCAGTACTTAGAACAGCTAAGATACTCTGCTGAGCCTTCAGATTTTGAGATCCCTGATAGACCCAAGATTGAGGAAGACATACATAGATACATACATACATACATACACACACACACATACATACATACATGATATGTATATATACACATACATGTTTATGATTAAAAATGAGAAGAGGGTAAGATTTGTTCTATTCAATGGAACAGAATGGTGGATCAAAAATTGGATGGATGGATGGTTATGTAAAAATTATTATTAGTAAGATATTCCTGGCAGAGTAAAATATGTACAACTGGATGAATAAACAAATTAAGAGTTTTCTAAATGAAAGAATACAGCTGATACATTTACAATATTGAAGCATAGGTATTTGTCATTTGTATAATAAATAATAAATCAAAACCTCAAGCCCCAAATTCCATCTATATAGAGATACTGAGTGTGTGTGTGTAGGGGGGTGTACATTTTTTACATATTGTACTTTATTTCATTTTGTGGAAGTAACCTTGAAAATATCCTCTCTTTTTCAGTCTGCTATTTTTAAAGAAGTTTCACATGTTAATATTTCTTAAATTGCAAGTCTATATTTATTTATTTAAAAGATTTATAAAGTCATTCCTTTTATATAGAACTCTATGGCTGCTAATCAGGAATTAAAACAACATCAATAATAATACAATACATAAATATATAAAACCATATACATTAAAAATCTAGTATCAAAGTTACATTTCTGATATATAGCCCCTCATAAAATCTTCTCACCCATCCCATCCTAGCTCAGCGCTTGGGAAAAAATTAGTCCTTCAGTGCATATTATACTGCATACTTGTGTATATTGCACAAGATAAAAGAAGGAAAATTGTTGACATCTTCACAAACCTGGCCCAAATTTGTGAACCAGAGCAGATCATCAATCTTCTTAGAGATCCTAGATATTTTATATCAGTAAAGCAAATAAGAAGATCAAAGATGACCATAACGGGAAGAAGAAAACACACCACAAGTATACTAAGCATAAACTTTCAATTTATTATTCAGAATATGAGTAATTTTCAAAGTTAAGCAATTTTTTATTTCTATTTTTTAATTATTTATTTATAAAATGAGTATGTTACATTTTTTTAAGAGTCTCAAAACTCAGTGGAGCCTTTTTCTTTATTTCCAAGCACTTTTAAGGGGTTTTGTTTATATGTGCTTGCTCATTTGAATCAGTCTTACCTCCTGGCCACTGCCTGAACAAGCCCCCCGCAGTGCTCTTGGTGAGTTTTTATAGTTTGCCATTGCCTGCTCCTAGGTCTGAGAGAGAATGACTGGCTCAAAGACACCCAGCTGGCTTTGTGCCTAAGGTGGAATTAGAATTCACAGTCTCCTGGTATCTAGTTTGATGCCTTAGCCATTGCACTACATTTGCTCCCATCTCTACCAAGTTATACTACTGATTTTTGGTGATTGATAGTCACATTTAAACACTTCAGTCAGGAATGGGGGAGCGCCCAGCCTTGCAAAAATGATGTTCTAGAAATTAATGTGGTTTGGAATTTGTTCAGTCCTGAGCATGTAGGAGATCAAGCAGTGCTCATCAATACAAAGGAATAGCTAATACTACTTTTGAAACAAAGTGAAATCATGCCCGGTTTTCCTAATAAAACTGGGAATCCTGTATTTATTATTATGTAAGAGTTGTAGCATATTTTAGACTAATATAAGACCTGCAGCCTTTTCATTGATATGAATTGCTATATTATCAAGGAAAACTTTTTGAGGACCATCATAAAACCCAGGGTCAGATAATTATGCTTTATGATTAATAGCTCATCTATTCTACTGAATGACAAATTCAGTAAAAAAAAATAAATGACTATAATTTTATGATATTTTATGATAGGTGGTGAACCAAGATGTCGGATATTTAGTTTTTTTATTTTTATTATGGGGCCTCAGTGGGAATCATCTGCGGTTCTCTTTCAGACGACAGACTTCATGATCAGCATGAAAAAAGATGAAAGGGAATACACTTTATTCACAGAGTATCAGAGAAGCATACCAGAGTTAAAGACCATCACAATTATCTGCCACAAATTGAAGGCTCTTTCCTCTTGCCAAAAGATATATTAAAACTTAATATGTTTATATATTACCAACACAAGCTACTTACTATATCTAGTTAAAGAAAGGCAAAATAAACATTTGAATAATGAATGAATAAAAACACAGTTCTAGTTATTTATTTATCTTAAAATCCTTAATGATTTTAAAGCACTAGGAATTATTTTTAAATGTACATGTGGTGATATGAAAAGGGAAAGGCATATTTAGCACAGCTAAATGGATCTTTGTCCTACCTCTGGAATTGCACATTTATTTGACCCAGAAGATCGCTAAATGCTGAACACTTTTGGCATTAGGTAATAAAATAACATTTGAATTAAGTCAGATAAAATTAATTTACAAAATGTCAGTTAGTAAAACAATTAGATTCATTCTGCTTAATGGCTTTTTGACTTTGTCTTTGCTGAAATATAATCAGTGGTTGGAATGACATACTCTTATCTAGCACCACTAGAAAAGCAAGCACTAGGTTATCTAGAGCATTTAATAACATAGATAATAATTCACACTTCTTATCAACTTTAATATATGTTGCTTCCCAGAATTCTCCTGGATTTTCTAGGCCAGTATAAAATTATGGGTAAATTTAACAGAATACAGTTCCTTTGCAACCTTAATGTATACCTCTAATCCTAGCCTCCATATATAGATGCAGTAAAACATTCAGACAGGAATTTGGTGCACATATACAAAAAAATTCATTTCGGAGATTCAAATTATATATTAGCCACCTTAAGCTTGTATGAGTGTGACTCATGCACTTTTCAATGTATTATTAGACTGCAATAGCATATTCTACACAGGGCTTCCTTGAAGACAATTTGGAAATTGCAGTTGGTTCAGAATACAGTGGTTGGACTGCTGGTGAGAATAAGTTGCTTTAGAAGTACTCAGTGGTTCAGCTGGTTCACACCAGTTTGGCAGAACTGATACCTAATTTTTTGTTGACTGAACCAGTTATGATAAATCTGTGTTTTCTGGAACACGTCTGGTTTTCGATCAACTTCCTTCCAAGCGGGGGGGGGGGGGAAACCACCCCCAAAAGTCCAAGAGAGGAGAGATGAAACCAAATGGAGACATGGCACCTTCAATCATGTCGGCTGCTTGCCAGCCTCTTCCCTTTCACTCCCCTCCTGAGCCGGACTGCCATGCTACAGAGGATGGGCTGTACCTGGTCCCTCTTCACCGTTTCGGAGCCAGGGGGAGTGACAGCAAAAGGCTCTGCCACCGCTGTGCCACAGCCATGTCTGTCATAGGAGGGGCTTTCTTTGGTCCCCACCACCCCCTCCTCCACCAACTCTCCCTTGCTGCCTCCCTCCACCAACCCTGGTATCCCGCTGCCAGCCCTCTGTCACCACCACCTTTACTTTTCGTGTTCAGGGAAGCCTGTGCATTTGCGTGTTCTTAAATTGCTCTTTAGGCAGAGAACAAGTTGTTAAATTATTTGAATCCCACCACTGGAAATACTGTATAACATCTGTGATACAGTCATTGCATTGGTTGCTAATAGGTTTCAAAATCCAATTCAAAGCGTTGGTATTAACCCATATAGGCCTACTTTTGCCTTCTGCTTTCCTCCAGAACTGTCTCACTCAGCAAAAGTACATATATTTGGAGAGTCTTTAGGTCCCATGAGAGAGAGAGAGAAGGAAGAAAGACCCAGATACAGGCTTCTGTTGACATCTTAACATACTTTTTTTTCTGAGATTTATTTGACCCTAATCTTGTTAGTATTTCAAAATAATAATAATAAAAACAGTTCTGTTTCAATAGGCAGTTGAATGCTAGTGACAGCTGCTTTTTTGTTTTGGTTAGATTTTAATTTTGTTATTGTTTTTACTTATGCATTTTTTGAAGAGATTGAAGGACATTTGGTTCTTGCTACATATTTGAAGGAAACAGTTGTTAATTAGTGTAGGGCCTTCAATTCCATCGACATGCATTGAGTGTTCATCTCAAAAGGGATGCTTTTCCTAGTTCACCTCTGCTCATTAGTCCATAATTTAAGAAAAGATTTATATCTTCAGCGTAATAATTTCCACAAATGGAGCTGAAAAAGATTCTTAAGTATAGTATAGTATATGCTATACTTTTTTTCTCATAGAATGCGCAGAACAGAGTTCCGGCACCTTTTTTGGATGGAATCTTGTAGGGTAGGCAAGGCAGGTTGTATGACATGTGTGAGTTCCGGCACCTTTTTTTTTTTTTTTTTTTTTTTTACAAAAAAAGCACTGTAAATAATAGTGTACACCTCTTTTCCAATATATGTTTTTTTCCCCTTTAGGTGATATGCATACAGTATATTCTGTAAGCAAGTTGTTTGATGCATTAATATGGATCTCATTTCTTACATCTTTATTTTTTGGACACATGCACAGCCTTACATTTTGGCTGTGTACCCAGGCTAGGAGTTTGGAATGTGCTAAGGGCTCCGTTACTTGGCTTTACTATTAGTTGAGGGGTCCTCGGTGCTCTCTGAGCTTGCTTGTTTTCTTGCAGACATTTCATTACCCTAACTACCGTAGGTAATATCATCAGTGCTAGTAGTAAGGAGTGCTGTTTGTTGTGGATTTGTATTCTGGTGTCTTACCTGTCTGTGTGGGTGGGGGCAGTCTTAGGGATTCTTTGGTTGGGCTGTTTACTAATGGCTCTTTGGCAGTTTCTTGATTGGGGTATTGCTTACTTGACTGTTGGTTTGAAAGTGACCTTGGAGTTAATTTGTGCTGATCTGAGTGCTTATTACTGGTGGGGAGGTGCTGGAGTCTTTTTTTCTTTGGGGCTGGTTGATTGTCTCTTTTGCATATAGATCAGCGGTTCTCAACCTATGGGTTGCGACCCCATTTGGGGTCGAACGACCATTTCGCGGGGGTTGCCGGACACCACGGTCCACCATTTTGTTTTTTGTTTTTTTTGTTTTTTGTTTTTTCATCATGCATGCGCCCGCATGCGCGGATCGGCCCGTCGCAGTCCTCCATTTTTTGTTTTTTGTTTTGTTTTTTTTCGTCGCACGCGCCGCGCATGCGCGGTTCGGCCCGTCACGGTCCACCATTTTGTTTTTTTTCATCGTGCGCGCACTGCACATGTGCGGATCGGCCGGCGTGCGCGTGCCGGGGTCGCACCGCGCATGGGCGGCGCAAGTGGGGTCTCAACCTGAAAAAGGTTGAGAACCACTGATATAGATGTATAGATAGATCTATAGATGCTGATTTGTCAGAGTGCCAGGCTTTTAGAAATTCCCTGGCATTTTTGGATTTGGATTTGGCCTGGTCTAGGATTGTCACATTTTCCCAATTGAAACTTTAAATCTGTCTGTATGTTGTGAAATTAAAGAATTTTCATCATGCCTTTTGACTGCTAGTTGGCGTTCATGGATGCGTTCTGCCAGTTTTCTGCCTGTTTGTCCTACATAGTGGTTGTTGCAGTTCTTACACTGTATGTTACAGATGAGTCCTGTTTTTTTTCTTCTGAGGTTGCTGGGTCTTTGGGTTTACTTGGGATGTTTTGAAGGGATTTAATTGACTTACGTGCTATGCTGATTGCATGTGATTGTAGTAGTCTATTTGCAGTTTCTGATATATTCTTGATGTATGGCAGTTTAATTCTTTTTAGGGTTTGTGTTGGTAGTGCTGTATTGGGTTGAGCGGTCAAGGACTTTTTGATGAAGTTACATGGGTATCCATTTTGTTGGAATGTGTTGTATAGATGCTCCATATTCTTTTTCTGCTGTTCTGGGTTGCTGCAGTGAGTTTGGACTCGTTTAAATAAAGTCCTTACACAGCTTCTCTTGTGGGAGGTTGGGTTGTTGCTTTGGTAGTGGAGCACCTGGTTAGTATGGGTGGTTTTTCTGTAGACTTGCTTTTCTAGTTTGCCATTGTGGTCTCTGCTGAACAAGATGTCTAGGAAGGGTAGGAAATTGTTTTCTTCTTCTGTAGTAAACTGGATTTCTTTAAAAACATTATTGATGGTTCTGTGGGTTTTTTCTAATTGGTCCTTTTTTATTATGGTGCTTTCATCTACATATCTGATCCATATTATCGGTTGTATTTATGGAAATGCTATGGCTTCTAGACATTGCATGATGACCTCTGCTATATGTCCTGAAAGCAGTGATCCCATAGGTGTCCCTTTAATTTGCTGGTAAATTTGGCCATCAAATTGGAAGTAGGTAGTTAAGTAGAGATTTATAAGTTCCATAATCCTGGGTTTTTTGATCTTCATGTATTCAGTTAAATCAGGTGTAGTGTGAAGCAGTATAGTCATGGATACTTTGGCTAATTCTGGATCTATAGATGTGAATGAACAGGGCTGTGACATCAAATGAGACTATGATTTAGTCCTCATCTATCGTCACATTCCTGATTGATTGAAGACACTGTAGTGGAGAGTTATTGGAGTGATGGCTTCCTTTTGTGAGATGCCCAAGCTTTTTTGTTAGTTCTTTTGCAATGTTATATGTAGGGGTCCCTGGTAGAGATTTATTATTAGTTGATTAATCATCACAGCTGATGTTCGTACCTATAGGTACTTCTCAACATTTGTTAAGTGAGTTTTGCCTCATTTTACAACTTTTCTTGCCACAGTTGTTAAGTGAATCACTGCAGTTGTTAAGTTAGTAGCATGATTGTTAACATGAGCCTGCCTTCCCCATTGATTTTGCTTGTCAGAAGGTTGCAAAAGGTGATCAGATGTCTCCAAGACACTGCAAGGCTCATAAATATGAGTCAGTTGCCAAGAATCCGAATTTTGATCACATGATCATGGGGGTGTTGCAAAGGTCATAACTGTGAAAAATAGTCATGTCACTTTTTTCAGTGCCATTGCAACTCCGAACAGTCTCTAAATGATCTGTTGTAAATCGAGGACTACCTATATTTGTTTTGTGGGTGTTTTAATTGTTTTGATGTTTTTGTTAATTGTTTTAGAATTGTAAACTACCCAGAGTCACTTGGTTGAGTTGAGCAGCTATAGAAATTGAACAAACAAACAAACAAACAAACAAATAGCATTATGTAAGTGCTTGTTTCAAAGCAACCTTGTATAAGGAACTGGACTGGCATGATTAGGTGGTCTTTCTTCATTCTTTATTCATATGTGTTGGAATGCATGTAGTATATATTCCATAGCCCAGATAGATACTTTTACAAGATAGAACTGATTAGTTAAAAAGGAAAGAGATAGTTTGCATTGAATCTTAAATCTCTGGATAGAATGTGATCAACCTAGAATCAACCTGCAATGGTGCAGCTAGAACCCTACTGTCAGCACTGAATTTTCTCAAAGCTAAAGGGATGTAAATAGAACTTTATTTTATGTGTCTGCCTTCAATACCTCTTATGATTGACAATAAAGTTTTTAAGAAACTTCACACAGTTGTATGTTTATTTAATCTGATTTTCTTACTTGTTGCCTTGAAAAAGTTCTTTAGCTTTACTAAAGTTTGATTGCATGGCAGCAGATATATACTTGACTGAAGTGTACACCCACACATACAGACAGAATTTTGGAAGTCATTTAACAGCTTCCATTATATTTATGTCAGAATGGGGACATATATGTCAAGATGAGTATTTAATGCTACACTGCAAACTACTATTTTCCTTTGCATATGTTAAGACATAATTGTACAGAAAAAGTTACTTAGCAATGAGGCTGAGTAAGTTTTGCTCTATAAATTCCTGTATGTCTGGCTAGAAAAAAATTACTTAATAAGCTTTGTGTATTATATCATTGTACTGTAAACCACTGTCATCTTTCAGTCTTTTATCTGTATTCCTACTTGTAATAATTAAGTTAGAGGATAATGTGAATTGTCTAACATCTGTTAAGGAGGGGGAAAAGACAGTTGCTACACACTAGAAACAAATTTTTCTTTAAAAATATTTTTAGCAAAGGGTCAATTGTCTGGCTGGCAGTTTTTGACAAGATATGTCCTCAGACCATCCCCAGGTGTTGCTTGCTAAGGACCTGCCTTATTAAAAATATATCTGTCAATTGTCAGATGTTGTGACCAAGTCACTGTTAAGAGGAGCTATCAAGGCATCTCCAGGTGTTATAGTTTACAATTCATGTCCTTTAAGAAAAGTGTATAAAAGTGTCAAAAGCCTTGGACATTTTCAAACTCAATATAGACCCAAAGTCCTAGGAGTGTGCTGCACAACTATTGATTCCAAGAGATCTATTGCTGTTTCTGGATTCTTGGAAAGCTAAAGGGACATGGACTGGTATATCCTTTTCTCTGCAACTCTCCTAATAGTTATTCAATAAAATCCTTCTGGCTTTTCACCCAGATTTAGGTGTCTTTGAATCCTAAATAGCTTATTGGCTCCTGTCTGGCCAATCCAGGATGTTATGCAGAAAAAAGCTAACATTCGTAGACTGCAGGGTCAGAAATAATGGATTTAAGCTACAAAAAGGTAGATTCCAATTTAAAGGAAAACACTTTCTGATGTTAAGGCCAGTTTGACAGTGGAATCAAATACTCGGAGGCTAAATAGTCATCTGTTAGGGGTTTCTAATTCTATTTTTAGCATACAAGTGGGACAGAATTGAACTCAGAAGCCTAAATGGCTTTTTCCAACTATATATTTCTACACAGCTCTATTTCTTTTCTGTTTCATGTCTGGCAAAAAGGTTCTAGTAAGCACAACAAGTATAACATTAGGATTTCTGTATCTGTGTTACAGATTAAATAACTGATTGGACAGATTCACACAATTAATGAAAAATTTACTCCTAACTATACAGTCAGCATATCAGTAAATTTCAGGTAGTCCTTGACTTACAACAATTCATTTAACTTCTGTTCAAAGTCACAACGGCACTGAAAAAAGTGACTTACAACTGGTACTCACACTTGCAACCATTGCAGAATCTCCAGGGTCATGTGATCCAAATTCAGGTGCTTGGCAACTGGCATATATTTATGATGGTTCCAGCATCCTTGAATCATGTGATGGCCATTCATGACCTTCCCAGTTAACTTCTGACAAGTCAACAGGGGAAGCTTGATTTGCTTAATGGCCACATGATTCACTTAATTGAGTGACTTGCTTAACAACCATGGTAAAATCCAGCATGATTCACTTAACAACCTCTTTGTTTAACAATGAACATTCTGATCCCAATTGTGGTCACAAATCAAGGAATACCTGTAGTAAATAGCAAATGAGAGCATTTGGGACCATTAGTTCCTAATTTTTGATCAATAAGTAGGTTTGGACACCTCAGTCTCAAACAAAAGGTAAAGCTGGATGTGTTGATAAGAACTGTTATTCAGGAAGCTTGAGAAACTAACATTTGTAAAATTAGATTAAGTCCACTAGAAGGCACAGATAATCAAATTTTCTGTCGATATAGATGATGTGGATAAATTGTGCTTATAACAGGAATTCACTGACTCACAAACATGTGGGAACTGATATACATATTTTAAAAATTCTAAAATCTTCTCCATCATGCTCCATTTTGCAAGCCAATCCAAAATTCTTCTATCATGAAAAAAATGTGCTGTTTCTATTAGAAATTAAGAAATTAGAAATTAAGAAAAAAAATAAGATACAGGATTTGGAGATAATCTGAGCTGCCTCATAATAACTTTGTTTTCATGTATGTCATTTGCAGGTTTTCTTGCTACTTTCCATACTGGCATTTCTACATTTTTGATATAAAGCTTTCAGTGGTCCAGCCTAACATGCAGAATCTGAAGGAGCTATTGATCACAAATTCATACAGTTGAAAGAGAATAAAAGAGATTTGTTCTTGTAACATCTTATAGACAGATCAAGGGAGGACAAAGGTCTCCTTATTTATAGAACATATGGATGACTAAAGACTGAGAACTTGGGGAACATGGAGTTGCAGAAAGAGTGCACTCTCATCAGTAAGTGGCTATTAATAAGTCCAATATCTGAGTCTGAGTTCTGTGTAGCAATGCATTTTTCAGCTCTTAGTAGTGAAGTTAAAATGTATAAAGTGATAAAGGCAGTGTATAAATTTTGGAGCGAGGAAAAAGAGAGCAGGGATCAGTGACTTACACTTTGCAGAATTGAGATGTATTTATTATTCATGTTGTTTTCCCATAAATTTATATGTATATATGCCAAGAAATCTAATATGCTGACACTGACAGTAATGAATCTGAAATATGGCAAACAATAAAAGAATACTTCAAAAATGATTGCATTTAGTCAGAAATAAAATATTAAGGAGTAAGAATTTGATACAGCAAAACATATAAAACACAGTGGTGCTCTTTGGTTTTATTGTGTATGTTGTACATTACAGAGCCCCAATGGAAAGTGTCCTGACCTACTTTCATATGGTAATTACAGCTATTCAGATCTTTTTTTAAAAAAAGTCTTTGTCCCAAGGTGAAGACAAGATACAGTACATAAAAACACTGAGGTTCTGCAGTGAGAAAACGGCCAGAACAATTCTGGAAGAAGGAGCATGAAATATGGATTTTATTGAAATTGTTGCAGGAACAACAAATGATAGCAGTTGATACTACCCAGGTATCAATGCCTGCACATTATTGTTGATACCCCAGTGGAAGGGATGGGTACCATAGCTGTAGATGCTAATATTATGGAAGACATTTTAAAATGATCTCAATAGTTTAGAGTAGGGGATAAAAATTACAGGATGAAATTAAAGACAAATCTTAGTCTGATACATTCAGAAAACAGAAACCGGATGCACATGTATAAAATGGATGTTTCAGGCTTAATAACCATATCTAAGAAAAAGATCTCAGAAAACTATTCAGATTACAACTGAATATAAATCAGCAATATAATATAACTGGAGAAAAATAGATATAATTTTATGCTGCATCATCAGCAGGAAATCTTAGCCTTGGAGCAGGAGAAAGGATAGGATACAAGTATCTGAACAAACTGAAGGAGACTAAGGCATGTTCTACATCACTTCTAAGAATAGTATGCAGGATTGTTGATTTAAATTCTTGGAAAATTCCAGCTGAAAGTTTTAAAAAAATCAACAATGAAGAACAGTCTCACAATAAAAACTATTATTACCTAAGAGGTAGTGGGTGTCCCTTCAATGGATACACAGTGCATTCAGAAAGTATTCAGATCCCCTTCACTTTTGTCAATTTTGTTATGCTGCAGCCTGAGTTTACAGTTGTTGAAATTCACTTTTCATAAATTTATTAAAAAGAAAAAACTGAAATATGACATTGGCATAAGTATTCAGACCCTTTGCAACAACACTTGAAATTTAGCTCAGGTGCTTCCCATTTTTCTTGATCATTGCTGACATGTTTTGACACCTTGACTGGAGTTGACCTGTGGTAAGTTAAATCAATTGGACATGATTTGGAAAGGCACACACCTCTCTATAGAAGGCCTCACAGCGGACAATGCATACTATAGCAGAACAAAAGCCATGAGATCAGAGGAATTGCTTGCAGAGCTCAAAGACATGATTATTGCAAGGCAGAGATCTGGGGAGGCTACAATAAAATTTCAGCTACACTGAAGGTTCCTAAGAGCACAGTGGCCTCTATAATTCTACAATGGAAAAAGTTTGGCACAACCAGGGCTCTTCCAAGAGCTAGTTGTCTGGTCAAACTGAGCAATCAGGAGAGAAGGGCCTTAGTAAGAGAGGTGACCAAGAACTCGATGGTCACTCTGACTGAGCTCCAGAGATTTTGTATGAAGATGGGGCACAGTTGCAGAAGGACAACCATCATTGTATTCCTCCAGTGAACTGGGCTTTATGGCAAATTGGCTAGCCAGAAGCCTATCTTCAGTGCAAAACACATGAAAGCCCACTTGGAGTTTGCAAAAAAAAAAAAAAAAAGCACCTGAAGGACTCTCAGATTGTGAGAACAAGATTCTCTGGTCTGACAAAACTAAGATTGAACTGTTTGGTCTCAATTCTAAATGTTATGTCTGGAGGAAACCAGGCACCACTCATCACTTGCCCAATACCATCCCAACAGTGAAACATGGTGGTGTCAGCATCATGCTGTGGGGGTGATTTTCAGCAGCAGGGACTGGGAGATTGGTCAGGGTTAAGGTAAAGCTGAATGGAGCAAAGTACAGAGATATCCTCAAATAAAACCTGTTCCAGGTCCTGCTCAGGACCACAAACTGGGCCAGTTTCCAACATGACAACAATCCTAAGCACATAGCCAAGACAACACAGGAGTGGCTTAGAGACAACTCTGTGAATGTCCTACAGTGGCCCAGCCAGAGCCCTGACCTGAACCCTACTGAACATCTCTGGAAGGACCTGAAAAGGGCTGTCCACTGACGGTCGCCATCCAACCTGACTGAGCTTGAGAGGATTTGCAGGGAAGAATGGCAGAAAATTCCCCAATCCAGGTGTGCAAAGCTTGTCACGTCATACTCAAAAAGACTCAAGGCTGTGATTGCTGCCAAAGGCACTTCAACAAGGTACTGAATGAAGGGTCTGACTACTTACGTCAATGCGATATTTCAGTTTTTCTTTTTAATAAATTTATAGACATTTCTAAAATTCTATTTTTATTTAGTCATCATGGGATACTGAGTGTAGATTAATGAGAAAAAAATGAATTTCAACAACTATAGAATCAGGTTGCAGCATAACAAAATTGATAAAAGTGAAGGGGGTCTGAATACTCTCTGAATGCACTGTATTTATGCAAGCAACAGCGATTTGTTGTGCTTTAATTTACAATTTTACATTGAAGGGAGGAGGGATTGGACAAAGTAAGTTAGGTTAAATGGTCTTCTCATATTAATATATTAACATTACTTAATACATCTAAAGTATTATGGAGCAATTCCCAAAAGCAGAACATGTTAATATTTGGATCAAACTGTAATTTTAGCACACTTCATGTAACATTCTGTATCTCCTTTTATAATGCTAGTATGGTTCCCAGATTAATAACATTCAGGAGAAATAATTTAGTTGCAGGAATTCTCAGTCTTGCTATAAAGATTTAATGCTTAGAAAACTTTGTGATCATCATGCATCAAAAAGCATTCAAAAGCTACAATAGGTCCAGAAGGTAGCACTTTGAATAGTTATGGGTGTGCTTAAATATACTATTCTAACATCTCTGCTTGAAGATACTTATGGGTGTCCATTGGCTTTTGGATGCAATTCAAGGTTCTAATGTTCAACTTTAACATTCTCATCATTTAGGATCTGGATATCTATGGGACTGCCTTCTTCCACTCAGCCTGGATCCTTTCTCTCAGGGGCTGCCATCTGCAGAATCCTCCAAAACATGTCTTTTCATTTGCAGCAATCCTGTTTTGGAATAGCTTGGTCTAGTGTTTCTCAACCTTACCAAGTTGAAAATGTGTGGACTTCAACTCCCAGAATTCTCCAGCCAACCAGCTGGAAAATTCTCCGAGTTGAAATCCACAGATCTTCAACTTGCCAAAGTTGAGAAACCCTGGCTTGATCAAAATAATCCGTTCACTCCAGGCTTTTAGCATGTCAGTTAAAACGAGGCTGCTCCATCTGGCCTCAGATATGGAGTGTTATGACTGATTGCTCTATCTGGTGAGGAAGAGTGTTTAATTTTTAGTCCATTGACTGTAATATTTCCAGCTTTTTACATTTTTCTTTTTCTCTGTTCATTTGTTATATTACTTCCATTGTCTTGTTAAACTATTTGTTTTTAATGTAGATATATGAATATGGGAAATGAATCAGCTTCTACTGGAGCAGTTTATAAGTCTGGAAAAATAAATTAAAAATAAAGAATTTTTCTTTCAGTTTTGGCAGCTGCCAAAACACCTGATAGGATCATGTATTCACACTGAGAAAAAATCCTGTGTCCCAAAATCTGGCTGGATTCAGTCACCAGTTTATATATGTTCTTCCCATAATGACAGCAAAAAAATGTAACACTGCAATTGTAGGCATTTCAACAATGAAACAGCAGTTGTGTCTGGCAAATTTCATGCCTGAGATAATCTCCATGTGATTGTCTCTGAGAAAATGGTCTCTGTGAATTGGTACTTTAACAAATTGCTTAGGAGAGACCATTCTAGGTGCTATAGAGAGCCATAGCAATTAGGGAATGCAATGGTGGCTACACATCTCTTTAAGCTTTTTTTGTTCTTTCAGAAACTGAAACTAGTATCCTGGTTTGCATTTAGATGCTATATGATGGTGGTAGATGGTGACAGTCGGTTTGGTGTACTGGTTAGGACATTAGCTAGAGTCTATGAGATTGTGAATTGTAATTCTGCCTTGGGCAGAAAGCCAATTGGTTGACCTCTGGCCTTTCACTCTCTCTCAGCCCTAGGAAGCAAGCAAATCTTGCCAAGAAAATGACAGGGACTTGCCCTGGCAGTCACCAGAAAACAACAGTGGCTCAAAGACACAAGAATATAATAAGACCTTGACATCTGGTATCTAGTCAGGGTAAGAGTACAAGATGTCTGATTTCTATAACAAGAAATATCTTCATTTTTTGTTTCCCTGCAGTTTTGATCTTTACAATCTGTTATAGCAAAACTTGTTATCAAGGGACACAGGCAAAGTATGTATTGAAAATAGTTGTACAGCAGGGATAGTTTGTCTACAAAAATGCCACATTTTAGGAAATGGAACATAGACATTTAATAGATGGGGCTATAACAATCAGAAACAGAGGGGAAGAATATAAACCATTCAGAGCAACTGCACTCATGGGCATTTTCTTTACATTTGTGTATTAGTTTTGATCTTTCTAGTCTTAATCATTGTTACCCAGTATTGCTATGATTAGTCCTGAAGCCACAACAGTTGGTGATGCATAACATAGACTACATACCAACTAGAGATTTTCTTGGTTGAAAACTAGTTTTTAAATATGATTCTTTGCAAAGTAGGTTAAACTTCATATTAAATTGTTTCTTCTGTTCAGTCTAGTTTTACTTTGCTGAAGTCAGTCCTAATTATGTAGAAATATCCATATTTAAATTGAATATATCAATACCTAGCTAAAAAAATTCTACTGATAAAAAACATAAAAACTGTTGTATTTTTTTTCCTTCTGGGTTCTATTTTTTTGAAATTACAAATTTCAGTAAGTCAGCATTTTCAACCTTTTTAATGTAGCAGTGTGAAACAGTTAAAGCACACTACTTTTGTTTTAAGTAGAAAGATTTCCAGTGCTATAATTGTCATTTTATAATAAAAGCCTTGAGTCATATGCAAAGTTGTTTTACAGTTTGGCATGGACCAATGATAGCAGAATCTTAATCTGCTGTTTTCCTTTTTCACACCACTATCAGAATGAGTAAAATGTAATGAATAAAAAATAATATAAGTAAGTCAGACACCCATCTGTATAGTATAAGATTGTATTAATTTCCTAAAACACTAGTTTTGTACAAGCAATAGCAATATAGGCAATTATTGTTTGTTCAAAATGATTGTGTTCTTATTTTGAAGGAAACTATTTGGAATCAACAAAAATCACCTCAACTATGTATTGTATTGTCATATTGGTGACAATATTTAGAACCAGCAGTTTGACTGTGTATATTAACCATGTCGGAGGGAAATAGTGGGAAATCTGTGACAGTCTTGGAAGGCTAAAAAGAAAAACCTTCCTACTCTGCCTTCAGGTATGCTGTTATGAAATATGATGTAAAGAAAAGCAGAGATGATAAATGATTGAATAGTTTTCTTTTTTTTGTCAACAAGATTATGGGAAAAGCTTGCTAGTGTTTGTAGAAAATCTGAAGATATATAGCAGAAGTTGAGGAGAGAACAAAAGATCCCAGACCATTTTTTACTTTGTGAATAATTGAGCTTTTGAAATGCTATTTCAAATATTTATTCGAAGAGCATTTTCATACCTCTCATAAGAAGACTGTGTCAAATTTAGGGATAATTTTTTCCAATAATTTGAAGGAAACAATTTCTTTAAAAATGAACAATAAGATGTGTAAATACAGAATTTCCCAATTAATTACCTACACACTATTATATTCCATAATTGCTCAATCCAATAAGTTTCAACTTTAGTTTTGAAATATACCCTGTTTTCTTCTATTGGCTTAATGAGTACAAAATGTGAGAAGGCTATACATCTTATTCTACTCTACTCTACTCTACTCTATGAGGAACATGATAGCATAACTTTTCATGTAGCTATAGAGTCTTTTCAAAATTTAACATGATTCCAGTACATGCACCCACACACATTATGAAAAATATATACTATCAAGATACTAATTTATATTCCCCTTAATATCATAAACTAAAACACAGTGAAGATGCATTTTACTGAATTCCAAACTTAATGTTAAATGCTTAAGACACTAATTATAGCACTATCATAACATTGTCTGCTTAGTCATGGTCATCCATCTCTCTTCATTCACCATTTCTGAAGCAGAATCTCTAAAGAGGTCCCTAAAGTATGGATAAGTACAGATGGATGAAAACAGAATTTTAGGTTGCTTGTCCTCAAGATATCTAAAACACTCAGTTAAGAGCAAAAGCCAACTGTTAGCTATCACAGCTTTTAAAGCATAGATGTACTCTTTTCGGAATACAAAACAGTATTCTTACAGACATTTTTGGGTAAGCATATTATGTCTGGGTTGCCAAAAATCCAAATCACCACTAATTGTCAGCATAGTTATATGAAAAAAAAATCTCATTTTGGTCCCATTGTTCAGATTTTTTGTTGGCTGGATATTTTTGCTGCCCTAATTTAGGCCCAACATAATTAGCAAATGTACTTAGCCAGTGATAACCTTGACTCTCTAAAGGTTAAGCATTATTATCAATCAGCCATTCAATTTCATACTGTTGGAGTGATTTTCAATTTATTTACTCATATTAATTCCACTACTATACATATGCACTTATTCAGGATAATTACAGCATACATCTGATGAAAATAAGTGATACAGAGAAGCATAATTTGATTGTGATGTTAAATCAAATCTTTCCCAGTAGTTTCATGAAGTTTTTCTAGATAGTAGCAACCATCTTTCCTTAACTTCTTAAGTAAAAGGAGCATGGCAGCTCATGAAGTTAGAATGGTTGGCTGCCAATTGGCAGGCTTGTGTTTGAGACCCATTGCTGATGCTGGGCAGGGTGAGTTCCCATCACACGCTACCCAGCAGTTCAAAAGCAGACAACTACGAGTAGATTAATGGGTATCACTCTAGTGGACAACTTCACAGGGATATGAAATGAGCTCCCAATAGATGTGTCCCAGGTAATGTTGATATCTCTGGCAAATCTTTTCACCACAGAAGCACTTCGATATGTCCAACATGGGGAAAAAAACTTCTTAACTTGTGCTGATTTTACATTAAATAATATGTCAATATACAGTAGGTTTTGAAATAAAGCATATTTGAAAACAATTTTATTATGTTTTCAGGCAATGTCTAATTGCCCAGTTATTTCCTTATTTTTCATAATGAAAAATATTTGATATTTATCTTAAATATACTACCATTTTGCAAAAGGCCAAGAACTTTATTTCTGTAGTGATTGCTGTTCTGTTCTGTGCGTTGGTAAGGCATTGAGATGAGGCAGGAGTAACAACAGTTGCTTCTTTATTTAATCTTCAACAGAACAATACAAAATGGCGCGGATCCCTTTTATACCCCCTTACAGGGAGCAGCATCAACCAATCAATGCAATGTATCTTTCCTACCTTGTGCATGCACAATAGGCTGGAGACAGCCTGTCTGGCCCGGGCAGCCACATGGTCTGCCCGGGTCTCCCTGTAGCTTCCTGCACCTGCTGTGTCAATCACAGCCCAGGACATAACACACCCCTCCCCTCTTAATTAAAAAACACATAGAATTTACTATTTTACATTACTACAAATCTAATACCTTTTCAGTTCTTTTGAGTGTGTTCTTATTTCTAAGTACACTTAAGCCTGCCCACCTACTAGCAGGAATTTCACATAGTCCTACAATACTTTGGTTGGCCTCTGGCCTGCTCTGATCTTCTTGCAGCGGTTGCAAGTGCCCAGTCTACAAGTTCGCCTGCCAGGCTTGGATGCCTAATAGGTACAGGTGAACCCACATCATGCTGACTGGCCGGGTCCTGTAAACCCAGATCAGAGTTCCTTGGTGGGGTGGAATTCCCCAGGTCCATGACAGACCCCTATTGGGAGCAATGTCCCATAGGCATAAGGCCAGCAGATGGAGTGGCCTAAACAGCCGGTTGTGTGCAATTTTCCATGGATCCAGTGCCAGAGTCAGGAGCCGCTTCGTTGGCAAAACCCCTATGTGCAGAGTGAGAACCCCCGCTTTTGCAGGAAGACTGAGATCCACGATTGTCATCGTGGTCCTCCTCCCCCCAAGAGCAGAGTCAGGAGTGGAAGGGTGACTAGGCAGCCTCCAGTGCAACTGGTCAATGTGCCGACGCAACACACGACCATCTTCCAGGGCTACTTCGTATGACAGTGGCCCAGTGATTTTGCAGACCACTGCTGTCATCCAGAGATGTCCGGGACCATAGTTCCTTGCCCAAACCAGATCGCCCACTTGTAGTCTCCTAAGTGCCCGTGGCTCTGTGACACCTGTGAAGCCACCTGGTCTGGGTGCAATCTGTCCAGCTTGGTAATGAGACAGCGACCCCAGCAGAGTTCAGCTGGGCTTTTCCCAGTAGCTGTGGTGTGTTGGCAAAGAAGAAAGTCAGCTAACCTGTGATGCCAGCTTCCATGAGTGAGCCTCTTCAAGGCGTCTTTGGTTGAGCACACCATGCACTCATCATGGCCATTGGAAGCTGGATGGAAGGGTGCCGAAGTAGCATGGCGAATCATGTTGGCCTGTAGGAAAGCCTGAAACTCAGAAGAAGTGAATTGAGGTCCGTTGTCAGAGACAAGGACATCTGGAAGCCCATGGAAAGCGAAGATGCTCTTCAACACCTGGATGGTCCTGGCAGTCGTCGTAGTGGACAGTGGAACAACCTCTAGCCATTTCGAGTGACTGTCCACAACGAGGAAGAATTGCCCCTGAAAGGGACCAGCATAGTCGATATGAACCCTCGATCAAGGAGCATGTGTTTCCTCCCACCTGTGTACAGGAGCCTGTGGCATTTCAGGCCTGGACTGTTGGCAAACATGGCAACCCTGGACCTGGGTCTCAATCTCTTTATCAAGCCCCGGCCACCAGAGATAGCTGGGCGCAAGAGCCTTCATCCGGACTATGCCCGGATGTCCCTCATGCAGAGATTGCAAGACTCTAGCCTTCAATGAGGTTGGGATCACTACCCTGCTTCCCCACAGGACACAACTCTTAAAGGTGGATAGCTCATGCTTCCTTTTCCAGAAACTCTGGAAATTAGTGCCAGGACACGTGTCTAGCCATCCTGACAGCACCCATGTCAACACACATGTTAGCGTGTGATCATTGGCAGTTTCTGCAGCCACATCCCTTGCATTGAGGGGAGACTCAGGCAAATCCTGGATAGCTAGTATGTGGTTAGCTGGAGCAGGATCTGATTCTACAAGCTGTAGAGGCAACCTGCTAAGGCCATCTGCATGGACCATTTCTTTGCCAGGTTTGTGAGCAGTCATATGCAGAAAGGAAAATTGACCACTTCAACATTCTAGGAGAAATTATGTGTGGGGTTTGCTTGTTTGTTGTAAACAACCCCAGCAGTGGCTTATGGTCTGTATAGACCATGAAGTGGCGACCATACAAAAAGTCATGGAACTTTTTTATGCCAGCCACTATGGCCAAGGCTTCTCTGTCTATCTGTGTGTAATTACACTCAGCAGATGACAGAGACCTAGAATAGTAGGCTACAGGGACTTGTGTCCCATCAGCCTTCAGGTGACTTAAGACAGCCCCGATCCCATAAGGGGATGCATCGCAGGCTATACACACTGGCAGCTGCTCACTGAAATGAGCGAGAACAGCATTTGAAGATAACAATGTCTTGACCTCTGCAAACCTCCTTTCATGGACTTGTGTCCACTTCCATGGAGCCTGTTTGTCCAAGAGCTGGTATAATGGCTCTGCCACTACAGCCTTGTGAGGTAGGAAGGAGTGATAGAAGTTTAGAAGCCCAAGGAAGGCTTGAAGCTCGCTCTTCAACTTGGGGCTTGGGGCCTGCTGAATTGCTTTGAGCTTAAATTCAGCAGGATGGATGCCTTCAGCATCTATACGAAACCCCAGGAATTCAATGGAAGTGATTCCAATTTTGCATTTGTCTTGCCTAAGCTTCAGCCCCACTTCGCGAAACCACAGCAAAACAGACTGAAGCCTCTCAGCCAAGTTTTTGGATGATTCCCCTGCAATGAGGACATCATCTAAGTATGGGCAAACTCCCGGAATGTTACAGAGAGTTCGCTCCATAACACTTTGGAAAATGCCAGGGGCTATGTTCACCCCAAACTGCAGTCTTCTGACTTTAAAAGCCCCTTCCCAGTGCATTATGATCATTTGGGCCTCAGCCATTGCCTCATCAACTAATAGCTGTTGATAGGCCTGAGCCAAATCAAGTTTGGTGAAAACTCAGCCTCCCTTAAGCGAGGCCAAAATGTGGCTCACCACAGGCACTAGATAAGAGTGCTGCTGTAATACTTTGTTTAGCGTGCATTTATAGTCAACACAAATGCAGACTTCCCCATTGTCCTTCAGTGCTGTAACTATGGGTGTTTCCCATGGACTGCTATCCACAGGTTCCAAAATACTTTGCTGAAGCAGTTTGTCCAGCTCAATATTAATCTTTTGTTTCAGTGCAAACGGCACCTGACGAGGTTTAATCCTAATTGGGGCAATGGATGGGTCTAACCGCAAAGCAATCGGAGGCCCCTTGTATGAGCCTAGTTCTGGGCTAAACACATCAGCAAACTCCTTGCAAACCTCTGCAAGGCCTGCCGTTTGCAAGCTGTGTAGCCCAGTCACTTGAATCCCAAGTACCTCGAACCAATCGAGTCCAATTAGACTCGTGCGGTCGCCCTCTAACACAACAACATCCAGGAACCCTTCAAATTTCCTACACTGAATCTTGAGTGTGGCCTCCCCTTTTACCCTGACTCGGGAATTCTGAAAATCTGTTAAGACCAGATTCTACAGCCTGAGTTTAACTCGCTGGCCGCTTCTGTAGCAGATTTGCTTAAGTGTGTCCTGGGATATGATTGACAGAGCTGAACCCGTGTCCAGCTCCATCGTTAAGGGGGCCCCCTGCAATTTGACTTCAATGTGAAGCTTCTTCTTTAATGGCCTGTGGGCCCCTGTGTTCAAAATGCTCCTGCGGGATGCACAGAAACCCATCCTATTCTGGCTGGGGACCCTGATACCTTTCCGAGGCAATTCTTCCGAAGGATAGTCTTTCGTGCAACCCAAACAGATGGCAGCTATGTGGCCTTGCCTGCCACATGCCCTGCAAATGGCAGAGTGGAAACGGCAATCAGAGCGCTTGTGGCGGCCTCCACATCCGAAACACCGAGGGAATGGAACTGCCTTGTCAGCTTCCTTGTCAGTTCGCTCTTGGAGCCTTCTCTTTGCTGGCTGCTGTAGACAGTCAACCTCATTTTTGGAATCAGGATCAGCTACTTCTCGAGCAACCTCTTGATGGATGGATCCTGAACTCATAGGATGCTCCGAAAGCCACAAGGCCTTGACTGCTCCTCCTGCTGCTTCGTCAGCTGAGATCTCCCTTAATGCATCCTGGAAGGAAACATCTTCCTTTGCAAAAATCTTTTGTTGCAGCTCACGGCTCCTCAACCCACAAACTAGATGATCTCGAAGTCTTTCCTCCAAGTCTTTGAACTCACAGGGCCTAGCAGCTTGTTGCAGTGCAGCAATAAAGTCCGCAGCAGATTCTCCTGGCCTTTGGTCCCACTATTTGAATGCGTGACACCAAGCAATCATCAATACCTTTAGTTCAAAATGTTCCCTTAACATTTTCTTCAGCTCAGTGTAAGCGATGGATTCCAGAGGTGCTGGGGCAACCAGATTTCCGGCAATATCAAATGTCTCTTGCCCACAGACACATAGTAATGTTGCGGCTTTGAGCCCGTCTTCCCAAACTTGGTTTACTCAGAAGTAGTTTTCTATTCTGGCCACGTATGAGCTCCAACGTTCAGGGTGAGCTGTATTGAATTTGGACAAACGCCCTATCTTCGACATTGTTACTTCTTAGTGGCCTCATCAATGCCTCATGCTGCTTCGGCTTGTGAAGGGGTTCCAGGATGAATCTTGCCGAGCTCTCGTCCAGCATCTTCGTACTGACAAGTAGAGTCGCATGAATTGGAACGCCGAACTTCCAAGCACTTTGGGCCTTCCGTGGTGAGTCAGCCTATTTTCTTTTCATTGTTTTCTTGCAGCATGATCCCACCTTCATCGCCAATGTTCTGTTCTGTGTGTTGGTAAGGCATTGAGATGAGGCAGGAGTAACAACAGTTGCTTCTTTATTTAATCTTCAACAGAACAACACAAAATGGGGCGGATCTCTTTTATACCCCCTTACAGGGACCAGCATCAACCAATCAATGCAATGTATCTTTCCCACCTTGAGCATGCGCAATAGGCTGGAGACAGCCTGTCTGGCCCGGGCAGCCAAATGGTCTGCCCAGGTCTCCTTGCAGCTTCCTGCACCTGCTGTGTCAATCACAGCCCAGGACATAATAATTATGTTTCAACATTTTCAATTGGGCATAGAACTGATTAACAGCAGATACTCCTGCTGTTAAATTCAGTCATTCATGAATTTACTAGATGGATTACTCCTGAGCCAAAGACAAGCTCAGTTTCCTATTAAGAGTAAACCACCAGTGTATGTTAAAAACAAAAACAAAATCCTTACCTATCTGGACAATCACTTTCTGTTCAAGAGTTATTAAAGCATTTTGGAAAAGAAATAGAATAAATAACAACAAAGAGAAAAGAAAAACATAGTAGATAAAAGAATAAAATATCAGTAAGTAAGCCATAAAATATAAAACTCTGTATTTAATTATTGATTGATCTGTTGCATAGAATTGACTATATTATATATATTTTTTAAAAAGTAGAAATCTCTATAGCACTCCAAACAAGATGCTAATACCACCACTATTTATCGTTATTCCAAGGGGAAATACACATGATCATATAATAAAAGAAAAACAAAAATGGGAAAAAAGTTAGGGAAAAAATCAATACAAGAATTATTAGAAAATGACTTGATTTCAATTTCCCTCCCATTGTACCATGATAATTCATCATCTTCATAATTTTAGCCATTGTCTGTCCACTGCAGAATGAAGGCCTCTTCCTCATGTTTTCCAACCAATATTGTCCTGAGCTTTCTTTTGCCAATTGAGCCCGCAATAGTTGCTGATTCATCAAGCAAGTCAATCCATCTTGTTTTAGGTCTCTTTTGTGGACACTTTTTAATCAAGTGGGATCCATTCTATACTGCCTTAGTCCACCTGCCATAAGTTGTTCTTCCTATGTGTCCAACCCATTTACATTTTAATTGTTTTTAGTTTCTTGATGATATCATATACTTTTGTTTGTTTTCTAATCCATGTGTGGGTCTTTCTATCTTGTCTTGTGATACTGAGCATTTCAAATTAATTCTGATTAAATTCCGTATGTCAACTGTTTTCTCTTTAAAAATTACCTCTGTGTAAGAATGCATTGTTATGTGATGTAGGTTATGTAGGAAAGCCATTCTTATTGAAATTTAGTCAAGCTTTAGTGTCTTTGAATAGCTTTTTAACATTGAGGGTTTTGCAGGTCATCATTAGATGAGATATGCTACTGATTGGACAAAACATTTGAGTCCCTACTAGCAAATCCTGACAACTGAAAGCAATTACTTCAGAAAAGTTAAATTACAGCAGTTAAAAACAAAATGGTTTTGAAGAGTATTGTTGAAGTAAAAATATGACCAATGTTTTTGTGATCCTTGTGATTCCCCTCTGATTTAAGAAAATCACTTTCAATTTCCCTTTGGAAGGGAGGGATGTTTTATTTTCAGGCTGCATTAGTCACAGTACAATACCATGACAATTAATGCTGAGATAGGCAAGAGGACTTTATCTTGGGACTATAAAGATGCATTTTTTAAAAAAAAATAGCCTATATGGATTTTTTATTGCCATATTTATGCAAAATTTGATATAATTTTGCAAACTAAGCAGCCTTATGGATAATATTTGAGTCTATTAAGAAAATGTATGCAATATTCTTATTTAAATTCCTGCGTATCTGCTTATCCCTGTTTTTCCACTTGGCTTGTAATTATTGGTGTAACATAGAAAAACATTTTAAAAGACACCTAAGTCTGCAAAGATGAAGTGAGGAAAGCTAAGGCTCAAAATGAACTAAGGCTTGTGACAAAAGTAAAAAAAAAAGCTTCTTTCAGCATGTAAAAAACAAGAAAAAATTTAAGGAAATGATTAGTCCATTAGTGGGAGAAAGTGGCAAGAAAGTGACAAGCAACAGGGAGAAAGCAGAACTATTTAACTCATTTTTTGCATCTGTCTTTACACAAAGAGAAAAAAACAATCCAACCTATCAAAAACAGTACCATAAAAAACAGATTAGAAACACAAGTTAAGATAGGCAAGAAAATGGAAGTGAGCACCTGTCCAGCCTAGATGAGTTCAAATCACCAGGACCAGATGTTGATACTATGAATAATACAAATGCAGGATTTATTGAACTGCATGTCAAACTATTTACAAGGTCATTTATTAAGAAAATGTAGGAGAAGCAGCCTTTCACCAAGCTTCTCATGCTCCTCTTGTCTATTAGGATAAGAATTAGAATTCAGATCTATTAACTCACCTTTTAACCCACTCCTTTTATCCCTGCCCTGGAGTCATATCATTTGATTGCCTTAGTTTTAGCTTTTAAAGTTTTATGAGCATCAAGAGTGAAGAATCAAGAATGCTAACATGCCTGGCAGGCATAGTAATGCAAAAAAGACAGCAGTAAACAGCATCATAGAAAAACTTTAGAACATCTTGAAGAAGATAAGCAACAAAAATACAGGTCTATCTGAACAACAACAACAACAAAAGACACATAAGTCTATTTACAATAGATGACAAGTATCATGCCATATTTGACTGGGACTCTGACAAGCTCTTATTATCTGATAAGGATTTAACTCTAATAGGAAAAGGAGAAGTAGCCAGAATGGAATATAAGATTGATAAGATTTTTTCTCTGAACTTGGCAACTTTAAGTTCCAAACTTCAGACCTTGTCCTCAGTGCTCAGGTACTCCCATCTGCAGTTGGAAGGGCTCTTCTAGTTGGTTGCCAAGGTAAGAAAACATTGCATTAGAGGTTAATACAAATCTGTCCTTACTTGCAAAAAGTGCTTATTGTCCACAGTCATATCTATATATGATCAGCTCTCATAGATCAGCAAAATGGTACGGAAATGACAATAAACACTAGTATAAGAAAGATTCCTTAGCTTTTCAAAGAAGGGAAAGACAGCTGGTCAAAATGGAAATAAGGGGTGAGCACAAATGATGAGCAATGTTCGAAGCTTAGCACTAAAGGACTATGTAAAACATATGTGCTTCAATTAAGTAAAGTCATGTTATACATGGAAATTAAAGATTAAAAATTGAGTACAAAAAGTGCTATTCTAAAATCTCTCACATAATTACTCAGGTGTAAAGTGATGCAAAATGAACTAACAGATTTCCCTAACCAATTTCCCAGACTGTCAAGACTTTGAGAAACACCTGTGCCATCACTTCAACAACCAGTACTACCCCAAATAATTTTAATATTCAGCATCATTTACAGTTCTTTGGAATTGTTCCAATAGAGAATTTCAAAGTATCTGTGCCCACTCTTTCTTTACTCCCAGAATGCTTGCCAAGGCACAGTGGGAAATTGTCCCGCATAATACTCTTCAGAAAATTTCCATCAGGCTGAAGAAGGCAGATAAATTTGACTCCTGTTATACCTTCTCAGAAAGAGCAAATGAACCTAATACAGGACCTTGATGATATCAAATCAAGTCTACAAAATGTGATATTAACCACCAATTCTTTAAAAGACATTCAATCTCTGCATGCAGATGATGTTCCCCTCTGCCAAAATAGTCATTCCTCTATATAGGAATTATTACCAAGCTTTGTAGGTGAGACTGCTCCATTTAGCAAAAAGAGATGCTTCAGTATAGATCAATTGAAAGTGGAATTAAAACCCCCCACAGGGCCCATAAGTAGAAATCATGGAGCAAGAATCTCTCATGCATGCTAGTCCAGACACCCATTGTGATGAAGAAAACCTTAGATATAGCCCTAAAAGCATCCTCATATCATACTATAAAAGAGCCATATGGAAGTTTACCAATATGCACCTCAAACTTTACAAGTAACTCTTCTCTTAGCAAATTATCAAGATTGACTAACTCATTGCTCAACAACACCAAATGAAGCCAGCAAAATGGAAGAATTATTGGACAATGCCAATTCTGCCACCAGAGAGTTAGATTCTCAGAAGTAGCTACAGGATGTATTTGAGGTGAAGGTACTGCACAATCAGCTTACTCAGTTATACAATGTTGTTGTATAACTTTGAAGGGAATTAACCTTTTAATTTTTAAAGAGACATTTAAAGTATTCCATATCAATTTAGAAGCACCTGGACTGGACATTCCTTCCTGGCTTGTAGATCAGTAAATAAACCAAACACAGAGATCCATTCTTCAGCTTAGGATCATCTATATCCCATGAGACTCAAGAAACTTTTCTCTAAGGCAGTGGTTCTCAACCTTTTTCAGGTTGAGACCCCACTTGCCCCGCCCATGCGCGGCACGACCCTGGTGTGTGTGCGCGCGCGCATGTGCATCAAACCGATCTGCGCATATGCGGCGCGCATGCGACGGGAAAAAACCACCAAAAACAAAATGGCGGACTGCGACGGGCTGATCCGTGCATGCGCAGCGCGCACGCAACGACCTGATCCGTGCATGCGCGGTGCGCACGTGACAAAAAAATGGTGGACCACGACGGGCCGATCCGCACATGTGTGGCGCGCACACGCCGGCCTGAACTGCGCATGCGCGGCGCCTGCCCGACGAAAAAAACAAAAAAAACCAAACAAAACAAAAAACAAAATGGCGGACCGCAGTGTCCGGCGACCCCCGCGAAACGGTCGTTCGACCCCAAATGGGGTCGCAACCCATAGGTTGAAACCGCTGCTCTAAGGTCTGTTGCAGTGATTCCTGCAGAAGCATTTTAGTCCCTCACTTCTGATAATGAATACTACAGTAATTTGGTAGGGTGGATGTAAGTAAGCAAATTAATCTATCATTTAAGAAACATTTTTTTTAACACTGGACAGCATTCTGTAGAAGGAAAATATAGATTTGCACAGACAAACTTTTTGTGATCTAAAACCATTTCTGTTAAGATCAGTTAAACAAGCATTGCACGTGGATTAAGCATCTGGCAGGCAGCATTTTGAGTCAGTATGTAATTTTTAAACTTACCCCTTTAAAAAAGCTAAAGTAATACATGAGCAATTATTGTATTTCCTTTCCAAAGTGTGAGAATGCTTCCTAGTGCAACAAATCAATGAAAGAATACTGATTTTAATTTCTTTTGGGGTAAGGAGAAAAACTAAAGTTAATTAGAAAATATTCCAAAGGAAGATAATTATGTCAGAAAGTCCCAAATCCTATGAAATTTGATGAATGAGCCAGAAGATTGTGGAATAAAAATGCAAATGCTATTTGGAAGCACTGTAATCTTATATTCACCTGGAGACTTACATTGTTCTACATATTTTCCACAACATCTTTAGCCAAACAACAGGGATTCCTAATTTCCAAAAGCTTCTGCATATTAGACATTTAGCAGAGTTCAGGTGGTCACAACTATAACAAACTTATTAACTATTTTAAAGTATCTACTACTTTTAGTTTTCTTACTGAGGCTGTGACAAATGAAGTAAAAAATATATTTGCAATTTGTAATCTTCCTGTTAAGATTTCAGATTTTATATTCTGTGTTTTGTATTTTATTCCTGTGTTACTTTTAACTGTTAATATGATGTGAATGTGGCATATAATAAATAAATCAAGTTTTTTTAAGATTTTTTTTCTTTTATCCCTGAACATATTTAGCTTTTCTGGCCACTGTCTCCTATTACATATTTTTTGTAGGGGTTGTCTTCTGAATATCGGTCAGTTTTACACTTCCAGAAATCAACCATAATTAAGTTGTCATATGTTGTAATTAAAGGAATAAATTAAAGGTAGTAAACATGGTATGCCAAGAGCCCCTGCCTTTTGGAAGAGCATTGGCCACGGCAAAAGTCATTTAACCTGTCTGCCTTTAAAGATTCCCCCCCCCCAGTAGTGAATGTGGGAGTGGGTGACCTATTAGATGAAGTTTTCTTTTCCTTTTTTTCTTCCAGCACTTATGTATTATTTTGCATTGTTTTTTGCATTTTTACTATGTGGTCCTTATTGATTTTTTTACTATTATTGAATCTAATAATATATTTTTAAAAACATAATTTATTGCGTCCAAAACTGACCTCCTAATCAAAACATATCAGTATTGCCCATGAAATACTAAGAAAAAAATAAATTTCAAATAAACTTTAATGAGAGTAATTTACTTCATAGTGGTCAAAAGGCTCAGCTGATAATGGAAACAATTGAGGACATCAAATAGTGTATACAGTGAGGTTATTTACATCTCAATGATCTTCATAGGCTTTAATGAGTCTAAATAGATTTCTGGCATAATCTCATCTTACTTTCAGACATACAGAATTTACTGCTTCCTGTGGCTATTTATTCAACTAATGTAAGTAAATGGTGATATTGATTATTATTGTTTAAAATGTGGATTTTTATGTAACCAGTTTTGATTGCCAGCAATAGTCTTTAGTGGAATGAGAGCTGTTTGACTAATAGTTGCTAACTTTAAGTGGCTTTTAATATTTTTTTCGTATTTCTTGATTCTATACTATTTATTGGTTAAATTAGAGCCTACATTTTATCTAGGATCTAAAGGTGATGTACTAATACTGCCTATTTTTATTTCCAACAATAATTCTATGAGTTGGATTGTAAGATAGTGACTAATTCACAGTCATTCAGTGAGCATCTTTGCCAGATATGGACTTGAATCTATGTTTTCCTGACAATAAACCAGTTCCCTTATGACTTAAGTAGATCAAGTTGCTTAATTGTTAATATATAAGCCTTTCATAATTAGATTGTTCTTAAGAATCTTCACAATACAATACACAAATTAATGTAAGATAATTATATTTGTGTACTGAGTCCTTTGTATTCCATATAACATCAGACATTATTCTATCTGATGTAAATAGAACATTTAGACTGATGGGTTTAAAATTAATGAGCCATTTATTCTCATACTGTGAGGATAAAAATGAATCATGAACAACTTCTCCAATCACCAACCTAAATTATGAATCCAAACCAACTTTAGTTTTGGAGGACATTGCTGTTCTTTATTTTTCCTTGAAGACATATCTTCATACTAATGATATCAAAAGTAAAAACTGAATAATGGATGTATGGTAAATAGATAATATGCTTTTGCAAAGAATTTGATGAAATATAGGAGACTTAATGTTGCTAACAGAGAGCCCACCAGCTTTCTTAACCCTCCAATAGCCATGCTCAGTCATTGTTAGACATTTTGTGCTCATAATATGAGTGCCACAGAAAACCCCTTCTTACTCAGGTTAGCCAACAAGCTCATAAGGCAAGGGCTGCAGTTTTTACAATGTATAAATAGGATTTGTGTCTTTATATCCATTGGGGGAATTGGATTGAGATAGCAATTTTTCCTGCTAAAAAAGAGGAAGTAAGAAACAGGAATTATTAGGAATATGCAGTGCTTTGGATTTTTTTTTATTCTGCCTTTATTATTTTTTTATAGCTAACTCAAGCAAACATACATAATCCTTCCCACTCCTATTTTCACCTTAAAAGCAATCCAGTGTGATACAGTAGATTGGACTGAGAGAGGATGACTGGCCCAAAGTCACTCAGCTGGATTTCATGTCAGCAGCAGGATTAGGCTAGCATCTTAACCACCACACCAAATTGACTTTTGATTTGAATCACAAATTTGATTCCAGAAAGGTGTTTTGGAGCATGGGGGTACAGACATTTATGTGGTATCTGGTCTGCAACTCTTTAAAACAGCCACAACTTTCATTGGGATTATTTTGTAATCCTTGTGAAGAACTATATGTTGCAGAGTCTCACATACTTATGAAACTGTTTAAGAATTATTATACCACCTGTATTAATCTAAGGATTAGCTCTATACTATATCTAACTAAAGGGACCTATTTATATTGGTGGGGATAACACTAGATGTAGTAAAGATACCCATCAGATTTCAAAAAAGTATTCATACTTAAAACAAGGTCATGTAACTGAATGAAAAACTAGTTTAAAATCATTAAAACCATTTAGATTAACTAGAGTCCACCTATCATGTCTCACTTTAGTCCTAAACAGTAATTTAATCTTACATTGATAAATTGAACCATGTGAGTATAATTACTATAATTTCCTATTTGTAATACTATCTTAAAGCTTAATGAAGTTTTATAATTAGTAAATGACATTACTACTAATGAGTTTTAACTTAATGCAATGAACTGAATTTAAGGATTGGAAATATTTATTTCCATTCAGGGATCTGACCAGTGTTGGGATTCAAATATGTGAACAACCAGTTCTCTGTGTGGATACTGCTTCCAGAAGTCCATTCTGGGCCTGGGCAACAAAAAATTAGCTACCAGTTCTGCCAAAGTGGTGCAAACTGGCTGAATTCCACCACTGGATCTCACCCATTTGCAGGTAAATTCTAGGATTTCAAAATGCTTTTAGCATTTAATCCCTATTGTATGTAGTAGGGCAGGGCTTTTCAACCACTGGTACGGGTACCACCTGTGGTACATAGGCACCTGGCAGGTGGTATGCAATCATCCTAGAAAAGTGGTAGCAGGGGAGAGGAATGAGCCGAACCAGTGGCAGCACCACACAAGCCTGAGCAAGAGATGTCGGGAGCTGCAAGGCTGTCAGGGCTCAGTGGAAGTGCCAGGATCAGTGCCAGGCTCCAGCTGGAGCTCGGTGCTGATCCTGGCACTTCTGCTGAGCCCAGAAGAAGTGCCGATCAGCTGGAATGTTGCAGCCTCTCCAGGGTCTTGTGATTTACATTCAGATGCTTGGCAACTGATTCATATTTATGACGGTCACAGTGTCCCAGGGTCATGTGAAGTGACCAAAACCTGCTGCAACCACCCAGCAGATGGGGGAATAAAAAACAAACACCCCCTACCCCATCCCCACTGCCAATCCTCAACAGAAATGCTCACAACAATGAAAACCTCAGACAGGAGGAAGAGCACTGCTGGGTGGGCAGGCAGGTGTCTTGCTCATCTGTGGCTTGGGGGGCACTTTTTCAGTGTCATTGTAACTTCAAACAGTCACTAAGTGAACTGTTGTAAGTTGAGGACTACCTGTACATCATCACTTTTTTCCTTTTTTAGGTGGGGTCAAGTTTCTGACACCTTGCTAGGTGACTGGTGGTACTCGGATGTTGCCATATCCTAAAAGTGGTACAATGGGTGAAAAGGTTGAAAAGCCCTGTAGTAGGGAGCTTGGGTTTACTTCAAGATACGAAGGGGGCAATCATTTTGCAATTGGACAATAAGCTGTATTCACTGAAAAATTTTGGCTAAGGTTCATATGCTACAGTTAATCACAGAATACTTACAAATCTGGTTTGAGCCAGTTACAACATTTGAAAAGCACTTGTGAAAGTGTAACATTGCTAATCATAAATCATACAACCCTGATCATTTAGAATACTTGCTCATTCTGCTGCAGACTTGTAAATTTCTTCCTTGCTTTACAGCTGAATGGTACTGTGAAACTGGTGAAATGGTAACTGTTCTGTCAGGATTGAACAGTTGTGTAAATATGGAATGAGTCCATTCACTTTTCAAGGCTGATACTAGATTGTTCAGAAGTCTG
Source organism: Bothrops alternatus (assembly GCA_034064705.1). NCBI lineage: Eukaryota > Metazoa > Chordata > Lepidosauria > Squamata > Viperidae > Bothrops > Bothrops alternatus. The sequence goes on along the minus strand of JARGCV010000124.1, from coordinate 14,067,343 downwards.
TTATCTCAAAAGGGAGGGAGGAAGGAGAAATCTTAAAATTATATCCTGAGCTAATGTGTTTAGCTAGATTTCTGCATCTTGCAATAGACAGTGTCTGTCTGTCTGTCTGTCTGTCTGTCTGTCTGTCTGTCTGTCTGTCTGTCTGTCTGTCTGTCTGTCTGTCTATCTATCTATCTATCTATCTATCTATCTATCTATCTTCTTCTTCATCTTCTTCTTAATTCTCTATAAGAAAGCAATGTATGAAGGAATGTTGAGATGGTGTAGTTTTGCTGATATCTAATTCCTGAATAAGCATTAAATTTTTGAACTCTGACACTATTGGTCAACATAGGTTAAATCTGAGTAGGAGATGCACTCAACAAGATTCATCAAGTTTGAATGTCACAGCAAATAGGTCTATGACCGAGAGAGACTGTGAGTATAAATTTTGATATGTCCAAGTACTAATCCAAATATTATTTTTAATTACTGATTCATAATAAAGAAAAACAAAGAAAGGGAACTTACATTTCAGAATAACAGAGTAGCATTTTCTAAACTGGTTCATGCACTTAAAATTTCAATTTAATCCTTATGATCTACACAACATGTCATTATGCCATGACATGAATTTGTTTCATGCAGCTCCTTAGGAAAGGAAGATGACTCTTAAAAGACGATTGAAAAATAAATGTTGTTTACCAATGATGAAGTAACTCAAATTTAGGTGGCAGAGGTTGAGTAAAAGAAATTAAACCTATCAACTACTGAGATTGCAGGGGAATATAACTGGAATTGCTCTGTTAGAAATCTTTATGTATTGACAATCTTTATAGTACATTTGAAAAGGAATTTTGCTTAAAATGTTTTTGTTGGCCCATTCATTTTAAATAGATCATGGTTTTGTGCAAGGTTCCACTAGAAGGCTCTTTTTCATGGATGGAAGGCTATTCTAGCAGATGAATGAGTACCTTGAATTAAGTGCTCTGAAATAAGACACCCCCTCTATGTCCACTTGTAGCAATTCTAGAATTTATAAATCTAGTATAATTAGACTAACATGAGTTCATGCTGTTTAGTTACATGGCTAATACAAATGTATGAAAGAAAATGTTGATATTCCAATTGATTATAATGGAAAATATTTTTAAAACAATATGACATTTATAATATATCTTAATATGAAGCAGAGCTTTTTTATTTAAAAGCTAGACAAACATATAGAAATAGCTTTACCAATAACCCTAATAACATTTAAGTCCTATTCATTAATCATTTGCTATTTGTACAGTGCTCTGCATTTCAAATAAACAGGGACTCCTCCTATTCTAGCTTCCTTTTCCTATATATGCATCATTCAACACAGGCCAGTATTGGTTTCAATCATCAGTTATTCTATTATATATTCAGATAAATGTCAGCAGCAACAGTAAAAAATTGAACTCTGATGAAGAACCATAGCTTTAACTGTGATTTTCCAAAACTGGCAGCTTCCACATATTTTGGGATTAGTTTTTTAATAATTTCCCATGATTGTGGCCAAAACTGATTGGGAATTCTGAGGGCTATATTTTAAACAAACACTTCTCCTTTCCAAAATACCTTGTCTATCTGCAGTTGGCAGAAGCTATTGTAGATTAAAATTATTGTTAACCATGTAAAGGAGGACAGAGTAAATTAAAAAAAAAAGTATAGTCCATCAGAAAAGCCAGACGATCACAAGGCTCAAAGGGTATGTCACAGAACATCCAAGCACAAATCCCAAAGATACTTTTTGTTTTCATGAGGCAACTGTTGCCTCGTGAAAAATAGCATCTTTGGGACAACTATGGCCTGGATCTCCATAGACATCCAGGCACAAAGCTGTATGTAGGAGCTTGTATTCAAGAGGAAGCTCTGGAATGGAAATCCCAATGGGACACTACTTCTGCATATAAAATCTAAAGAAAGGATGGGAAAGGACATGTCCTTGACAGAGTTGCCTTGCATATCAAGGGGGTATAGGGCTCTATAGTATTGAATGGACCCACTAGGTTTTGGTGATTAATCTGGCTCAATCATGTTTCCAGCCTTGATTCACATCCCTCCTTAAAGTATCAGATGAATGATTTAGGGGTCCTCCAGAGGGTTCTTAACAAACATTTGCTGGCAGAGCAATTGTAAATCATTTCAAGATGGGAGGCCTGGTAGCAATGATTCATGCCCTCACCACCTTACTAATAAATGACTGTAGCACATTTTACATGGTGCTCCTTTTGAAGAAGATTCTGAAGCTGATCCAAAATATGGTGTCTATTTGCAAATGTAATTAGTAGTCATTCCACAGTCACTGCATTAGTAACCAATTTGTTTCTGGGTCAAAATGCTAGTGATTACTTTTAAAAATTTACATGTTTCAGTTTCCAGGTTCTTACAGAACTGTCTTTCTAGGCTAATGTCATGGTTCTGACAGATGAAACTCTTCAAAGAACTTTGAGGCATTGTTTACCTTAAAGAATCTTTATTTGAGCAGCAAAGTATCAGCACATACATAAGTGAAGCCAAAATCTGAATTCCCCTCCCCTTAGCACATAGTATCAAGCACAATTCCCTTCTCTAATTAACAGTCATAAATCACATTTTCCAATTAATTTGAAATGCAGGCTTTCCCTCCAGTCCTCCAACCTGCCATTTCTTATCATCTCTTATTTCAGAAGCCCTGAGTTCACACACTATTACAATATTGTTATGTCTAACTAACTCTCATCACATTCCTCCTCCTCTCCCCCCAGTATCATCTAATTCTAAGAGTATTCTAAGTGACTCTGCACTTATGTAGCCTAATCTACAGTCCAAACTACCCAGTGTGCAAAAGCATCATTACCATCTGTCTGAGAGACAAAAACAAACAATTGTTAAGCTCATCTGAACATGAGACATGAGCAATCCATATGAAATGTTATGTAGGAATGACCTTGGGGGAGAGAAGACAAGGAGAGCAACCAAGGAAATGATCATATAGAAGGCAGCTGAGCACACAACAGGAATATGGTTGGGGCAAGAGCATCAGAAGGGACCCTTCCTAGTTTTTTGGGCTGTAAAAGAAATGTGGGGAGAGAACTACATTCAGATTTTCAAGATTCTGTTAATATAACTTTCCAATAAATTAGAACAAGCACATCTATCCATGTTTCTTGCCTGGTATACCTTGCAAGGCAGACATCATGGTATCTGGAACCCTAGGTTTTGTAGAAAGCTGTGTTTACATTTAATGTATAATAAATAAAATCCTTCTTTAGATCTGCCAGCTGGGCCATCACAAAGAATAATGCATGGAGCAGATGAAGCACAGGAAGGATTTTCTACCCAACTTTAGGCTCTGAATGCATGAACCAGTGACGTGTTACCAGTGTCATAGATAACACATAATTATCCTGGATATACTAAAAATGAGAATCAATTAATTTGTTTCTTAGCATTGAAATGCACTTATACATTGTGTGTGTGTATGTAAGGAGAGAGAGAGAGAGAGAGAGAGAGAGAGAGAGAGAGAGAGAGAGAGAGAGAGAGAGAGAGAGAGAGAGAGAGAGAGAGAGAGAGAGAGAGAGAGAAGCTACTCAGCTGCTATTTATTGGTGAACTGATTTACTGGCAATATCATATGAGACAATGAATTTATGCTGACATTTTACTAGCCATGCTGCTAACATCTTCAGAGCAAATCTGAAACTGAATCTGGCAGCAACACATATTCACTGTCTCACACAACAATATCTGGAAGACCTTCCACTACCAACTAATTTTCATTTTGATCAATTCTTACACTTTTAGCATACATACATAGACAACATCACACTATTTATTTTCAAGCTAAAAACATTATGCAGAGTATAGAAAAGGGGGAAGAAATAGTAAGCCAAAAAAATTAAAGGGATGAGATAAGAAAAAGAAAGATGGCAGAATTAAAATTAGTTTATACCAACAGATTCATATTTTTCTTATTATCCTTACAAACTATCCTTTCTTTTCCCCATGTCCATACATGACTCTATCACCACTCTTTAAAAAAATCTATCACCTGTTTATTTTTTATCAAAAGTTATATCCAACTATAACTTTCCCTAATTCTTAACATTCATTCTTTAATATATTCATTTTGTAAATTAATCTTGATTAATTCTCTCTGTAAGAACAAAGTACCTCAACATTTTTCCTTTATACTGGCTGCTTTTATATACTGAAGGAGCACCCAGACATTCTTGATCTCTTTTAACATACACTTTTCTTAATACTCTTAACCTACTGCATTCAATTTATTTTTACTTTTTAAATATTTTATTAATTTTCTAATTTTACAATAATAAGTACTTAATAAACAACGTGTCGTCTGGGTCCACTGGCAATTCAGTGGTACATATTAACTTAGTCTAGTTCCAATACTATACCATCCAGTGCTTCCTTGATCATCTCGTCTTCCAGTGATATGTATTTTTCCACACTGGGCAAATATAATTCTTCTTACTGTTAATACATATACAATTAAATATAGACATCTTCATCACATTTTTCTGGTATTGTACACAATATCGATAGTGTCAGTTTATAATATCTTTTCTAGCCAAACATAGCTCAATTGCATTTGCACTAAGAATCCATTTGTTCAATCAATATCCTGATTTTCCCGCTTTTTAAAAATTTTGATTTCCCCTCAATGTTCAAAGTATTTCTATCGCTTATAATTTTCTTATAATAAATTATATTTGGATAACCAAAAGTTTTTCTTATTCAAACCCTTTTAGAATTTTCATATATTTTCATAACAAAATATAACATTCTAGTTACAAATCATATCCCTCTAATTATAATAATACTTTTATTTCTAACAGTTATCTATTTTCTTAACCATATTCAAACATCTGTTTAATAGTATAATACCCCATCTAATAGGTCAAAACCTCTATTTTCTTCAGTCTTAGTCTAGCTTTCTTCCTTTGCCAAATAACTTTCCAAGTCAGTACATTTGAATCATCAAGTAATTCTTCCTCTGTTTTTGTATATATTGTTTGGAATGAGGAAGAGAATTTGAATGAAGTATTTTTGGAAAAACGCTCAACCCATTTATATTCATTAAACAGCTTCCATCTTTTTCCTTCAGTTTTTCTTTTCATTTCTTGTTTGTCAATATTCAGGATTTCTCCTAACAGCTTTATCATCCATTCAATCAGCTCTTCTTCCTTATCCTCAGATGTGTTCTGAGATCTTGACAAGCAAGATATCGTTTCCATTTCCAGAGTTACCACTGCATCTTCTAATTTTTCATTTGTCTGTATCTGTCTGTTAATTCCTTCCTTTAGGTCCTCCATCTTTGGATTCATTTCTTCTAATTTTCCTTCTGTTTTCTGGGTTACTGTTGTGAGTGTCTCTGGCCAGGCTGGGTACTTCTCAGATGATGACGCAGCACAGGCAGGCCCTTCTGGGTGTTTTCCCCTCCCGGCAGCCGAGCTAGATAACGAGGAGCTTGGTATACATGCTGAGTCAGACTCTCAGGGGGATGACTCAGATGTGGAACAGGAAGCTAGCTGGATTGATCCACGATTCAGACGGTCTGATAGGCGAAGGGGTCAGTTGGGTGGAAGAAGGAAGTGACGTATGGGAGGCTATATTAGCAGGGGAACGAGAGCCTCAGCCTTAGTCATGAGCAACGTTTACTCAAGGAGTGGCCTGGGGGATTTCGCAGTGAGTTGTAACTGAGTTTCCTAGTGTGTTTGTCTTAACTGTCGAATAAAGCAGTTTTTGCCGTTCAGACCAACAATAAATGCCGGCAGCTTGCTTTGAACTGCCTTCGTGTGAAGTGTGCTAATTGACCAACTCTTAACGACCTCGTTAAGTGGATTCTTGGGAGCTGAGAGGGGCTAGACATAACAGTTACTAGTTCCTTTTTTGTAGTCATAGTCTGGATTTGTAAGTTTAGATTAGAAAATTGTTCTTTTATCTCCTTTTTAGTCTGATTATGAAATAAAACAATTGTCTGTTGGATTGATTTCAACATAGAATTTCTTTCTGAGATTCATTTACATTTTCTTATTGGTATATCAAGCTGGGAGCTTTGGAGACAGGTGTTAAAGATGATTTTTTTACCATTTAGGGCTAAGTACGGAACACTCATTTTGTTTTTGTATGTAGTCTTTATAGTCCAATAGGGTTCCCAACACAGAGAAGCAGCCCAAGATTTTTTTCCCTTTTCCCAGCTGCAGTCTGCAAAAATGAAAGTTTCCAGGAACAACCAAAGCCAAGTTCCTTTAAAAATAAATTGTAGTGCCATAGTTCTTCACTAGATGTCATTAACGCCATCTTCCAGCTTTTTAAATCCAAACTTATATTATAAACTTTTCAAAAAAAGTCTCAAAAATACTTTTAGTCCCCAAATTTCAAAGCTATATATCTGTATTGGTTCCAAATTAATCTTGTAATTTTCTCTGTTTTCCCCCAAGTAATTAGTTCACCGCTTTTCTTTTCCTGAGAGAATGGGGTGGAACTACCCCTTCCCTCTCTCATCGGGGGGGGGGATTTTTGCTTTGAATGGTTTTTTCCAGGAAAAAGTCTTAAAATCATAAAGAGAGGATATAGTCTCACCCAGTTCCATCCACATTGCTTCTTCCTGCTTGGGGGACTCTAGATGGGTCTGAAGTTGCCCCAGAGACATGACTGTGAAGGAGGGGCACCCCGTCGAAGTGATGGCAATCACTTTCTTTGATCTGGGGAAAGCCTCCGAACCCGACAGGAGAAAGGCTAGCATGAGATCAGCGTCCTGCCCAAGCTGCTTGCAGCCGAAGTCTCAGAGCATGAACCTAAACATCGGTGAACAGCGTGCTTGGAATTGGTGAGAGTACTGATCTTCTTTCTTTTATCTACTATTTAAATCCTTGAAAAGATCCCCAAAGCAAGAAAACCTCCAGAAGTGAAGGAAGGGGATTATATCCCCATTCCCTTATAGACGGAAGTGGCGAATTAACATAAAAGGTGCAAAGAGATATACTAAAATTTGATTTAAAATATTTCAGTCTGGACAAATCTAGGAACTAAAAAACTGTCAAGATTATACCCTAAAAAAATTCTGATGGAATTATAAAAATATATAACAAAAATAACTTTTTTTAAAAAATATGTTTTTATTAAATTTTAAAAACTTTTAACAAAATTATAACATAATAACATAATAACTCAACTGAAAACAAGCAAATAACATATTTAACAATCACTACAAATAGCTGCTCGGAACCCCCCCACCACATCCTCCAACAACCTAAACCCTCTTCTATCCTTCTAACTACATACTTTCGCCTTTCTGTACATCTTCCCTCCACTCACCTCTATTCCCTATCTCCACCCTCTAACCCTCTACACATACCTAACCTTCACTCCACCTTCCTCACCATCCAATGCGGTGTCTAGAGTTTTCCCGAACGCCCTAAAAAAGAAAAAATCTATTCCCTTAATACCCCCAACTACAGTTGAGAAACATAATCTATTACTTATTATCTCCCTCCCCCCTCCCCCCCAGGCTTCCCAGAGTGAATACAGAGTAAGAACGCAAGAAACCCCGCTAAACTACTATTTTATAACTATTTTATAACTATTTATCTGTATATCAAATCTAGTTCTTTCAATTGATATTTCTTTTGCATATAGTCAATCCATTTTTTCCAGTCCATCAAAAATGCTTCATTTGAGTGGTTTTTCAGGTATGCTGATATCTTAGCCATCTCCACAAGATGGGTAACTTTTAGTGTCCATTCTTCAATAGATGGTATTTCAGATGTCTTCCAATATTGTCCCACCAACAATCTTGCGGCCGTAATCAAGTTCAAGATCAGCTTAGTCTCTATGGTGGTACAGTCCTTTGTAATACCCAACAAGAATAACTGAGGTAAAAACTCAATACGCTTTTTCAAAATATTTTGAAGAATCCACCATATTTTTATCCAAAAAGCCTTAATTTTTTTACAAGTCCACCAAATGTGAAAATAAGTAGCGTCCATAGAATCACATCTCCAACATTTGGGTTGCATATTTGGGTACATAAGCGATAATTTTTTGGGATCTAAATGCCATCTATAAAACATTTTATAAAAATTTTCTCTTAAATGCTGAGCTTGTGTAAATTTAACATTTTTCACCCATATTCTTTTCCAAGTTTCTATCATAATTGGGTGTCCAAAATTACCTTCCCACTTAATCATACAATCTTTAACTAATTCAGTTCCAGAATCAATTTCAATTAAGGCGTCATATATTCTTTTGATATGCATAACTCTTTGGTCTCTAGCTTGTATAATTAATTTTTCATCCTTTAAAGAAAAACCCATCTTAACATCTTTTTGCCATCTAGCTTGAAGTTGTGCATGATGATACCAATTGTGAGCTATACCTTCTTCCTTTAATCTATCTAATGATTTCAGTTCTAGGCTATTCCCTTCTTTAATTAAAAGTTTATCATATGGCACCACATCCTGAATTTGTTGTATACCTACACTCTGTATTGCATGCCTGGGAACTGTCCATAAAGGGATTTTACCACATAATTTATAATAATACTTTTTCCAGACACGCAACATAGAGTTTCTTAGTATATGCTCTTTAAAGCTCCTATCCAATTTTTTGTCGTAAACTAAATACGCGTGGAACCCATACACTAACCCATATCCTTCTATATTCAATATTCTTTCATTTGTTAAGTTGATCCAATCACTTATTGCCACTAGAACTGCAGCATAATAATATAATTTAAAATTAGGCATTTTCAAACCACCTCTCTCTCTTGTGTCTTGAATAATTTTGAATTTAACCCTTGGTTTCTTGCCATCCCAAATAAATTTGTTTATACCTTTCTGCCATTCCTCAAGATTCCCATCCTTTTTAAGTATTGGCAACATTTGAAACAAAAATAAAAATTTCGGCAATACATTCATTTTAATTGCGGCTATCCTACCTAACATAGATAATTGTAATTTTTTCCAATTCTCCAATTGGAAAATTGGACAATTAACAGATTCATTTAATATAGAGAAGGGTACCAGGCAGGGTTGTCCCTTATCCCCTTTATTGTTTGTTTTAACATTAGAGGTTTTACTGAATAAGATTAGAGCATCAGAGGAACTAAAGGGAGTACAAATTAGACAACATGATTATAGATTATGTGCCTTTGCAGATGATCTATTAGTGACATTGACTCAGCCAATACAATTGGCCCAGAGTTTGATGGAGATTATTCGAAATTATGGAAGAGTATCAGGTTTTAAATTAAATTTATTCAAGACAAAGATGTTGGTTAAAAACTTAGATAATAAATTAAAACAAGATCTGGAAAGAATAATGGGATGTGAGATAGTTAAAAAAGTCAAATACTTAGGAATTTATATAGAAGCTTCAAATGGGAAATTATATAAGAATAACTATGAATTTTTATGGAATAAGGTACAAAAAGAATTGGACAAAAATAACTTTTTGATTGACAGAAAAACTGAAAAAAGAAATAACTGCTGACATCTAGTGGAGAATCAGAGAATAAAACACTAACAATAAAGACCCAGAAATTGGCAGAATGCCCAGAAACAAAGAAAAAGTTGTTCCTTTGAATTACAAATAACCTTGAAGACAGCTGGGAACAAAGGAAGACTAGCTATAACAGGCATGTCAAACTCGCAACGTCATGTGACGTTGCGTGACGTATTGGAGCTTTTTCTCCATTGCCGGCAATGTGGTGGGCGTGGTTTTAGGATGATGCGTCCGGCCCGCAGGCCGGCAGTTTGAGATGCCTGAGCTATAAGATTAAAAAGTGTTTGAAAGAAAAACAAAACAAAATTCCTGGACCATTGCTTAAACCTAAGAATTGTTTATGGGGAAAAAAAACTTTGGCTTTTTGGTTAATCTATTAGAGCAGAATTCGCAGGAAGGAAAGTGGCTTAATATACTGAATCTGTAATTTTTTTTTCTGAATCTGTAATTTTGATTGATTGATAAATTGACTTTTGAATTAAAACATTGATGAAAGATTATTTGAAGGGGGGAGACAACATGGATATCACATACATATCAAAAAATGACAGGATGCTACATTCAATATTTTCTCCTGAAGGACTTAGCTTGGAAAATCAAGGGCCTCCAGAAGCAATACTTCAAGGCAAGATAAATACTTTCCCAGAGGAAATACATGTAATGTTAAGACAAATACAAATGACAATAGATTCAAACCATGATGAAATTTGAAACAACTTTCAGGATTTAAATAAGCATATTTCCAATCTAAATCTACAATTAAAAAATATACAGGAAATAACAACAAAGGAACAAACAAATCAGACAGCAGATTACAAACTAGAAGAATATGATTAAATTGATGAAATAACAAAGGAAAAGAATTACAATTTGACACAAACAGGAAAAAATCTACAAGGTTCTGATACATGATCATCACTAGATGTCCTACAGCTTTAACCTTTGCTACACATCATAGCTTTGATCAATCAAGGTTTTCACTTAATACTTTTAGTAAGATAGATAAAATGCAGATAGATTTGTCAGCTTTAATTATATCCATACCACATGCGGCATTCCATGCTAATGGTAATAACAGTATCTGTGAGTTTGGCCACAAACATAGTTAAACTCAGTTTTACTGCTATTCTATCCTAGCTAGTACCTGTCTGTAGAGATTATTTTGCAAGCAAACATCTATTGATTACAGCCCATTAACTAGGAGATATGTGAAAAGTACTGACATATATTTGGGATGTTCTTTTAAAATGGAATTGTATTTTAACTTTTAAAGTGTAAAAGACAATTTAAAATTCCCTACTGCTATACGATTTAAATTCAAAATAGTTCATGTGCTGCTAGGTTACAGGTGGATTGATTTACTACCAATAAGTGGAAAAAATATGCTCTCTATCAGGCACATGCTCAGCATAGAAAAATCTCTGGCATGAAATAAACTTGCCCCCCCCCAAAGAAAATAAAGAAAACATCTAACTCTAACCTACCTACTAGCAGTCATTAGGAATGCACCTGGAATGAAGAAGCAAGGAGGCACTGTTCCTAGATTGCCACTGCCATAAAATACATTGACTTGGATTAATAAAATTAATAAAATTGCTAATTGACTACATTTAGATAAGGATTTTTTATTTGTTCCCTAGCATCCATATTCATTCTGACTGTCGTCATTGCTATTACTGTTGCTGATGTTATTCTCTTCAAGTTGATTTCTAACAACTGCTTGGACAAGTCTCAGCAATTTTCTTTTTAGAAATGGTTTGTTTTTGCCTCTTCTCAAAGCTGAGAGAATGACTTTCACAAAATCACCAACTGTCTTTGTGCCTAAGGCAGAACTAAGACTCACAATCTCCTGGTTTCTAAACTAGTGCGATAACCACTAAACCAAACTTGCTTTCTTCATTCTTTTATTTAGAATTAAAATATAACAATGTTATTGCAGTGCTACAAGACTATTATACTTAATTAAGGTGAGCAACTGTCCTCCTTTAGGGAGGACAGTCCTCCTTTTGTGAATTCTGTCCTCCCTCGAAAAGTGTCCTCCTACATGCCCTCCTTTTCGATATTTGAAGACTAATCTGCAGGGTTTTTTTTTCTCATAGAGTGCTCAGAACGGCATTCCTGCACCTTTTTTTGATGTTTTTTTTCAACTTTTGCATGAGCTGTGCTACTCCCCCTATTGGCTTTCGAATGCCAATAGGAATTGCTGCTGAGCGCACCAAAACACCCGGCCGGCAAACTTGGCACATGTAAGTTGTCTGCAGCGAAGGCAAATTGGCAGGAACTTTGCACCCCTCCCTGCTATCCAACTACACCATCTCCTAATTAGTCCTGAAGATACCTGGAGGAGACTGGAGCGGCGACGCCACGGTAACTTTCTCTTGATCTTCGGCCCTGCTAGGGCAATAATGGCTGCGGGCGCAAGAGGCAGGGGCGGTGGGGCTGCTGTGGGCAGGGGTGTGAGGGGCGGCAGTGGCTGGCTGCCCCCAGTGCTATGGGAGCCGCGGGGCCTGCTCTACATGGGGCTGTGCAGGGTGGGCGGTGGTGCTGGCGGGGAGGCTGCAGGTGGGGTGTGTCGATGGTGGGCTGCCCCTTGGGGCCAGAGCCAGCACAACTGGTGCTTTGGGAGCCACGGGGCCTGCTCTACATGGCAGGGTAGCAGTGCTACACGGCGGCTGCAGGTGGGGGCACAGCATGTAAGCATAATTACAATATAAAATGTTATTGTTACAAATGTTTTTATTATGCATTTATCATATCATAGTGTATTCTGTATTATTGTTGCAATGAATGAAATGTTTCTTTTATTTACGATAATTTTTTCCTCAATTTATTTGTGTCCTCCTTTTCATTGTAAAAAAGTTGGTCACCTTAACTTAATGGGACTGCACAGTGCATCGGATATTGTTATGTCCTGGGCCTGCTGAATGACTCAGCAGGCTCAGGAGGCTGCAGAAGGCCCGGGCAGACCATGTAGTTGTCTGGGACCAGACAGGCTGTCTCCAGCCTTGTGAGCATGTGCAAGGTGCAGGACTAGCCTTGCATTGATAGGCTGATGCTGTCCCTGCAAAGGGAGTATAAAAGGGCCAGCGCCATTTTGTTTGCTGTTCTGTTCTGTTTGTGATCTCAATAAAGAAGTTGTGTTTTGTTACTCCTGCTTCGCTTTGATTTCTCTGATTCTAAAACAACAGATATAATCTCCAAAAGGTGTGAGACAACTATAGTACCAATCCATGACACCTTTAAGCAGCAGCATCTTTTTTCAAGATGCTGCTGCTGAAAGCATCTTGAACATCCCTTCCCCAGGTAACATGCTGCTCTTATCACAAAGGGCCAGGCTTTTCATGGAAATTCCTGGCCTTAGAGAACTGTAGTATGCTTCACTTTCTGATGGATATGGTTATCTTTGCTTGTTTTTCTTGGGTTTGCTATCTCCTTATAACATAATACAAACTTGCTTTCCCTGGGTAGTTTTGTTGGTGGACAGCTTGATATACAATAGTTCCATGACCTTGCTTTGTATTTCATTCTTGGCTCTTAATGAAGCCTCCAAAGTTTGATAATAGTTTGTTCAGTGTTATCTCTACCTTTGTCCCTATGGGAGGTGACAATTTTTTGTTTGTTAGGTTTTGGTATTTGGTTGTTTTTCTGGTTGTTTTTATTTGGATTTTTATTTAAGAATTTATAATAATGATGTTTTCCTTTGACTCCCCGTGTTCTGTTTATCAGAATCACTTTCCCCCTCTCTCTAGGATGAATAATACCCATTTTGAAATTCATCCTAAATTTATCCCATCACTATCAATATGTAATACAGGAGTGGATGCTGCTTCTCACTATATGCTTTATGTACAGTTGGGAGATATATATTGTGCATGGGCTATTGTATAAAAAAACATCCTTTTGAGATCCATCAGAGTTGCCTTTCCTGGTTGTGATTAGAAGACTCATTCCAACACCTCTACTTCTAACCAAGGAATATATTATGCTGAACTTACTGTAACACAAGGGGTTTTTTATATGTATTGTCAGTCAGTACAGTTTCAATAAATCAACCAGTATTGTTTACATATTTTGTATGTAAGTTGCTGGGAATAGTAAGCATATATATTATTCATATCTATTTCATAAACTTTGGGTAAATCTATAGCTAATATACAATTGGTGAAAAATGTCATTTGAAATAATTCCTGTATTTTATTTCATGAATGTTCTTCACTAGAGTGATTTAAAGTTTTGTCTACCCTAATCTCTCAAAGCTTTTCACAATCTTCAATAAAAGTAGCCAATAAGTTTTGATCCCAGAAGCTATTTAGTTCTACAGTCCTGTCTAATATAATTTCAACCATTCAGCTGAAAAGCAAGTCAGGCCTGTTATAATATGACAAGCTTATGGAAGAACCTTGTCAAAATTCTTTTCTTGGTAGGAATATTTATGGAGATGTTGGATGTTGTAAAGTCATGCAACAGTTCTAATATTTCTTAGCAGATGCTGTAGGAAAAAGTTGCTTAAGCAATATTGGAGGGTTAAACTGATGAATAATAACTATTCCTATGTAACTTTAATAGGAGGTTCAGCCTGGCCCTTAAAAGTCAATGGAAAAAACCAGACATGCTACTGTGTTAACAATCGTAAGGGAACCCTCCCACACACATTTCTATTAATTAAAGTAATAATTTTTGTTTTATTTTTCTCAAATGTCCCAACTGACAAAGAAAAAAACTCTTTGCTGATTCTTTAAAATAAATAAAAGTTAAAGTGCACCAGATTAATCACCATCTGTATAGCTTATTTGCAGAAGCACCGAATCAGTGTGCAAGCTTATACTAATCTTATCTTCATTTTCCCCATCTTCTATTAAATATATCCAGGAATAAATTTTTTTAAAAGAAAATGGGAATAGGGAGGTGACATAAATGGAATAAAATACTGTATTAGATACATAAGCTAATTCCACTGATTGAACATTTAAAACCCATTATCAATAACAGTGTTATTGAATTCACAATCTTGAAACAGGTTGAATCAAATTAGATACAAAGTCAGGTTGGGTCCAAGGCACACTAGAGTTAGCAAGAGCCTTTCCATTGACCTTTGTTAAGCCTAGTACAGCTTCAATAGTTTTAATGAGGTTAGAATTGCTGTAGAATTACTACATTCTCATTCATATGGATTAGTGCTGTTCTCTTACTAGACGTTCAGGGGTCTAATAGCTAAAGAGTGAGGGAGAGGAAGAGGGAGAGAGAGAGAAAGAAAGAGAGAGAGAGAACAAAAGATGGTGAAAACTTTTCACTGGACTTTTTGTTATATTAAAGCATATCCCAGTGGTGGCGAACCTATGGCACGGGTGCCAGAGGCGACACTCAGAGCCTTCTCTGTGGGCATGCACGCCATCCTAGGCCTTCAGCTGGGTTTTATAAAACCATTTCGCTTTAGGCCTCCGCTGCTGTGTACAAAAAAAAAAGGTTCAATCAATCAGTCAATTTCAACTTCTTGCAGAAAAAAAAGATCTTGCAAAGTTGGAATTAATTGATTGAACTTTTTAGTCCCACCCAGTCTGCCATTACCACTGTAGCCACGCCCACCCAATGGGCCACACCCACCCGGCACCCCACGATGCATAAGTGGGTTTTGGGTTGCAGTTTGGGCACTCGGTCTCTAAAAGGTTCACCATCACTGGCATATCCAATCCAGTTCCTTTCTGATATCCAGAACTTCACATCACAAGCATGTTGACTGGATCTGCTCATTATGTTCCACAAATTTTAGAGCATTAATTCAAAAGTAGTTAATTTGGGTGTTCAAATTTTACAAAATCCTACAGGCTGAATTAATCAGAAACATTACCTTAAAACTGGTTTTTCACCCAGAAGCCTTATTGGCAGCATCCACATTATTGATTACACCACAACATGCTTTTTTAGTCTTAATTGCTCTATTACTGTATCTTGTTCAGTGGTGCCTAACAAGACACAAAAGAATGAAGACTTAAAGTAATATATTTTCTTATGAAAGCCACTCATATACAATTAACTATGTAATAAAATAAAATATGTCCACTCTATCAGACAAGTGAGTCTAGTTGACACAAGCATTTCAATAAGAGGTTTTATGCATTTCTGTATTCTCTGTACTTCTTATATGCAAAAGGATTTTTCCATATATTAGTAGTAGTAGGTGATGCAAATCCAAAACATTAACTACCCAAAATTCAACTCTAACCAGTTCAGAAACTTTTGATTATTCATTTTAAGAATAAATAGCAATATTCAATTGGAATGTTGTTGTTGTTAGTTGCAAAGTCGTGTCTGACCCATTGCGACCTCATGGACAACGTTCCTCCAGGCCTTCCTGTCCTCTACTATCTTCTGGAGTCTATTTAAGCTCACACCTACTGCTTCAGTGACTCCATCCAGCCACCTCATTCTCTGTCGTCCCTTTCTTCTATTGCCCTCAATCTTTCCCAGCATTAGGTTCTTCTCCTTCCTTCCTTCTCATTAGTGGCCAAAGTACTTGAGTTTCAACTTCAGGATCTGGCCTTCTAAAGAGCAGTCAGGGTTGATCTCCTCTAGGACTGACCAGTCCAGGGGACTCGCAGGACTCTTCTCCAGCACCATAGTTCAAAGGCCCTAATTCTTTTGTGCTCAGCCTTTCTTATGGTCCAACTTTCACAACCATACATTGCAACTGGGAAAACCATGGCCTTGACTATACATACTTTTGTTGGCAAGGTGATGTCTCTGCTTTTTAGTATGCTGTCTAGATTTGCCATAGCTTTCCTCCCAGGAGCAAGCGTCTTTTAATTTCTTGGCTGCAGTCCCCATCTGTGGTGATCTTGGAGCCCAGGAAGATAAAATGTATCACTACCTCAATTTCTTCCCCATCTATTTGCCAGGAATTGAGAGGGCCGGATGCCATGATCTTGGTTTTCTTAATGTTGAGTTTCAAGCCAACTTTTGCACTCTCCTTCTTCACCTGCATCAAGAGGCTCTTTAGTTCCTCTTCACTAACAAAAATATACAGTAACATGGTTGCATAAGTATGTACACCCTTAATACTTTGTTGGAGTACCTTTTGATTTTATGATAGCATTGAGTCTTTTGGGGTAGGAGCCTATGAGCATGGCACATCTTGCCTTGGGAATCTTTGCCCATTTTTCCTTGCAAAAGTGCTCCAAATCTGTTAGATTGTGAGGGCATCTTCTGTGCCCAGCCCCCTTTAGGTGTTCAACAGGTTTGCAATTGGATTCAGGTCCAGGCTCTGGTTGAGCCATTCTAAAACTTTGATTTCCTTCTGGTGAAGGCATTCTTTTGTTGATCTGGAGGTGTGTGTTGTTGGGTTGAAAGGTGAAATTCCTCTTCCTCTTCATCTGCCTGTTTTTTCATTATTATGATCAGTGTCTCAGTGCTGTCTTTTAATCAAATCCTTTCTAGCTACTGTAGTACTTCCCAATGTCAGCCCCCTCAGCCAGCTGTTGATGGTATATCCCATTCAGGATCTTGTTTTGCCAGATGTCAGCAGTCTCTGATAAACCAGATAGGAAAAACAAATAAACTAAACTAATTATACATTATTGTAAGGCAACATTAACAGAACCTTGAAAGTCTGAAGGTACAAACATCTCATCATCACTTTTAACTATCTGATCAACTAGAACATGTCCTTCCCAATTTTCTTTCTCTGATCATTAATCCATTGTGAGCTTCTACCTCTCTTATCAAGTTGTTTGTTAGGTAGTATATCCTCCTTTCATCCCCCAAGGTCATCCACACATTACATTATGGCACTTCCTTTTTCCAGCTGGTGTATAGTCTCTGGCAGTGGTGGGATTCAAATATGTGAACAACTGGTTCTTTGTGTGGATGCCACTTCCAGAAGTCCATTCTGGGCTGGGCAACAAAAAATTAGCTACTGGTTCTGCCAAAGTGGTGCGAACCGGCTGAATCCCACCACTGGTCTCTGGGTTTTGGACTTGGGGTGGAAACCACCATACAATGTGAAGAGCTTCCAGGTCTTCATATCAGCAGCCTCCATGTTCTCCTTTGGCTAACTCACTATACCAGAGAGTATTTGATGACTGGCAAGGCATACAATGACATTGATCTTATTATTCTCATTGAGCAGGCTCTTAAAACCTACCTAATTATTTTTTTAAAATAAATATTTTATTAATTTTCTAGTTTTACAATCGTAAGTACTTAATAAATAATGTGCTGTCCTGGGTCCATTAGTAATTCAGTGGTACATATTAACTTCTTCAATCTAGGCCCAGTATTACACCATCCAATGCTTCCTCTCTTCTTCCAGTAGTACACATTTTCCCACATTAGGCAAATACAATTCTTATTGTTGTTAATATATATATATATATAGTTGAATATCAACATCTTTGTTACATTTTCCTAATAATATCAATAATGTTGGTTTAAAATATCTTTTCTAACCAAAATATATTTTAATTGCTTTTGCACTTAATATCCATTTGTTCAAATAATATCCTGTTTTTCCCACTTTTTAATTTTTTTAAAATTTCCCATCAGTGTTCAAAATGTCTCTATTGCTTATACTTTCTCATAATAAATTATATTTGGGTAACTAAAATCTTCCCTTATTCAAACCCTCTTAGCATTTTCATATTTCATAGCACCCGATGAAGTGGACAAGGCCATGGGAGCTGTGAGTTCCGCCACCTGTTTATTGGACCCGTGCCCCTCCTGGCTGGTTTCGGCCAGCAGGGAGGTGATGCGGGGCTGGGTTCAGGAGATTGTCAACGCTTCTTTGAGGGAGGTCGTGCCTCATCTTCATGGTGGGTGTCAGTTTGCTTCATGTATGGATTGGAGGGGTTTAAGGTGGCTGATGATGCAGCTGTAGTCTGGCTTCTGGTTTGTGGTCGTGCCTCATCATAGGTGTGGGTTTGGGTTTGCATTTTGCATGGATGTGTGGTGGTGACATCCTGTGTGGTTTTCGTGAGTGTGGGTCTGGTGTCATTCTTTGTGTTAGGGACTCGTTTGTCAATAAGAGCGGGTTTCCAAATGGCTGGTAGGTGGGAGGTATCATCTTGTTTGTTCATGCTGTGAGGGCGTTTTTCTATCTCGATGGCTTCTCTGATTATTCTGTTATTAAAGTGTTCAGTTTTGGTGACAGTTCTGGTCTTTTTGAAGTCAATTTCATGTCCTGTGGCTTTAAGGTGTTGGACCAGGGAAGAAGTTGGTTCCTCTTTTTTGACTGAGTTTTTGTGTTCTTCAATGTGTGCAGTTATTTTTCTGTTGGTTTGTCCGATGTATGTGGTGGGGCAAGCAGTACATGGAATTTTATATACTCCTTGATTTTCTAAATCAATTTTGTCTTTAGGGTTTCTTAGGATGGTGGATATTTTTCTGTTTGTACAGAATGCTGTCTTGATGTGATGTTTGTGGAGGATCTTGCTGATCCTGTCTGTAGTGCCTTTTATGTATGGGAGGAGGGCTTTGCCGTTTTCTTGTTCTCTGTCTTGAATTTTGGTGGTTTTTGGACTAAGTTTCTTTTTGGACTAAGTTGGAAATTTTATTTCTTTGGAATCCATTGGATGTTAGTACATTAGTGAGAGTGTGTAGTTTGGTTTTTAGGTGTTGTTCGTCAGCTAGGCATTTGGTTCTGGAGATGAGTGTCTTGGCTACGGAGTTGATCTGTGCTGGGTGGTGGTGTGAGAGTGCATGCAGATAGCGGTTTGTGTGTGTTTTCTTCTGGTAGATGGTGTGTCCTAGGGACCCATTGGATTTCTTGTAGACTAAGACATCCAGGAAGGGAAGTTGGTTATTAGGTTCTATTTCCATGGTGAACTGTATTTTGGGATGTAGGCTGTTGAGGTGTGTGAGGAAGTTGTCCAGTTTTTCTTTCCCATGTGGCCAGATTACGAAGGTGTCGTCTACGTATCTGAGCCAGAGTTTGGGTTTGTGATCAGATTTTTCTAGAGCTTGGGTTTCAAAGTGTTCCATGTAGAGGTTTGCAATGACAGGTGAGAGGGGTGATCCCATGGGTGCTCCTTCTATTTGTTTGTATTTTTGTCCATTATAGATGAAGTATGTGTTGGATAGGCAGTGGTTGGTCAGATCTAGGATGTGTTTTGGGGGTTATATTTGTTTTGGATAGCTGTTAAGGCTTCTTTGATTGGTACTTGGGTGAAGAGGGATATGACATCGAAGCTAACGAGTAAGTCGCTGGGCTGTAAGTTTTGTTTCTTTATGATCTCTATGAACCGGAATGAGTTTTTTTACGTGTGAGGTGATGGATTCTGCATAGGGCTGTAGTTGTTTGGCGAGAAATTTGGCTAGGTTTTGTAGAGGTGAGCCTATGGAGCTGACTATGGGTCTAAGTGGGGTTCCTTCTTTGTGTATTTTGGGGAGACCATAGAGCTTAGGGCATCTGGATGATTTCTCTCTGGGAATGATTCTTTGCTGGATCTCTTCGCTAATGGGGGAGGCTTTTATTTTGGATCTAGTGGTTTTTTCCAGGTAGGTGGTGGGATCTGTGTTTAGGGGTTTCTATGTGGAGTCTTGGAGTAGGTTGGTTAATTTGGTTTGGTAGTCAGATGTGTTCATGACCACCGTGGCGTTGCCCTTGTCTGCTGGTAGGATTATTATGCTGGTGTCTTCTTTCAGGTTAAGTAGTGCTGTCTGTTCCTCTTTGGGTAAGTTGCTTTTGGGTGACTTGCTGGTGCAGAGGATGTTGGTGATTTCATCGGGGTTTATTTTGATCAGGCTGGTTTCAACTCCACATATAATGGTTTCCGTGGGGATGTGTTTGGGAGCGACTGCAAAGTTGAATCCTTTGGAAAGGACATTGGTTTCGGCTTTGGTGAGGATCCTATCAACCCCGACGACGGTAACAGAATCAGACTAGAAATCACCAACATCCTCTGCACCAGATGTAAGGCGTGCCTTGCGATGTTATATCAAACGCATGGCGGCCTTTTGTAAGTCTGAAGCCCTGATTGTATCCTTTCAGCCTTCTTCTATGGGCCAAAAGGTGTCAGCCTCCACCATAGGTAGGTGGATCAGGGCTTGCATTGCAAGTGTGTACGTTTCACTTGCCCTGCCCGTTCCTAGTCATGTGACAGCTTACTCCACCCACAGTACTGGCACATTGGTGGCGTGGGAAACTCAAGCATCCATTGAGGATATTTGCAGCGCGGCGACATGGTCCTCGCCTTCCCCTTTCATTAGGCATTACCGTTTGGACAAATTTGCCTTGGCTGAGGCCGCCTTTGGTAGGTGTACTTTACAACAAATAGTGACACCATCAGGAGCACAGGCCCCAACTGCCTCGCACCCATAGGGACTCCAGGAGCTTTGGTACGTCCCATTGGTGGATTCTTCAGTCATCATGCTGGAGAAGGAGCATTGGCTTACCTGAATGCCTCTTCTCAGCATGATGATGAAGAATCCACACCCTCCCTTCTAGAGGTCAGTTAGGTCTGGGTTAGTTGCTTATTTTTCTCCTTGTACCTGTTTTGAGAATCATCACGTCGATCTGTTGTCATTGGCTACGCCGTCGATGAAACTGGGAGGTCCCAGGCAAGGAGGGGCGTGACAACTTGACAACTTAGTCTGATTGGGCAGGAGGACTGAAATAACCCATTGGTGGATTCTTCATCATCATGCTGAGAAGAGGCATTCAGGTAAGCCAACTCTCCTTATATTTATTTTTATTTTTTGGCCTGCCTTTTGATTCCAATTAACTTTTTCCATTGTGTGATGCTCTTATTTTTCTATCTTTGGGAATGCATAGAACTTTCTGCAGACACCAACATGTATATTAATTGATGACCACTGGATAGAATAGCAGGATACTATATATATCCTGCTATTATTAGATATTTTTTTGTCAGGCTGCAGCATGCACTGGACACGTTGACTCAGAAGAGCACTTCACATTCATGGCCACGAGTTCCTGACTTATATATATTCTTCTGTCAGATGATCCACTCAACCTTTACGTGGCCACAAATCAGATTCAGGGATAGATCCCAGCTTACCCATATTTTGTGGAATGCTATTTTATGCCAGCATCTTTCATTTATTTTATATTTGCCAGCTTACTAACCACTTACTATGAGAATGAGTTTGCTGCAAGATTTCAGAGTCAAAGATAGCACAATCTATATTAATGTTTAAGGAGATGTATAAACACTATAAATTTTTAACCCATAAAAACATCAACTTCCTCATTTTTACTTGTTGATTTGATCTTTTTATCAAGAAGACATTCAGATGCTCTTAAAAGTGCCTTGATATCATGCAGAGGAGTTAATCAAGAATACAAGAGTGGAAATACTATAACTTCTCAGGGATTTTATAACATTTTACTAAAGCTTTTCTGTAGCTTTCCAGTCCAAGTGAATGTTAGAAATAAATTATGGGAAAGAGGTAAAGAAAAAACAAACAAACAAGTAGGCTAGAGCCATTTGTAGACTGGAGAAAACAAAACAAACAAAAAAAACCCCATGTACCCCAATTTTAGACTGTGTCTTTTTAGTCATTTGGTTGTTTATAGGTTTATATGGACCCTTGTCAGCAAAGCTGTTTGAAAGCAGTTATACATATTTATATTTGCAAGGTGTACTATTGTTTTTGATTATATTTTAATAAAAGAAAAATGTGTATCTTACACATTTTTCTTTTAGCCACAAAAAATGAATCTAAATGATTAGAACACAGTATACAACTAACACAAGTTGTTCAAAGTCTGCGATTCTGTATAATGTTTAAGAAATTCTAGTGCTGATTAGCTGTTCTGAGAGAAAAAGCCCAACCTGTCTGGAAGGTATGAAGGGGAGAAATGCTGAGATTGCATATTTTCTATGGTTGCTTATATGAATAAGGACAGATTAACAGTATTAATTTACAAATGAAAGATAGGGGAACACTAGATCATGCAATCAGCATTTTCATTTTAATCCCCAGCTGGCCAGATTAAATATGCAGGTATAATTTTCTCTCTGATATTTTCACTAGGTGCCTCAGGAATGCTTTAAATCTCAAATGAGAATTCCTCTCTTTCTCAATTCAAATAGAGCCAAATTACCTAGTTTTTTCTCCAATTATCTATAACCTTTGTCTTACTCTCAAAATTTTTACTTTATCATCAACTTGTTTTATAAACATTTGTTTTACAGAATATTCTATATTTTAAACTTCTTTCATTTCCTCTTTCCTCTTAGCAAGTCTTTCATCTATTTTTTCTCAAAAGCTCTAAATTTACTCTCAAGTGACTCAGCCAATATACTTCCAAGTTGATCAAACATTTTCTGCAATAAATCTAATGAAATCATTATTATTTATTAAAATTGCTTTCTCTGTAGGCTGTTCCAGGGAATCTCTCCTCCCGTCCAATTATGTTGCTTTAATTTATTGCCACTATGTTAAAATTCCAAAAGAGAAAGTACACCAAACATGTGAACGCATGGCAATGAAGAAAAAGAGAAATACAAAATCCCCCCAGCCCCCTTCTTATTTTCCTGTGCTTTTAATAGTATAATTGCAGCCAAATATCACATCTATGGTTCATAATTACAGATAGCATTGCAGCATAGATCACATCTGGAAGATCAACACTGGACATTGAAATCTCTCCAGATAAAAGAAAGATCCTGAGATTACCTGCTTGTTCTCTAGGCAGCCATTCTTTGTGTATAAACTGGAGGAATTCCATCTGTGCTCATAGCCACAATGTAGCCTTTATGGACAATAAGTCTATGGACTACAAAACAAAAAGAAAATTTAAGGATTTAAAGAAAAAAATTATTTGGCAAAAAGCTTAACAAGATATGATTTAAGAAAATTTAAAATGGACAAAGTAAATAATTATTTTTAAAAATTTTTTTTTAAAACAAAAGTGTGTATAAGAGGTATCATTCTGACTCTTAAAGATCTTTAAAAGCCTTGATTTTATTTCTGACTATAAGGATAATCTTAAAAATAATTTTATATGCTTATAATTAATGTTGCTATATGTTTTTCAAAAACTGAAACCCTGAGTTTATGTATTATTTATCTTGTAAACAATTCCTCTTAAACAATGAATATGTTTCACTATATATGAACTAATAACAATTCTGCGTATTACAGACAAGAATCCTTGAGTATATTTCTATACTGGGTACATACTTAATATATGCTATCTAGCATAATATGACTGATACATGGAATTCCATTTTTGGGTCTGTCATTTCTCTAAATGTGTTTATAAGGTCGTTAAAAATGTTATTGTATAAAGACCAAATATGGGTATATTTTATCCAATGGATGACATCAGGACATGTGAAGCAAAAGACACTGGGTTCAAAATGATGACTCGGAGAATAAAGCTGTGTTCATTTTAATATGCATACAATCTGTGGCAAACACATTAAAAAAGAGGGGTTTAATAGCCAGGTTGCACCTTCTACTTTGTTGCCAATTATCTTTGATGTGGATGTTCCAGGTGATATATGGGAGAACTTCAGTTAGATGGTGGGGTCCTGGAACGTGTGCATGCAGCACATTATATAGCAGTTACGAAAACTGGAATAAAACATTCTGGTAATTCAGCTAACTAAATACAAGCGTAATAACAAAAATCTTTCCCATCAGTTGCACTTTAGGTGGTTTGGGTTTACAACCCATAAACCTGCTATCCATTATGCCCATAACTATATTTACTATGAATTCTAGAAACTTTAGTTTAGTATGTCTGAAGAATGTATGACTGAAAGAGACTGCTACAGTGTTATGCTTTGAAACATTAATTGTGGCAGATTTTTTTTTCAAATCATAGAATATGAAGCAATTTAACATATTACTAAGTATATAATTAACAAACCCTGCGTATGTTCATAGAAAACTAAGATTTATGAAATTATGCTCAGAAATAATTGGAAAAGTAGCAGCTTCTCAGACCTTTTTAATCACTTTGGGCCGCTTCTGCTGCTTGTGGCAGGAGGCCACGTGGCACTTCAGGCCATTTCAAGTAGCGGCGCGACAGGTGCAGGGTGTGGGAGGCCTGGCTGTGGTGGTCCCAAGGTAAGACATTCTCTGAAATTAAGACCTAGTGTGACCGGTTAGGGCACATAGGGTTGGCCTCCTACGAGTCCCGTCTATTAGGCAATGCCATCTGGCGGGGCCTAGGGCAAGGGCCTTCTCCGTTGCTGCCCCAGCCCTCTGGAACCAGCTTTCCAAGAGGTTCGCACTGTTTCCTCCCTCCTAGTTTTCCGGAAATTATTGAAGACTCATTTATGCCGACAAGCTTGGGGCGTATGAACTATACTCTGCCCCTGGGCCTAGGAAGGTGTCTCCATCAGTGACTGTGTACCGATTGTGATTGTATGCTGTATGAATGTGTTTTGGATTGAATGAATGTATTTGGATAGGATGGTTGATTGTTATTGTAATTTATTTTTTTATTGTATTATTGTTGTAAGCCGCCCTGGGTCCCAGGAGAAGGGCGGCATAGAAATTTAAATAAAGTCAAAGTTTTGGAGGCAAAAAAAAAAATATATAAGACCGGGTCTTAATTTCGGGGAAACACAGTATATACACATACATATATACTTAGAGAGAGGGGGAGAAGTAGGGACTCTATACATTAATTAATAATGTTGCTTCCTCCTTAATTAAGGAGAAACTTCTTAACATTGAGGACAATTAACCAGTGGAACAGCTTGTCTTCAGAAGTTGTGGGTGCTTAATCACTGGGGTTTTTAAAGAAGAGATTGGACAATCACTTGTCTGAAATGGTATAGAATCTGCTGTTTGAGCAGGGGCCTGGACTCCAAGATCCTTTCCAGCTCTATTCTGATTCTGATTCTGATAGTCATAGGATACTAAATAAGTATTCAACATAAATCATACTACGATACTAAATAAAACAATATAAATCATAAGATACAAGCAACAAAGTTATAGTCATAAGAAGATAAGGAAATAGGTAATAGGAAAGATGAGAATAATAATAATAGTAATACAGCCCTATTAGATAGTTTGAAAGTGTTGTAGGAATTAGTTGTTAAGCAGAGTGATGGCATGGGGAAAAAAAAACCTGTCCTTATGGCTAGTTGTTCTGGTGTGTAATGCCCTATATAGCATCATCTTAAAATAGTTTATGTCCAGGATGTGAGGGGTCTGTAAATATTTTCACAGCCCTCTTTCTAGCTCATGCAGTATATAGGTCCCCAGTGGAAGGCAGGCTGGTAGCAATAGTTTTTTCTGCACTTCTAACTATCTGTTGAAGTCTGGGTCTGTCTTATTTGGTTGCAGTGTCAAACAAAATATTTTAGCTTTCTTTAAAAGCAAACAAGACTTTTCCATCTGAAAAGGGAATAATTGTGTTGATTTATTCAGGACTATAAGTTTATCAAAAAGAGTTACAACATGTTTAATTATGCCAAGATACTACACTATACTTTGTTTATGCACACAAAAAAAAAATTTTTATGCAACAGAAGCACAGAAAATGCTGCAGCCTGGAACATTTTCGAACAGCTTCTATTAATTTTTAGATCACAACAGGACCATACGTGTGAAGAAAATATAATCATATTACTAAATGTTAACATAGATTTGTCATGAATTAGCTTCACCAGACAAATATTATTTCATTTTTTGATAATCTAACTCCCTTAGTAAATTGTGAGATGGTTGTAGATGTCATATATCTTAATTTCGGCAAAGCATTTGACAAAGTACCCATGACATTTTGATTAGTTAAGTGTGGAGGGAATGCTTATTGGATTTAGAGATGATACAAAATTGGACAGAATAGCTAATATCCTAGAAGGCAGGAACATAATTTAAAGTGATTTTGGTAAGTTAGATAAAAGTAATGGAAATAACAGAATGAAAATTAACAGAGACAAATAGAACTTCTTCACTTAGAAAACATAAAGCAGATACAATATGTGGTAGTTTAGGCTTGTCAACAATGTTCTGAAAAAAGATTTTAGAATAATTGTTGATTTCATGTTGATAATAAATGAGGGATAGGCTCATCAACAAAATAGGCTAAAAAAGTCTTTCCATGAGTTGGGATTCCTGTGTCGTATTTCCAACCATGTGGAGCCCTTATAGGGACAGGGTCTACTTTTGTCTGAGTGATCTAAGGGATATGAGGCCAGCATCATGTTGGAAGCATGCTTTAGTATTTTATATTTATGATCTGAATTTATTAAAAGGCTGTTGTATAAATCATTCTTTAGGGTTTCTGCGCAAATAATAGCCTTCCATGTTAAAAATCTTCTAGGACTATCATTGTGTCCAGACTGAGCAACTAGTACAAAATCATTGTGAGATCAAGATATATTTGTTTATATGTACTTTATATTAACAATGACCACAAAGCTGAAGGTAAAAGTTTCCCCTGTCCAGTCATGTCCAAGGGATGGTGCTCATCTCCATTTCTTAGCCAAAGGAGCCAGCACTGTGATTTCTGTAGTCATATGGCCAGCATGACTATATGCCAAGGCACATGGAACCCTGTTACCTTCCCACTGAAGTGGTACCTATTTATCTACTTGCATTTGCATACTTTCAAATTGCTAGGTGGGCAGGAGCTGGGGCAAGAACAGGAGCTCACCCCGCCTTGCAGTGTTTGGGTCTTGAACCTGGGCTGTCAGCTTTCCAGCTGATAAGTTCAGTGTCTTTAACTGCTGAGCCACCACACATTCACAGTGACCATATGCATTTATTATAAAGAACAGTTCTTTATTTCAGAACACTGTCCTTCAGACTTATTTAATTACTTATTCTCTGGATTTTGCTCTTCAATTTTCTTTTGTAAAGCAAAGTTTTAAACATATTGTTTAATCCTTGTGAACCTCTTTCAGCTTTGTCCTTATTTTTTTCTAAGAAAATATGGTTGCTGAAAGTTATCCATTCAGATGTAGATTTTATGTAAGGAGTCAGCAGCATAGCAGCCATGAGCATTATGATAATTTAGGTAGTTGAAGCAGTTTTCATATTTGAAATTTCACAAGATTATCAAATAATGCAAGAATATATGAGATTTCAGTGCTTTTATATAAAATTCTAGAATAACCCAGAGTGATTGTGAAAAGCCTCATAAGACTTAATGCTCCCAAGAGATGTTGGCATTTAAAAAAAAAAAAGATGTTTGCTTTTTTGAAATGGAAGCATGCTCCGGATTTCGCCACCTGAAAAGTTTGCCAACTTCTGTTGTCTATTTGTTCAGTATAGCATTTGCATGTTATATTCCCCCCCCTAAATGTATATGTTGGCTCTCAATGGATTCTAATCCATTACAATATTTGGAACATTTTATTCTAACCACCCAATTTACAGTACAAAGCATTCTTGGCTCTGGAGTTTTAGGGGGTTCAACATATTTAATGCTTTGTATTTGCGATGCCCCCTGCTTTTCTCTTCCTCTTCTTTTTGTGGAATGTGTTGGACAGAATATACATACAAAGGGTATGATATTAGAAGAGGCATGAAGTGATGTGAGTGGCATAAAATAGTGGGTAGTGAAGTCCTGTACAATTCACTGAACAACAAGGTCAATTGCTCTGTATTTCCTTCTGGTTTAGCTCAGCTGGAGTGAAAAAGTCATAATGCCTCTCTGGCATTTCTGCAGCAATTTAATGAAAAATGATCATAGGCTTAAATAATCAATTTACCAAAATCCGATTGAGTAAACACAAAAGCAAAACACATTACTTGTTGAGAAAATATAGGAGAATAGCAAGGTTACATGATGTTTAAGTAAGAGAAAATCTTGATTAAACAGTAATCTTTTAAATTCTCAGATGAATGGGGAGATGCAGTTTTATACAGTCTCCACTGTTATAGAAAAAAATGTTTTATGTGTGTTTGTTACCAGTATTTATATTCCAGTCATTCCTCTCATGGGAATATAGTATACAGTTGAAAATGGTGGAAATCCTCCTTGTATAGATGTGGAACTTTTGACTATTTCTCAGGCATGTTTTTTTGTTGTTGCATTATGCTGGTTATATCATGGTTATGCTATTTTGGTATCATTTGTAAGCATGCTGGCTGGGAAATTAGGAGTGTCTACATATCTTACAATTGTCAATTTGAAAAAATAATGTTCACAGCCCTTTTTAAATTTCATCTCTTCAAATAATTGCATTGTCAGCAAACTTTAGTATCCATATACCAATTCATTTATGAACATTCATAAAAGCCTCAGGATAGTACCGTGTTTCCCTGAAAATAAGACCCACTCAGAAAATAAGCCCTAGCCTGATTTTTAGGGTGTGCCTAATATAAGCCCTACCCCAAAAATAACCCTGGTTGTGGGTGTGGCCAGAACAGGAGGGGCGAGTGCATGGGGGGCAATGATGTCCAGCAGCAGCCGCAGCCCACATAGCACAGGTAAGTCTGAGCATGGAGGCAGAAGTGGGGGGCAGGCAGGCAATCCAGATGCATTATGAAGCCGTCTGGCTAGTAGGAGGCTCACACAGTGGCACCAGCAGCAGGCAGAGGCATGGGGGCAGGCAATCCAGATGTGCTATGCAGCTGTCTGGCTCATGGGAAGCTTGAAGGAGGCTCACACGGCGACCCCAGCAGCAGGCAGAAGCAGAGGCATGGAGGGAGGCAGGCAATCCGGATGCACTGTGCAGCTGCCTGGCTTGCGGGAGGCCCATGTGGTGGCACTGGCAGCAGGCAGAAGAAGAGGCATAGGGGGAGGCAGGCGATCATGATGCGCCACCCACTCCATCCCACCATATTTTGACCTGCCTATGGCCATGCTGGGGCAGGTGGCTGTGTGGTGCATTGGGATTGCCTGCTGTGCCTCTGCCTCCTCCCACTACCAGTGCCTCCACGCTTGGACTTACCTATGCTGTGCCAAGGGGCCACTGGGCTGTTGCTGCTGCCAGACACAGTCAGCCTCCGCATGCTTGCTGCCTCTTATGCATGTGCCAGAGGGTGGGGTGCCCAGCTGGGCTGATCACCCTGATACCATGTTTCCCTGAAAATAAGCCCTAGTGTATCTTTTGTGCCAATATATATATATATAAGATTGGATCTTATTTTGGGGGAAACACTGTACTACTACTACTACTACTACTACTACTACTACTACTAATAATAATAATAATAATAATAATAATAATAATAATAATAATAATAATAATAATAAAGTTGGAAGGGACCTTGGAGGTCATCGAGTCCAACCCCCTTAGATAAGAGAATGATATTACTGTTTAATTTAATTTAATTTAATTTTTCGGACTTATATGCTGCTCCTCTCCTAAGACTCGGAGCGGCTTACAACATAAACAAAACAGTACTTCAAAACTAAGTCCAAATCTAAAAATCATTAAAAAATGCAACCCCAGACGCATTCATCATTCACTCAACATTCCACAGTCAACCCCAGGCCTGCCGGCAAAGACAGGTCTTAAGATTCCTCCGGAAGGCCGGGAGAGTGGGGGAAGCACGGACTTCAGGAGGCAGTTGGTTCCAGAGGGTGGGCGCCACAACAGAGAAGGCCCTCCCCCTAGGACCCGCCAGATGGTATTGTTTCACTGACGGGACCCGGAGAAGGCCGACCCTGTGCGCTCTCACCAGTTGAAGGGAAGTATGTGCTAAAATTAACATTTGATTGTACTGTATATTTTAATTTGATTCCCTATGCCCTAAGACTACTGAAAAATATTTGGTAAAGTTCTTCTGAGAGTAGTTATGTTTCAGATTGGATAGTTCTCATGTTTAAAAATAGAAATTGCATACATTGGAACAAGTGTATGTATTAATTTATCTGGGTTTTGGATTCCATTTAAAAGGATAAAGAGAAGATTTCAAGGAAAATAAATCACAGAACTTGCAGATCTCTGAATGTTGTTTTTTTTTTCAAACAGAAGTCTGCTTTGGAAATAGAACAGAAAAAAAATACTGATTTGACTGAATGTGAAAGTGACATGGACCACATTAGACAATTGGTAATATTAAAATCTCTTGGCAAAATACAGATTTTGATAATTGCCCAAAGGGAAAAACAGAAAATGTCAGCCCCTTTGCATCAAGGACATTGTGGCATCCCCATCAACTATACATAGATAAATATGTACATTCCTTGTTTTGAAAAGTTGCTTGTACCTCGTTTATAAATACACACATGCATAAAGAGATTTCTATAATGAAAGTAAATACCACCCAATCCATTGTATTACTACCAGTATAATCATATGCATTTCATACAAAAGTTCATTCAGTGGAATTCTTTGTGTAACAGCAAATAGTATTCCTATGTAAATTATATCACTTTAAGCAATACCTATTTTACATTCATACATAAATACATTACAAATATAATAGCCTTGTGATGAGGCAAACAAATTTCATAAATAAAATGAAATAAATAAATGCTTTACCTTCATTGTATCTACAATGTGTTATTCCTATGAGATACCATTTTGTTTATCTATATCAATGGTGGCAAACCTATGGCATGGGTTGTCCCAGTCCTAGGCCTTCAGCTGGGTTTTATAAAACCTTTTCACTTTAGGCCTCCACTGCCATGTGCAAAAAAAAAAAGTTTCAATCAGTCAATTTCAACTTCTCACGGGAAAACAAAAGTTCTTGCAAAGTTGGAATTGATTGACTGAACTTTTTAGTCCCACCCAGTCTGCCATTACCACGGCAGCCATGCCCACCCAATTGGCCACACCCAGCCAATGGGCCACACTCATCCAGCACTCGACGATGTATAAGTGGGTTTTGGGTTGCGGTTTGGGCACTCAGTCTCTAAAAGGTTTGCCATCACTGATCTATATGGTACTCAGTACTAGATGAATTAAACTGATGCACTTCCAAGTTCTACTCCACATCAATTTTTATTTTAGGAGAAACACATAATGTACAAATTCGTATGTTTATAGGTATGTACATTTGTAGGTAAAACATACAATTCTTATATATTTTGTTGTATTGCCATCTGCACAATCTGCTTCTTCCCAACTTTTTCTTTTTTGCTATCTATATTTTAATTGAAGGAATTTCTTTATCTGTCTATGTAATACCTTCATGGATTACTGCCTTGTTGTGGCAAAGGGGCTTGCGTAACTCAATGAAGCTCTGAGGTATGCCATGCAGGGTCACCCAAGATGGACAGGTCATAGCAGAGAGTTCTGACAAAATGTGATCCATTGGAGAAGGAAATGGCAACCCACTCCAGTATCTTTGCCATGAAAACCCCATGGACAGTACCAAAAGGCAAAAAGATATGACGCTGAAAGATGAGCCCCTCAGGTCGGAAGGTGTCCAATATGCTACTGGGGAAGAGCAGAGGGCTAGTACTAGTAGTGCCAGAAAGAGTGAAGCGACTGGCCCAAAGCTGAAAGGACGCTCAGCTGTGGATGCATCTGGTGGTGAAAGGAAAGTCTGATGCTATAAAGATCTTTTCTCCATAGGAACCTGGAATGTAAGATCAAGTTGGATGTGGTCAAACAAGAGATGACAAGACTGAACATCGACATCTTAGGAATCAGCAGGGCTTTTTTTCTCATAGAACGCCCAGAACGGAGTTCCGGCACCTTTTTTGGATGGAACCTTGTAGAGTAGGCAAGGCGGGTTGTATGACATGTGTGAGTTCCGGCCCCCCTTTTTTTTTTATAAAAAAAAAGCACTCGGAATCAGCAAACTAAAATGGACAGGAATGGGTGAATTTAATTCAGAGGACCATCAGATATACTACTGTGGGCAAGAATCCCTCAGAAGAAATGGAGTAGCCTTCATAGTCAATAAAAGAGTAGGAAAAACAATACTGGGATACAATCCCCAAAATGACAGAATGATCTCAGTGCGAATCCAAGGCAAACCATTCAACATCACAGTAGTCCAAGTCTATGCCCCAACCACTGGTGCTGAAGAGGATGAAATTGACCGGTTCTATGAAACCCTACAGCATCTTATAGAATCAACACCAAAAATGATGTCCTTATCATAATGGGGGATTAGAATGCTAAAGTAGGAAGCCAAAAGATAACCGGAATAACAGGCAAGTTTGGCCTTTGGGCACAAAATGAAGCAGGGCACAGGCTGATAGAATTTTGTCAAGAGAATACCATGGTCATAGCAAACACTCTTTTCCAAGAACTCAAGAGATGGCTCTACACATGGACATCACCAGACGGTCAACACAGAAATCAGATTGGCCATGTGCTCTGCAGCCAAAGATGGAGAAGCTCTATACAGTCAGTAAAAACAAGACCAGGAGCTGAGTGTGGCTCAGATCATGAGCTTCTCGTTGCAAAATTTAGGCTTAAATTGAAGAAAGTAGGGAAAAACACTAGGCCACTCAGGTATGAACTAAATCATATCCCTGATGAATATACAGTAGAGGTAACAAATAGATTTAAGGAATTAGATCTGATAGACAGAGTGCCTGAAGAACTATGGATGGAGGTTCGTAACATTGTACAAGAGGTAGCAACTAAAATCATCCCAAAGAAAAAGAAATGCAAGAAAGCAAAATGGCTGTCTGAGGAAGCTTTGCAAATAGCTAAGGAAAGGAGGGAAGTGAAAGGCAAGGGAGAAAGAGATACACCCAATTGAATGCAGAATTCCAGAGAACAGCTAGAAGAGATAAGAATGCCCTCTTAAATAAACAGTGCAAAGAAATAGAAGAAAACAATAGAATAGGGAGAACGAGAGATCTCTTCAAGAAAATTGGAGATATGAAGGGAACATTTCATGCAAAGATGGGCATGATAAAGGATCATAATGGCAGGGACCTAACAAAGGCAGAAGAGATTAAGAAGAGGTGGCAAAATTACACAGAAGAACTATACAAGAATGAGCTTAGCATCCCTGATAACCACGATAGGGTGGTCACTGACCTCGAGCCAGACATCCTAGAATGTGAAGTGAAATGAGCCTTAAGAAAGCTGAGCAACAACAAAGCTAGTGGAGGTGACAGTATTCCAGCTGAGCTATTCAAAATCTTAAAAGACAATGCAATAAAAGTGCTACACTCAACTTGCCAGCAAATTTGGAAAATTCAACAGTGGCCATAGGATTGGAAAAGGTCAGTTTACATTCCAATTCCAAAGAAAGGCAATGCCAAAGAATATTCAAACTATCGCACCATTGCACTTATTTCACATGCAAGTAAAGTTATGCTTAAAATCATACAAGCTAGACTCCAGCAGTATGTGGATCGAGAACTTCCAGAAGTACAGGCAGGATTTCAAAGAGGCAGAGGAACTAGAGATCAAATTGCCAACAAACGCTGGATCATGGATAAAGCTAGGGAGTTCCAGAAAAACATCTACTTTTGCTTCATTGACTATGCTAAAGCCTTTGATTGTGTGGATCACAACAAATTGTGGCAAGTTCTTAAAGAGATGGGAGTACCATACCATCTTCTTTGTCTCTTGAGAAACCTGTATGCAGGTCGAGAAACAACAGTGAGAACTGAACACGGAACCACTGAATGGTTCAAAATTGGGAAAGGAGTCCAGCAAGGCTGTATTCTGTCACCCTGCCTATTTAACTTATATGCAGAGCACATCATGAGAAAGGCAGGGCTAGATGAATCACAGGTTGGAATTAAGATTGCCGGGAGAAATATCAACAACCTAAGATATGCAGATGATACCACTCCAATGGTAGAAAGTGAAGAGGAACTAAAGAGCCTCTTGATGCGGGTAAAGAAGGAGAGTGCAAAGTTGGCTTGAAACTCAACATTAAGAAAACCAAGATCATGGCATCCAGCCCTCTCAATTCTTGGCAAATAGATGGGGAAGAAATGGAGGTGGTGACAGATTTTATCTTCCTGGTGTCAGAGCCTAAGAGGCCCCAGCTGTCTGGACAGGTAGAGGTGGTTGCTACATACCCGTTTCACAGTCTGCTCTGCTGCTCATCGTGCCTTGCTGCTGCAGGTTCCAGGCAAACGCCGACATCCTCTCGGGCATGATGACGTCATCACAAGGCAACTTGCAGGTCTTCTGGTTCAGAGGGCCTGGTAATGCCAGCAGAGGGCACCTAAGCTCTGGCAGCTAACCATCGAGTCCCGAATGCCCAGGGGAACAGCAGTCAAGCCTCTTCGGGTCCAACAACATGCAAGTGGTGGGGCCTTTGAATGATTCCCGGACTGGCTTTGTGTTCCCAGGAATGTATGGCATGCAGGAAGGCATAGAAGAGCAGGGATCACAGACTTTGTTAAACCATGACTGTGGCTTGATGGGTGGGGCTGGGCCGGTCGTGGGTGGGGTTTGGTGTTTAGAGTATAAGAGCAGCTGGAAGCAAACTATTCTCAGTGCTAACTTTTTTTCCATTTGGCGAATAAAGCAAATGGTTGTTTGTCATTCCTGGTTTATGGTTTGTTCCCGGAGCTCAAGCAGGACGGCATAACAGTAAGTTAGCACTCACCCTATATTTGTTACCTCCAGCATTTGGCACTGGTAGTGGAACAGAATGGCAGAGGGGACGCAAGAAGAGTCCCTGGAAGCAATAGGGCAAGCAGATGTCCCAGTAGCAGTGGAGGGAGGAGAGGCCCAGCAGGTGGTATGGCCAAAGGAGAAGAAGCAGAAGCCTGTGGGTCCAGGTACTGGGGCCCAACAACCGGTATCCACAGCTTTGTCGGGGGAGTGGTGGCTAAGTCCTGCCTTGCACCACCCTGAAGCAGGTATACAGCATGCAGTGGGGGAA
Source organism: Bothrops alternatus (assembly GCA_034064705.1). NCBI lineage: Eukaryota > Metazoa > Chordata > Lepidosauria > Squamata > Viperidae > Bothrops > Bothrops alternatus. Next base: position 14,032,181 of record JARGCV010000124.1, on the reverse strand, counting down.
TTGCCTCGATTTAGTGCCTGGAGAGAAAGAAGAGTGACAGGGGACGAGGATGAAGAATGGAGCTATTCCACCACTCCAGGACAATATATATTGGATGCTTTACGAGACCAGTTTGGTGAAACTGGCTACCTTGCACCGCCACCCCCCCAGTCCCGTGTTATGTCGGGGTTGGGGCAGCCATCTGAGGTCTCCAGGTTTCATCTGGCAAGCCCAAAGCTCAGACTGATGCCAAGCAGCCATCCTTCCATGGCAGGCACTTCTGCAGGACGAAGCCAGGTGGAGCAGCCCCGGCACCGACAGGTGGGTAGGCAGAGCAGAGCTTCGGCTGAAACCCCTTCCAGACAACTGGGTGATCCAGGGCCAGGGGCAATGAGGCCAGATGGTCGAAGTATTGTAGCTCTGATTGGGTCTCAGTATGGAGTGCAGGCACCAGCACCTTGGCCTCAGGCAGTTGTGTGGAATCCACCACCCATTACAGTGACCTTCGACGGTGATCCAGACTGTTTGGCTATATTTATGAGCCATATCCTGAACCATTTGGACCACTTTACCACACTATATCCCTCTAATTGGGCAATGGTGGTGGCGGTGACAGCAAGTCTGCAGGGGAGGCAGCGGCTTGGGCAGCTGACCTCTATAGCGACCATGCTAGGGAGCTGACCAACATTGGATTGTTTATTTATTTATTTATTTATTTATTTATTTATTTATTTTATTCGGGCTTGTATGCCGCTCCTCTCCGGAGACTCGGAGCGGCTAACAACATGTATATAGAACATCAAATTTCAATACAAGTCCTAACAAAAATATCTAAAAACAAAACTAACACCCACTCATGTTCACCATTCAATCCACAATCATCCCCAGGCTTGCCGGCAGAGGTAAGTTTTAAGGTTTTTACGGAAGGCCAGGAGTGTGGGAGAAACGCGGACTTCAGGAGGCAGTTGGTTCCAGAGGGCAGGCGCCACAACAGAGAAAGCCCTCCCCCTAGGGCCCGCCAGCCGACATTGTTTCGCTGACGGGACCCGGAGGAGGCCAACCCTGTATGCTCTCACCAGTTGTAGGGAAGTATGTGGCAGAAGACGGTCCCGTAAGTATCCTGGTCCCATGCCATGAAGGGCTTTATAGGTAATAACCAACACTTTGAATTGCACTCGGAGACCAATAGGCAGCCAATGCAGTATGCGGAGAGTTGACGAAATGTGGGCATGATGGGGCAGGCCCACAACCGCTCGCGGAGCTGCATTCTGCACTAATTGTAGTCTCCGAACACTCTTCAAGGGTAGCCCCATGTAGAGAGCATTGCAGTAGTCGATCCTCGAGGTGACAAGGGCATGTGTGACTGTGAGGAGGGACTCCCGATCCAAGTAAGGGTGCAACTGGTGCACCAGGCGAACCTGGGCAAATGCCCCCCTCACCACAGCCGACAAGTGATGATCCAATGTCAGCTGTGGATTGGGGAGGACTCCCAAGTTGCGGACCTTCTCCGAGGGGACTATAGATTCACCCCCCAGGGTAATGGAAGGACAGATTGAAATGTCCTTGGGAGGCATCACCCACAGCCACTCTGTCTTGTCAGGGTTGAGCCTTAATCTGTTAGCGCTCATCCAGACCTTCACAGCCTCCAGACACCGGCACATCACCTCAATCGCTTCACTGATATGGCCAGGAGTGGAAATGTACAGCTGAGTATCATCAGTGTACTGATGGTATCTCACTCCATGCCGGTGGATGATCTCACCCAGTGGCTTCATGTAGATGTTAAAAAGTAGGGGGGAGAGAACCGACCCCTGAGGCACCCCACATGGGAGTAACCTAGAGGTGGACCTCTGACCCCCACAAACACCGACTACGACCTACCAGAGAGATAGGAGGACAACCACCACAACACGGTGCCCCCCACTCCCAAACCCCACAGCCGGCGCAGAAGGATACCATGGTCGATGGTATCGAACGCTGCTGAGAGGTCAAGAAGCACCAGGAAAGAGGACTGGCCTCTATCCTGGGCCTGCCAGAGATCATCCATCAGAGCAACCAAAGCAGTTTCGGTGGAGTATCTGGGCCTGAACCCAGACTGCAGAGGGCCCAGATAATCGGCTTCCTCTGGAGCTGGAGTGCCACCACCTTCTCAACAACTTTCCCCACAAAGGGGAGGTTTGAGACCGGACGATAGTTGGTCAAAATTGCTGGATCCAGGGAAGGCTTCTTGAGGAGGGGGCGCACAAGTGCCTCCTTTAAAGGAGCCGGGAAGGACCCCTCCCTCAAAGATGTGTTGACAATCTCCTGGATCCAGGTACGTGTCACCTCCCTACTGGCAGAAACCAGCCAGGAGGGACACAGGTCCAACAAACAGGTGGCAGAACTCACCGCTCCAATGGCCCTGTCCATTTCTGGATGCCCTGAGAACAAGGATTGAGGATCCCTCCCGGGTACAAAGGGCGGAGGTAGAATTGATGGGCGTACGGCAACGGGGTAGGCCAGCTAGGGAATATGTAAGGGAGTTCCAACGGGCAGCTGGAAGGCTTCATTCGTGGCCAGAGCGTCTTCTTATCCATCAATTCCAGACTGGTCTCGACAAAGAACTGCGTCGAGTGTGTGTGGTGAGGGGAATTCCAGGAAGACTTACCAAATGGTTCTGGGCAGTGATAGAACTGGATGCCTGTTTGCGGGAATTTCAGCAAACACCGGACAAACTACCAAATTCCCGGTGGAGTGGGGAGCAGCCAAGGGATGTCAGCGGACCAACCACTATACCTGGTCCACGGCCCCGGCCGAATCTTCACTGTTTTAGGTGTAACCGGCCAGGCCACCGGGTAGCCGAATGTCCGCTCCCAGCAGTGGCTGGTGTACCAACTGCTACTGGTAAGCCAGGGTCAATGCTGAAGACGACAACAGAGAGGTCTAGGGCTGTCCACCAAACAGATGGTGGCCCTTCCCGAATGTCCCCAGGTGACCAGGCACCAATTCTGCAGGAGTATAATGATGACGATCCAACTGAGGATCCCATGGTAAGTCAACCCATAGTGCCTTTTGCCATACCAATTACATTGACGAGCCCACTTACAGGACAGTCTCATGAATACCAGGCCCTGATCGATACGGGTTGTATCCGTTGCTTAGTCAGTAGGGAGGTAGTGGAGAAGGTGGGCATTAGAGTATCCCGGTTGGTGTCTCCAATCCGGTTTGAACAGGTAGATGGGTCCCTATTGGGTGGGGCTCCTGCAACTTTAGTCACGGAACCGGTGAGGATGGATATGGGCAACCACTGGGAAACCCTACAGCATATAGTAGTCCCATCTATGACCGAGGCTTTTATTTTAGGTTTAGCTTGGCTGGATAAGTGGACTCCAACTATGTGGTGGGCTGAGGGATGTCATCATATGCGACTTGGAGTAGGTCCACAACCACCCCAACCAAGGGAGCAGGAGGTGGAGAAGGACAAAGGTCAAGGCAGCACAGGAGGGTGGTGACCTTGGTTTTCCAACAGTATATAACGATCTGGCTGCTGTTTTCAATGAACGGGAGTGTGACAGCCTGCCGCCTCATCAACCAACTGATTGTGCGATTTAGATACTCCCAGGGGCTACGTTGCTGAAGCCAAGGATGTACCCCATGACGCCGTTAGAGTTACAAGAGTTGAGGCAGTATATTGACAAGAACCTATCGCGGGATTTCATACAACCAGCTCATTCCTGGATAGCAGCACCAGTATTGTTCCAGGGGAAGAAGGATGGGGGCCTATGGCTTTGTGTTGACTTCCGCAAAATTAACGTGGTGTGCGTAGAGCACATGTACCCCTACCACTTATGAAGGACCTCTTAGCCCATTTGGGTAAAGGGAAGAGCTTTACAAAATTGGATCTCCATGAGGCTTATTACAGGGTTAGAATTAGGCGAGGGGATGAGTGGAAGACAGCTTTTAATTGTCCATTGGGCAGTTATCAATTCAGAGTGATGCTGTTTGGTATACAGGGAGCTCCCGCAGTTTTCATGCAGCTCATTAATGGAGTTTTACATGAGCATTTGTACCGCGGGGTGCTCGTATATCTGGATGATATTCTTTTTTTTAAAGGTATTTTTATTAATTTTTACAAAATTTTTAACAAAAGATAAAATAATAATTCAACTGTAAACAATCATGTACATATACAATTACCAAACAATCAAACAAAACTGCTCGGTACCCCCTCCCCACCACATCCTCCTAAAACAAAACTAACCCCCTCTTCTTCCCCTCTAACAACCTACTTACACCTTTCTCTACTTCCATCCCCTCCTCCCACCTCCATCCTGACCTCTCCCTCATACCCTCTTCCTACTTGCCTAGCCTTCACTCCTCCTTCTTCTTCCAACCAATGTGGTGCCCAGAGGCCACCCGAGCAACCCCTTGCTACCTAAAAAGAAAAAAGAAAATATCCCCAAAACAGTTGAAAAAACATAAGATAACAATTATTAAAACCCTCCCACCTCCCCCCCAGGCTTCCCAGAGTGAATACAGGGTAAAAACGCAAGAAACCCCGCTAAACTACTTATACATAATTATTTAACTATAAAACAAATATAATTCCTTCAATTGATATTTCTTCTGTGTATAATCTATCCATTTTTCCACTCCATGGTTTGAAAGTGCCTAACTTTAAGCTATATTACCATGCAGCAGTTCTAGTAGCAATAAGTGATTGGATTAATTTAACTAATGAAAGAATATTGAATATAGAAGGGTACGGACTATTGTATGGGTTTCATGCATATTTAGTTTATGATAAAAAGTTGGATAGGGGTTTTAAAGAACATTTATTGAGAAATTCACTGTTGCGTGTCTGGAAAAAGTATTCTTATAAGTTAAATGGTAAAATTCCTTTATGGACAGTCCCCAGGCATGCAATAGAGAGTATGAATAGACAACAAATTCAGGATGTGGTGCCCTATGAGAAGCTTTTAATTAAAGAAGGGAATAGTTTAGAACTGAAATCACTAGATAGGTTAAGGGAAGAAGGAATAGCCCATAATTGGTATTCACATATACAATTTCAGGCTAGATGGCAAAAAGATGTTAAGATGGGTTTTTCTTTAAAGGATGGAAAATTAATCCAACAAGTTAGAGATCAAAGAATTATGCATATTAAAAGATTATACGATGTTTTAATTGAAATTGATTCTGGAAATGAATTAGTTAAAGATTGTATGATTAAATGGGAATGTAATTTTGGACATCCAATTATGATGGAAACTTGGAAAAGGATATGGGTGAAAAATGTAAAATTTACACAAGCTCAGCATTTAAGAGAAAATTTTTATAAAATGTTTTATAGATGGCATTTAGACCCAAAAAAATTATCACTTATGTATTCAAATATGCAACCCAAATGTTGGAGATGTGATTCCATGGACGCTACTTATTTTCACATTTGGTGGACTTGTAAAAAAATTAAGGCTTTCTGGATAAAAATATGGTGGATTCTTCAAAATATATTGAAAAAGCGTATTGAATTTTCACCACAGTTATTTTTGTTAGGTATTATAAAAGACTGTACCACCATAGAGACCAAGTTGATTTTGAATTTGATTACGGCGGCAAGACTGCTGGTGGGACAATATTGGAAGACATCTGAAACACCATCTATTGAAGAATGGATGTTAAAAGTTGTGAACTTGGCGGAAATGGCTAAGATATCTGCATATTTGAAGAACCACTCAAATGAACAATCTGGATGATATTCTTATTTACTCCTAGAATATGGAGGAACATATCCATTTGGTACGGGATGTATTAACTGGGTTGCTGCAGGCCCAACTATTTGTTAAGCTCTCCAAATGCAAATTCCACCAAACCCGCATTGATTACCTGGGGTACTGAATTTCAGCAGCAGGGGTTGAGATGGACCCAAACAAAGTGAAAAGCATGTTGGAATGGCAGGCACCAAAAACTAGACGTCAATTGCAAAGTTTCTTGGGCTTTGCTAATTTTTATAGACATTTCATTCCTTCTTTTGCATCTGTGGCTTTACCCTTAACACACCTGTTATGGACCCGGGCCTCACAACAAAGCCCAGGCCTGGACAGTCCCTAGCTTGGACAGTTGAGTGCCAGCAAGCATTTGAATTGTTGAAGTCCTTGTTTGCTCAGGAGCCTGTGCTATTGCATCCTGATCCAGAACGTCCGTTCATTGTACAGGCCGACGCCAGTGATGTCGCTGTGGGGGCAGTGTTACTCCAACCTAACAAGCAAGGGAAATTACAACCGTGTGCCTATACATCTAAAAAATTAACAGACACTGAGAGAGGTTGGGCTATATGGGAAAAAGAAGCCTTCGCGGTGAGGTGGGCCTTGTCTACCTGGCGACATCTATTGGAGGGGGCAAACCATCCATTTGAAGTGTGGACAGACCATAAGAACTTGAAGGTGCTCCAATCACCTAGATGTCTGTCCCCTAAACATGTGCTCTGGGCACAGTACTTCCAGCGATTCCGATTCCAACTGAAGTATATACCCAGGGGTAGGAATTTTCTGGCAGATGCTCTTTCACGGTTACCACAATACGATAGTAAAAGGGAGGAGGTGGTGCAGGCTATCATGCCCCCCTACAGTAAAGAGGAAGTACAACCAAACTCATGTTTAAGCACTAGACCATTTGAAGATGATTTAAGAGCAGCCCTTTTGCAGGACCCATGGTTTCGAGACAATTCCAGATTATTAACACAATGGGATGGGTTAGCCTGGTACGGTAACAAGCTATATGTTCCCCAAAGGATGAGGAGTCGAGTATGTAACCAGTGCCATGATACCAAACAAGCTGGTCATTTTGCATTCCTTAAGACATTGCACCTGGCCAGAAGGCAATTCTGGTGGCCTCGCATGAGGTCTGATATTGAAGCACATGTGAGGGCTTGTCACATTTGTGCGCAGGCAAAACCTTATCCTGGAAAACCGATGGGACTACTCCAGTCCGTAGCTGATCCAGAACAGCCATGGCAAGATATCGCCATGGACTTTATTGTGGAGCTACCAGACGTATGAGGTTACACAGTGATATGGACAGTAGTGGACCTGTTCTCTAATCCATTTTATACCCTGCAAGGGGTTGCCTTCAGCACAGAGATTAGCAAAACTGTTCCTGACGCATGTTTACCGATTGCATGGGGCTCCACGTCGGATTATTTCGGACCGTGGAGTGCATTTTACAGCCCACTCCTGGTGCCAATTCGTCCAATTCCTTGGTTCTACCCAAGGCATACCATCTCAGCACTAACAGGGTGGCGGAACGGGCGAATGCTGCAGTGGAGAGGTACCTGAGAAGCTACGTGTCTTACCAACAGACAGACTGGGTGGATCTGGTACCGTTTGCAGAGGTGGTCTACAATAATGCTGTGCATAGCAGTACCGGACTCACCCCCTTCCAGGTGGTATATGGCCAAGACTTTGTTTCAATACCAGAGTGTGGACCCCAACAATCCCAGCCCTGTCAGGCCACTGAGTGGTTCGAGAAGGTGGGGTGTGTGTGTGGAGCACAGTGAAGAAGGAATTGGTAGAACCAGAACAAATAGCCAAGCACTATGCTGACAAAAAACGGAGGATACAGAACCCATTCCGGGTGGGGGACTTAGTTTATTTATCCACTAAATACATTAAGCTCCAAGTTCCTTGTAGGAAATTAGCCCCGAAGTACATCAGGCCTTTTAGGATAGCCCAGGTCATCAATCCGGTAGCGATGCAATTACATTTGCCAAAGTTTCTAGGTAAGGTGCATCCAGTATTCCATGTCAGTCTGTTAAAACCAGCAGCAGAGGAGTCCAAGGGCCAGCCTCCAGGCCCCGTGTCACAGGGACAATATGAAATCCGAGATATCCTAGATTCGCGGATGAGGAGGGGTGTGCTCTATTATCTGGTGCTATGGAAGGGATATCCATTATCTGACACATCTTGGGTAAGGGAGCAAGACGTATCTGCTCCTGACCTGGTAGGGAGTACCATAGAAAATATCCCCAAAAACCAAGTAACACATCCGCCAACCTGTTCATATCGCTACTAATCTTGATGTGATTCCTTTTAGGGGGAACCTTGTTAGGGGGAGCCGAATGTCAGACCCTAAGAGGCCCCAGCTGTCCGGATGGGTAGAGGTGGTTGCTACGTACCCATTTCACAGTCTGCTCTGCTGCTCATCGTGCCTTGCTGCTGCAGGTTCCAGGCAAACGCCGACATCCTCTCGGGCATGATGATGTCATCACAAGGCAACTTGCAGGTCTTCTGGTTTAGAGGGCCTGGTAATGCCAGCAGAGGGTGCCTAAGCTCTGGCAGCTGACCATCGAGTCCCGAATGCCCAGGGGAACAGCAGTCAAGCCTCTTCGGGTCCAACAACATGCAAGTGGTGGGGCTGTTGAATGATTTCCGGACTGGCTTTGTATTCCCAGGAATGTATGGCATGCAGGAAGGCATAGAAGAGCAGGGATCACAGACTTTGTTAAACCATGACTGTGGCTTGATGGGTGGGGCTGGGCCGGTCGTAGGTGGGGTTTGGTGACGGAGGGGTGTGTCTAGAGTATAAGAGCAGCTGGAAGCAGACTATTCTCAGTGCTAACTTTTTTTGCATTTGGTGAATAAAGCAAATGGTTGTTTGTCATTCCTGGTTTATGGTTTGTTCCTGGAGCTCAAGCAGGACAGCATAACACCTGGGCTCCAAGATCACCAGAGATGGAGACTGCAGCCAAGAAATTAAAAGATGCTTACTCCTGGGAAGGAAGGCTATGACAAATCTAGACAGCATGCTAAAAAGCAGAGACATCACCCTGCAATAAAAGTACGTATAGTCAAGGCCATGGTTTTCCCATTTGTAATGTATGGCTGTGAAAGTTGGACCATAAGAAAGGCTGAGTGCCAAAGAATTGAGGCCTTTGAACTATGGTGCTGGAGAAGAGTCCTCCAAGTTCCCTGGACTGCAAGGCGATCAAACCAGTCAGTCCTAGAGGAGATCAACCCTGACTGCTCTTTAGAAGGCCAGATCCTGAAGTTGAAACTCAAGTACTTTGGCCACCTAATGAGAAGGAAGGAAGGAGAAGAGCCTAATGCTGGGAAAGATTGAGGGCAATAGAAGAAAGGGACGACAGAGAATGAGGTGGCTGGATGGAGTCACTGAAGCAGTAGGCGTGAGCTTAAATGGATTCCAAAAGATGGTAGAGGACAGGAAAGCCTGGAGGAACATTGTCCATGGGCTGGACACGACTTCGCAATTAACAACAACAACAATACCAATCAATCAGTTGGATCTATTATAATCTATTCCATATAACCTCTTGTGGTCTTTGAGATATAATACAGGAGCCTGGTAGAATCATAAGATATTTAATACAACCAGGGATAACACTATTCCAATGTCATCCTAAAATAATTATTTTGGATCATTAGCATCCAATAGTTTAACAATTTGTATCTTCTGGTGCATGTAATTAACACTGCTTTGTAGTTTATAAAATTTGCTCAATAGAGATGCTGTTAGCTACATAACTTTCATGAAATTCTTTAATATTACAATAAGGGTGCTTTTTTAAGGAATTAGAACCCAACTGTATCTAGGAGAGGTATAAATGTTTGAAATAAATAATTTCAATTTCTCTGAATCAATAATCAATGGCTGATTTGATGTTTAGTAGACATCATTCTTTCAGTTAGTCCTGTATTTGTATATTATAATGTCCCATTTCTAATTATGTACCAAATTAAATATAAATACTGGTACCATTCAGAACACCCTCTTATTTCTGTTTGAAATAAATTATTTTATATCCTTCTCTACGTGAAAAGAAATCAAATTAAGTAAGAACCACACTGAAAGAACCATTAAGATTTTAAAATCAGAAATATCAGTCTGTGTCACATATTGGAGTACTTAATTGTGATAGAAAAAACAGTTTATTTATTTATTTATTTGTTTGTTTGGGCTTGTATGCCGCTCCTCTCCGGAGACTCGGAGCGGCTAACAACATATATATAAACAACAAATTACAATAAAAATCCCAAACATGAAATATCTAAAAATACAATAAAACACCCACTCAAATTCAACAGTCAACCACAATCATCCCCAGGCCTGCCGACAAAGATAAGTTTTAAGATTTTTTCGGAAGGCCGGGAGAGTCGGAGAAACGCGGACTTCGGGAGGCAGTTGGTTCCAGAGGGCGGGATGAATTTGAGTTTGAGTTTGAATTTACTGCAGCATCTAGTAATATAGAAATAAAGACAGGAATGGAAAACGTTTTCTATAATATATATTTTAGTCCTCCAAGCATTTTTCTTCCTGATTTTACTTCTTGAAAAATCTGATATTTTATCATGCTGGCATGTTTTCAAGATTCCAACCACTTGCCTGTGGGCTTTTGAGTGTTCCCATTTTAATCTCATCAACACCCTGATGCTAAACATTTGTAAAGCTCTATCTGCTGGGAACTTTGATATATCATATTTGTGTTGCTGGTGAAATCTTATATGACTATAGTATAAAAGAGACACAGCAGTTGGCTGGGACAGATTATAAACATTCCTATTATTATTTTTTTGTGTGTTAGACCTTAGAGGGCATAATGTATGAGAATATGTGTCATATTTGTCAAATTTAGCATCCTGTTTTTCTCGTTAACTGTAGAAAAAGTCACAAGTCTCTGCCTTTCCTTGGCCCTGACAGAAATAATACTATGTTGAAATTATTTCTTTACATTATGCATTGCAATAGAACAGCAAATCTATTCATTATTCTATAAGAACATATAATATACCCATTCTCTGTGTGAGTTTGAGTGCTAATGGCAAAACTGATATTTTTTGGAGATTTCTTTCCCCACCAAATATATAGTGATACTGGCAATGTATAATGGCAGAATTTTCCCAGCCAAAATTTCACAAACAAGAACAGTGAATTCTTTCACAGACTGTTCATCTTAATACAGGAACTTCTTAATTCATGTTCTTACATCACCATTAGCAAATAAACCAGCTTTCCCTAATCAAGTGTTCTCTGAAGAAAATGGGCTATAGTCCTCAGTAGGTAGAATGATAGGTAGAGTTTAGGTCTAAGGCATGTGGAGGGACCCAAGGCTGGCTAAAGTTGTCATAAGTGATAGTGCTGCATGATTATTGTCCTTTAGGTTTTTCTAAATATAAATTTTTAATGAAAGTTTTACAAAATACATAAAAACCAACGCAAACCAATAAAAAGCAGAAGCAGCGAAGGAATCCTTTTGGTGGCTCTGAGTGATTGGTTAGAAAAGGTGTTCACTGTGAAAATCAGTTGTCTATGTGTGCATTTGTTTGTGGAGGCAATGCCCTGGCATATATTACTTTTTCTTCTTTCTGGCTGTTAGGATAACAAATTTCAATTAATCAGTTTATGCAAATAAATCCACAAATTGACAGGACAAAGTAGAGTTAAATGCATCTTTCTTTTTTATTATTATTAATATTTTATTGGTTTTACAATTATGAACAAAAAAAATCAAATTAAATACAACTCAACTTAATACAGTCTTTAACAACTTTCTACCCCAGAAAACAAAACATACATTCTTTTAAAAACTTAGATAGAATAACTATAGGCGTTGCTCGGCCGCACCCACTCCACCACATCCCTCTCTTCCTTCTTCCCTATTTCTTACTTCCCTCCCCCTCCCCTCTCTCCCTCCCTCACTCTCCACCCTCCTCTCCAACAACCTTCCTACTTTCCTCCACTCCTTCACTCCTCACTCTCCACCCCCTCCAGATGTGGTCCAGAGGTACTGCCCAAGCAACTCCTCTTATATCAATAAATATATCATTCTTATATATTGCAAGTATTACAGTTGAGTGTATTATAATACATTATTACGCCCCCCCAACCCACCCACCCCGACTTCCCAAAGTGAATACAGGGTAAAACAAAAGAAAACCCACTAGGTTAAACAAAATTATTATGTAAATCCTAATAAAAATTTAACTATATGCTAAATACAATTTCTTAGATTGATATTTCCCTTGAATATAGTCTATCCATTTTTTACAGTCCAACATATATTTTTCATTTGAATGATCTTTCAAATATGCAGATACTTTAGCCATTTCCGCCAAGTTTATGACTTTCAAAGTCCATTCTTCAATAGATGGTAATTCTGGTTTCTTCCAATATTGTCCCACCAACAGTCTCGCTGCTGTAATCAAGTTCAAAATTAAGTTCGTCTCTGTGGTAGTGCAATCTTTTGTAATACCTAATAAAAACAGCTGTGGTAAAAATTCAATAAGTTTTTTCAAAATATTTTGAAGTATCCACCATATTTTTATCCAGAATGCCTTAATTTTTCTACAAGTCCACCAAGAATTAAATGCATCTTTCTGATGTACCAATTATGAAGGGATAAATATGTAATTCATTAAATAACCTATGCTATGAATCAGGGGTAAAGGTTTGATGGAAGCAAGAAGAGCTTAAATGCATTTGGAGTAGGTGGAAATGAAAAAGCAGGTTTAACTGCATAATCAACCCCCCATTCTGTTTATGTATGTCAACACATGCATGTAGAAAGTAATAGGACTTTGATGAATGGTCATACTTACAACTTGTTCTTTTTGGTTCCCATTGTGAATGTCCCTGCTGGTCCTCAGTTAACTATCTTTGACTGATGCATCCCAGGGAAAAATGCTGGATTCCATGTTTCATCTCTGTAGAAGCAGGAAGTGATAAATGAATCACAACTTGACAAAGAGGTCAGTTTTACTATTCTGCTACTGTCAGATCTATGGGGCATGATACCATGGTAGGCTTTCTGTGAAATAGTTCTCACCTTATTGAATGCTCTCCTCTTAAAAGAATATGCAACACCCACCTTGCTACAAATTTGATAATAATTTAAAACTGTTTTATCTGAAATACATTTGCTCCCAACTGACTAACTCCAATCATCTATCTTGGGTTTGTGGGAGGGTTATTTTTTTATTACTTTTTGATTTTGCCATGGGAAAGCAGAGAGGAAAAAATTTGCAGCTTGGGAGGAGCTGAAGCCAAGTCCGGCCAGGCATAGACCTTAGCAAACTAACTGCAGACAAGCTGAAAGGAGACAGCAGCCCCACTACTCCACCAGAGACAGTGAGAGACAGCAGCCAGTAAAGCACCCTTTTCTCCACCCTTGAAACAAAGACTGAGAGACTGCAAAGTAGCAGCTTAGAACAGCAGTTAACACCAAAAGAAGCAACTAAAGGAAGATAGCAAAATAATGGCTAAAGACTGTTATAATCTAAAATAACAATAGGGAACAGATATATTTATAGGTCTGTTCATAACTTAGATACACACATAGGTATAAATATTAGTGAAAGTAATGCCATGGACCCTGTTTTATTCAATATTTTCATTAATGATATGGATGAGAGACCTAACAAGTTTTCATAATGCTTGGTGATAGGCTAATATCTGAATAAAAGAGAAAAACATACAAAGAGATCTAGGCAGGTTTGAGTAGTGGAGTAAAATGAGTAGGGTGGAATTTAACAAGGGAAAGTGTAAAATTCTGCATCTGATAGGAAAAATGTAAGATATAAGCATAGGATGAGGCAGATCTGATTTGGCAGTAGCATCTATGCATCCTGTTGAGCACATGGTTCCACTCTACTCTGTCTTGGTCAGATTCTATTTGAAGTACTGGGTCTAGTTCTGGATACCATTGTTCAAAAAGGACAATGACATGCTGGAGCAAGTTCAAAGAAGGAGTACTAAAATGATAGAAAATATGAAAACCAAAGCCTTGGAGTAATGGTTAAAACATATATGTATGTCAATAGCTGCAGAAAAGTTGATGCATTCACAGAGCCTACAGAATCAGTGAATTAAAACTATAGGCTAGACATCAGAAAGTACTTCCTGATTGTACTATTACTGCTGCTACTACTACTACTACTACTACTACTACTACTACTACTACTACTACTACTACTACTACTACTAATAATAATAATAATAATAATAATAATAATAATGGAAGGGACCTTGGAGGTCATCCAGTCCAACCCCCTGCTCAGGCAGGAAACCCTACAACATTTCGGACAAATGGCTGTCCAGTCTCTTTTTAAAAACTTCCAGTGTTGGAGCATTCACCACTTCTGGAGGCAGGTTGTTCCACTGGTTAATTGTTCTAACTATCAGGAAGTTTCTCCTCAATTCCAGGTTGCTTCTCTCTTTGATTAGTTTCCATCTGTTGCTTCTTGTCCTGCCCTCAGGCACCTTGGAGAATAGCTTGACTCCCTCTTCTTTGTGGCAACCCCTGAGATATTGGAATATTGCTATCATGTCCCCCCTAGTCCTTTTTTTCATTAAACTAGACATACCCAATTCCGGTAACCGTACCTTATATGTTTTAGCCTCCAGTCCCCTAATCATCTTTGTTGCCCTTCTCTGCACTCTTTCTAGAGCAGTGGTTCTCAATCTTCCTAATGCTGTGACCCTTTAATACAGTTCCTCATGCTATGGTGACCCCGAACCATAAAATTATTTTTGTTGCTACTTCATAACTGTAATTTTGCTACTGTTATGAATCGTAATGTAAATATCTGATATGCAGGGTATATTTTCATTGTTACGAATTGAACATAATTAAAGCTTAGTGATTAATCACAAAAACAATATAGCAATGCTCGCTGGAGAAGCTTACTCTTCCTTGCTCAAAAATGTTGGGAGGGAGGGAAGAGGAAGCAAGGAAAGAAGATTGAAGGGGAAAGGAAGGAGATGGAGAAGGAAGGAGATTGAAGGGGAAAAGAAGAAAGGAAGGAAGGAAGGAAGGAAGGAGAAAGAGATTGAAGGGGAAGGGATGGAAATGGAGATGGAAGGAAGGAAGGAAGGAAGATTGAAGGGGAAAGGAAGGAGATTGAAGGGGAAAGGAAGGAGATGGAGAAGGAAGGAGATTAAAGGGGGAAGGAAGGAAGGAAGGCGAGAGAGATGGAAGGGGAAGGGATGGAGATGGAAGGAAGGAAGAAAGGAAGATTGAAGGGGAAAGGAAGGAGATTGAAGGGGAAAGGAAGGAGATGGACAAGGAAGGAGATTGAAGGGGGAAGAAAGGAAGGAGAGAGAGATTGAAGGGGGGAGGCGCTGCCAAGGATGCACAAGCAGCTCCGCACAATTGCCCAGGGAGGGGGGAGGCTCTGACGGAGAGTCTGGTGGAGAGCCAAGTGGCGGCACATCTGGGGCCTCAGAAGCTGCATGGAGGATCCGCGCTTCTTGGAGCCGCCGGCTGCCCTCTCACACCCACCAACCTGGAGCCCCCCATCCTCATCCTGGCACCTCTTGCCCTCTCCCAGCTGCCCCCCTGGGACATGCCCTCCCCTCCAGCCTCCTGAACGCCATCGCAGCAGTGGGGTCATGGGAGTCCCTTTCCACGCCGTGCAGCCCATCGCACGTGAGAGGGGTGCAGCCAGAGCACCAGCTCCCACTCGGAAGGCGTTGCTTCTCCCCTCCTGGCCTGGCCTGGCTGGCCTCCGATGCACATGTGGACATTGCTGCCACCTCACCCTCTTCCCCTCCCCCTGGCTGCTTCTGAGGCCCAGAGCCCGGTGAGCCGGGAAGGAGCCGTTCCTACCCGGCAGCCCCACAGCTGCGCTGGGCGCCAGAGGGCCGAGGCGGCTTCTGATGGCAAGGGAGGCTGGCCGGGCAGTGCAGGGGAGGCTCCCACGTGGCGCGGAGGGTGGCCGGGGTGGAGGGTGGCCGGGCAACCAGGAGGCGTAGAGACCGGCTCGGCGCTGCAGCTCAGCTCAGCTCAGCCGGCAGCGGTGGCAGTGGCGGCAGCAGTGGAGCAGCCCAGCGGCAGTGCCAGCAGCAGCCCAGACCCCACTTGGCTGGGACCGGCCACTGAGCCAGCCCAGGGCGGCACGGGGGCGCGTGCAATGGCGCTGCGGTGGCAGGAGCAGGCACTGACGGAGGAGAAGGGCGCTCTGGAGGCAGAGGAGGAGGAGGAGGAGGAGGGTGGAAGAGGAGGGCGGCAGTGGCCTGATAGAGGAGCAGCGTCTTGGTTTCTAAAGACCATCAGAAATATGTGTTTTCCGATGGTCTTAGGCGACCCCTGTGAAAGCATCGTTTGACCCCCAAAAGGGTCGCGACTCACAGGTTGAGAACTGCTGTTCTAGAGTCTCAACATCTTTTTTACATCGTGGTGACTAAAACTGGATGCAGTATTCCAAGTGTGACCTTACCAAGGCATTGTAAAGTGGTATTAATACTTCACGTGATCTTGATTCTATCTCTCTGTTAATGCAGCCCAGCACTGTGTTGGCTTTTTTGGCAGCTGTAGCACACTGCTGGCTCATATTTAAGTGATTGTCCACTAGGACTTCATGATCCCTCTCACAGTTACTACTATTGAGCAAGGTACCCCCTATACTATACCTGTACATTTATTTTTTCTTGCCAAATGTAGAACCTTACTTTTTTCACCATTGAATTTCATTTTGCTGAAGTCTGTCCAGGTCCTCCTGTATCTTAAGCCTGCCTTCAGGAGTGTTGGCTAATCCTGCCAGCTTGGTGTCATCTGCAAATTTGATGAGTTCCCCATCTATCCCCTCATCCAAATCGTTGATGAAGATGTTGAAGAGCACTGGGCCCAGAATAGAGCCCTGGGGCATCCCACTGCACACTTCCCTCCATGTAGATGTGGAACAGGCTCCCATATGAAGCAGTGAGTTCTCCTTGATCAGAGGTTTCCAAACAGTAGCTGATTGGAGATAGATCATCTCAAAAGCCCTATCCAACTCTATCATTTGATGAAAAATAAAATAACCTTAGAAAGAACAGTGAGAGGCCACAGATGACCTGGTTACAGTCTTCTCTACTATATGCAGGTATCTATTCTTAGCCAGATATATTTTTCTATAATCCTTCTTTTAATGGTATTGTTTTTCTTCCCAGTACATGCTGGGGGAATGTACTACATATTAGACGGAAAGTTATATTATATTAGATGACTGGTCACCTTTTCTACAAGCACATGTACAACTGTAGACATAGTTGCCAAAAAAGCCAATGCCGTCCCAGGCTGCATTAACAGAGGTATAGAATCAAGAACATGTGAATATCACTTTAGAATGCATTGGTAAGATCACACTTGGAATATTGTATCCAATTTTGGTCACCACAATATAAAAAAGATGTTTTGACCCTAGAAAGAATGCAGAGAAGAGCAACAAAGATGATTAAGGGACTGAAGCCTAAAACATGCGAAGAACGGTTGCAGGAATTGGGTATGTTCAGTTAATAAAAAGAAAGATTAGGGTGTGTTCCAATATCTAAGGGGCTGCCACAAAGAAGAGGGGGTCAACCTATTTTCCAAAGCACCTGAAGGCAGGACAAGAAGCAATAGATGGAAACAATCAAAGAGAAAACTAATCTAGAACAGCGGTTCTCAACCTATGGGTCGCGACCCCATTTGGGGTCGAACGACCATTTCGCGGGGGTCGCCGGACACCACGGTCTGCCATTTTGTTTTTTGTTTTTTTTGTTTTTTGTTTTTTCGTCGTGCATGCGCCGCACATGTGCGGTTCGGGCCGTCGCGCATGCGCCCGCATGCGCGGATCAGCCCGTCGCAGTCCGCCATTTTTTGTTTTTTGTTTTGTTTTTTTTTCGTCGCACGCGCCGCGCATGCGCGTTTCGGCCCATCACGGTCCACCATTTTGTTTTTTTTCATCGTGCATGCACTGCGCATGTGCGGATCGGCCGGCGTGCGCGTGCCGGGGTCGCACCGCGCATGGGTGGCGCAAGTGGGGTCTCAACCTGAAAAAGGTTGAGAACCACTGATCTAGAAGTAAGGAGAAAATTCCCGACAATTAGAAGAATTAATCAGTGGAACGACTTGCCTTCCAAAGTTGTGGATGCTCCAACACTGGAGGTTTTTAAGAAGAGATTGCACAACCATTTGCCTGAAATGGTATAGGATGCTTGAGTAGGGTGTTGGACTAGAAGACCTCCATGGCTCCTTCCAACTTTGTTATCCTATTAAATATTGGAACAATTTATGGAGAAATGGCAATGTAGAATCTGCAGCAAACATTTTGTTTTTTATAAAGACTTCTGGGAAGGACTAAAGTTCTGGCATGCACAAATTTAGCAGAAGGCAGATACATGGAAGGCTGTTAATTGCAACGCCTATTTTATTAGATTTACATTGAAGTCAAGAATCTGATAAATTGGGTTTTAATGTATTAAAACTTCTGCTAAGATAAATTAATTAGTTTGTTTATTTATTTATTTATTTATTTATTTATTTATTTATTTATTTATTTATTTATTTACTTAAATCACATTTATATGCCGCCCCTCTCCAAAGACCCGGGGCGGCTCACAACAAAAAAAATACTACAATAATTTTAAAATTAACACATTCATACCACACACAAACTCAATCAATTCACATGCACTGATGGCGGGACACTCTTAGGGCCGAGGGGCAGAGCACAGCTAACATGCCCCAAGCCTGTCGGCATAGATGTGTCTTCAATCCTTTCTGGAAGGCTAGGAGGGAGGAAGCAGTACGAACCTCCGAGGGAAGCTGGTTCCAGAGGGCTGGGGCAGCAACAGAGAAGGCCCTTGCCCTAGGTCCCGCCAGATGGCATTATTTAACGGATGGGACTCGTAGGAGGCCAACCCTTTGTGCCCTAACCGGTTGCTGGGATTCATGAGGCAAGTATCTAGTTGTAAGATATATAGTCTGTTTTGCAACCAACAGATGTAACTGGGAATGTGATGGGAATGTCATATACAGAAATAATGTCTGTACATACATACATAATCTCTTTCCTTCTATTCACCTCCTTCTTTCACTTGTGCGAATGTACTGTAAGCCAACCACAAAGGGGAGGTAATAGAAAGGAGCAATTCATACTACTTATCTTTTTGCTAGTTATACAGATCCCTTGGAATCAAGGCTTTTTTGACATTAATATAGTATAATTGATTTCTAATTAAGAATTTTTTTTTAAAAAAAAAGTATAATTCAATAAGACTGTTTAGTAATTGAAGGTCCTATTAATCTGACAGCAGCAGGTTTATAAATTAAGTTTAATCAAAAGAATCAGACATTTCTACAATTATTTTAGGCAATAACTGACATTGGTTGATAGAAGATACTTCATTATTGAGCTGTGCTTGTTACTTGCTTATTTTGCATCTAAAAATTACCCCAGCGCTAACTATGGGAACATGTCAACCAAAATAAGTGATTAATCTTTCCTGTAATCCTGACTATGTTGCAGTTTATAGATGAATATTGTAAATGGTTTATTTACAATAGCAACATGTTCTGTAGGGTTTGTTTTGTATGGATATTTATGATTTGAGTTGATTTAGGCAAAGAAGTTTATATTTTTGGGTGAATGGGAATTAGGCATGTATTTACTTTATTCTATAAAATACATGGATTTGAGGTAAATTCACCCAGCCCTAGCTTTGCTTTTTAAAATTGATCTTCATGCAGTTATTTCCTGCCAAGTAATATTAATGCTTAGGTATTCCTTTGTTTCTGCTTGACTTGCACCATTATTAATTCCACTCTGCTAGCAGAAATGGTCCCATACAAATAAGGCTATTACCCTTTTTCTAACATTTCTAGATGAACAATATATTCTTCATGCAGCAACTTATAATTGTTAGGCAAGATAGGAAGAGAGTAAAGTCCCAAATGTGTTATGAATTTTTTTAATGAGTCAGTAAAACATACATTAATATAAAACTTTTCAATTGTTCTAAAGAGTTCATTGCTATAAGCAACTGATTTAGATTGTGTTTCAGCATAATCTAGCCTCAAGGAAATTTGAACAATATTGTTGTCAGAACAATATATCGGAGAGAAATACAAAATGGTTTTATTAATTCACATGTTTATTGGAAGTACACATCTTGCATGTGAATAATTCTCAGGGAAACTTATTCTTGTCATATATTATTGCTTAAAAAAGAATATGTTATTTTGTATGATAGTACCTACAATTATGTGCATTGTGTAATAGACATCATGTTTGTTGCAAGATCAGGGTTTTAAAATCAATGACAAATATTAAGGTGACCAACTTTTTTACAATGAAAAGGAAGACACAAATAAATTGAAGAAAAATATTGTAAATAAAAGAAACATTTTATTCTTTGCAACCATAATACAGAATACACTATAATATGATAAATGCATAATAAAAACATTTGTAACAATAACATTTTATATTATAATTATGCTTACATGCCTATTAATTATTATTTAAATGAGTACTTTTCCATTGAATGAATACTTTTTGTCAATGTATCATCTTCTAACAATATATTGGAAATATCTGGACAAGAAATATCCTTCATATTGAATTTTACGGCAAGTGCTGCAGCTACAGTATTGACATTCAATCTCGATTTCTCACTTTTCCAAAAATCATTAGCAATTGAAAAACTGCTGCATTAGTTCCAAGGCAGCACAACGTAAATTGAATAAGAATAAATAAATTTTCACATGGGATATGTTCATTTTTGAAATGGCTGGATATTTCCACCCATCTTTTATCAATTTCAACGTGTTTATTTTCCCTTTGTATTAATTTTTCAGAATTTAAAAATACATTCAGCCTTCTAATTTCTTCAAAGAGACAATTGTCATCTATTTTAATGTCTGGCATTTCTTTAGATAAAAACTCAACACAAAATTCAATATGTCCAATATACTTGCGAGGAAGTCAAAAAACACCATTGAAAACTGTTATTTCCTGTGATGTTTGTTTCAGACCATACTTCGATATATTGAAAACATGTTTGATAAAAATTCTGCACTTCTTTGATAAACTTTTCCATTATGCCTGGATTTGATTCCTCTAAGTCTGACAATTTTCTTTTTATAACTAAGGAAGAAATTTTTCTTCAAATTGAGTTTTATATTCAAGGATAAAGTCATTCAAAATAAGACTAACCTCTGTAGCTGAAATGTGTTCACCTTCAATCTTGAATCGTTTTGTGCAAAATAGATGCTTGATTATGTACAAAATACATTAATATCTCAGATATTTCATTATTGAAAAACGATTCCAGGATTTTAGGATATTTTTCTAAACTTAAAAAATATGAATGGAGAGGCTCAAATAATTGTAGAACATGCTCTATAGCAGGTGTTAGAGCAAGCCATCTAACTTTTGAATATCCTAAAAGTTTTTTGTATTGAACATTCGCTTAAAGTAGCCACACAAATGGTAAATGACTAAAATACAAATAAATTGTAGTTATTATTACTTCTACATCAATTGGCATGGCACATGATGCCGTGTTGATTGCATTTGACAAAATATGTGCATTACAACCTATTCCTAGTATTTTCTTTTGGAGTAAATCTTGTAATTTTACATACACATTATTCACCCCTTTGCGTCTTCGCCCATCAAAATTTGTGTTTGTATTATCAGCTGTTAGTGCAACAACTTTGGATTTCAAATTGTTTTCATTTATTATTCTGTATAGATGGTTTGACAAAATTTCAGCAGTTTCGCCCTCAGTGGATTCTAAATTTAAAATTTTTACTTGAATGCCCTTGGTAACATTAAAATATCTTACTAGTATTGGATACAATTTAGTTTCATTATGATTGGATGCATCAGATAAAACTGTTACAAATGCTGCAGTTTCCAAGTCTTCTGTTAGTATTTTGTCACAGTAATTTTTAAATACTAATTTAATAATAGCCTTGCATTTTGTCCTGGTGCATGAAAATTTAGCATCGTGAGACTTTTTCAATAATTTAGTTGTACAATCCATACTACGAAAACTTTGATTGTGAATTATGGTATGGTATGGAATGCAAATGTTCCCTCCATTGCAACTAACTGTTTTTCATCTTCAGAATACTCTGAAGTTTTAAAAAAACTTGTTAGTTTACAACTGGAAGCAGATGCATCTGATGATTGCTTATATTTCTTGGTGGTCAAGTGTTTCATAATAGTTGCTCTGCCCCCAACTGCAATACAAAATTCTCCACTGCAAATATTGCAGAAAACAATGTTATCCTTCTTTGATGTGATGAATGGAAATTCCTTATTCAATTTATTGTTGAAATGGCATTTCCTCTTTTTTGATTTTTCCATCCCTAAATGGAAGTTAGTCTCTTCGGGACTAACTAGGAGATGGTGTAGTTGGGTAGCAGAGAGGGGTGCAAAGTTCCTGCCAATTCACCTTTGCTGCAGACAATTTGCATCTGCAAAGTTTGCCAGCCGGGTGTTTTGGCTTGCTCAGTAGCAATTTCTATTGGCTTTCGAAAGCCAATAGGGGGAGTAGCACAGCTCATGCAAAAGTTGAAAAAAAAAACCATCAAAAAAAGGTGCCGGAACGCCGTTCTGAGCGTTCTATAAGAAAAAAAAAATCCCTGCAGATTAGTCTTCAAATATCGAAAAGGAGGACATGTAGGAGGACACTTTTCGAGGGAGGACAGAACTTACAAAAGGAGGACTGTCCTCCCTAAAGGAGGATGGTTGGTCACCTTACAAATATCCTACTTGAAGGAATACTTGATCAATAGCTTGAAAAACTAGGCCTGCTTTTTATGAGCACAGAAACTAATTTTTACTTTTGTGTTTAGCCACAAAGGATAAACTAATTTTTTGCTTTTATGACAATAAAGCTAAACTATTACTGTGAATGACTTCTTATCAATTTTTTTTCTCTGTCTTGGCTCAGGACTCAGCCATTGGCTCTGAATTTGAGGAAGCTTCTCCAGCAGGAGCTGTGGAATGTCAGCCTCAGGAGGCACAAAGCCAAGAATTACCTGAGGCTGACGAAACCCAGGCACCACCTGAATAGCTGAAGCATTCAGATGCTGTTACTGACTTGAGGCCTCCCAGCCCCTATATCTGGTATGCAGATCCTTGCCAAGAAAGAGAGTAAATCTCTTCATTAAAGATAGCTGGCTGTGGTCTTATATAAAAGGCACCCTGATCCATTGTCCTTCATAACTCAAATCCCACAATTGGATATTACCTTAATTAATTCACTTTGAAACCTGTGTTTTGAGATGGGACTTCAATGAAGATTTTGTAATAATTGTGTATTATCTTACTGTATTATCTTGATTTTATACTTTTGCTTGTTTGTCTGATTTTTGAACAATCTGCCTTAAAAGTTCTGGGAGATAATTTTCCATTTTCTAAGATAATTAGCCATAAGTTTATTTTCTAATATTTTAGTTTTATTATGTTTTGTTTGCTGTATTTTATGAAATTTATTCTATGAACATGCATACATATGCACATATATACATACATACAATTTACGTTACCAAGCAAGCTTAGGAAAGCATACAAACCCATGCCCCACAGATATTGCTGAACTACAAATTGAATAGCTACAACTGAATATGTAGAAAAATTTAGCAATAAATAGAGGGCTACAATTTTCCTACGTCAGGCAATGGCTTGTGACAACTCAAATAATCTTAAATATTTAGTGTATTAGAAAGGCAGAGAATAAATTGAATAAGCAGTAAATAATAAATTACTGTATTTGTGTGAAAAAAGTCAATGCACCAAGAGCTAATCTGAACCTGTTTTAATAGTTTAGCAGCAGCATAGTTTAAATTGTTGGGTTAATGTCTGTTAGGTTAAAAAACAGATCTAAGACCAAGTTTGATTTTGGAAAGATATTTTAAAGGAAATTTGTAAGAAAAAAACTTTAGGGAAGAGAGCTTTTTCATTAACACTGATATCTTAAATATATATATACGTAGGCAGGAAGTACAAAATGGAATATACTCTTGACTGATGTTTGTTTTATGTTATGTATTATAGAACTGTCAAGATATAGTGATTGAAAAATGACAAGATATTGATGCCATTTACATTACAACTTCATATTTTTCTACTTGACATCTTGAGAACTTTAGAAGTTTCATCTAAATTCTTCATTGAAGATCATAGTATGGGGCATAGTATGCCCTTTTAGTTAGTATGTATGTTACATATTAATGGATTTTAATCTCAAGTAAGCAACATATTATATGTTATTCATTTCCTGTATAGCATGGGCCCCTTGTTTAGAAATTAAAAATAACACTTATTGGAAACTTTCTCTGATTTGAGAATTTGAATACATATTCTTTTAGATACCAATCTGATTGATAGGGTAGAGAAACTGCATGCAGCATTACTGAATGCTGGAATAATAATGAAACTGTTCGGAAGAATATAGGATGCCCTGTTATGAATAGCCTTATTTAAAAAAACATAAACAAATGTTTTGCTGGTCTATTATATTTTACTGAAATCATACACTGTAACTCAGGGATCCCCAATCCCTGGTCGATGGCATGCCAGAATCTGGGCCACACAAACAAGTGGATTGCAGGCAGCACACAAAACCATGCCCCCTCCAGTCTTTGGAAAAACCTCTCCCCACAGAACTGGTCCCTGGTGCCCAAAATGTTGGGGGCCGCTGTTGTAACTATGATTCAAAATATTTTTTTTTATCAAATGAGAAGTATCAAAGAAGCCAGATATCTTTTCCCAGCAGAGATGACTTAGGAAGAAGTTAACTATTTGCTTAATTACATCATACATCTGTCTGTTCCTAAGGAACAAATGTAGGGAGTAATTGCAGAATAAAATCTGTTTGTACTTAATGCATAACTTTAAAAGATGCAAGTAGGTCAGCTGGAGATTGTTGCTGACTAGTAGAATCATAACAGATGCTACAGAAAGTCCTTTTCATCCTTGCCATATTTTTGGGAAAAAAATCCTTATGTTGGAATTTCTCTTGGAACAAAAATCCCCCATTGAAACCACCCTGCCACAAGCATATATTTCTAACTATTATAATTTCACACTGAGAATGTGCATTGTGATATCATCTTTAAGCTCTGTTTTTTTGTATCTGCATTATGACATTGAATGCAAGTATGTAAGGAGCAGTGTTTGCATCATGACATTATGTTGGACAGCTGCTCAATATTTGCCCCTCCCCACACCCCTATTTCAGACACCCAGACATTAGCATTTTCCTACTGGTGCTATTTTTTAAATTGCACATTAAATACAAAAGTAGAGACATGAATCCAAGCTTTGTGATATAAAATATACATGTACATGATGATGAAGATGATGATGATTGGATTTGTTATGTTACTGCAAGCATCTTGTAGCCTGTGTTCACTTTATAGAATCCCTTTTGCTCTTCTGCAGAAATGACAAAAGCAGCATTGTGCTGTCATGCTTCAATCTCTGTCCCTTTCATGTGTGTAAGATGTGGTGATACATATACCAAAGAGAAGGATCTTGCATTGCAATAATGTGACTCTGTTTTCATTGATTTACAGATCTGTTTCTATTGGTATGGTTTGATAAAATCATCCTTAAACTACAACTCTTAATCAAAGTTTTGTACAATCTTGATTCCTGGGGAGGAAAGACCCAAAGTCAAATGTAAATGTAAGTAACTATATATCTGGATGATCTTATTTTAAAACAAAAGATGCATCTATGTATCTGCCTCATTTGCAAATGTACTCCAATCGGTTATGAGTGAAGAAATGAAGAAATTCATTACTACTACATACACATATATGACCACATTTTTCAGAGAGTTGCTTAATCAAAAGTATTATTTCAGAGAAGTTTAGGAGAATGAAAAAATATGTCTTTGACATGAAGCAAAAATGGTGCCCAGGACCCTATCAGACCTTCTTGCAAACAAAACAGCTTGTTATTGATAATACTTAACATCTAAAAAATTAGCCTTCTGCAGACTTATCTTTATAGACTTGCCTGCCTATATTTTAATCTACACCTATCATATAAAAGAAGATTACAACTAAAAAGAAAGGAAACATTGGTTACTGTACTTATTTTAAATGCTTGATGTTCTAAACATATTTTTGAGCTGCTGAATTCCCCCCCCCAATTGCCTTAAAAAATTTAGACAAGCTTCATCAGCTTGTCATTGCATACTTTATTACACATGGCCATTTAAGACCTTGTTATCTTGGGAATCTTGTCTTCTCATCAGCAGGTGGATTGCATGCATCAACAAAAGAATTACAACATTAATGCCATCTGTTAGAGCTGTAGAAAGTCTGAGAAGTAATTGGTCAGTGTTTCTTCAGCAACAAGAGATGCCAAATAACAACAGGTTCACATAATAAAAGTGTGAAGAGAATAGCATCACTCATGCATTTCCTTTTCTCACCCCCCCTCCCTTCAAATAATGAAACACTGTCACGGGGAGGGCTATTCTTTTTGCCAGTCAGTAGCACCTGTTGAAAAGTTGGTGCCAAAAACAAACAGTTGGCAACACTTCGGCTCTGTTAAAGCTGTTCTGGAATAGTTGGCTAAGGATGTGTTTGAAGTAAATATCACTGTCTATTTACTACTGCTAGTCTGCTACAAAACATTTATGCACCACTCACAGTTTATTAAGGGGAAAAAGTAGCTTTTGATCTCAAAGGCTGATTCGGGAATTAAAAGGTGCTAAGTTTTAAAACTTTTCGTTCAATGCACAGAATAAAACTCAACTTTTCTCTTCCTCGAAAGCTTTCAAAGCTTTCAGAATTGAGTGGCCATTACCTTGATCTTTTCACCAAAAAGCTTATAAGCATATAATAATTATTAATGAAGATGATCAAATCATTGCACATCTTAGAACCATGATGTATCATAAAACAAATTGCTCCATAAATAGAATATTGACATTTAGCTTAGGTTTTTTTCAGGCTTGAAAGCTACATCTATTTTATATAATGTTGTGGAATTCTGTGGTTGAAGTCCACACATCTTATACTAAGTGAATTTGGAAAACACTATTTTAGTTCAATTGAAATACTCACACCATTTCTGAGATTTTGCCAGAATAATTAAATGGGTCAGAAAATAATGGATTAAATAATGTAGAGAGAATTTCCAATGACTGTCCAAAAGGAAAAATTTAGTTTTAGTATTTACCTGAAAATTGAGGTATAATCTTGTAATTTGCTCATTGTTTTAGGAGAATTTCTACCAGAGGAATCTCTGCTGCAACAGATTTAAATTAATAGTTGTTGCTGCAATTAACTGTAATTTTACACTGTAGTCTTGGTAATTGCCATTGCTATTTTCTTGGTTAATAGTGGTTCAGTATAATTGTCCATCAAGCAATGAACAATAACATCATTGCTTTTATATGATGCTATTACTAGTACTAATAGACTTATGATTGGGCTTATAACTGAGTTATTTAATTCAGATGCCTATGCATGCTTACTGTGACATGTTTTTCATTCTGAATACCATTGTTAGAGGGCTTAATCTATAATTTGGCTAGATTTTCTAGGAGATCTTTGAGTGTAATTATAAATAAACTAAAATTGAAATTACCTGGAAGTCTTTTTTGTTTAATAATAATAAAAAAAGGATAGCTAATGATAGCAGTAGGACTTATATTAAATTCTCTTACTTTGAATCTAACCCATGATATACCTAGTGTTTTATTTTTAAATGTCAGAAGCAAACATTGCTTGCAGGTGTTTATAGGCCCATTTTCTCCTGCACCCTGAGATACCTTTGCATCTTAAAAAATTAAAATTAAAAATTAAAATCTTGTGTGATTTTGCAAGATGTTTCTGAGATTTTATGAAATCTATCATTGGTATGGAATGGAGAGAGTGGGTACATTCCAAAGGAGTAAGATGCAACTCAGCCCAGATATTATGTGTGAGAGAAAGAGAGTGAAGAAGACCTTTCTAGTAGTCCATAAAATATGCTCTAGATGTCCATGTAGAGTCTGTCCCCAGTCTGGAAAGATTTTGTCTATAGGTGTGAAACAATAAGAAACTCTGCTTGGAAGACTTGCCATGTCTTAGTCTTGTTTTTGGGACCGACATCAGTTTTGCCAGACTGCAATATATTTTGTGAACTATTAGGGATGAGCTGTCTTTTAATAATGGAGACAGCCTAACCCTAATCCTAATCCTAATCCTTAACTTTGTCAAAAGCAAAATAGGCATATTCTTCACATTTTTATATCATTTTTTGCATTGGTAAAAACATTTCAAACTCTTACTTTTGGGATACGTTTTGGTCATGCTTCAGCTTAGTTTTATCTAATAACCTTTCTTCTCCTTTTTTTCTTTGTTACTTTTGTTTTATTTATAACATAAGCCAAATTTGTCTGATGTGGTTTATTTTCTTTAATATCTAGATAGTTTTCAGTATTAGTATAAAGTAGTATCAAGGTCTGTTACAAATACTGTATTTTTACAAGCATGATTTGGAAATGTTTTAAATTAATTTTAATATATTCAGAGCAATGATAAGAGAGACATGAGATAGTAATTGAAAAGAAGCTCAAGATAAGTGGAAGCTCTAAAAAGATATAATAATAAAAACACAATTGCAAAACAATGACAATGTGTATTAAAAAAAATGAAGGACAACAAAAAAAGCCAATAAGGTGATACTAATAATAAAGATCTGGAAACCCAAAGGAAAAACTAAGCTACTATATCAAAAAAAGAGCTATTCTTTTCATAATTTGGTCCAATCTTCTCTAACAAAAAAAGTCCAGGAAATTGTGAAGGGTAAGAAAATATAGCAAGATTAAACCCTGAGATTGATAGAATGATGTTCAGGGAATAGATCTTCACTTTGAATTAATTTAAATATCCATTCTGTGATACTGTAAGCACTTTGAAAGCAATACAGTAATTATTTGTCAATAACAATTTTTGCCATGCTTATCACATTTTTGACAGTCCCGAACTATTTTCAAAATACTTGATCTGTCATCTAAACACTGTTTTAGAAGCCAAAGTAACATGAAAAATATAATTCATAAACATAAAACTGAAAGAGCATAATAAGCATAAAATTGAAAGAGCGTTCACTTAATCATTTACTACATATTCAAACTTTTTATAACATGTATCAAAGGTGTTAAATATTCATGCAAATTATATGGGAACTTTCTGAAGTTCCATGTTAATAAAAAATGCCACCTTTTGTAGCCAGAAACAACCATGAGTTTTAATAATCATTAGTGATCCTTAATCATGAGCTACACTGAGATAACTATCTTTTTTTCAGAAAAAAATGCTGATGTAGAAGGTACAGAATGTTTAATAAGTCCTCTCTGCAAATTGTCATTGAGAAATTACCTTAAATTTCTTGTGAACACATAGGATACTGGCATTTTGCCAGAATCCGAGTCTCTAAAGTTAACTTTAAATCCCAGCCACAAGGCTGATAAGAAAATATTAATACTTCCTCTTTTCTAAAAACATCAGACAAGTCAAAATATTTTTCAGGTAAAACATGGGAAGTATTTTGTTGATTATTGAAAAATAGAAAAAAGGACCTTAGATTTTACACATGGTGCGTTTTCAAATTCTGGGAATGAATTGTAAAATTTCTTGATCTCAGATAATATGCAGATTGTGAATTTGAAGCTAAACAATCTCCAAGATTACAGGGACGCATAAAGAAAAATATGTCTGATAATCATAAAAAAGGGAAAAAAGAAATACTATGTTAAGAAATTTGGCCAGAGTGTAGGAGTTTTCAATCAATAATCTATATTAACATTGGCGGGTCTCATGTTTCAATGGGTAAGTCTTATTTGTGAACAGCAGTTGATATTATGATGTTGGCTATCTGGAAACAAGGCTGAAAGTTTTTTTTCAGAGCCTATTTGAAAGCAGAGAATAACAGGTAAGGTTAATAGGTAAGATGAGCTGTTATTATTTTAAATTATATATTGAGTTTCCCCCATTTGTGAGAAAACATCCTTTTTTGCATGGGATAGGGCACCTACTTTTATTTGATTAGTATGACACTTCACACCCTATTCAAGGTGGGAATGTTTAGCAGGGCAACCAGATATAAAATATGCAGAAGCTCCACCATACAAAAGAGGACTGAATAGTTATTTATATTATTTGTCTGCAGTTGGTGAGCAGAGGTAGGGGAAAGCTACTTCTAGATGGCACAGACTTTACCTACAAACAGTCAGATGAACAAATGGAAGAAGTGGGGTGGACAAAGTATAATGCCTCCTCTTCTTCCCATCAGGCATGTTTTTATTATCCCAATCTTCTCTTTCTTGCATCACAGCACTATATCAATCTTTCTAGAGCAGGGGTTTCCAACTGGCAGCCCACGTGCAGGCCATACCCATCCCGGCTCCATAAAAGCAAAAAACATTGTGATACATCATATTACATCACATGACGTGATCGAGTTTGACACCCGTGTTCTGGAGTGTCCCATTGAAATATTGCATCTCATAATTCATTTGATAATTCCTTTGCTCATTGTTTAAATTAGGTAATTAAAGCCATTTTTCCCCATTACACATTTTGAGTAAAAAAGCTGGAAATATGCCTGTGGTCAGCACCTTTAATAGGACGATAATCATCCATGCTGCTTTCTTTTCCAATCACTTTCTGAAATTGTTAATTGATTTTCAGCTATTAGGAACTTTTGGATCAACAGGTTTTATAGCACCAGATGAGCTTCCTTCAATCCTTAGTGAAAGAAGTTCTAAATACAAGTTTCAGAGCATAATATATATATGTTTTGGAATAAACAGCAAAAGGATTATTAAAACTTTGATTTTACAAAGTTAAAAAAGGACTAGAGGTTGAAAATTTGAAATAGGACCTTGGAATTAAATATATAGAATCCTTCCTAAGGGAAAATGCTTTTGCTTTGTTTTTTTTTTAAAATAAGATTTTAAAAATAGGATTATCAAAGGAACCAGAAGGTACTAAAGATTACCATTAAAAGAGAACACTCAGATTCAACTTACAAATATAGAATGAAGCAAATATTTCAACATTGGACATATTGAAGGATATTTTTGAACAGTGGTCACAGACATTAATTTTAATAGTGTCTACCTCTATAGATGGATTGTTTCCTGCTTCAAGTTTCAACCATACACACTCAAATGCAGTTGCTATGGAGATAGCAATTTTACTTCAAGGCTGAAGTGATAACAGCAAACAAAGGAATATAAACAAAACAGCAGCTTGCCTGAAGACTCTGCTTTGAAATAAGAATGGACAGAAGAATGGTCCCAATCCAACCCAAGATTCCAAGGGTTAGGTCAGGGTTGTCAACTGGTTCAAATTTATTTCAGAAGCAGTATTCACAGGAATATCACACAAGAGCTGGAGGTCAAATGTTTCCAGTAGAGGGAGCAGGGGCTGGAGCTGCTTCCTATATCTGGCTACACTCAGCTGTTGCTAATCAAGAGGCTTATTTCCTTGCTTGGCAAGAAACTTGCTAGAACAGGGGTGTCAAACTGCCAGCCCAAGGGCCGGATGCATCATGGTGAAACCCACCCCATCGCCGGCAATGGTAAAAAAGTTGTGATACATCACATGATGTTATGAGTTTGACACCCCTGTCCTAGAACATCTCTACACTGCTCACTTCTCTACTTGTTGAGGGGGGAGTGGAGGACTAGAATCCCTAATCTCATCCTCATCTGGCTGCTCCAGCCAGCCTAACAGCACCTGTATTTGATTGGCCACATGTGATTACTGGTTTAGTATCTCCTGAGGCTGATATCCCACAGGTTCAGCTGAAACAGCTTCTTCAGATTCAGTATCTGAATCCTGAACCTGGATCATGACTGCTTCTAACAGATGTTAGGGAAGGGAACAAATTCTGCCCGGCAAGATTGAGGCTGATGAGAGTGGATTTAAAAATTACAATCTACAAAAATGACATGATAACAGATACTGATATACAAAAGAAATCAGTTGATGTCTTAAAAATTTAAAGGAATATACAAACAACAAACTATTAAAATAATCTGGATAATTTTTCTATATTGGATTTATAAATTGGGTTGTTAAGTTTTGAAAACATTTGTGAGAAGGAACAAAAAAATGAAAACAAGTCAAGTTCTAGAACATTACTTGAAGGTACTAAAGATCTAGATTGTTATAAGTAAAAGGAAGGAATATAAAATTGATTTATTTGATTAAAGTTAAAATGCTGTTATCTTTGGTAACCCTTAATGGACTTTTACTGACAACAGGATTGAAATGAGGAGGCTTTATGAATTTGTTTATAGATTTGTTTATCCAGATGGGATATGGAAAGAAGGGATCGTTTTATATTTTAAGAAAAGATGACTTACTTACATTGTTTATAGTGATGAAAGTGGAAAGTCACTTTTTTCATATTTTATTTTTCTTTACTATATTCTTATTTTATCTTTTTTTCTTTCTTTTTTGTATCTTTTGCTTTTATTCTTTTTTTAGTTTGTATTAATTTTTCCTCTTGTAATTTTAATCTTTAATAAAATTACTATAAAAATATCCCGTTTCATCTCAGGAAGTGTTTTCTGTTGTTTTCCATGAAATAGGAGACAACACTGAACTTAACTCATAATGTTAATTGAAAACAATGAATAGATTTTAGAAATCTTTGGACATATTGACTTTTTTTCCCTCTCTCAATGGACCATTGCAATAGTTCATTAAGAGAGTCACATACAACAAATTCTATTTCCCCCTTTTCAGTTATGCTTGAAGAAAACCTAATTAAATTTGTTTATTCTGCTTTACCCATAGTCAGGTTCTTAGAAATATAGAGGGAATAAATTCTGTTCCTGCAGTAGTCTGTGCTGGATGCTTCTTTTCAATAGCTTCCTTTATTAAATGAAAGAAAAAATACATTTCAAATTTAAAAAAATTGTTGCATAGTTAAAGATTATTTTGTTTCATTGATGGCCATTCTGCAGATTGCTTTCAGAAACTCCCTTTTTACAGTCCTATAATCTCTGAAGTAATAAGTTAAAATGAGATAAAACCCACAGCATCCCTTTTTTTCTACAAGCATTTACCAATATGATTTCTTCTTCACAACAAAACTATGCTTATTCCTTATTACACTGTTCAGCTAGATATATAATTATTTATATTATATTATATTTATTATATATTTATTAAATTTCTATACCGCCCCTCTCCCGTAGGACTCGGGGCGGTTTACAACCCAATAAAAACATATAAAACAATAAACATTTAAAATTAAATTAAATTAAATAAATACAAGGCTGTTACTAAAAACCTGTTAAAAACCCAATTCTAAAACCTTCGAACAGCCTTGTTTAAAAATTTAAAACCCGAGGAGATCTAGGCCAGGCCGGCTTGATTGAAGAGATGAGTCTTCAACTCTCTTCTGAAGGTGCGGAGATCATGACACGTCCGGAGTTCCGGGGGGAGCTCGTTCCACATCGTCGGTGCCCCCACAGAAAAGGCTCTCCCCCTGGGTGCCACCAGCCGACACTGCTTAGCCGATGGCACCCTGAGGAGGCCCTCTCTGTGGGAGCGAACTGGTCGATGGGAGGTATTTACTGGCAGAAGGCGGTCTTGTAAATAACTGGGTCCTATGCCATGGAGCGCTTTAAAAGTGGTAACCAGTATCTTGAAGCGCACCCGGAAAGCCACTGGCAACCAGTGCAGCTCACGCAGGATGGGGGACATTCGTGCCCGCCAGGGTGCCCCCACTACCACCCGCGCGGCCGCATTCTGCGCCAGTTGAAGCCTCCGCGTGCACTTCAAGGGGAGCCCCATGTAGAGAGCATTACAATAGTCCAGTCTGGAAGTGATGAAGGCATGGGTGACCGTGCGTAGCGCGTCCTTATCTAGGAAGGGGCGCAACTGGCGTACCAGACGAATCTGGTAAAACATCCTCCCGGCCACGGCCGTCAGATGGTCCTCAAGGGACAGCCGTGAATCTAGGAGGACTCCCAAGTTGCGAGCCCTTCCCATGGGGGCCACTGACTCGCCCCCGATAGACAGCGATGGAGTCAGCTGGTTGTACCGGGACGACGGTAACCACAGCCACTCGGTCTTGGAGGGGTTGAACTTGAGACCGTTCTTCCCCATCCAGATCCACATGGCCTCCAGGCACTGGGTCAGCACGTCAAGAGCTTCATTTGGGTGGTTCAGGGTGGAAATGTACAGCTGAGTATCATCAGCGTACTGATGGAATTCCACCCCAAAACCTCGGATGATCTCACCCAGTGGCTTCACATAAATGTTGAACAACAAGGGCAAGAGGACCGACCCCCGAGGTACCCCACAATCAAGGGGCCTCGGGGTCGACCTCTGACCCCCTGTCAACACAAACTGCGTCCAGCCAGAGAGGAAGGAAGAGAACCACCGAAACACGGTGCCCCCTATACCCAGCCCCGCCAGCCGGCGCAGCATGATACCATGGTCGATGGTATCAAAAGCCGCTGAGAGGTCCAATAGCACCAGGATAGAGGAACAACCCCTGTCCCGGGCCCACCAGAGATCATCCACCAATGCGACCAAAGCTGTTTCCATGCTGTAACCTGGCCTGAAGCCCGACTGGAATGGGTCCAGGTACGACGATTCCTCCAGGTGCTGAGGGAACTGTCGAGCAACCACACTCTCAACAACCTTCGCAACAAAGCGAAGGTTGGAGACAGGACGGTAATTAGATAGAACAGCCGGGTCCAAGGCGGGCTTCTTGAGGAGGGGTCGCACCACCACCTCTTTCAGGGTGGTGGGGAAGACACCCTCACTCAACGAGGCGTTGATAATTGCCTGGAGCCAGCCTCGCGTCACCTCACTGGAGGCCAGTACCAACCAGGAGGGACACGGGTCCAATAAACATGTGGTTGCTCTAAGGCCTGTCCACATCATCAGGTGTCACGTAGTCAAACTCAGCCCAGATAGCAGTCTCAAGACCGGCCTCAGCCACTTCTGCTGGACTGCCTTCATTGAAGTTAAAGCCTTCCCGAATCTGAGCGATTTTGTCATGCAGGTATTGCACAAAATCCTCAGCTCTTCCCTCCAAGGGGTCCCCCCTCACCTCCCGATGAAGGAGGGAGCGGGTTACCCTAAACAGGGAGGCTGGGCGGTTATCTGATGACGCAATAAGGGCAATGACATAAGGGCAGTGACATTTTGGGGCGACTAGTTTATTTCGTGTATCTCTGCTTGTGGTTCTTTTAATTAATATGTTTTATACTGTGGTTTTTTAAATTTAATATGTTTATACGTCTGTTTTTAAATTTTTAAAGTTTTAAATTTAAATTTTTAATTTTTATCAAATTGGGGGGGTGAGTGATGTATGTATGGGACGGGGACATGCTTGAAGAATGTATGATAGATAAATGGACAGGCCTGCCGAGCTTGAGGGAGGCCGGGGACTGGGGAGATGCGGACTCTGGAGACAATGAGGGTTGGAATATACCGGTCATTCAGGGAAGAGGCAGGTATGGCGGGAGCAGGAGGGTAGGCTGCACACGGGGAACTCGGTCCTGCTGTCTCGTAGCAGTTCCTTGTTCTGGCCCTTCTGAAAAAACTTGCTCTCCCCACGATTCTGGTGATGGGTGTAGCTCGGGCCCTGGGCTCAGGCTATTGCTGCTTAACACCAGGTCGGTTAACAATAAGGCTCCCCTCATTCATGATCTTCTCATGGATGAGGAGACCGACTTGGCGTGTGTGACTGAGACCTGGTTGGGCCCTGAGGGGGGAGTTCCCCTCACGGGCATGTGCCCATCAGGTTATCAGGTATGGCATCAGCCGCGACCCCAGGGAAGGGGGGGAGGAGTGGCTATTTTGGCCCGGGAGAACTTCAGTCTACGTAGACTCACTGTTTCCGAAATTCCGGGTTGTGAGTCCATTCTTATGACGCTGGACCTAGGGGTCCAGGTGGGCTTATTGCTTACGTACCTGCCTCCCAGCTGCGTGGCATCAGCCCTGCCTGTGCTACTCGAGGAGGTTGCTGGGCTGGCGGTGGAGTTCCCCAGGCTTATAGTCCTGGGGGACTTCAATCTGCCGTCGCTTGGCGAATCCTCGGGATTGGCACAGGAGTTCATGGCCGCCATGACAACCATGGACCTGACCCAAGTAGTGCAGGGTCCGACGCATGAGGGTGGACATGCCCCGGATATAATTTTCTTTTCGGAGCAGTTGGGTAATGATCTGGTTTTAAGGGGCTTAGATATCATGCCTTTGTCATGGACCGATCATTTTCTGCTTCGACTGAATTTTACGGACCCAATCCTTCCCCGCAGGGAGGCGGAACCGATTAGGTGGTTCCGCCCCAGACGCCTGATGGATCCAATTGGCTTTCAGACGGCGCTTGGGGAATTACCGAGCTCCCTAATTCACAGTCCGGCGGAGTCCCTGGTAGCGGCATGGAATACGGCCGCGAAGGGGGCTATTGACCGGATTGCGCCTTTGCGACCTCTCCGTGGTGCTGGCCCCAGGAGGTCTCCTTGGTTTACTGAGGAGCTCAGGGGGATGAGAGACGTCTAGAGACGTCTAGAGAAGCGATGGAGACAAAGTAAGTCCGGATCTGACCGAACCAGATTGACCTTATTTATTAAAGCCTATCTGAAGGCGATTAAGGCGTCAAGATCTTTGTATCTTTCTGCTTTGATCGCGTCTGCGGAATCTCGTCCGGCCGCCCTGTTTAGGGTGACCCGATCCCTCATTAACCCAAGGGGTCCGGGGCCTCCCTTGCAGGGTAGTGCCGAGGACTTTAATAACTGTTTCGCAGACAAAGTGGCTCAGATCCGGGCTGACCTAGACTCCAATTGTGTAGCAGAGTCGACTGATAATAATTCAGTTGAGGGGACAGGGGCATGTTCTTGTCCGGTCATCTGGGGAGAGTTTGAGGCTGTTACGCCTGAGGAAGTGGACAGGGCCATTGGATCTGTATGTTCTGCCACCTGTTTGTTGGACCCGTGTCCCTCCTGGCTGGTTTCGGCCAGTAGGGTGGTGACACGTACCTGGATCCAGGAGATTGTCAACGCTTCTTTGAGGGAGGGGTCCTTTCCGGCTCCCTTAAAGGAGGCACTTGTGCGCCCCCTCCTGAAGAAGCCTTCCCTGGATCCAGAAATTTTGACCAACTATCGTCCGGTCTCCAACCTTCCCTTTGTGGGGAAGATTGTTTTGTTGAGAAGGTGGTGGCGCATCAGCTCCAGCGGTCTCTGGAGGAAGCCGATTATCTGGGCCCTCTGCAGTCGGGGTTCAGGCCCGGCTACAGCACCGAAACTGCTTTGGTCGCTCTGATGGATGATCTCTGGCGAGCCCGGGATAGAGGCCAGTCCTCTGTCCTGGTGCTTCTTGACCTCTCAGCGGCATTCGATATCATTGACCACGGTATCCTTCTGCGCTGGCTGGAGGGATTGGGAGTGGGGGACACCGTATTGCAGTGGTTCTCCTCCTATCTCACTGGTCGGTCGCAGTCGGTGTTTGTGGGGGATCGAAGGTCCACCTCTAGGTTACTCCTTTTTTTTTAAAGAATGTTTTTATTAATTTTTACAAATTTTTTACAAAAATAAAAATAAAAATAAAAACTCAACTGAAAACAATCATTTAAAACATTTACCAAACAATCAAAGTTAGTGCTCGGTACCCCCACCACCACATCCTCCTAAACCTGCACTATCCCCCTCATCTTTCTATCTAACTACCTACTTTCTCCTTTCTCTACTTACCCATCACCTCCACCAACCTCTATCCCCTATCTTCTCCCTCTTACCCTCTTCCTACTTGCCTCACCTTCACACCTCCTTCCTCTTTCCATCCAATGTGGTGCCCAGAGGCCACCCGAGAACGCCTTAATAGCTATAAATAAATACATACTCTCATATAAACCCCAATTACAGTTGAGAAAACATAATATAACAATTATTAGCACCCTCCCACCTCCCCCCCCGGCTTCCCAGAGTGTATACAGGGTAAAAACGCAAGAAACCCCACTAAACTACTTATTATATAACTGTTTAACTATATACCAAATGTAATTCCTTCAATTGATATTTCTTTTGTATATAATCTATCCATTTTTTCCAGTCCATCATAAATTCTTCACTTGAATGATTCTTCAGGTATGCAGATATCTTAGCCATTTCTGCCAAATTAACCACTTTTAATGTCCATTCTTCAATAGATGGTAACTCAGATGTCTTCCAGTATTGTCCCACCAATAGTCTTGCTGCAGTAATCAAGTTCAAAATCAACTTAGTCTCTATGGTGGTACAGTCTTTTGTAATGCCTAACAAAAATAACTGTGGTGAAAATTCGCTTTTTCAGTATATTTTGAAGAATCCACCATATTTTTATCCAAAAAGCCTTAATTTTTTTACAAGTCCACCAAATATGAAAATAGGTAGCGTCCATCGATTCACATCTCCAACACCTAGGTTGCATATCTGGATACATAAGTGTTAATTTTTTTGGGTCTAAATGCCATCTATAAAACATTTTATAAAAATTTTCTCTCGTTGGTGGCGGTTAGTGACTGGATCAACATGACAAATGATAGAATTCTGAATGTTGAGGGGCATGGTCTACTATTCGGCTGGCACGCATACCTAGTATACGACAAAAAGGTAGATAGGAACTTCAAAGAGAACCCACTACGAATCCCATTGTTATGGGTCTGGAAGAAATATAAGCACCTCCTACACGACAAGATTCCCATCTGGACGATCCCTGGACACGCCACAGGGGATATGAACACATCCCAAGGGCAAGAAGTGGTGCCCTACAGTGAACTTATACTGGGAGAAGAAAACAGGTTCCTCTTGAAACCTCAAGCAACGCTAGCAAACAGAGGAATAGGAAGTACCTGGCTATCATATATACAACTACAATCAAGGTGGCGTAAAGACAAGAAGAAGGGCTTCTCCCAGACCGACGAGAATCTAATTAAACAGATTAGAGAACAGGGGATTATGCACATCAAACGAGTGTACAGCATTCTGATAGAAATGGACTCTGAAACCGAGCTAGTCAAGAACTGTATGATAAAGTGGGCACAAGACTTCGGACACCCTATCGCCATGGACACGTGGGAGAAAATCTGGGTGAGGAATGTAGAATTCACGAAATCGCAACACTTAAGGGAAAACTTCTACAAGATGTTCTATAGATGGCATCTAGACCCGAAAAAAATATCACTTATCTACCCGGGCTCCCAGCCCAAATGCTGGAGGTGCGGGGACGGGGAGGCTACTTACTTTCACATATGGTGGGCATGCAGAAAAATCAAAGCATTCTGGAGGAAGATATGGTGGACACTCCAAACTATTTTCAAAAAGCGTATAGAATTTCTACCTCAGGCTTTTCTGTTAGGGATTACAAAGGACTTCACTACCTCAGAGACAAATTTATTTTTGAACTTAATTACAGCAGCAAGATTGTTGGTGGGACAATACTGGAAGAATCCGGAAATACCGCCTATTGAAGAATGGACTGTGAAAGTGACAAATTTGGCGGAAAGGGCGAAAATATCAGCGTACTTGAAAAATCGCTCCAATGAACAATTTTTGACGGACTGGAAACAGTGGATAGACTATATCCAAGAGAGACACCAATCAAACAGAATGCAGCTGGCGTTTAGCTGAGGCTCGATGGGAGGAGGGAAGAAGGGTTAACAAATCATATGTTTACAAAAACTAACACCCAATGTTGAATGTATATGTTCTATAACTAATGCCTCTTAACATAAATTTATGACTAATGTTGTTTGCTTTAAAACTGTTAAAGCGGACTGAATCTCTACCTCAGGATATGAAACTTTTACCTCAGGATCTCCGGTTAGGGACTATAAAAGTTTGCACTAGTAATGGGATGAAGTCAATTCAGAAGCGCAAACGAACAATATGCAATAAACTAGATACAGCAGATAGACCATATATAAGAGAAACACCAAACAAACAAAAGGTACTCGGAGTATACTTGAAGAGGGAAGGGAGGAGGGAAGAACGTTTACTAAAACAGATGTTTACAAAGATTAATACCTAATGTTGTATGCTATGTTCTAGGATGATTGTTTAGCAATAGGATCTTTGGTTTAATGTTGACCACATTAATATGGAACCAGATAAGAGAAACACCAATCAAACAAAGTGTAACAGGAGTATAGTTGAGGCTAGACGCGAGGGGTGGGAAAAAGGCTTACTAATTCAGATGTTTTCAGTGACTAATACCTAGTATTGTATATCAGGTGCCATGATGATTGCTGCACAATATGTTTTTTTATGTTCAATGTTGATTGTTTTAATAAAAGAATTTTATATTAAAAAAAATTTCTCTTAAATGCTGTGCTTGTGTAAATTTTACATTTTTCACCCATATCCTTTTCCATGTTTCCATCATAATTGGATATCCAAAATTACGTTCCCACTTGATCATGCAATCTTTAACCAATTCAGTTCCAGAGTCAATTTCAAGTAGTACATCATATAACCTTTTAATATGCATAATTCTTTGATCTCTAACTTGTTTGATTAATTTTTCATCCTTTAACGAAAAACCCAACTTTACATCTTTTTGCCATCTCGCCTGAAGTTGTATATGTGAATACCAATTATGATCTATACCTTCTTCCCTTAATCTATTTAGTGACTTCAATTCTAAATTATTCCCTTCTTTAGTTAAAAGCTTCTCATAGGGCACCACATCTTGAGTTTGTTGTCTATTTACACTCTCTATTGCATGCCTGGGAACTGTCCATAAGGGAATTTTCCCATTTAGCTTGTAATAATACTTTTTCCAGACACGCAACAGTGAGTTTCTCAATAAATGCTCTTTAAAACTCCTATCCAACTTTTTATCATAGACTAGATATGCATGAAACCCATACAATAATCCGTACCCTTCTATATTCAATATTCTTTCGTTAGTTAAATTAACCCAGTCACTTATTGCTACTAGAACTGCTGCATAATAATATAGCTTAAAATTAGGCATTTTCAAACCACCTCTCTCTCTTGTCTCTTGAATAATTTTTAATTTAACCCTTGGTTTCTTGCCATTCCAAATAAATCTATTAATACCTTTCTGCCATTCCTCTAGATTCCCATCCTTTTTAAGTATTGGTAACATTTGAAATAAAAATAGAAATTTCGGCAATACATTCATTTTAACTGCAGCTATCCTACCCAACATAGATAATTGTAATTTTTTCCAGTTATCCATTTCTATTTGTACCTTATTCCATAAAAATTCATAATTATTCTTATATAATTTCCCATTTGAAGCTTAAATATAAATTCCTAAGTATTTAACTTTCTTAACTATCTCACAACCCGTTATTCTTTCCAATTCTTGTTTTGATTTATCATCTAAATTTTTAACCAACATCTTTGTCTTGAATATGTTTAATTTAAAACCAGATACTCTTCCATAATTTTGAATAATCTCCATCAATGTCTGAGCCGATTGTATTGGATGTGTCAATGTCACAAGTAAATCATCCGCAAAAGCGCATAATCTATAATCATGTTGTCTGATTTGGACTCCTTTTAATTCATCTGAAGCTCTAATCCTATTCAGTAAAACCTCTAAAGTTAAAACAAACAATAAAGGAGATAAAGGACAACCCTGCCTTGTACCTTTCTCTATATTAAATGAATCTGTTAGTTGTCCATTCACAATAATCTGTCCTTTTTGCTTCTGATAAACTGCTAATATAGCATTGATAAACTGATCCCCCATTCCCATCTTAACTACTAATCTTTTCAAGAATAACCACCTATCGTCCGGTCTCCAACCTTCCCTTTGTGGGGAAGGTTGTCGAGAAGGTGGTGGCGCATCAGCTCCAGCGGTCTCTGGAGGAAGCCGATTATCTGGGCCCTCTGCAGTCGGGGTTCAGGCCCGGCTACAGCACCGAAACTGCTTTGGTCGCTCTGATGGATGATCTCTGGCGAGCCCGGGATAAAGGCCAGTCCTCTGTCCTGGTGCTTCTTGACCTCTCAGCGGCATTCGATACCATTGACCACGGTATCCTTCTGCGCTGGCTGGAGGGATTGGGAGTGGGGGACACCGTATTGCGGTGGTTCTCCTCCTATCTCACTGGTCAGTCGCAGTCGGTGTTTGTGGGGGATCGAAGGTCCACCTCTAGGTTACTCCCATGTGGGGTGCCTCAGGGGTCGGTTCTCTCCCCCCTACTTTTTAATATTTACATGAAGCCACTGGGTGAGATCATCCACTGCCACGGAGTGAGATACCATCAGTACGCTGATGATACTCAGCTGTACATTTCCACTCCTGGCCATATCAGTGAAGCGGTTGAGATGATGTGCCGGTGTCTGGAGGCTGTGAGGGTTTGGATGGGTGTTAACAGATTAAGGCTCAACCCCGATAAAACAGAGTGGCTGTGGGTGATGCCTCCCAAGGACACTTCTATCTGTCCTTCGATTACCCTGGGGGGTGAATCTATAAACCCCTCAGAGAAGGTTCGCAACTTGGAAGTCCTCCTCGATCCACAGCTGACATTGGATCATCATTTGTCGGCAGTGGCGAGGGGGGCATTTGCCCAGGTTCACCTGGTGCACCAGTTGCGTCCTTACTTGGATCGGGAGTCACTGCTCACAGTCACACATGCCCTTGTCACCTCGAGGATCGACTACTGCAACGCTCTCTACATGGGGCTACCCTTGAAGAGTGTTCGGAGACTACAATTAGTGCAAAATGCAGCTGCGCGAGCAGTTGTGGGTCTTCCTCGTTGTGCCCACATTTCATCAACTCTCCGCACGCTGCATTGGTTGCCTATTGGTCTCCGAGCCCAATTCAAGGTGTTGGTTATTACCTATAAAGCCCTTCATGGCTTGGGACCAGGATACTTACGGGACCGCCTTCTGCCACATACTTCTCTACGACCGGTGAGAGCGCACAGGGTTGGCCTCCTCCAGGTCCCGTCAACGAAACAATGTCATCTGGCGGGCCCTAGGGGGAGGGCTTTCTCTGTTGCGGCGCCCACCCTCTGGAACCAACTACCTCCTGAGGTCCGCGTTTCTCCGACCCTCCTGGCCTTCCGAAAGAATTTAAAAACCTACCTCTGCCGGCAGGCCTGGGGATGATTGTTGATTGTGGTGTGATTGATGAGTATGTATGGGGTTTGTATTTTTAATGTTGTTCGGATTTGTTGCAATTGTTTTTATATATATATGTTGTGAGCCGCTCCGAGTCTTCGGAGAGGAGCGGCATACAAATCCGAATAAATAAATAACTAAAATAAACACTTCTCTGCCCTTATTGCCACTAAGTAAGTCCTAATATGGTCTCTTACTCGTGTTCGGTCAGACTCAGAGCGACTCGCCCTCCAACTGCTCTCTAGGCGTCTTTTCCGGCGCTTCATCTCCCTCAGCTCCCCGTTAAACCAGGGAGCCGATCGAGAACCATGCCGGTTCAGAGGCCGCAAAGGCACAACCCTATCCAAGGCATCAGCAGCTGCCCTATCCCAGGCAGCTACCAGCGCCCCGACCGAGTTGTGTGTTATATGTGTTAGAGCCTCCGGTATTGGCCCAAGCTCTGTCTGTAACCTCTCGGGTTCCATCAGTCGCCTGGGGCGGTACCACACAATTGGTTCCGCCTCCCTGCAGTGGGGTGTAGCGGTCCAAAAGTCCAAGCATAGGAGAGAGTGATCTGACCATGACAAAGGTGTAATAACTATATTTCTCGTGTCCAGATCACTCAGACACTGACCAGAGACAAAAACCAGGTCAAGCGTGTTTCCCCCCCGTGTGTGTGGGACCTTGAATTACCTGGGTCAGGTCCATGGCTGTCATGGAAGCCATGAACTCCCGAACCTCCCCAGACGCCTCGCCCGCAGACGGCAGATTGAAGTCGCCCATGACTACTAGCCTGGGGACCTCAACCGCCACCGCAGCAATGACGCCCAAGAGTTCGGGCAGGGTGGTTGACACGTGGTAGGGAGCCAGGTATGTGAGCAACACAGCCCTCGGACCCCCGAGGTCCCACTTCACAAGGAGGGATTCACAGCCTGCCATCTGAGGAACAGTGACTTCCCTTGGCCTGAGACCTTCCCTAATCACAACCACCACTCCCCCACCCCTGCCCTGAGTTCTCGGCTGGTGAAATGCAAGGAAGCCTGGAGGGCACATTTCCACCAGAGGGACACCACCCTCTGGTCCCAACCAGGTCTCCGTAATACCCGCCAGGTCTACAGCCCCCTCTGTAATT
This sequence comes from Bothrops alternatus, assembly GCA_034064705.1. Taxonomy (NCBI): domain Eukaryota; kingdom Metazoa; phylum Chordata; class Lepidosauria; order Squamata; family Viperidae; genus Bothrops; species Bothrops alternatus. Next base: position 13,988,221 of record JARGCV010000124.1, on the reverse strand, counting down.
AAATCTTGTATCAGGGGGCTTATTAACCACAGACCTGGCGTTGCACAGCATCAGCCTACAACCTGGGCCCTTTGGCTCTAAACAACCCAGATCACAAGTAGAGCCGCGGGGGTCAGAGCATGGCACCGCTCGAAGATAGCGGGGGCGCGCTCCCATAAATTGATGTGGCCCTCTACTCCCGCCATATCTGCCCCTCCCACTTACAAAACCGATGGGAACTAAATCACCTCTGCCCCCTCCCTGATCCGCACCCTCGTGGTTCCGGTCCCACCTGTTGCCTGGCCCATGTTTCTCCTCCTCCTTATTCCCATCCCCTAACCCTCCCTTATCCCATAGACCTCCCCCAGGCCTACACCATTACTATTATTAATCTTCCCACCCCCCACCCCAGAACCCCTTAAAAACATTTAAAACCCCTACTTAAAAACCTCCATAACCCCTTTTTTTGAGCATGCCACCTCTCAGGATTCCAAAATCCGTCATCAAGGTAGGCCTTCGAAAGACATACAGGCCATTTCTGCGAGAGGGAGGCATCTCGCAGTGCAAGAAGGCTCGCCTTATCCTGCATCCAATAATCATAGCTTGGGTAAAAAACACAGAGATGAGGGTTTGTCCATAAATTCCATATGGTCTTGGGGTGGCGTGGGGCCGCGAGGCACCAGCATGTCCTCACCTCACCACGCCCTCAGCTGTCATTGAGGGGGGGAGGAGGAAGGAGGAAGCTCATCATCATAGGGGGTTCCCCTCGTCTCTCCGGATCTTGGGGTATCGATCAATTTCCATGTCTGATGCCTCTTGTGCTGGCCTGGCAAGCTGGAAGCATAATAGTTCTTGCTGGATTTCTCACGATTAGCAATTTGCTAATTTGTCATTGAGCAATACAGGGGAGACTCCTCAGCTATCATTGAGGGAAGGGGGAGGCCAGCCGGCTCTCCCACGAAGCTCTCACCCTCATTACTCCACTACTCCAGGCTCTCCTCCTCTCAGAAGGGGGAGGAAAGGGGGACTTTCCTTTCTAAATTTTATCTTTATATATAAACTAAAAACTTCATTAATGCTTGAAGACAAAATTGTCCAGGTAGATCAAAATATTTCAAATAGTAAACATGGATTACATATATGTGTTTGTGTCAGCACTGGGGTAAACCAGATAGAAATTACAACAGATGAGGTAATTGAATTTTATTATAAATCTACATTAAAATAATCTTGAAAATATGAAAATATACTGCTCTTTACAGCATGAGAAACTAGGGAGTCTCATCCTGTACACTCTCTTATTGTGGGCTATGCTGTTCCTTATCTGACCATTCCCTTAGCACAGTGATGGTGAACCTTTTAGAGACCGAGTGCCCAAACTGCAACTCAAAACCCACTTATGCATTGTCGGGTGCCGGGTGAGTGTGGCCCATTGACTGGGTGTGGCCAATTGGGTGGGCATGGCTGCGGTGGTAATGGCAGACTGGGTGGGTCTAAAAAGTTCAATCAATTCCAACTTTCCAAGATCTTTTTTTTTCCCGCAAGAAGTTGAAAATGACTGATTGATTGAACCTTTTTTTTTTGCACATGGCGACAGAGGTCTAAAGTGAAAAGTTTTATAAAACCTACCTGAAGGCCTAGGACTGGGATGACAGCGCGCGTGCCCACAGAGAGAACTCTGAGTGCCACCTCTGGCATCCATGCCATAGGTTCACCACCACTGCATTAGCAGTATCAGTCCTGTCTAGCAAGTCTTTGCCACATACCCTTGCCATTTGCGAGGGAAACAGTGTACTCATTTTGTTTATATAAGAACATAAACAAAGTTAATAAGAAAGGTGACCCTGTAGGTTATATTTAAACAAACATTTCTCAACATGTTACTTTTTCAGAGCTCTAAGATATTTAATAAATTAAAATGTTAGTGGGAAATATCTTTTTTTTACAAAGCCTCACTTTGTAATAATAATAATAATAATAATAATAATAATAATAATAATAATAATAATAATAATAATAATAATAATAATAATAATAATAAAGTTGGAAGGGACCTAGGAGGTCATCCAGTCCAACCCCCTGCTCAGGCAGGAAACCCTATACCATTTCAGAAAAATGGCTGTCCAGTCTCTTCTTAAAAATTTTCAGTGTTGGAGCATTTACCGCTTCTGGAGGCAGGTTGTTCCAATGATTAACTGTTCTCACTGTCAGGAAGTTTCTCCTTAGTTCTAGGTTGCTTCTCTCCTTGATTACTTTCCAACCGTTGCTTCTTGTCCTGCCTTCAGGCACTTTGGAAAATAGCTTGATTCCCTCTTCTTTGTGGCAGCCCCTGAGATATCGGAACACTGCTATCATGTCCCCCCTCATCCTTCTCTTCGTTAAACTAGACATACCCCATTCCAGCAACCGTTCCTTATATGTTTTAGCCTCCAGTCCCCTAATCATCTTTGTTGCTCTTCTCTGTACTCTTTCTAGCGTCTCAACATCTTTTTTGCATCGTGATGACCAAAACTGGATGTAGTATTCCAAGTGTGGCCTTACCAAGGCATTGTAAAGTGGTATTAATACTTCACGTGATCTTGATTCTATCCCTCTGTTAATGCAGCCTAGCATTGTGTTGGCCTTTTTGGCAGCTGCAGCACACTGCTGGCTTATATTTAGGTGATTGAATACTAGGACTCTGAGGTCCCTCTCACAGTTACTACTATTGAGCAAGGTGCCACCTATGCTGTACTTGTGCATTTGGTTTTTCTTGCCTAAATATAGAACCTTGCTTTTTTCACCATTGAATTTCATTTTGTTAGATAGTGCCCAGTGTTCAGGTCTGTCCAGATCCTTCTGTATCTTAAGCCTGTCTTTTGGAGTGTTGGCTATTCCTGCCAGCTTGGTGTCGTCTGCAAATTTGATGAGTTCCCCATCTATCCCTTCATCCAAATCGTTGTTGAAGATGTTGAAGAGCACTGGGCCCAGAACAGAGCCCTGGGGCACCCCACTACACACTTCCCTCCATGTAGATGTGGTTCCATTGAGGACCACATGCTGAGTACGACAGGTCAGCCAGCTACAGATCCATCTGGTGGTGATGCTGTCTACCCCACATTTTTCTATCTTATCAAGTATTAGGTTGTGATCTACTTTATGAAATGCCTTACTGAAGTCCAAGTAAATTATGTCCACAGCATTCCTCTGATCCACTAATTTTGTCATGCAATAAGATTTGTTTGGCATGATCTATTTTTGACAAACCCATGTTGGCTTTTAGTAATGACTTTGTTTGCCTCTAGGTGTTCATTGATTCATTGTTTGATTATCTTTTCCAGAATCTTCCCAGGTATTGAGGTCAGGCTGATAGGTCTGTAATTTCCTGGGTCCATTTTTTCCCCTTTTTTGAGGATGGGAACTACATCAGCTCTTTGCCAGTCCTCTGGTAGTTCCCCTATGCTCCAGGATCTTTGAAAAATATAGTTCAGTGGTTCCGAGATCACATCTGCCAGTTCCTTAAGAACCTTGGGGTGTAATCCATCTGGTCTTGGTGATTTGAACTCATCTACGCTGGACAGGTGTTCACTTACCATTTTCTTGCTTATCTTAACTTGTATTTCTATTTTGGTTTTTATGGCACTATTTTTGATAGGTTGGTCTGTTTTTTTCCCTTTGTGTAAAGACAGATGCAAAAAAGGAGTTAAATAGTTCTGCTTTCTCCCTGTTGCTTGTCACCTTCTTGCCACTTTCACCCACTAATGGACCAATAGTTTCCTTCACGTTTTTCTTTTCTTTACATGTTGAAAGAAGCTTTTTTTGTTATTTTTGACTTTGGTTGCAAGCCTTAGTTCATGTTGAACCTTAGCTTTCCTCACTTCGTCTTTGTAGGCTCGGGCTATTTGCTGATATTCTGACTTAGTTATGTGCCCCTCTTACACTTTCTATACTTGTCCTTTTTATCTTTCAATTTGTCAGAGATTTCTTTATGCAGCCATGCTGGTTTCTTTTGAGAGCTGTTGTTTTTCCTCTTTGTTGGTATTGTGCTAGACCAGCGGTTCTCAATCTTGGGGTCGCACGACCATTTCGCGGGGGTCGCCGGACACCGCAGGCCGCCATTTTGTTTTTTAAATTTTTTTTATTTTTTTTGGCGCGCACGCACCGCGCATGCGCAGATCCGCCCATCGCGCCGGAAAAAAAATAAAAAAAAACAAAAAAACAAAACAAAAACAAAATGGCGGCCATGATGGGCGGATCCGCGCATGTGCGGCGTGCGCGATGGGCCGATCCGCGCATGTGCAGATCTGCCCATCGTGGCCGCCATTTTGTTTTGTTTTTTTATTATTTTTTTGAATTTTTTTTTGAATTTTTTTTTCGGCGCGCCCGGGTCGGGGTAGCGGCGCACATGGGCGGGGCAAGTGGGGTCTCAACCTGAGAAAGGTTGAGAACCACTGTGCTAGACTGTGCTTTTATTATCTCATTTTTCAAAATTTCCCAAGCTTCTTGAGTTGTTTTCCCCTTGAGGATTCTTATCCATGGAATCCTTCCCAAGCCCTCTCTAAGTTTATTGAAATTAGCTCTCTTGAAGTCTAAGACTCTAGTTTGACTGTGTTCTATTGCTTGTGCTTCCATAATGTTGAATTCTAATATTGCATGATCACTTCCTAACAGGGTTCCTATGGCTTCAATACCTTCTATCATTTCATCTCTGTTAATGAGAATTATATCCAAAATGGCTAATCCCCTAGTTCCCTTCTCTACATTTTGGGAGACAAAGTTGTCTGCTAGGTTTGCCAGGAACCTGTTTGATCTTCCACTTGGTGCAGAGTTTATCTCCCAGTTGATGTCAGGGTAGTTGAAGTTCCCCATTACTATTGTGATGTGCTTCCTACATACCTTAGTTAGCTAACTAGCAAAAAATTCATCTATTTCCTCTGTTTGGTTGGGTGGTCTGTAGTATACACCTATGGCAATGTCATTTCCCCTCCCCCCTTTTATATTGACCCAAATGCATTCAAGATAGTTTTTATCATAGTTGTGCTCTATTTCTGTAGAGATGTAGTTATTTTTTAAATAGAGAGCAATTCCACCTCCTCTTTTATTTGGTCTGTTTCTTTTAAATAATTTAAATCCCTCTAGCTGTGTATTCCATGTGTGGGTTTCATCCCACCATGTTTCTATAATGGCAACAATATCATATCTGCACTCATTAACCTGAATTTCTAGTTCACCCTGTTTGTTGTTCATACTCTGTGCATTGGTGTATAAATATTTGAGTCCTTTGTGACTGGCCCTGTGGTACTTTCTACATAACCTGTGTGGTCCCCTATTGTCTTACCACCTATTTGGTTAGTGCACTTTGTGTGGCACTCGCTATTAGAGGCTTCATTTTTCTTGACAGCAAGGTTGGTATTCTTGTCCATACACACATCTATGGTACATGCACTGATAGCCCTATAATTTTTAGATTGCCAGGGACAGGGTTGTTTCGTATCAATTAACTCACTGTCCCTGCTGTTTAGTTTAAATTTTCCTCCAGAAAATCTGTGAATTTATATCCGAGTAACTCAGTCCCTTTTTTTGATGAATGCAAACCATCTTTTTTGTACATCTTTTGATTGGACCAGATACAGTTTTTATCCTCAGTGCATAAGCAAGGTTGAATTGTTCATTTGGTATGATGGAAATGAAGATGAATTTCTTGCTTTTTTCATATACTGCAACTCTTCAATGTACTTGCAAATGGAGGTGAACATTTATAGCTAAATTATTAAAGCATAGTATATATTTATTGAGATATACAATCACAGTCAATGCATTTTTTTCCATTTTCAATCACAAATGATTGCCATACATTTGTACATAACCATAGGTCTTGATGTTAAGGGTGTATAGGGCAGGAGCTAATTGTATACAGCATGATGTTTTTTGTTTACTGTTGCAGTTCCTCAAACTACTCTGAAATAATCCTAATCCTAACAAAGTCTGAAATATATATATATATATATATGTCTCAAGTGTTTATTTTTTAGATTGCACCCTGTAAACCCAAATATGGGAGGAAGGAATCATTCTTTCCTTTTGCTTGTTTCAGCTCAACCCAGAGCCATCCTGCAAGCACAAATATATATATGTTGTTTAAAATTGTTGACAAAGAAATAAGGGAATTTCTGATATAGCTATTTCGAGTTTCTTAACTCTCTTCAGTCAGACTCACCCTTGGTCTGACTGAAGAGAGTTAAGAAACTCGAAATAGCTATATCAGAAATTCCCTTATTTCTTTGTCAACAATTTTAAACTATATATATATATATATATATATATATATATATATATATATATATATATATATATATATATATATATATATATATATATATATATATATATATATATATATATATATATATATATATATATATATATATATATATAATTCCATTGCAATTACTGAAGAACAAGAGATTGTATACTTCTTTTAGACAAACATAAAATTACATCATGACATTCTAGAACATTTAAGTTTATGACATTCCCCAAAATGATTGCTGAAAGGTAGGAATTTTTCCTTTTCCTGCTTATGATCAGCTGATTTGCTGCCAGAACTGGTTCTCTGACAATGCTGCTCTCTGGATTTCAGTGGGAGCACTTAGGAATGACCCAGACAAATTTTGGATGGCTATGGACACATCTGGGAAGGGGAGTCTAGAAAATTCCAGTTCCCTTTGAAAGAGGTCAGACAGTCAATGTTGTGTCCTGAGCCTGCTGAAGCATTCAGCATGCTCAGAAATGTTGCAAATGGTCCCAGGCAGACCAAAAGCTGCCTGGGACCAGGCTGGCTATCGCCAGCCTTGCGCGCATGCGCAAGGCACAAAAACAGCCAGCTTCCTATTGGCTGACACTGTCTGGGTTCAGGACTCTATAAAAGGCCTGCATGCCTTTTGCTGCTTGCTTGGTTGTAAGGAGAAGATCAATAAAGAAATTACTTGTTCATCATGTGTCTTCGTCAATTGCCTAAGAACCAAATACATAAAACTGGCGATGAAGTTGGGATCCCTGCAAGCAAAAAAAAAAAAAAAAATAGGACTCACCAAGAAGGTCCTGAAGACTGGGAAGACGGCGTCCTGCATTTGCGACTCAGCCTGCCAGTACAGCATTGCTGGAGGTGAGCTCGGCAAAAGGACTCTTTCCCCAAATATAGCTTGCAGGGAGGCAATTAGCGAAGGCTGTAAAGGATTATGATGTTGAAAATTGGCCGCTTGACGGACTTTGATGTCTCCCACCCAGAGAGATGGAATTCGTACGTAGCAAGGGTGGAGAACTACTTTAAAGTGAATCAAATCAGGGAAGACGGCCTGAAAGCGGCAACTCTTCTTTACGCCTGTGGCCAGGAAGCACTTGACATTGTTGAAAATCTGGTGGCCCCTGCATTTCTGGAGTCAGTAACTGACTTGAAGAAGATGCTGAAGTAACATTTCCAGCCCAAATTGTCTGTCATCGCTTGGAGGCACGCGTTCGAGCAGAGAGACCAGAGGCCGGATGAATCTGCTGCGGACTTCATCGCTGCCTTAAGACAAGTGGCCAGGCCTTGTGAGTTCAAGGACCTGGAAGAGAGGCTGCGAGATCGTTTCGTGTGTGGCCTATGAAGTAGAGAATTGCAACAGAAGAATTGCAACAAAAGAAGAAGTATCACTTCAAGATGCCTTAAGAGAGGTTGCAGCTGAAGAAGCAGCAGGCGGTGCTGTGAAGGCTTTGCGGCTCACCAGGAATCCTCCAGCCACCGCTACCGTCCATCAAGAGGACGCTCGAGAAGATTCAGAAGCAGATCCTGAAGAGGAGGTGGACAGACTTCACCAGCCAACAGAAAGAAGGCTGATGGGACACATGTCCCTGTAGTCTACTACTACTACTACTACTACTACTACTACTCAAGGACTCTGTCATCTGCAGAGCATAATGATGCTCATATTGACAGAGAAGCCTTGGCCATAGTAGCTGGCATAAATAAATTCCATGATTTCTTATATGGCCACCACTTGGGGACTTCCACCCCTCCATGAATCTCTGGCTTGAACTTAGAGGGTCCAGCCAGTCAGCAGCTGAGTGGGTCATCTGGGTCTTTGAGGCATCAAAGTCCTGGTCTGCCTAGCCTGGTAGGCAAGCTGGCAGGCCAGGCACACTCACTGGCTATCAGAAGATCACAGAGGGCTAAGGGCCCGCCTAAACATCTTGAGGACTATGTGAGGTTTCTGTCAATTCTAAGGGAAACTTATTGGTCCTTAAACAAGATGTAGAGTAAGTACTCAGTGGAGGAGTGTTACCTTCAAATTATTATTTGTTGTATTTCTTTTATAAGATGTTAATGTAAGAGTGTTCTGCCTGTGTGAAGACTATTGTGATGTCCACTAACCCCCAGTCCTTTGAACACATGTACCTGTGCTGTTACATCATAAGGTATATTGTTTTATCTAGGGGGGAGGGGTGTTGTGTCCTGAGCCTGCTGAAGCATTCAGCAGGCTCAGAAATATTGCAAATGGTCCCGGGCAGACCAAAAGCTGCCTGGGACCAGACTGGCTGTCGCCAGCCTTGTGCACATGCACAAGGCGCGAAAACAGCCAGCTTCCTATTGGCTGACACTGTCTGGGTTCAGGACTCTATAAAAGGCCTGTGTGCCTTTTGCTGCTTGGTTGATTGTAACAAGATTACTTGTTCATCATGTGTCTTCGTCAATTGCCTATGAACCGAATACATAAAAGTCAGGGCATCCATTTTCATTTCAGCATTTCATTTTCTAAGCATGCTGTTTACTTTTGAATTTTTTGCTTTGCTTTTTGACTTTAAAAGTTGACTGGCTGGTTGAATGCTGATCTGCTTTAAACTCTTGTTGGATTTAGCTTTTTTCCCCCTTTTGATTTATATTGTTGTTTTGAATAACTGTTGCTTTTCCATATGGAAACATGGCATGTTCATGGATGGTGAAGTGCTTTTATCTGATTTACATCAATACTAGATTTTTACCACAGGGTTTTGTACTTGATTAATTTGCAAAATATTTTGAGCTTACTTTAATTTTTCTTTTAACTTTAGATTGACATATCCAAAAAATATCTTCCCTGCCCCTTTAATTTATTTCTTCACTTTGCTTCAGCATTCTTTGTTTCCTGGCTAATTTACACAGAGCAACAATGGATTGGATTACAAACAAATATGGTTGGCTGAAAAGACCATTTGCTAACATACAATAGTTAGCTGAAAGCTTCTTTAAAAAGTTTAATGAAATGATAATGGTTGTGGAAAATATTCAGAGGCATGTTGTTCTGGAATTAGATTCACAAAAGGAATGTGATTTGGAACTAGTTAATTCATCAGAAAGAAATTGGGATCATATAGTTTTAGAATTAAATGAGCTAATGGCATACTCCTCTTTGAAGTTCAAGCCTGCAGTTTTTATAACAGCAGAAATTATATTGAGTGAAGAAGCAATTGTCTTTCCCTAAAAGGATTGAAGGAGGTGGGGAATGGATTTATCATACTTGTTCAAGAACCAATTTTATCTGGACTTTGTTGGGAAAATAGACCAACTTTGGAAATTGAACTTATTATATTTAGTCAAACAACAATTTAGTCAAGCAACAATCTATATACTGTATTAATGACAAAATAGTTAACAGGAAGACCAATAATAATAAAGAAAAACAAGGTTAGAGTTTCAAAACCCTCTGTTAACAAACTAGTATTGTGAACAACTCGTAGAAAATTTCCCATGACATCTTATCTATCCCAATCATCCCAAAAGTTAACAGTAATTCATCTGAATCAAATATACATATTTGTTTCTTAATGCCATCAATATAGTATATAGATAACAGGTTAGTAATTTGCAAATGGATTTGTTAGTTTAAAATCATTTGGGCTTATTTCGCAAGGTGTGGGAAATTAATTTTGTAGTAATGTATTAATCAGTATTCAAGTAGTGGGGATAATATATGTATAGGTGTTAGGGTTTTTTTCTTCTTCAATGCACTTTTTAAATGTCTTCCTTGTTTTGTGTTTTTATTTGTTTTCTTTAATTTTTTCGAGTTTTGTATTTTATTCTTTTTTTAATAAAATAAAATTTGAATTAAAAATATTTAAGTTTATAAAGCCTTTTTACATTTTCATTTTTAAAATATAAGATCCACCACCACCAATATAAAATACTTCCTATGCTCTATTATTCTACATAATTGTCCAGGAATGTACAATTTGGGTGAGATCAGGAGTTATATTTCTCTTTTGGGTAGCCTATTGTATAACTTTAGTCCACAACTGAGCAAATCCATAGCCAAGAATTGGACAAAGTTAGAACAGAAGGACAGGCAAAGGTACTTGAGACACTGCTGAAGGGAAGAAGGCTTCCTTGCTTTGAGGTATGTGGTTTCATAAAACATATGCATCAGAGCAGGTCTGGAAGGGGGTTCGTGGTTCAATTTGAGAAAACAATTCTCCCCCAAGAATTAGTCTTTGAAGACATTTTTGATAATGTTTAGAAACAATAATAAAGTGTAACAGAAATCTGTAGATCAGTCAGTTTAACTCAGTTATTTAGGAATACTTTCTAAAATGAAATCCAGAGTTTCAAATCTTAAACAACTTGCTTAATAATCAAACTGAAAACAGAAAAGTTTCAAGGTTGGCTGACACTGTAGAAAAGCCTATTCAGTCTTGCAAAGATTGCTCAATTATGTAATCAATTTCAGACAAGCACAAGGATTTTTATGTACCAAAAAAGAACAGAGCTTTTATTGAATCTTTACTTGCTCTGCCCCTTGAATATTATCTTTCGAATATAATTAGATTAGATACTCAAGCAGTCCCAGTTGTTCCTTGAAGTTGCTAGGTCAGCCGATTAAATACTATGCCTCTGGCTATGCTGCTTAAAATGCTTGTTTTATGCTTACTTTCAGAACTAAAACTTTAAATCCATTTAGTCTAGGCTTCACAGTATTTAGAGATTTCATTATTAAATTTTGCTAGGTACGTGCATATCTATGACATATAAAGAAAATGCATAGCAAATTAATATGCTTTATTTTAAAAAATCAATATACATAATGTTGCCAGATTTAAAAGGAATTCAGAGCAAGATTCCACCACAAGCTTTTCTAAATGTAGACAAAATGTGGGAAAAATAGAACAACACAGTTAATTTGTTGTTAATTATAATTTTTACTACCTGGTTTAAAGTAAATTCTAAACAGGTTTCCCTAATATTACAATATATTATTAACTGTTATTCCATTAACTCTTGAGCCCTGCCTTTACTGAATCTAAATGTGTGTTCATAAAACATCACTCTGACAGATGGATCTTTTTTTTTAGTACTAGGTTTCAGAGTCTCTCTCAAATTCATCCTAATGTCCCAGCTGATCCGAATCCCTGGCTTCTTAATTCTCTCACCATCTGGAATATAACTTGGAAGTAGGTGTCATTCAGCTTGATGATTCTATACCCAGTTATCACAGTGAGTATGAATGCTCTTATTTCAATTTTTAAAAAAAAAAATGATAAAAAGGCATTGTGAGAATTGTTGCTGCTTAGGTCTCTTGGGATCTCCAGATATTTTCTGAGAACTTCACTTAATACAGCAGGACATATTATCTTTAGAACTGTATGAGATTTCCAGTTTGATTCAGCAACAGAATTATGTTGAAAATGTCTCATTTAGAACAAAGCCACATAGCCAGTTTAATGGACTCTGAAGGGAAGTTTTATTCTTTGACTTTGCACCATTACTCTATTGATTGTTACACAAATCTACTATAGGTTTTAGATGAATGACAACAAACTTTGTGACTCATCTATTTTGGTACATGCTAGGATACTTTTTTTCTGTGGAAAGCCACATTTCTTTTAAAACAACATGTCAATAGTGGCTACATATCAATGCTGGCTGAGCTTCAATGGTTTAATGCATATCAATGGTGACTGAGATTTAAATAATCAGTTTTTATTTCAGACTCAAAAATAACACAAGATGTTACTCATGGTTTTTCTGATATCCACTATTTAAAAACAGACAAAGGACTTGAAGAAACTAGACTGAAACATCATTCTTCTCTAGAGCTACAAATTGTTTATTCAGAGCCTATATAAACTAAACAATAGAATAGAAATAGTATCACTACAATTCTTAATTTAACCAACCAAACTGAAATAATTTTTCAAATAATTTCTAATACCAACATATTTGAGGACATTAACAAAAAAAATCCAATCTATAGCATGTAATGAAAAAATAACCACCCATGTAAAACTACTCAATAATTTTAGAATCATAAAGAGTGGAAGAATATGCTTTTAAAGCTTGAAGAAATCACTAAGAATCATAATCCCTAGTGATTTAAAGTTAATACATTTTAATATGATGGTTATAGGAAAAACATACTGCAGATAACTCCAGACCAATGAGGAAATAAAAGCACAGGTACATTTTAAAACTGTTATCCTAAGTGGCACGCAAAACAAATTTGCATGTTGAAGATCAATAGTTATTAAGCTTTGCAAATCCTTTTTAAAAAAGAAATTCAAAACATGCAATACTGCACTCAAAGAATACTTCTAAATAGTTAAAGCAACTATATTATTTCCATATTCTTTCCCTAATTAAAATCTGACCAAAATGGCTGTACAGGCACACATGGTAAAACTGCTGGGAGAAGCCCTATAATTCAGAAGAAAACATAGTTTTGTATACTCTGAAACACCTCTTTTTAAGGATTCTCCTAGCTATAATTTCTCAATTAAATTTGATGAGAAAGGTTGGTTGTTTTATAACAAATTGATATTATTTTACAGTATCATTCATTCATAATGACAATATGTGTTCAGCCCCAGCCTTTTTATGCACATGATATTCTTGTGGAAAATGAAAGGACTCTTACAAATTCCAGAGGGTTTTAGCAGAGAGATTTATTGTGCAGGTTCAGAAGCAATAACAACAAGCAATTCTGAACCCCGAGGGCGGGTTCAGACTTCAGTTTTATACCTTCCTTTTCTTTTCTCAAGAACAAAGGAATACTCATTGAAATACACATTGTAATACATTAGGTTCGTTTCTCACGGGTATACAATGGAGTGTTTGCTACATACATTGTATCCAAGTGTAATGCGCATTAGGTTAGACCAGTGGTTCTCAACCTTTTTCAGGTTGAGACCCCACTTGCGCCGCCCATGCGCGGTGCGACCCTGACCCATGCCGCGCACGCACGCGATGGGCCAATCCGCGCACGTGCGCACGATGGGCCGATCCGTGCATGCGCAGCACGCACACAATGGCCCGATCCGCGCATGCGCAGCGCATGCGCGATGGGCCGATCCACGCATGTGTGGCGTGCGCGCGATGGCCCAATCTGTGCATGCGCGGCACGCATGCGACTGCCCGAATCGCGCATGCGTGGCGTGCGCGCGATGGCCCGAACCATGCATGCGGAGCGCGCGTGCGACAGGCCGAACCGCGCGTGCACGGCACGCGCACGACGGGAAAAAAATGGCGGACCGCGGTGTCCAGCAACCCCCGCGAAACGGTCGTTCGACCCCAAATGGGGTCGCGACCCATAGGTTGAGAACCGCTGGGTTAGACACATACTATTAACACAACACTGTTCCAGTAATTATGTAGACACATCATTATTCTAATGATTGTTCATTATTCCACATTAATATCCTTTGATTTCCTGATATAATAGGTCAAAATAGTTTCAAGGTGAAATTAAATCTAAAATGAGACAAAGGAATCCTTGATGAATTGTATAATAAGACATTTTGTAGGTAAAGAGAAGAGTCAGTTTGTAATAATTATAGTCCGAGGATTAAAATTGTAAACATTTGATAGAGGAAAAAAAAGAATAGAATTCATTTTTGGCTAAAGCTTGCTTCCAACAATTGACTAGAAACTATCAAACAATTTTTTTGGCTTTCAGTGAAATCACCCCTGCTGATTCCACTATTTTTTTAAAGTATATATCCAAAATATCAGCTTGCAATCTAATATTGGCCAAGACTTGCTGCTCTTTCATAACAGCAAATTGTTCACAGGCGTATTATTGTATATACATGATATGGTTGTTATCAAAATGTTGGCATCAATATGCTAAGGTACAATTAGATAGCCAGTATATAAGGCACTGCCAGAGAGTTATTTTGAAAAAAATACATTATTTAAAAATGATTAATTTCTTCCTTCAGCACTATTGACTCAGAATTATGAAGTTGAATGAATGACTATGAGTGTGCACACACACCCATACAGATTATACATATACTGTACATGTATGTACATATATATTCACAAGTCTTACTTATATTTGTCTCAGTTATTTAACTTTGATGAAGACATATTGCTAAACTGGCAATCTTTAATATAACAGTCATATTCTTTGCCCTGAGCATTTTTAATAGAGGCAATAATATGATTTTATTGTGGTTGTTTCAAGTGAGAGACCAATAACTTAAATGATTTTTCCCATACTACCAACGTTTTGTTTTATATCATTCAGTTAAAAAAAATCTGTACCCAGAGCATAAAGGGAATTAAGTCCCAATTCATCAGACATAAAAGCTTTATATAGTTCTAGTATTGACAATCTTACCTCAAAATTCCTTCATAATATTCCCATGCAGAATATGTTGCAATAGTCAAGGCATAGATAATTTTGTCAAATCTGTCACTATTGCACACTGCTCATAATTGAGTGCTCTTGGATACCACTGTCCTCAATACATATTGAGGATTAACAGGAATAAATCAAGGAATAAAGAATAAGTCAAGGAGAAAGAATGAAATGTTAGGTGTGCTTTGTATATAGTGAACATTTCTCCATGTGTACTGAACATCTGAACTGAGCACTTCTTACTTGGCTGTTACTCTTATGAATATTCCTACTCTTATGAATATTCCTAGAGACTGGTGCAAGGAAGGAGGAAACAGCTGAATTTTCTTGTGCATTTCCTTGTATTTTATTTGCTTTGCAGTTTAAGAATTGTTAGATATTAGAGGTATTAAAAGTTTGCATTTCATGTTTGATATCATACTGCTATTTCTAATAACATCCACAATTTTACACATGTATTCAGCATTTGCCTTTTTGAAGGGATAGGAAATGAACTGTAACCCAATGAATTTGAAAGGCTGTAGATTGAAGGGATGATTGAAACCTGGACTTCCTGAAGTGAATTACTTATTTTAATAGTGCTGATTTAGCATGTGTGTTTATGCCATCCTGATCTAGACCAGCTGTTTTCAACACATGGCTCTGTACATTAATTGGATTACAATTTCCTTCATCCCCAACATACTTATTGGTTTGGAATTGTAGCATTAATACTTGTAGGGTGCCAATTCAGGAGGTCTAGCTGGGAAGATTAATGCATTGTCATTTGCAAACACTACTGAAGAATATGCAGAATTTCAGGTAAGAATTAAACGATCCTAAAATTAAAAGATAAGAATATTCATTAATACATTATATCTATATTCCATCTTAGACCAGTACACAGTGGCATTAGGTCCATTAGATCTGGGATCAAAGAACTTTGACTTAAAAGTCTAATACAGTGGTTCTCAACCTTTTTCAGGTTGAGCCCCCACTTGCCCCGCCCATGTGCGGCGCGACGAAAAAAAAAACAAAATGGCAGACCACGATGGGCCGATCCGCGCACGTGCAGCGTGCGCGTGACGGGCCGATCCGTGCATGCACGGCGCGCGTGCGACAAAAAAAATGGCGGACCACGACGGCCCGATCCGCGCATGTGTGACAAAAAAAACACAAAATGGTGGACCGCGACGGGCCGATCCGCGCATGTGTGGCGCGCACGCAACAGGCCGATCCACGCATGCACGGTGCGCGCGTGATGGCCCGAACTGTGCATGCACGGCGCGCGTGACAAAAAAAAGGCAGACTGCGACGGGCCGATCTGTGCATGCGCGGCGCGCGCGCGACGAAAAAAACAAACAAAAAAATGGCAGACCGCGGTATCCGGCGACCCCCGCGAAACGGTCGTTCGACCCCAAATGGGGTCGCGACCCATAGGTTGAGAACTGCTGGTCTAATATAAAGATTGTTAGTCATGATTGTCCCAAAGGTGCTTTTTCAAAGGCAACTGGACTTTCTTTGTTTTTCCTTGAAGATGTTTCACTTCTCATCCACAAAGCTTCTTCAGTTCTTCTCATCCAAGAAGCTTCAAGGAAAAACAAAGAAAGTCCAACTGACTTTGAAAAGGCACCTTTGACTCAAAAGATGACTGAAGAGATGATATTTTTTGGAGAAACCTATTAATATATATTAGTTTGAAAATCTTAGAATCTCTTTACCATGGAATTCATAGATATAATATTTTCTACTTGTGTCCATGTCTCTTTCTCTGTATAAATTGCTTTGTTTCTCTGCTGTAAAAAACTTTTGAGGGAAAAAAATTCCTGTCATTTTTTTAAGAAAGCAGATTAATAACTTAAACACTTATCTAGATAAAAAAAGTAAAAAGAAATAATTCTTTTGGTGATATATTTCTTTTAGAGAAACAAAATATAATTATGGTTGGGCTTATGTTATTGATACCTTATATTTTTTTGGTCTTTATAAGTAGGCATATTGCTGAGACCAAAAGGATCATTTATCTTCAAGACATCAAAATACATTTCACAAGATAAAATCAGTTTTCCACATTCAGAAGCCAAATCATCCCAGTATGAAGCTGGGAGGGGGGTGGGGGTGGGAGGGGGAAGAGAATCTCAAAGTCTCAAAAGTAGCCCTATGGGAGAAATTAAATTTCACTGCCCATCTATTTTGATATTGAATTTAATTTCCTTCACCAACTTTCTGATCTCCAACAGATTATACCAACCAATTTGTTTTTTAAAAAAATCCCCTCCCCTTCAGATGTACCCTATTCTTTAGACAGAATAGTTAATTTTTAAAAAAATATATATTAACAGGCCTACTTGGTAAACTGTAAAAATATTTAATTAATTGTGATCAATAAACTATTTTTTCCTTTACCAAATTCTGACTGATGGCTGAAAATGTACAATACTTTTCCTTTAGAAAATCATGTATACAAATTGATATGAAAACCAATTTATAAAGTACATAAAAAATTAATACTACTTTTGTAATAACCTAATAACACATCAAAGAAAAACAGCTAAAAAAAGCAAAGAACAAAAAGAAAAAAAATCTGATACTAGCCCAATTCTTCTGGCAGAAGAACTTTGTTATAACCAAAACCTGGTTCACTTAAAGCAATCACTATGAAAATACAGCATAATTTTATTTCCCTGAATTCAAGCAATAATACAGTATATACTGAACCCACAGCAAAGCTTTGGTAATTTGCTAAGCAGTCATATGCAGAAGCAGAACTAGAGTTTATATGCCTTTGGCCCACTGCATTCCAAAGCAAGAAAAAAGTAGAGATAGTGGAAATTGCAGGATCCATTTTGATAGAGAAGTTCCTGAGGATGGGCTCCAACACTAGTCCAAAAGCTTGGAAGACTAAACCTCTTGTCCTGTGAAGGACCCAGATTAGATCCTGCAATATTATCCTAGGACACATATATTTGCCTTCATTCAACATAGTAGAAATTATAGGATGAGACTAGAATATTTTAGATAAAACTATCCATATGTCATTATTATTTATCTCTTCCTACTCGGTCAACATAGCCATACTATTTATGGCATATAGAAACAAACTTTTACCACCACCTATGTTAGATGCAGACACATTTATTTATTTATTTATTTTGTAAACTTTTATACCGCCCCTCTCCCGTAGGACTTGGGGCGGTTTACAGCCAAATTTAAAACATAACAATAATAAATATTTAAAACAGAATTAAATAACCTAGGCTGTACTAAAAACCAAATTAAAATCCCATACTAAAACCCTAACTACTTAATTTAAATTACATAAAAATCCGAGGAGCTCTAGGCCAGGCTGGCTTGATTGAAGAGATAAGTCTTCAATTCTCTTCTGAAGGTGCGGAGATCATGACATGTCCGGAGTTCCGGAGGGAGCTCGTTCCACATCGTCAGTGCCCCCACAGAAAAGGCTCTCCTCCTGGGCGCCACCAGCCGACATTGCTTAGCCGATGGCACCCTGAGGAGGCCCTCCCTGTGGGAGCGAACTGGTCGGTGGGAGGTATTTACTGGCAGTAGGCGGTCCTGTAAATAACTGGGTCCTATAATACATAGATCCAAATTCAGACACTCAGGAGAAATAGATGTGGAAGGGAGAGAAATGGGGAATCTATAGACTTTGTCAAATGATAACTGCCAACATCCTCTTCCATTGGTAATTATGGTTGGCAGGCATAAAAATTGAAATTCATGAACTTAAAAATGGTCAGAAATTCTTTCACTTTTGATAAATGGGAGCAGTAATAGAAGAAAAAGGAAGGTTGCATTTTGGTCCTCCTTTTGCATTTTCGTTCAATTTGTTCAAAATTTAATGATGTTCTCTTAGCTATAATTGGTATCTCCTGTAATGTAGAACTCTCTGCCCTGCATTATAATAAAATTAGTGCAATGGCACTGGCAAATCAGTTTTTTCTACCAATCTGTTCTGTTAATAGCAACCTTAGTATAATTCATTATGGCAATATTTCAACATTTAAGAAGACTATAAGATCTAACAATGAGTCAGTCGAGATGACAGGGACTCGTCTTGATCCTGTTGTGTGGACGGAGTTTGACCCTGTGGCATCCGATGAAGTGGACAAGGCCATTGGAGCTGTGAGTTCTGCCACCTGTTTATTGGACCCGTGCCCCTCCTGGCTGGTTTCGGCCAGCAGGGAGGTGACACGGGGCTGGGTTCAGGAGATTGTTAACGCCTCTTTGAGGGAGGAGTCCTTTCCGGCTCCCTGCAAGGAGGCAATTGTGCACCCCCTCCTCAAGAAGCCTTCCCTGGACCCAGCTGTATTAAACAACTACCGTCCCGTCTCCAATCTTCCCTTTATAGGGAAGGTTGTTGAGAAGGTGGTGTCACTCCAGCTCCAACAGTCCTTGGATGAGGCCGATTATCTGGGCCCTCAACAGTCAGGATTCAGGCTCGGCTACTCCACAGAAACTGCTTTGGTCGCACTGATGGATGATCTCTGGCAGGCCTGGGATAGGGGATTTTCCACTATCCTGGTGCTACTTGACCTCTCAGCGGCTTTCAATACCATTGACCATGGTATCCTTCTGCACCGACTGGAGGGGTTGGGGGTTGGGGGCACTGTTTTGCAGTGGTTCACCTCCTACCTCACTGGTCGGTCGCAGTCGGTGTTGGCGGGGGGTCAGAGGTCGATCCCTAGGTTCCTCCCTTGTGGGGTCCCTCAGGGATCGGTCCTCTCCCCTCTGCTGTTTAATATCTACATGAAACCGCTGGGTGAGATCATCTGACAACACGGGGTGAGATATCATCAGTATGCTGATGATACCCAGCTTTACATCTCCACCCCGTGTCATTTCTGTGAAGCAGTGGAAGTGATGTGCCGATGTCTGGAGGCTGTTAGGGTTTGGATGGGTGCCAACAGGCTCAAACTCAACCCCGACAAGATGGAGTGGCTATGGGTTCTGCCTCCCAAAGATAACTCAATCTATCCGTCCATCAGCCTGGGGGGGAGCTTTTGACCCCCTCGGAGAAGGTCCGCAACTTGGGCGTCCTCCTCGATCCACAGCTAAATTTGGAACATCATTTTTCAGCTGTGGCGAGGAGGACATTTGCCCAGGTTCGCCTGGTGCACCAGTTGCGGCCCTATTTGGACTGGGAGTCTCTTCTCACAGTCACTCATGCCCTTATCACCTCGAGGCTCGACTACTGCAATGCTCTCTACATGGGGCTACCTTTGAAAAACGTTCGGAGACTTCAGGTAATGCAGAATGCAGCCGTGCGAGCAGTGTTGGGCTTGCCCAGAAATGCCCACATTTCAGCATCACTCCGCGAGCTGCACTGGCTGCCAATTGGTCTCCGAACCCAATTCAAAGTGTTGGTTATGACCTATAAAGCCCTACATGGCATCGGACCAGGTTACTTACGGGACCGTCTGCTGCCCCATGAATCCCAGTGGCCGGTTAGGGCCCACAGAGTCGGCCTTCTCCAGGTCCCGTCAGCCAGACAGTGTCGCCTGGCGGGGCCTAGGGGAAGAGCCTTCTCTGTTGCGGCCCCGGACCTCTGGAACCAACTTCCCCCGGAGATCCGTGTCGCCCCTCTCCGCCTTTCATAAATTACTTAAAACACACCTCTGCCGGGAGGCTTGGGGCAGTTAACATCTTGCCCCTAGCCAGTGTATGTCTGTGTGTATGTTGAATGATTGGTTTTTCTTTTAAATTAGGGGTTTTAATATATATGTATTTCTAATTGTTGATTTCTATTATGTTGTGAGCCGCCCTGAGTTCTCCGGAATAGGGCGGCATAGAAGTCAAATTAATAACAACAACAACAACAATAACAATAACAACAACAACAACAACAACAACAATAATAACTGGATCAGGAAGGCTGAAATATATTGAAGTAAGTTAAATGCATGTTTGTGTCTCTTCATTACTCAACATTAATTGTTGGTTCGCTACTTATAATCATTCTGGGAAATTGCTGTATTTCAATAGAGAATATTATGTGTGCTTATTTGTTAAAAAACAGTATCAAATCATCTTTGACTTAGTTTTACTAGAAAATTGTGTCTAGATCTATTTGCTTTTATATTAATTCATAATATTTCTCTCAAATTTGTGCATTTCATCTCAAATTTGTGGGTGAGTAAATAATATGCAATGCTTTATACAATTAACTATTGAAAGTAACTCCACTTTTAAAGACATTAAACATTGACCACATAAAATGTTTTATGTTGATAAGCATTCAGTTCATAAGGAATAAGTACACATATATCTTCATTTTTGTATTTTTAAAATTGGAATAGCTATATTTTTATCATACCAAATCATATTTTGCTATACCTACATACAACAAATCAAAATGTAATTAATTATAAATTGATACATTTCAGAATTGGGAATCATAGTCGTATTCTTAAAGTTTATTTCCCATTACCAAAACTTTATTGACCAGTTTGTTATAAGTGATGCCAAAATTTTCATAAAGATTTTGTAAGAGGAGAAAACTATTTACGTAACCTTGAATATAGCCTATAATGCAAAATCAGAATGTAGATGAGGCTGGCTAAATAAGACTGCTGTAATACCTAGCAATGATTTAGTCAGTGACTGCTTACAATCTAACATTTTTGTCTTTCAATATGCAAGATACAGTAAGATGCTACCTGGCATTAAACTATAAAAAGCTTAAACACTATAACCAAAGTAATAGAAAATAGGGAATAATGAAGTTTGCTGTAAATAAGAGGACGACTATGATCTAAATCAGTGGTTCTTAACCTTTTTGAACGAATCGCCCCCTTGAGTCAATGAGGAAGTTGTCATTGTCCCCCCTCCCCCAAAATAACCTCTCAATCATAACATAGGAAATAATTCTTCAATTTATGCAAACACTTTTTTTGTTTTCTTTAAAATTGTCATTAGGACATATGATGCAAATAATTCATTTCCAGTCTTTTTCCCATATCTCAACTGTGTGAAAAATTTTGGTGCCACCCGTCACTTTATTCCCAAACTTCGTGATACATGTATTTCATTATTATCATATTTATTTGAGACACTTAAATGTAATGACCACTGAAAACAAAATTCAATTACAAGAAAGTGAAATGCCTGAAAAGAAAAATAGTAACATTTAATGATTGAATTACAAGTGAAATTTAAGATGCAAAAAGAAATATAAAAAGGGCATAAGAACAAACCGCAATGCAGGAACTAAGAATTTCAAGACGAAAACTCTGAAACTAAATTAAGATTCGAGGAAAGTATATATAGTCATGCACACTGTAAAAAGGATTAAAAAGACACAAAGAAAATATAATATCAAACTGGAGTGCACTCTAAAAAAGAGTGCACAAATACAGAGAGACACACAAAATAGCATGTGATGTTTCGAAAGACACGCTCCCTCCTCCATCACTGCCCAATGGCACGCCACTGTATGGATAGAGCAGGGGTAGGCAACCCAAAACACTCAAAGAGCCACTTGGACCCATTTCCCACCAAAAACAAAACTGGGAGCTGCAAAACCCTTTTGACATCTAAAATGAAGATAACACTGCATATATCCTTTTTACCTTTATTATATATATATATATATATATATATATATATATATATATATATATATATATATATATATATATATATATATTCAGTGTTATCTTCATTTTAGATGTCAAATGGGTCTCTCTCTCTCTTTCTCTCTCTCTCTCTCTCCCTCCCTCCCTCTCTCTCCCTCTTTCTGCCCTTGGTCTGCCAGTCCTCTCCACTCAGTGTGTGTGTGTGTGTGTGTGTGTGTGTGTGTGTGTGTGTGTGATTGTGTGTTTGTGTGAGAGAGAGAGAGAGGGAGAAAGAGGCACTTGCGCTACCTCTCTCTCTCTTTCCTCTCTCTCTCTTTTTCTCTTTCCCCTCTTCCTCTCTCTTTCCTCTCTCTCCCTCCCTCCCCCTTCTTTCTCCAGGTGAGGAGAGAGAGAGAGAGAGAGAGAACGAAAGGCAGAGGGTGCCTAAGGGGCAGAGAGGGAGGCAGGAGGCAGCAGAAGACCCCATCGCCACTGGAGGCACCCAGCTCTGCTGCCTGCTGGGCCTGTGGGGATGCCCCAGCTCAGGGTCATGTTGGCAAGCTATCCCATGTGCCGCTGGCATCCCCGTGCTCACGTTGGGGCCATGGGGCATCTGCGGAATGCCCCGCCCATTGGCTGCATTGCCAAGCCTCCCCTCGTGCCGCCAGCATCCCCGGGCATAAGTTGCAGGGCATCCGCAGAATGCCCCCCATCAGCTGCATTGCCAAACCTCCTGTGCCGCTGGCGTCCTCGGATGGAACTGGGGCAACAATCCGCCTCCTGCCAGGACCAATGCTGGAGCCTCCCATACTGCCGGTAGGTCCGTCATGCTGGAGGAGCTGGGGCTGCTCTGCACCGCATGGCGCTCCCACCAATCCGCGACCCACCAGCATTGCCTAGGGAGCTGGGACTGCTGCCAGGGGGGCAGCAGAAAGAAGAAAGGGAGGAGGAGGAGGGCAAGGAAGCCGGCGCCGGACCCCAGGAGGTGCTCCTGCGGGTCCGGCCAGGGCTCTTCTGCTGCTGGTTGGAAAAGGCCTCCCCCTCCCTTTCTCTCCCCCCATCTTCTGCTCACCTCACATTCCTTGCCGACAAAGCAGCCGGGACTCTGGCACGCATTCCCGGCCAGCTGGGCCAATGGTCCTGTAGCTGGAGATCGCAGGGGCTCCTCTCCCTCGGGGCCATGGGTTGCGGGAAGGCTGGCCCGCACAGCTGAGGCTCTGGCGGGCTGCTCCCAGCAGGGATCCTGGGGCTTCCCTGCACAGTTCCCTGGCCACGTGCACCTCAGACGGGGCCAGTCAGGAAAAGGAACTTCCTGGCCATGCTTCTCCCAGGGGGCGGGGCACCCAGGCACAGGCCAATCAGAGCTTTGCAAGGGGCCAAATCCGAGAGAGAGAGAGAGAGAGAGAAGCACAAGTGCCTGTCTCTGTCTCTCTCTGCAAATGGCAGAGGAGGCTCAGAGCCACAGGGGAAGGCTCAAAAGTGTCCCCAAAACTTCTCGCTCCATTGCCCCCATATCGCCCCCTTTTCGTTCCTTTGCCCCCCTGAAAAACAAAATTTCCCCTGGGGGGCGATATCACCCGGTTAAGAACCACTGATCTAAATGATATTACAATACTATTGTGAGTTTACTTAAGCTGTGATTTTATGATCTCAAGCTTTGTTGGAAGATATTGAAGATGAGGAAAATATAGTTCTTTGAAGTTGTCATGCATTGCAGGCATCCTTTCTCAATTCCTCTGGAACTGAAACCTTGCTTGTCCACTTAGACTTTGGGTAAGGTAGATACGCATGGGGGTGACAATGTGTTTATAAGTAAAGCTTTTAGTTACGTAAACCTGAATTTGTTTCTATATTATTGAGTCTCTGGATAGAAGAACAACAATAAGAAAAGTGGAGATATTTAGGATCCTAAATGTGACACTTTAAGGATCTTGGACAATACATCACAATTATTAACTCCCTGAGGAATTAGAGTAATTGAAATGCATCATGTAAATATCTGTTGCTATCACTTCAATAGTCCCAGTAGTCTGTTCTGGTTTATCCAGCTGTGACAATTATATGAATATCGTATTTGTTGGAAATTCATTCAATGTAGGAAATTTAGCTAAACTTTGTTGAAATAGATCTGATGATTATGCTAACATTTTCTCCCTTGTTAACCAGTTGTTAAGTATGAAAAATATATAACTTTTGCTTCATTTAAATAAGAATGTTATGGTTCCGATAGGTGAAACCAATTAAAAGAACTTCAAGGCAAGAGTTTCTTCCTCAAAGAACATTTTATTCAGGAAACAAAGTATTGACACTTACATAGTTGAACCCAAGGCTGAGATTCCCTCCCCCCAGATACAAAGTAACAAGTTGCAATTCCCACCCCACAAAAGCTGTCATAAACCACATTCTCCAATTAGAGCAAAACGTGGGCTTTTCTGTCCAGCTCCTCAGCCCGCCAAAAGCTTATCAGACAATGTCCTTGAGTTCCCACACTTCTGCATTGTTATGGCTAGCTAAACCCTCTAGCATTTACCCCATCCTCCCTTCTATATCTGAACTCTAAAAGAACAGAAAAGGCACATTAAAAGCAAAGGTAAAATGGCTGCTGAATCTCAGTTGTCAGAGCATGGACATCCATTGTCACAGCATTGACAAAGAATTTCTAAAATTTGTGAATATGTGCGCATATATATACATAAGCCACACAACATATATGTGTGAGAGTATGTATGTGTGTGTGTATAGTGTAGCTTACATAAAATGACAAATACAAAATAATGATACATTTCATTTAACTCAGTGTTATCACATTTATTGCTTAACATCATTAAACATAATGATTTTCTAGAACCTGTGACTTTTTCTAGAACCTTTGACAATTGCACCATGTATATAGACATAGATTCAAAAAAATAATATTGCAATTCCCACCCCACAAAAGCTGTCATAAACTGAGTTGTCAAACTCAGAAGTTATTTTTGCTGGTTCTAATAACAACAAAACTAGAAAGCCTAACTGCAAATTGAAATTGAGTTGTAGTTCTATCATAGGAATTCATATGCTATCAGACAAAGAGCAATTGATTTCTCTCTGATCATAATGCTTCAGAATAGGGTGGATTCATCCATTGTAGTACAGCTCTGTTTTGGAAAAAAAAATGCTTCCAAAGATTAGAAAACTACCCCCACGATTGTAAACTGAATTTATTGAAAAATGGTTTATTCACTATGGGGATTGCTTCACTAAAGAATCATTTATATTGAATGTTCCCAAATGGGTCTGCACAACTAAACTGTTCAAGTTTTGTTTGTCTGCTTGATTTGAACATAGAAAATGTATTTTGGGTTCCTTCACAAAATATGAAATCTGGGACTGGAGAATTATTGGAATAGAAGATCTCAGAAAACAGGATACATACCCAAGGCACACTTTCTGATAGTGGATGTTGGGTTTGCACATTAAGCAGTTTATTTAGTTTTGGTATAGCAAGTTATCTGAACCCAGAGATAAATCATGATTAAAGAAGTCATGGCATGGCATAATGCAATGTGTTATGGGCAGTTGAATTTGTGAAGGGCATAAAGAACATGTGGTAATTTTCTTGTCTTGTGCAAAAATTTCTGATGTCACATCTCATTTAAATAGTCTGATACATAGTGCTTGGATAGATTTATTCCACTAATCATGCACCACATATTATGGGGAACATAATGGCTGCATCCAGAGATATATTTAAGTAATTTGGTAGGAGCCAGACAAGAAAAGAAAAATGACCTCAGCAAATGGGTTACATAGTGCTCCAGGGAAGAGGGCTTTAGATTTGGACATATTCAATAATATTTCTGGACTAGCCAGACAAATGGAAGATGAATGGACTCTACTTGATCAGTAACATCAAAAAACAGGCAGGTGTTTAAACTGCTCCCTTAGGAAAAGTTGAATTATGAAGTATCTGATTCAGAGGAATTTTCCCTAGGGGGTCACAGTGAAACTAGTTTCCATTATTTTAATGGGAATAGGTAGAAATGGATACATTTGAACATGACAGCCAATAAAAACCTAAGAGCCATGAGGGAAAAGAAGTAAAAAAAAAAAAAAACCAGCCAGGTACTTCAGAGGATTGTTGAATGATCTCTAGAATATTTTTATCTATTTTAATATATGTTTATCTATTATCTATTCTCTACCATAAATTTGGGAACCTTAATGTAATTGTTAACCTTAATGTAATTGTTAATTATTTATGAATGAATAATAATCCATATGACATTTATTTAAAAATAAATGCTGAAATAGTATGCATGTAGTATTTATTAGTAATTTTATGCCTTTCCCAAATTGTTCTGGTGGTAGTTGTTACTGGCCCAGAAATAATGTCACACTTCAGTGTGTGCTTTAATTGTAATCATTCCAATTATTTCTTTGAAAATAATTGAATATTAAATATGTTCTGTGTATAAGAGAAGTATTTTTTAATCTTAATGCAGTTCATGATTCTAATTTATGGTTTAGTTAGGCCTAGTCATTCCATCTAAATTGAATTTAAAGCTAAACTCCAGTTAGATCAAGAAATGAACCCATAAGCAAAAGAAGCACTCACAAGAGAACACCATTGAAATGGAGGACTCTCACAAGCATATAAAGCTCTGTTGGATGGAACTGAAGATCTAACTAATCAAGGCTTATGTAGGCAATGTGTACATATGTAAATATGTATCTTCCTGTTCTATTTTCCATGGGTTTGATTTTTTTTAAGAGAAGGATAGTCCGGCCTAAATCAAGATTTCTACATATGAGGTGAATCTTGAGTAAAGTAAATGTGCAGGTTTTTTTTAAAAAAAAAAACAAAAAACCTCTACTGGTGCTGATAGAGCAACAAGAAATAAAAATGCATGTTTTTGCACCACAAGCAGAGAATGTTATACACTAATAATGTTTAGGGTGGCCCAAAACCTCTTAGGGAGAAAGGAGAGCACTTCAGACCCTTTGTAAAGATTATGCTAGGCACCTGACAATTAAAAACAAAAATTCAAATACACAGACTCTGGCTATGGACTGAGACTTTCCTCCAATATTTGGGAGGGATTTTATACTACAAATCTCAAGGAAGCAGACTGGGTTCTGTAAGTGACAATAATACTACATTACTCCCCAAACCAAAATGTTATAATTACATATCTAGGGAGAGTGTCTTCCACCACATCACCCATTTTTATAAAAGATAGTAAAACAATCTACAATATTGATGAAGCATTTAAGGCAGTAAATTTCACTCCTGAAAGGATAATTTGTTTAAAAAGCAATTCACCTCTTTCAGAATCAAAAACTGGCATGTTCTTAGCAGACGAACCACTGAATTTGGATGTGGACCGACAAATTGAATCTTATTTCTGTGGTTACCTGTTGAAATTCTGTAACATCTTCAACAAATACGTGCCTTAATTAAAGACAAAGTAAAGACTATACCTGTGAACAGTTTACAAAAAAATTCCACCTTATTATTAATAAAAATGGGAATACATAATGCTGTGGGCTAGAAATGCAGAAGAATTCTATTACAATGCCATTGAGAATGAATTTATTGTTCTGTATTTGCCAATGGCAGAATATTAACATCAAATAAAGTTCACTAATATTCATCTGCCTCTATTAATAATGCACCAGAAAAAGGCCTCTAAAATTGTCTACTGAACATTATGGACATATAGATTTTTTTTAAAAAAGGCTTCTTTTGAGGAAAAAGCATTTCAAAACTTTGCATAAAAGAAACCTATTTATCAAAGAATAAAAGCATCATGATTCCCATACATATCTATCACACATACATATTGTTTCACACAAAGGGTTGTAATGCTGAAACTTCACAGCTCTCTGTTTTTTCAAGGTCATATCAACTTCATCCACTCATGACTTTCTAAAACATCCCCTTTGTCCTTTCAGCCTATACTCGCTTTTGGAAATTCAACAATTATTCTATCTCAATGTGCTTTTTTTCATACCAACTCCTTTTCCTTCCTTTTAGTTTTACAGAAACGCAATATATTTATTTCATGAGTATATGAACTTATTTGTGAACTCACATACTACTCCTCTTATATACTAAGTTGCAATCTTCCATGTACCATGGTCATCAATATATGGTCTATGGTTAATGACATCTGTTACTCATCATGGCTTTCATCAACTAAGGGTTCACAGGACACTTTTTAATAACACAGAAGGAATAAAATGAGCTATCAATTTTAGTTGTACCTCAACTACATGCAGCAGTCCCTGCTAATAATAAAAGTTCACAATCAGTTTGGCTAGTATGCCATAAACACAAACAAAGCCCAGCTTTACTTCGGGTATGCTGATATTATTCAGTGTCAGCTTTGATCTAGAAATTATCTTGTAAATTAGCATAGATACATTGATACAGTGACATAGATTAGACATACAACTAGTTTGTACCAGACGATTCTCACTTGCCCCAAATAAATTCAGCTCGATGATTAAGGACCAGATGCCACCTTCCAAATACTATGCATTCACTTGTGGATTAGAACACTGGAAGGGAAAAAAATGGAATGGGGATAGAGGTGGAGGTGGGAAAAAGAACAAAATTCACCTATCAAAGTTAGGCTTCAGAGTTTTCAATGACATTTTGCAACACCCTAATATTAAATTCCTGTGCAAATGTATACGTAAGAAGAGACTGGACAGCCATTTGTCTGAAATGGTGAAGGGTTTCCTGCCTGATCAGGGGGTTGGACTCAGTGACCTCCAAGGTCCCTTCCAACTTTATTTTTTTCAATCTTTTTAATTAATTTTTTCACATATATGTTAATTTTTCCAATCAACAAGTTGTCTGAGATTTGTTAAACTAATACATGTTCAATTCCTAATCCTTGCTTCTTTTCTCTAACCAAGTGTAAAATAAATTCCAAATTTGATAATAGTCTGTGTCTTCTTTGTCTTTCAGCCTCATAGTTAATCTGTCCATCTCTGCACATTCCAAAATCTTCCTGATTATTTCTTCCTCTGATGGCAAAGCTTCATTCTTCCAATATTGTGCAAAAATTATTCTTGCTGCTGTGGTAATATGTAGAATTAAATATAATTTCTGCTTATTAGTATTTTCAGGCATGATACCTAATAAAAAAAGTTCAGGTTTAAAATCCACTTGTTCATCCAATATTTTTTCTAACTACATATGTATATTTTTCCAATAAATCTTTGCCTTCTCACATGTCCACCAAATATGATAATACGTGCCTATATTATGTTTACATTTCCAACATCTATCTGACATATTTTTAAACATTTTTGCTAATCTTGCTAGTGGAAGATGCCATCTATAAAACATTTTATACAGATTTTCTTTATATGAAGTTGACATTGTCAATTTATAGTTTCTCTCCCATAACATTTGCCATTTTTCTAATTCTATGTTATAATCAAAATTTTTTGCCCATCTTATCATTGTTTCTTTCACTTGTTCACTTTCCATATCTAAAATTAACAAAAAATTATACAGTTTCTTAATCAATTTCTCATCTGAGGTCAACAAAATCTTATCAAACACATTTTGATCCTTATAAAATCCATACATTTTTACATCTTTTTCGTATCTATTTAGTATTTGTAAATCTGCCCATCAGGATAGATTAATTCCTAAATTTTCCAATTCTTGTTTAGATTTTAATTTCCCATGAATATCTAAGATATCTTTATATGTCCATACTTTCTCAAAGTCCACTAAATTCGGATGTATAAATGCCTCCATCATTGACAACCACCCTGGAATTTTAAGATATATTTTAGCTTTAACCTTCCAACTTTTATTATTATTATTATTATTATTATTATTATTAAACTACAGCTGTGTGAGAATTTGATTCACAGATTTGAACTGAATAAGATGATCAAATTCCAAATTGAAGAACCAAATTGATTTGAAGTGCTTAGAAGAAATGCTTACTCTCAATTCATATGGATGATTTTTGGATTTGCACAAATATGTTCTTTCCCCAGTCTGATTTTAAATACCACAGAATTTATTTTGATGGGTTTATTTGCAATATGCCTGGATTAGGGAGGTTTTGCTGTGCTGATATGGTTACCATGGAGAGATAATTTATCATGTATTTAAAAATATATCCATACTGTTGCTCTTTGCCCTAGCAACCATGTCCCATTATTTTATCCTTTTAGTAAGGGAAATCAGCAATATTTGTATCCTCAGCATTTTTAAAATGGACATCAAATTAGGAATTTTGGATACAATCCAGTTTGTTTATAAGAATATAAGTCAATTAGTTTCTGAACTGTTTGCACTTGTGGTCTGAATTGTAGCCATTTTATCCCAGCTCAATTTCAAAAATTACATCTGAGAACATATTTGCCTGAACTGATTTTCATTTTCTATGTAAAATGATCTCCTGCCTACAAAAAGAGAGAGAAGGTAAAAAGACATGTTAACCTTTTACAATTTTGTATTTGTGACACTTGCATCCATATGCATCTTAATTAAAATAACCTCCAAATTAAAAACAAAACTCATTAAGTAACAAAAGCTTTACCCTGTTTATTTAATATTTTCAGATTGGCAGGTAGAGTGATAAATTTGTAGCTTATAAATGAATAAATATGAATGACCAAATTATTTGCCATTGCTTCCTTCCTAAATGGCAATTTGTTTTTTATCCAGTAGCTAGAAGCCAACAACATAAAAACTTTCTATACCATCTCAGTTTTAATTATCTTTATCTGTCTCTTATCATATACCAACATTGTGGCCTTTCTTAGATGTCTCTTTAATGATAGGTATGGTACTAAAATATTCAAAATAGTGATTTCTAAAAGTCCTATACTTTCAGCAATCTGGTTAAGAACTTATCCATATTTGGGCATTATAGAATGCTAACAATTATCAAATGGGAGGTAACTTTATACCCAAAGCTGAATCAATAATGTCTAGTTCTCAGAATTATCTGTGTATACTCCTAGGATACCTACAGAAAATAAGGTTTTGCAAATATGTATATATTGTATTGACATCCACCTAAATTGGATACTGTATTTTCAGGATCATTAGTTACATAGAAATCAATGCATATACAACACAACAAAATTGCTTTCTTTTCATAAATAATTAATGCATGGACAAATAAAGGAGTATAATATCATTTCCATGTTGAAAAAAGTTCCTGCAATCTACTTATGAGAAGTAGCTGTCCAGATTGCCAGTGGGTGATCTCACTATCTCTCCTTTTTCTGGGGAGAATTGTGCTGGCCAGAATTCACTGTCTGGCTACAGATCTCTGCTGCAATGCTATCCCTGCTCCTTAGGAGATTACTAGTTCACCATGAATCCTCACTGAAAGTATGTTTTTAAAAGCAAATTACATTTCCCCCTCAACAAGGAAATAAGGACTGGTAGTCAGGTTTTTTTTTGCTACCATTTGTCCTGTCATGGAACTGTTAAAAACAATGCATCTCTGCTTTTCAAATTTCCATGACAAGATGCTAATTATAAACTGGATATACTTGAATGATAATCCAGGGTTACTTACCAGCAAATAGTGTGACTGGAAACCATGAATGGATATAACTATTTATGTTGCCACACAGCATAACAATTTAAAATCCCAGTTGATTGCTTTGTTACTGAGACATAAAAAGCCACAAATATTTAGAATTGGGTTGTTAATTCCATATTATAAAACCAATTTGTAGTAACTTAAGTTGAACAAGTAATCAAGTATTTGCAATTAAATAGTAAGTCATGAAGCGCTCTGTAATAATTAGATAATGTCACTGCTTTTTATCCAAAAATTGGGAGTTTAGTTAGGTGAGAGAATAGTCTTCAGAAGAAATTCCATTCTGAGTAGAATATATAAAGTATATAACACATAATATTTTGTATGGACCCTCATACTATTATCTGTCATAAACTTGAAAGCTTCCATTGTGTATTTTATTTAAAAATATTTTAAAAATTTCAAACAATAAACAAACAATAAGATAGAGACTATGTCAACTAAACAACCAACAGCAACAACAATAAAAATCTAAGCAGAAGAGAAGCCCACCCCCTCTTAAAAACTTCACAAATTATTTAGCATCTACATATAATTATGTATTCTCCATGGCATTTCCTTTTTGTTGGCATGGGACAATAGTATGCCTATGTTCTTAGGATCCAGTGAAAAATAATTATGTATCATAAAAATGGTGAAAGAAAACAATCTTGCAGAGTTGTATGGACCTCTCTCTTTTTCATTCATCAACAGAAAGGGATTTTGCACCATCCTGCCTGGTAATGCAAAGTTGTTCTCATAAAAGTAATCTATTATCCTTATCAAGGAATAATGAAGCTCACCTTGTCCTTCTACTATCATTGAAATTCACTTGTATAGATATCATTGTACAAATGTTAAAGAGCGTATGAGGAATTGCATTTTTATAAAACAATTTTCCTTATCTTATTGTGAAATCCTTGTACCATTTATAGTGCTACTATTATACCACTGTCAGAAAAACATTCTGTTCTTAGAGATGTGTTCCTATAATTATATCCTTCCTCTATTAATCATACCTGTGGCAGCTTAATGTTTGAGCTGTAGCACATAAAGTAATTTATTAAAATCTGTTTCAGGCCTTTGAGTTGGCTTTAAAATATTTATAACTGTTTTCTCCACATTTGGCCTAAGGACTTATATTTTTAAAAGGGCAAGATGCACAGCTGAATATCCAAGCATTTTAATTGTTGATATATAACTCATTTAAACATGCTTCAATAGACATATTCTGCAATTTGGCAACATTTGTTCAAAATTCTGGAACTGGGACCAAGAGTGTTGCTCAGTTTGTATAATCACTTTGCAATATTCTGATAAACACAATATTTAAAAATGTTCAAATATATTTATATTATTTTTATGGATGCTATATCATTTTATGATTGTTTACAGTATAAGCAGAGTGGCAATAAATATCAGGATTTATTAACAGCTAGTGACCTAGGGAGCTAGAAAGTTATCCCTCTCCCGTTAAATAAAACAAATAAAACTACTGAAAGAAATATTTTTTTCTGTATATGTACTAACCTGAATCTATTAGAGGCAGCCAAATGAAAAAGGTTTCCATTGCTACTTTCAAGTGCAATCAGCTTTATGGTCACATTGGCCCTAAAGTGTTTAAAGCTTTAATACTAAATTTATGTTACAAATGAAAATGGACTAAAAGTTGTTACCAGTGCAGCTACTGACATAAATTTTTCACTTGACTTGATCAACCAACAGTATCAGGGCAGTAGCATTTTATCCATGTTTTTTGAACTAGTGTTAAAAACAGCCACATATATATTTCTCCAATTTGCATATTGCTAGTGATTAAATATTTGAATTACTTACTGGACAGTGATATCCAGATAGAAATGCAATTAGTGTATCCACCTTAATTGGTAACCAGGTTTACCAAATATGATGTATAACTTCCTCAGTTGTCTATGAATATAGAACTCCCAAACTGCAAGCTTGATCTTCCAATAGGAATGCAGTTCCTTGGAAGATTAGCTGTAGGACCCATTGGGTGTTGGCGCAGTGGTTAGAATGCAGTATCATGGACTAATTCTCCTGATTGCAGACTGCCAGCAGGTTGGCATTTCGAGTCTTACCGGCTCAAGGTTGTTTCAGCCTTCCATCCTTCTGAGGTCGGTAAAATGAGGACCCAGATTGTGGGGAGCATTTTGCTGACTCTGTAAACCACTTAGAGAGGACTGTTAAATATTATGAAGAGGTATATAAGCCTATTGCTATTGCCATTGCCTAAACAACCTAGTGATTACAATAGAATTATTGAAAATACATAATTTAAAAACAATCAGGATAGTTCTCTCTTGTCATTTAAATAATGCCAGCTAATATTTTTTAATCATAGTAATTTATAAATAAGTTTGTGAATACCTAAGTCCACAAAAAGGCTATTTGATTTTATACACTTCTGTTTGTCATGGCCATGAGGCCCAAGAGGGCAGTACGGCTGCATCTGGTCATTGTCACCCATTTAGCACTGCCCAGGAATGCTATGGACACGCACATGGTGACTATTGCTTCCTAGACTTTCACTTAACATCTATCCAGTTTAACTCCAATAATGCTGGGAGAGAGGAATGGTCCAGGGTACCTTCTTGTAGCCTGACCATTAGTAATCCATCTACCTAATCACCTGGTTTTAACCTACCTCTCTCTGTCTGGACAAAATTGAATAGAATTAGGTGTGATACTTAAGAATTACCTCTACCCTGTATCAGTGGGATTGGAGAGATTTCCCCTTGTTGCAGCTGAGATGCTGATATGCAAACTATTAAACATAATGTGCAAGATTGCCCATAATGTGCCTTCTCTGGTTCCCTAGAAGATCTGCACAGAGCAATGCCAGAGGCGATCACCTGAATAGCTGAATTGAACATCCAGTTATAAGGCTATTGTTGTACACCCATAGAAGTTTTGTATATAATTATGTGGATTATGTAAGTATGTTTACTTCTCTTCTGTCATGTTCTCATCATATGCTAAATAAATAAATAGATAAGTATATACTTGTTAGGGTATTCTATACCAAACAGAGAAACCAAGAGAATTTATTCATTTCAAGCCATATTACTTTCAGTGACTTTAAATGTTGTAGAATTGAAACTCAAACTTATTGCAATCAAAAACTTACATAAAACAATACAAAATAAAAATAATAAAAAATAAAAAAAACCTATAATGAAGAGAGGAAAATATTCAAACCATTCAAAAGTATGGTCCAAATGACTATATTAGGTACTAAAAATCAAAATAATTTAGCTACTGTATATAATAGACTAACTTCATAAAATGAAGATAAAACTGGAAGCATTATAAAAATTGATGGCTGGGTAGTTTTGCTCTTTTTTTTTCTTTTGGGAAGACACCACTTTTCTATGATTGTAAAGTCAAAAATGTGTCAATAAAAAAAACTGGCAGAAAAAAATCTTCTAGGTCTTCTGATTCCTGCTAAAAATATATATTCCCTATTATTTTCCAAGATGCTTTGTCATGCATGATGGTGGTAATGTCACCAACTATCCATGATGAATGTTTTAAATATTCATACAGAAAGCAAGAAAAACAAGACTTTACTAGAGCGGGATGGGTCCAGCCATTAAAGAATAGGTTGTTTGCATGCATTTTTGGTGGCTTATTCCATTGTAAGCACTCTCAACATTATATAATCTCTAAGTCAGACAAGGCCCGGGGGCCAGTTGCGGCCCGCGAAGTGGTTTCATGTGGCCCGCGAAGCCATCCTGGAAACAGTGAGGGAACGGCCCCCACTGCCTTGGCCCTGGCCCAGGCAGGCCGGGAGCCAATGTACAATTTTGTGGTGGACATCTATGCTGAAACGCATTCAGTCTTAGCTCCACAAGGCCGTCTGGAAACAGCAAGGAACCAGCCCCTGCCATGTTGGCCCCACCCCTGGGTGCATGCTGGGGAGGTGACACCTCCCCAGCTGCGTTTCTTGCCTGTTTTTCCTCCCTCCCTCATCTCAAATATTTTCCCACCACTCTGTACTTAAGAAAGAACAAGAGAGAGGGTCTGAGGGAAGTCCTGCCCTGCTGCCCTTTCACCATCCCCTTGCCCCCTCCTCCTGGCTTATCCTGGGGGGTGTCCCATCCTATTCCTAAGGAAGCTTTGGATACAAAGCCTGGTCTCCTCCCATGAAGAGGGAATGGGCGTCCCTCTGAGTTTGCCCTTGTAACCATCATGAGCAACCTGGCTAAGGAGAGCAAGCACAGCAGCAGCAGCCTTGAGGAGGAGGTACGTGCAGCTGGGTGCCCCCTTGGGGAAGTGGGGCTGGGCTTGGTTCCACGGGTGCTCGAGGGCCAGGCTGAGCATTTGACCTCTGCTGTCCAGGGCTCCGGGCAACTTGCACCATCATCCAGCCCCCTCCCCCACATAGCCTGAGAGGAACAGTGAGGCTCCACTAATGGACCATGCCTTGGCACTTGCCCCGGTCCCTTGCCCCTTCTGCCAGAGACCCTCAGATCTGTCCCACTCCTGCCCAGGCCACCACAGGCACCCTTGACGCAAACGATGTAGATCTGGCCACACCAACCCAGTAGGCCACACCCATCCTGGCCACACTCATCCGCCCCCCTGAGGGCAACTGCAATGCTGATGGGGCCCTCAATGAAATTGAGTTTGACACCCCTGCTCTAAGGTATTCATTTATATAATATACAGTTATTCAAGAAGAAGTGTAAGATTAGTAAATGTTGCAAAAAGGGAAGATTATTCTTAATGATTTGCTGAACTATGTGGGAGTAACCTATTTATCTCACCCCTTCAAGAATTAACTTCTTAGAAAAGGAATGCATTTCTTCCTTTTTTTTGCTTTAATGAAAACCAATTGAAGAAAATGTTCATGATTTTTAACACTGTAAGCACTAATTGGAACATAGTAGTATTATCTACAGTATATTTTGACAATGTGGGAGAGGGTAGCAATGTAAGTGTTTCTTCATTAATTTAGATTTCTAAAATTGCATTGAGCTTCTTTTGTTTTTGTTAAATGTTTCATGTTGCTTAACTTTTATTTCGAAAAGGTAATAGGAATAAAACAAATCATTCAACTGTGGTGTATTTATTTTTAAATATACTTGAATTGTCCTATAAACTAAGCAGATTTAAAATGATTTAAGTTAGTCCTTGGGCTTTACTGTGTATTTATATTTAAGACAGATATATATATATATATATATATATATATATATATATATATATATATATATATATATATATATATATATATATATATATATATATATATATATATATATATATATATATATATATATATATATATATATATATATATATATATGCAGGTCTTTGGTTCTTCGGGTTTTCTCCCACGTAGAATTTGAAGTGTCTTGGCAACGTTTCGATGAAATCTCATTCATCATCGTCAGGCTGGTGCTTTTGGCTTCTGCTACTAGGAGCAATGACCTACTCGTGAGCTTCGATGTCATATCCCTCTTCACCCAAGTGCCAATCAAAGAAGCCTTAACAGCTATCCAAAACAAATATAACCCCCCCAAACACATCCTAGATCTGACCAACCACTGTCTATCCAACACATACTTCATCTATAACGGACAAAAATACAAACAAATAGAAGGAGCACCCATGGGATCACCTCTCTCACCTGTCATTGCAAACCTCTACATGGAACACTTTGAAACCCAAGCTCTAGAAAAATCTGATCACAAACCCAAACTCTGGCTCAGATACGTAGATGACACCTTCGTAATCTGGCCACATGGGAAAGGAAAACTGGACAACTTCCTTACACACCTCAACAGCCTACACCCCAAAATACAGTTCACCATGGAAACAGAAGCTAACAACCAACTTCCCTTCCTGGATGTCTTAGTCTACAAGAAATCCAATGGCTCCCTAGGACACACCATCTACCAGAAGAAAACACACACAAACCGCTATCTGCACGCACGCTCACACCACCACCCAGCACAGATCAACTCCGTAGCCAAGACACTCATCTCCAGAACCAAATGCCTAGCTGACGAACAACACCTAAAAACCGAACTACACACTCTCACTAATGTACTAACATCCAATGGATTCCCAAGAAATAAGATTTCCAACTTAATCCAAAAAGAAACTCCCACCAAAATCCATGACAGAGAACAAGAAAACGGCAAAGCCCTCCTCCCATACATAAAAGGCACCACAGACAAAATCAGCAAAGTCCTGCACAAATATAATATCAAAACAGCATTCTGCACAAACAGAAAAATATCCACCATCCTAAGAAACCCTAAAGACAAAATTGAGTTAGAAAATCAAGGAGTATATGAAATCCCATGTACTGCTTGCCCCACTACATACATTGGACAAACCAACAGGAGGATAAATGCACGCATTGAAGAACACAAAAACTCAATCAAAAGAGAGGAACCAACTTCTTCCCTGGTCCAACACCTTAAAGCCACAGGACATGAAATTGATTTCAAAAAGACCAGAACAATTGCCAAAACTGAACATTTTAATAACAGAATAATCAGAGAAGCCATCGAGATAGAAAAACGCCCCCACAGCATGAACAAACGAGATGATACCTCCCGCCTACCAGCCATTTGGAAACCCGCCCTTATTGAAAAACGTATTCCTAACTCTAAGATTGACACCAGAAACACACAGGATGCCACCTCCACACAGCCACGCAAAAAGCAAACCCAAACCCACACCAATGATGAGGCAAGACCACAGACCAGGAGCCAGACCAGAGCTGCAACATTAGCCACTTTGAACCTCTCCAGCACAACAAAGCCCCCACCCAAACAGAACACTCCCCCAGCCAATCAGAACACAGCCAACCCCCCAGCCAATCAGAGCACAGCCAAGCCCCTAACCAATCAGAACATAGCCAAGCTCCCAGCCAATCAGTTCAAACCCCCACTGGCAGTTAAAAGGGAAAAAACAGCTTAGACCACACATTGCTCCTAGTAGCAGAAGCCAAAAGCACCAGCCTGACGATGATGAATGAGATTTCATCGAAACGTTGCCAAGACACTTCAAATTCTACGTGGGAGAAAACCCGAAGAACCAAAGACCTGCATACAGACACCCGCGAAAACCTCAGAAAACATATATATATATATATATATATATATATATATATATATATATATATATATATATATATATATATATATATATATATATATATATAGGTGTATGTGTTTATGTGCTGTTAAAAAGAATAACTCAGTTTAAGATACAGTGCTTATAGATGACCAAATATGCTATTCCCACATTAGATGACAAAAATTAATATGTGGACATAAGTAAAATAAATATAACATCATAATAAAGTTCTGCTGAACAGAATATATCTTTAAGTGGTCTTTAGGACCATTAGGATAACTATAGAAAGAAAGCATAAACAAAATAATTAGATGTGACATTGTATTTTTGCCTTGATTTGCTCTTGAAAAAAAATCTATTGAGTTCTCTTTCCTTAGGAGGGCTGCAGAACTATACAGTTTATCTGATCTGTTTTTAGATTCACAGAGGCCAAGCAGACTCACACAGATCTTGATTTTGTTTGGAAGTCTGCCATCCCTTACAATTATCTATAAATGCCAGGGAATACAAGGTAAAATTTTAGCATAGCAGATGACCATCTGGACTGTCACTTAAGTGACAAGATTTGGATTTATACACATGAAATATTGTGCATCAAAGAGGAAACATGATTCTTTTGTTGAGGAAAAGAGGGATATGACTGGCCTTAGTGAGGTTTGTCACATTGCCTCACAGCTTTAGGCTATTGCTGCTGATACACTAAGCTTTAAAGGAGAGGCAAGAACAAAGGAAACTATTTTGCTTTATTTTTAGAAATGAGGAATCTATTTGCACAATCCTTTACTTAATGTATTTTTATTTTCTTTTATTTAAAATGTTTATATGTCTCCCCAAACTCACTGAGAAAAAAATACAGAAAAATGTAGAAAAAACAACAACAAAATGCAATGAAAAGAATACAAAACCACAAAACATGTACCTTCAGCACTAATAACAATAAAGCGATATAATGATGACCCAATAACAATAACAGCACATCTAATCAGGATTCCAGCATATCACAGCTTAGAACAGTGGTGGCAAACCTATGGCATGAGTGCCAGAGGTGGCATTCAGAGCCCTCTCTGTGCGCACATATGCTGTTGCCCCAGCTCTGCCTCCCCCCATGGCCCCCTCCTCACCAGCAGCCCCCCAGAGGAGAGTTGCCCCAGTTGCGGCCTGCAGGGAGCAGCACAGCCAAGCACATGGCAGCTGGGCAGCGGGGACAAGACTCCATCCTCACGCCCCATTGCACACAGACGATGCTGCGGGGTGCAGGTGGAGGACGTGGCCACCATGGTGCTGCAGGGCCACCTGGGCGATCTGCAGCGGGCCATGGAGGCAGTGGGTTGCCCTGCGGGCGGTGTGGGAGCGGAGCAGGGTGGGGGTGGAGTGAGGGCGGTCCAGGGGGCGAGCTAGGGCGCACGGTGGTTTTGGGGCACTCGGTCTCTAAAAGGTTCACCATCACTGGCCTAGATGTCTGGGGAAGAAATAGGTCTTGACATCTTTTCTAAAAGCCAGCAGAGTCTGGGCCAAATGTCTATCAGGACGGAGGTTTTTTCACACGTACTGGCTATCTCTATAGAAAAAGTGGCCCTATTCCATGTAGGGCACTAAAAGGGATAATCAGCATCTTGAATTGCACTTGAAGCCAAGGAAGTGAGTGCAGCTTGTGGAGCAGTGTTGTCACATGGGCATGGTGAGAAGGAAATTCAATTCCTACAAAACATGAAGTTGCCAAATTGGGGAAAACTGTTTTATACTTCTAAATGACTTTGCCTATCACAATTTAGATATCATTGGGCATTGCAGCTGGGATATCTGCTTTTAAATTTTGGTTTTAATGTAATATAGAAAGTATTAACACTTAATTGACCTTGGATGGTTCCAGATCCATAAACCTGGGTTTGGCATACAAATATTACTTTATCGAAAGGTGCATACTTCTGATGCTATCTTAGAGGTAGCTGTGATGGGCTTTACACTTTTTTCAACTTTGTCTTCATTCCCTATATGTTCTTTCATGTAAAACACAATCTTACTTTAAGCATTCCTTTTAAATATTTATGAATGGATCTACTTAGCACTTACATTACTATTATAAATTACATAGAACTTAAGTAAAATTGACATTTGAGTCAGTATTTTCTGGCAGTTAATGACTGGGATCTTAAGTTCAGTCACTGTTACCAGTAATGTTCCATTCACAAAATCATTATTACCTTCATAAATCTTTCTGAATAAATAATATAAAAAGCACAATTTTTTTCATGCCTGGTAATGGATAGTCAGTTCTCTTTCTAGCAATAGATAGATAAAACTCATGAAAATAAAGTTAATTCAAGGAAACTATAGGCTCATTTTCAAAAGTGATCCTTTCTGTCCAATTATTTTATTCCAGTTTCTGAAAATAGATATTATTATACATTGAGATGAAGGAAAACTATGACCATCTGAATATTACTTAATGTCAGGATGACCAATAGTACTGTTATTTATTTATTTTATTCGGATTTGTATGCCGCTTCTCTCCGTGGACTCGGAGCGGCTCACAGCATATATATAAAACAATTTCGACTAAATCCGAACAAAAAACATTAAAAATAAAACCCCATACATACTCATCAGTCACACCACAATCAACAATCATCCCCAGGCCTGCCGGCAGAGGTAGGTTTTTAAATTCTTTCAGAAGGCCGGGAGAGTCAGGGAAACGCGGACTTCAGGAGGCAGTTGGTTCCAGAGGGTGGACGCCACAACAGAGAAAGCCCTCCCCCTAGAGCCCGCCAGACGACATTGTTTCGCTGACGGGACCCGGAGGAGGCTGACCCTGTGCGCTCTCACTGGTCGTAGAGAAGTATGTGGCAGAAGGCGGTCCCGTAAGTATCCTGGTCCCGTGCCATGAAGGGCTTTATAGGTAATAACCAACACCTTGAATTGGGCTCAGAGACCAATAGGCAACCAATGCAGCATGCGGAGAGTTGATGAAATGTGGGCACAATGAGGAAGGCCCACAACTGCTCGCGCAGCTGCATTTTGCACTAGTTGTAGTCTCCGAACACTCTTCAAGGGTAGCCCCATGTAGAGAGCGTTGCAGTAGTTGATCCTCGAGGTGACAAGGGCATGTGTGACTGTAAGGAGAGACTCCCGATCCAAGTAAGGACGCAACTGGTGCACCAGGCGAACCTGGGCAAATGCCCCCCTCGCCACTGCCGACAAATGATGATCCAGTGTCAGCTGTGGATCGAGGAGGACTCCCAAGTTGCGAACCTTCTCTGAGGGGTTTATAGATTCACCCCCCAGGGTAATCAAGGGACAGATAGAAGTGTCCTTGGGAGGCATCACCCACAGCCACTCTGTCTTATGTTCAGCATCATGTGAAGACCCAGAAGCCTATGTTTATTACATAAAAATCATAAGGGTTAACCATCATATACTTCCATGTCTACATTGTTAATGTATATTCACTTGTATTTTAGAAGACAATGTGGAAGTTTCTGGGCTGTTTCTGATGGCTTTAGTTACAATTTCTGAAAGAGCAGAGAGCTGCCTTAGAGATGCTAAATATAGCCAATCTTGATTAGCTTCTGAGATCAAATTCCTAAATGTTACCATTAAACTAAATAATATTGGCCCTAATAAGCATTTGGATGAGGGACATCTAGAAATTCTAAGGCAGTTGGCAATGCTGAAAAGTTAAAATATCCCAGGAGAAAATAATGTGAAATCACTTGTAACACTGCCGAGAAAACTACATAGATATGGTAATTAGGAAATCATTTCAAGGACATGTTTTATTATGGAAGAAAAGTAAATCATTCCTTTGTGCAGCACTACTGCTGGAAAGGACTTTTTGTTGTGCACTTTGTCCCAAGTTGTCCTAACACCAATAAACTAAGTTAATTAATGAGTTAACAAATGAGTTATTGAGCTGTACAGCCCTTACAATTGCCTTCTAAATAGGTTGTATCTATGTACCTTATAATTTCCATTTTAAAACAAGGCTTCCTTTAGTGAACTTGGGTAAAATATGAAGAAAGTGCCTACCAGAATAGAAATTTTAGTGTGCTAAAGTGGAGTTTCCTAGCTAAATATTTATATATGTATTTGCAAAACACATCATATTCTTATGTTAGATATTATTATTATCATAAATGTGATAACTCTCAAATGATGCTGCTTTTTACACTGAGTACTGTATTAGCGGGGCATCTGTGGTTAGACATTAAGGTTAGACAATAGAACATAAACATTAATACAGCGGTTCTCAACCTGTGGGTCGCGACCCCATTTGGGGTCGAATGACCATTTCACGGGGGTCGCCAAACACCGCAGTCCGCCATTTTTTTTCTCCTTTTCCCCGTCATGTGTGTGCTGCGCATGCGTGATGCAGGCCGTTGTGCGCACCGTGCATGCGCGATGCGGGCCATTGCGCGCACTGTGCATGCGCGGTACAGGCCGTCGCGTGAGTGCCGCGCATGCGCGATGCAGGGCGCCACGCATGCGTGGTACAGGCCGTCACGTGTGCGCCGCGCATGCGTGATGCGGGCACATGCACGGTGAGGCCGTCGCGCCGCGCATCCACGGTGGAGGTCGGGGTCGCAGACTGGAAAAGGTTGAGAACCTCTGCATTAATACAATTCATATTTTGTGTTAGCTTGTTATATGTTACAGGAATTCACTTTCTTCTCCTCCATGATAAGTTCAGAAATATTCAGAAGCATTTGCCCTTAAATAGAAAATATATTTTTATTCTTCTGAATCAGCATTGAGTATGCAATGGATAATGGTTCTGTGTTTCCAACTTCCCTTTAGATGATCATAGAAGAACATGCCCAATTATGTTTTATGATTCCAGGATATGGTGGACCATGTGAAGTGAGTCAGCTAACTTTAAGTTCACTTAGTCTTAAGCATAAAATTATACTTCTGTGTTATCTAATCCTTCTGTTGTTATTTTAAAACAAAGTTTGTTTAAATTAAAGTTCAGCCAAATGCTGCATGTCTAATTTTCTGTTGTTTTTTGCTATCTAAAAGTATTTTTCCTAGAATTCATTACAATTTTTATAGAATCATTAGATATTTCTACTTAACTTCAATGTAATTAATTCATTTCTAAAAGGTGTTAGTCACAATACTGTGTATTCAGGAGCCCAAAGTAAAATAGGAGACAGCCAATTGCTCAGACTTTTCCTGTGGTATGAGGGACTTTACAGTTAGAGGCACCATTTTAAATAAGTCTTGAAATTAAAGTTCAGTGACAGCTGTGAAATATTGGAAGTCATAAAATAATAGAGTTAGGAGGGACCTTGGAGGTCTTCTAGTCCAACCCCATGCTTGATCAGGAGACCCTATATCATTTCAGATAAATGGTTGGCC
The DNA here is from genome assembly GCA_034064705.1 of Bothrops alternatus. Lineage (NCBI taxonomy): Eukaryota > Metazoa > Chordata > Lepidosauria > Squamata > Viperidae > Bothrops > Bothrops alternatus. The sequence continues at coordinate 13,944,022 of JARGCV010000124.1, read as the reverse complement.
AATCTTTTTTTTGAAAGCCTTCAGTGATGGAGCACCCACAACTTCTGAAGGCAAGCTGTTCCATTAATATGATATGCTTAATAGGATTGTCATCTACAGTACAAACTAGTGTGGATGTTTGATAATCTAGTGACCATATTTTGCAGTAAACGAAATGTCTGGGCTACCAGAAAGAGTCTCACATACAAAACATTGCCATTAATCATTGCTTTAGTGACATAGATCAGGGCTTTTCAACCTTTTCACCCATTGTACCACTTTTAGGATATGGCAATATCCGAGTACCACCAGTCGCCTAGCAAGGGGTTGAAAACTTGATGACCGAAAAAAAGGAAAAAAAGTGATAAAGTAGTCCTCGACTTACAACAGTTTGCTTAACGACTGTTTGAAGTTACAATGGCACTGAAAAAAGTGCCCCACAAGCCACAGCCAAGCAAGACACCTGCCTGCCCACCCAGCGGCACTCTTCCTCCTGTCCGAGGTTTTCATTGTGTTCATTCTGTTGAGGATTGGCAGTGGGGGTGGGGTGGGGGGTGTTTGTTTTTATTCTTTCATAGAAATGTTTCCTACTGTGTATCTATGTGGAAGGATTTTTAATAATCATGTAAACTGCCGTGCTATTTTGTTTCTCAGCAGCTGTCTAATGCATACATAGATTTTTCATCAGTATTTAATTTATTTAATTGTTATTAGCTGTCTTAGAAAGTTGCCCTCTTCCAATTCTTTGACTATCTATTGAACTACATGGCTGGCCGTCTTTCCGTTTTCATTATAGATTTTCTATTTCATGATATGTCAATCAGTTTTCAGTGTTACAATATTCATTTTACCAAATTCTGTAAAACACTTGCATGCTTCTTTGAAGTCTTACATTTATTTTGATCTTAGTTCTATTTATTTTTAATAAGCATTAGTACCATATGCAGCTATGCTCATTTTAATATATATTTTATTTCATTTGCTATGTTTATTCAACCAAATTGTGATTCAATTGCATTTTGCAAATTCCATAACTGTGACAATTTGTCCCCTTGTATTTATAGATAAATATTTTATTCAGCTATAGCCATTCATTTCATATGCCATTCAAGATGCAACAAACAACTGCAAATTAAAAACCAAAACCCAAATCTTATATACACATAGAAAACTCCTTTGACAATTGGGGATTTGCCTTTATCCTGAGGATAGCTTCTAACTGCTTTAGAGAAGATAATGGGGCAACAAAAGCTCTCTTTCACACAGAAAAATATATGACCTTTGGGAAAGAGAAGAAAGAAAGCTGTTGGAGAAGTGTTATTTGTCTTAAGCCTAGAATAATTCTTATTGCAGACATTTATTCAACATTGCAGTCTTTTATAAGGTTGTGTTGAAAACTAATCTTATTCTCAGATTTTGAAAGAGTGAACTTTGAAAATTCTTGTACGGATTATTTGTTCCCCTCCACTCTTTTCACTGAACTATAAATTCAGTTCACAAAAGTTTGCTTCTGATACATTACAAGAAAGAATATAGTACATAGAACATAGAACATCATCAGGGTTGGAAAAGATCTTGGGGGTTTTCTAATCCAATCCCTTGCTCAAACGGGGCCTTATACCATTTCAGATAAATAGCTGTCCTAAAAGCTTCAAGTCATGGAGCACCTACAACTTCTGAGGGCAAGCTTTCCATTGATTGATTGTTCTCACTGTCAGGAAATTTCTCCTTAGTTCTAGCTTGTTTTTTCTCCTTGATTAGTTTCCATCCATTGCTTCTTGTCGGTGCTTTGGAGAATAGGTTGGTCCCCTTTTCTTTGTGGCAGCCCCTCAAATTTATTTATTTATTTATTTGGGTTTGTATGCCGCTCCTCTCCAGGGACCCGGAGCGGCCAACAACATATATATAACAATAAAATTACAATAAAAAAACCCAAACAACGATATCTAAAAAAAACAATAAAACACACATTCAATTCAACAATCAACCACAATCATCCCCAGGCCTGCCGGCAAAGATGAGTTTTTAGATTTTTCTGGAAGGCCGGGAGAGTCGGAGAAATGTGGACTTCAGGAGGCAGTTGGTTCCAGAGGGTGGGCACCACAACAGAGAAAGCCCTCCCCCTAGGGCCTGCCAGATGACATTGTTTCGCTGACGGGACCCGGAGGAGGCCAACCCTGTGCGCTCTCACCAGTCGTAGAGAAGTATGTGGCAGAAGGCGGTCCTGTAAGTATCCTGGTCCCATGCCATGAAGGGCTTTATAGGTGATAACCAACACCTTGAATTGGGCTCGGAGACCAATAGGCAACCAATGCAGCATGCGGAGAGTTGGTGAAATGTGGGCACAACGCGGAAGGCCCACAACTGCTCGCGCAGCTGCATTTTGCACTAATTGTAGTCTCCGAACACTCTTCAAGGATAGCCCCATGTAGAGAGCGTTGCAGTAGTCGATCCTCGAGGTGACAAGGGCATGTGTGACTGTGAGGAGAGACTCCCGATCCAAGTAAGGACGCAACTGGTGCACCAGGCGAACCTGGAACACTGCTATCAAATCATCCCTAGTCCTTCTTTTCACCAGACTAGATGTGAATAAATTTAGTAGACTAGATTTGAATAAGTTTAATTTAATTCAAGATTTATTTATTTATATGTTTAAAGGTAAATTTAATTTAAAGGTATGCACAACAATGCCAGATTAATTGCACTCTTCCCAATTTTAAAGTTTATCTGATTTAATGTTAATCTTTAAATTACAATTTTAATTGCATTTTCATTACAAATTATATGTATTTATGAATGAAACTCTGTTTTTTGTTAGGTTATTGTCTGTCTTTGTTTCAACTAGTTGTATTTCTAATTAAGAAGGTATGAAAACCCAATTATTAAGAGACATAGCACACTTGGTAGCATTAACTACAACTTACTGTTATTACAATTAACCAAAGCATGGCTTTAAAATGAAAAGTCAGCTTTTCCTAGCTTTACAACTATTCTTTAGTTAAAGTGATTGTAATCATCAAAGTTATATTTCAAACTATTTGAAAAGTTCCTCAATTTCTGCTAAATGTATTATATAATGTTTGTGTTTTAATATTACATTATTAAAATCAGAAAACATCATCATTAGTTATGTTATTAGTCTTGAGAACCCACTGATAGTTACTGTCATGCAGTGTATAAAGAATTACTGTGAGAACAAAATTATTGGAAAAAAGATTGAATGGAAAAAATATAACAAGTTGTTGTGAATAAAACATAGCTGAAAAAGTAGGAGAAAATCTCATTGAGAATGTTAGGCCACAATGATTAAAGCTATGAATACATAATGTAAAGTTTTCATGGAGAAATAATTTTATTGAGACAGCCTAATTATATAAAGTTTGATGTTAGTCCTCTCTCCATATGTAACATTCAAAAAAATTGTTTGCCTCAATGGCATACAAAGAGCAAGGTAGAAGTATAGTAGAATTGAAATCTTGCAATTTTTGGTACGTAAACTTTGAGAAGATGGTTTATATTGACCTAAGATGATGCCGAGGGAAATATGTTGAAAAACCTATTTTACTACAGGTTGTCCATGATGTATTATATATTTAGATAATTCACGTAACAGTATTGACAGGATCTTGTTGTTGGGCTTGACAGAAGAGTAAGTGGTATAACAGATATAGTCATGTGTAAACATCACATTATCTTCTCATTCCTAAATCAGTCTCTTAATACAACCCCCACTTTTTTGCACTTTACCATCATTGTTGGAAATTGCTTAATATTCTTTTTATTTTTTACAAAGATTTTATTGGTTTTTTTAATTTTACAAGAAAATGTTCAAAGCACACCGTGGTGTTAGGGTAAACAATCATTCAAAAGCAAAACATTTATACATACTTCAGTCAATACCTCTAGTATTCCCTCTCTTTCCCCTTAACTAACATAGTTTATTTAAGATAATTCAATCTAGTTTAAATTTAATCAACCTGTACCTGTTTCTAACACTTAAAAAAAATTATATAACCATAATCAAATTAACTTTAAATACAAACTCTATCAGTTCGGGTATTCCTTCCAAATATATTCTGATACCTTAGTTTTTTATTGTAAATTTTATTTAATTCTTCTTCCACTGATATCCCTTAATTAAAATAAAGCATTAATCTATCCTATATATATCTAATCTATCAACTAATCAATCTCTTATAGCTAACAGATAAAATCAAATCTTAATTTTTTTCAATCTATTAAACATAATTCAGTTCATATCCAATTAAATTGTCGTAACCAATAACATCAATCTTATCAATCAGAGATCATTTTATTAGATTAATTCAAGATTACATAATACTTTTCTTATAAATAACCCTATTTCCTAAACAAACAAAAAAAGAAAAGAAAAAAGAGCAAATACATTCTTAAAGAATTAATATATATTTCATTAGTCACTCCTTTTTTCTCTTGCTTGTAACTCATAATCTTAATCTTACTCCTAAAATCAAATCATTGATCTAAATTGCCTTTTCAACCCATTATCTCCCAATATCTCTTTTTTTAAACTAAAGTATTAATCTGTCCTAAAGCTATATAAACCATCAATCAACTTTAAACTAACAAGATAACATCAAACTTTAAGATATTTCAATTCATTAATCATCAAACAAATAAATCATCAATAATTTCCATGTAGATAAATTTTATATCTTCCATTGATCTCATTTTTCTTACATCTAACTTATAATCTTGGTCCTTAAGTCAGTCCATAGTTCTAGATTGCCTTTAGTCCATTACTCAAAACTTTAACTTTCATTTTTAAAAAAAATCTTATTCTAGGTTTTTTCAAATGCCAAGTAGGTTTCCACAGCAAAGCTTCCTTTCCAACAGATAAGTCTCTCTTTGTTGCTTGTAATATCTTTTGAATCAGTGAGAACCATCTTGACCTCTGAATTGGCCTTCTGATATTTTTTTTTTTTGCATAAAGTCTCATTGCTTTAGAGTTCCAAGTCCCAATCTTTGCTTTTCCTGATTCTCAATGCCATAACTGAGTTGCATATAAGGCAGAGTCAATTTCTCTTTGTTCTCAGTTAAGTCCTCTTCTTGTAGAATCTGTTTAATAGAAGAATCAGGTGCAATCTGAAAGTCAATTTCATTGTAGCACATATTTCCTCTTTAGACTCATAAATTTTCTCCAGAATAAATTTACAGTTTAAATGTGAGTACAGCTCCATTTTAGAAAAAAATTCAAACATCCAGTTAACTTTCATATAAAAAGATCATCTCCTCTCCAGTTGCAATATTACTTTTAACCAGTAGATGTCCTCAGTAAGCTAAAAAAATAAATCCAATTTTTTCCCAAAGTCATTTCATTTTTCATTCTTCTTTCTTTGCTCAAAAAAACCCCAACAACATAGGCTAATAATAAAGTTCTTAAAAAAAGTTTTTCCAATACCCCAAAGTACTTGTATGAAAAAAGTGACGTAATTTCTAAAGCTTTACTTTGTTCCTTTGTTCGCCTTTCTTCCCCAACGAGTAAAAGCTGCCTTTCCAAGCTAGGGAAATCTTTCCAACACAGCTCTTACAGGCAAAAAACAAACAAACACACACACAAAAAAACGAAGAGAGGGAAAAAAAGGAAAGGTCTCACCTGGATTCACCACAATGGGTCTGAAGCTTAGATGTTCTTTTGACTTGCGGTTTCTTGCGGCAGAGCGATCGGCCATTTTATTGGCCGATCTTCTTCTCCATCGTCCCTCGGAGTTCCATCCGGACAGCTGGAGGAGCTGCCGCTCCTCGGCTGATGGAACGCTGCCTCCTCGTAGGAAAGTCGCGCCCTCCAGGGCGACTTTGGACCCGCATAAGGGTCTACTGACGGAGGGAAAACTAGTTGGTGAGGAGAGCAATCTCCCCGCTCGACTAGCAAAGCTGTGGCCCTGGAAATTGCTTAATATTCTTAATAAGGAAGATAATTTGTGTCTTGTGTTCTGCAAACAAAATGAACTGCAAGAATCAGTTGATGAAACCCAGTATTAAATAAGCATCTTATATGATTCTCTTCACATATTCGTTTATTTCCTTGAGCAGTGCCAAATTTGCCCACAAGTTCCTTTCATCCTCTGAAATAGACAACATTATTTATAAGGAATGTTAAAAGTTCTTAACAAGAAGAGAAAAATTGTTTTCTATCTGAAACTTGAAGTTGATTTTTGAAAAAAACAACAACACCCATATTCTTCCTGATAAAAAAAGGCAGGGAAGAGGGATTGCAAAGAATTGGCTCAGTTAGATCAATAAAGCAACTCATTCTTCTTTAAAGTAGCAAAATTCCAATAGTTGCACCAGAAATTTCAATCTTTAACATTTTAAAATTTGGGGTGTTTAAAATATGAATATGGTCTTATTAACTCCAGCTGAGTATTTCAATTTTGTGTGTGTGTGTGTGTGTGTGTGTGTGTGTATGTATGTATGTATGTGTATGTGTACATACAAATACATACACAGACACACAAACACACACATAGAGTATAATGCCTGAATATCTTGTTATTCTGTTTTATTTAAGGATGAGGCATATAATGAGTACCACATACATTTAAGGGTAATAATTATCCAAAAATTGCTCAGAGGCAGTAGCTCACATTCCTGGAAGGGACAAGTAATTTCCCCTTCCACTGAAGGCATAGGAGAAAGGAATTCAGGTGTAATATCTTTGAAATAAGTCTTCATACACACTTGTATGCACACATACACACATCACATTTGAAAACAAAGGTACTATTTGGAATTCTTGTGCTGTCATCATAACTTTTACCCAATAAATCTAAGTAATCACTGTTCAGAAATACTTCTTTTGCTTGGGTGGTTTGCTTTTATATAGCTTTATTGCTATAGCATTCTGACGGTGGCTAGAGATTTGAATTTTGTTTTAGGTTCTTTAACTGAATATTAATTAAAGCATATGCAGCAGATTTATTCGGAGTAGTGGGAAAACCAGTAAAATAATTGGCCTCTTGATTGAAACAATTGTGACAATGTAATATAATGTTTATAATCAAGAACTCCATGGGTAAAATCCATTAAAACTCAGGGGCAAGAGGTTTGTTTTTCCAGAGCTTTATGCTTAACTTTGGGGACACCAAATGAGCAAATAACATTTTTAACAACATAATAAATCTTTAAAAAATTTCCTAAGCTCACTCAGTTGCTTTAGCTTTAACCCTAATGTAGCACTGTATGAATGCTAGGAAGGTCCAGAAGACTTTCCAAAGTAGAAATACAAAAATGTATGAAAAAATAATGGATTTAATTATTAATGCATATGAACAGTCCATTTACAAGTTTAAATGAGGTAATGGTTTAAATATGAGATATAAAGATAGTGAGAAGACTGCACACTAGATACAGCTTTCTTGAAAAGGTGAGAAAATTTAGATATATTTGATTTAGGATTTAGGATTCAGAAAGTCTTCTTGCAAACTTTTCTCCAAACGTATCAAAGGATTACTGAATGTAGTTGGAGTTTATTACCTGGTATTCAAATCATAACATATTTTTCCTATTTGGTAGGATTCTAAAGAACACACAGAGAGATACACACAAATACAGATACACACACAGACACACACACACACATACACTGGTTAAAACGTAACATTTCATTGAAGAGACTGATTCAGAAACAATAAAGTGTACAATGTGTCACTAAATTTCTTTTTTTAAATCTCAGCAGTAACAAGACTATCCAGTTAATTGTCAATTTCATGGATGTAATCTTTGCAATTTAATGTCATGTTTATTATTTGCTTATTAAATATAAATATTACTGCTGATGGCTGAAGTCACTAGAATATTTCTTTCTAAGCATGCTTGAGTACATTTTGTGGTTATTACTGATTTCAGTTGTGAGCTTATTGTGTATAGAATAGAAGCTAATTTTGGAGGTCAGAATTAGCCATTAATGGAAAATAACTTATTGAGGAAACAAAGTGTTCTTTTTTATTCTGCTCTGTTTACTTGCCTTATGAATTTATCCAAAGGGAAGGTAACCTTCAATTTAAGTTTATTCCTAACCCTTTACACAGAATATATATCAGCCAGAAATTATATTCTCCAGAGAAGATATGTCAGAAAAATAAATTTGCATTAACTGAACTAGTAAATACATTTAATCATAAAATTAGTATATTATTTAATTTTGAACCAAAATTGACAGTAAACTAAGTTGTATTATGTACAGAATTAATTTATTTGAATATATCAACAAGAAAGAAAAGAAAAGAAAAGAAAGAAAGAAAGAATCGGAAAAAACAAGTTCCTTCTAACCTTTTTATTAGGTTTAAGCAAATTCATTATCTCACTATCTTTTTGGTCATTACCTTTCACTCTTAAACTACTTAAACTACAGAAATATGTACAGAGAAAAATAAGACACATACCTTCCCTTCCTCTTTCCTGGAAAAACAGCAAAAATACTGGGGGGGGGAACAGGACAGAGGAGAGGAGAGGAAAGGAAAGTAGAGGAAAGCAGAAGAAAGCAGAGGAAAGGAGAAATGGATGGACAAAATATGATTGAGGTGCTGAAAAGGGAAGAAACAATTGTAAAAAGAATGTAAGGGACAGAACTGCTGTTTAGTGTTAAACAAATGTACCATGCAAATAGCTCCTTTCAACAAGGACAACAACAACAAAACTGATATTCAAAGGCACCCATGATTGCCACAGTAATGTCTATGCTACTTGTATTGTTTTTCAACAACTTCTATTCTTTCAGAACTGCAAAATGACCTTGCCCTCAGTTCACAGATATTTACATTTTGTAATATACATCATGTTAATACATCATGTCAGGTTAATATGATACTTACAATTCTTCATCCTTTTTTTTTTAAGATGTACTCTGTCCTTCCTTAGTTTTAATGAAATATGTTAAAACTTTGTATAAAAATCACATATATCGTTTCAAATGTGAGTAGATTACTACTATCAGTAATTTATAGTGATCAGTATACTGCTATTATAAGGATTGTGACTTTTCAGGTTAAATCTTCTGCTGGGAAATGTATTTTCCTCAATTCTAGGACATGCCTGGAAATATATTTTTCTATGGGGTAGATTGGGGAGAAAAACAAACAAATGACAATTACAATCCAGTTCTTCTATGAAATATTGAAATATTTCTTTCTTAACTGCAGAGGTGTTTGTGTTGGTTGAGGTTCACAGTTTAGTCCCACAGTCCTCCAAAGTGTGACAACAGATCATCCAATGATCTTATCAAGCCTGTACAAGATTTGACCAAATATTTTAAACCTTTTTTTCTCTGCTTGGTTGTTTGTGTTCCAGATAGTGCTATAAGTAGATTGGAAGCAGAAAACTCCTCTTCCCATCTTTATCCTCTCACCCCAAACCTGAAAAATTCAAACCCATGAGGACATTGGCAGTATAAAAATAATGTTCATGCTCAAAACAAGGTGACTAACCTATTTACATAAGTAAATTTGAGGATCTAAAAAGTTTTTGGCGCAGTGAAAAAAATGATTTAAGACTGTTTTCCACACTTATGACTGTTGCAGCACCCTCATGGTCACATCATTAAAATTCAGGTGCATGGCAACTGGTATGTATTTATGATAGTTGCACTGTTCCATGGTCATGTGATCACCATTTGTAGCCTTCCCAGTAAACATCTGACAAGCAAAGTCAATGGGTGCAACCAGATTTGCTTAATGATCACTTGATTCACTTAAAAACTGTGCCCAAAAGATCATAGCATGACACACAACTTATTTAACAACTGTTTGCTTAGCAACAGAAATTTTGGGCTCAATTTTGATTGTAACTCAAGGACTATTTGTAAAGGCTGCAGTGTAGAATAATCCTGTTTCTGGTAGCACTGTGAGATGGGGCAGTACAGATATTGGCATTTCAAAGTAAAACAAAATATTTCAATATTCTATTGAAGAAGTCAGTAGATCTTTTTACCTCAGATGCATATAAAAGAACAAATTGGGTTTAAACACTTGTTCAGTCATTCAATTGCTCCCAGCTCTTTGTGACCAAATGGACATCACTTGCCCAAGGCTGTAAGTCACTGCTTCTTTGAATTTTATAAGCTCATGTTTGTGTCATCAATGATAGTATCTAGCTATCTTGTCTTCAGTTTCTTTTTTATTTACTTTAGTTTTTATTCAAGCATCGGAATCCTTTGTCACAAGTCTTGTTTTCCCATTATGCATCAAAACAAACAAACAAACATCTCCTGCAGCAGGAATACTACAAATATCACTCCAATATTTGTTGAACTTTGTATGCTTGCCTTCCACATCTGCAGTTTTACAACTATGGATCAGTACTTATACTCTTTCAGTATAGGTAAGATGATCCTACAGAATCTTGCATTCCAAATAGTATTCCTTAGTTTTTCTTCTACAGTCAAAAAGCAACAATTTAATTTCTTGTTCATAAAGTATCATATTGCTTTTCTATAATAAGTGAATGCAGATATATTAACACCACTGTCATATTTATGATTTTAATGGCTTTCTCTATTGGATAATGCAGTACATTTATTATCTGCAAAATTGGTACTATTTATCATTTTTAATTAGTCTGAGTAGACTAATAAAGCAGTTGATTTGCATAGGATTTCCCCCCCAGATTTGTGGATATTCTTCTTTATTCAGAGAACAAAATGCTGCCTAATAAATTATTCTGCCTGAAAGATGCAAAATAAAATGAACTTTTTTTAAAAAAAAAAACCACTTGTCAAGGACTGGAAAGATTATAAAAATATAATATGCTATAAACATTCATTTTTATTATCAAAACTCTGTCATAACACATTTATCTCAACAGTTTACAATACAAGTTGATATATTATTTCAAACGTCAGTTAGCATAACCAATCTGGTTTACTGCGGTGTGGCTGGATGCAATGAATTAATTAATGACAATTTTAATAATACTTAATTTGTTGTTTAAATTGAAATACAGTACTTAAAAGGGCATAGGAAGGATGAAATACTTGAAAGCCAAGCCAAATTTGAGAAAATATGAACATTAATTGAATTCTATGAAAAAAAGATATAGTTAAAGATGGATAAGCTATTAATTAAATGTAAACATGAAGGAAATTATGTGCAGTACAATTAAGGAAAACTAAGAAAACTTAAGAAATGATTAAGGTAATATACAATATTTATTTAAATTTATTTCTTTATGCTTCGAGACCATATTAAAAAGAAAATAATATTACAGCACATCAAATATAAAATGATATAAAATAAAAAGTAAAGTAAAGCAGAAGTTATACAGAAGAGTTTAAAACAATAGTGTAAGAGAAGCACCAGATAATTTCTGCCAGCCATAGCTATTGTTAAAAAAATATCATACTTATTAGAAACAGCTGAAATGTAATGACATAGGAGGAGCTGTTAAGATTTCTAATATTTGGTGTTATGAGTTCTGATTCCTATTTATTGTAGAGAGGGCACTCTAGCAAGGCATGCAAAACTGATTCAACTTCTATATTGGAACATAAAGTTTTCATAGGTGATACTGATGTATCTACCAGTTGACCCCCTTTCTCATGGTTCACCAGTTCATGCAGGGTGAAGAATCTTGTGTGTGAACTGTGGGAAATATTATAAAAATATAAGGAATTGAGCAGGAGAGGGTGGTTATTGAGCTGTAATGGATGCGGGAAACTCTGTTTCAATCAATTTGGAGATCTAGATCGCAGATCCTCTATTGAAGATTACAATGGCTTTAACAGGGATGAGATAGCTTGTGATGGATAAGAAAAGCTACAATAAAGCAGATCAAAAACAATTTGTCTTCAAAAGGGAATATACATATTACTCTAACAGACATAGATTGTGGAGTAGGATTGATATGTTATGGCTATCAAAAGAATTAGATCCAGAAATTCAAGAAATTAATATAGAACCCAGTCTCTGGGCAGATCACAATCCCATAAGTTTTTGCTGGAAAGGGCAAAGGAGTAGGCCAAGATGGTCCCTTCAAAGAGCGATCCTTAGAGAGAAAGAGTTTAAGGAAAAGATGGAGAAAGAAATGCACTTTTTCTTTCAAGTGAATAAAAACGGAGATACATCACTGCAGAGTATCTGGGACTCAGCTAAAGCATATATGAGGGGAGTTGCAATCTCATATATGGCTAAGAGAAATAAGGGGGAAAAACAATATAGGATGAGGCTTGAGGAAGAATATAAACAGGCCAAAATACAATATCAGGGAGACCCAAATAATAAAAGATTGAAAAGTAAAATGGATCTAATTAAACATAAACTTTACATAGAAGATTCGGAAAAGTTAGCACAACAGCTTAAGGTCGCCAAGCAAAACAATTTTGAACATGCAAATAAACCTGGAAGATGGTTGGCATATAAGTTACAAAGACAGAAAGAGAAACAACAGATTATTAATTTGCAAGATGAGGAAGGAGAGACCCAATATGATGAGATTACTAAAAGGGGAATTGCTCAAAGATATTATGAGAAATTATATAAGAGGAATGGAGGACAAAGAACAGAAAGGATAACAGAATATTTGGAAAAGGTAGACACACCAAAGATATCAGAGGAAATAAAATTAATGTTAAATGAGGAAATAAGAATGACAGAAATAATTAATTAAGACTATAAGTAAACAAAAGAATAACAAGGCAGCTGGCCCAGATGGAATACCAGCAAAATGTATTTAATCAATATCTATTAGAAGTTTTCAATGCTGTTCTAACTGAAGCAAAAATACCTAAATCTTGGTTAGAGGCAAACATAGTACTAATAACAAAAGAAGATGTGGACAGAATACAGATACAAAATTATAGACCTATCTCCCTATTAAATGCCAATTATAAGATTTTTGCGTTAATAATGGCAGAGAGGTTTAAAAAATATTTAATTGACTTCATACATTGTGACCAAAATGGGTTTTTACCAAATAGGCAGATTAAGCGGAACATAAGGACAATTATAGACATTTTGGAATTTTATGAACTGTATAATGACCGCCAAGTGGCACTTTTGTTTCTTAATGCACAGAAGGCATTTGATAATGTCAATTGGCTATTTCTGATTCAACAATTGAAATTAATGGATGTAGGTAAAAAATTTTTTAACATAATAACTGCAATATACTCTGAACAGAATGCTCAGATTATAGTAAATGGTGAGGCCACTAATAAATTTAGTATTCAGAAAGGTACAAAACAAGGATGCCCTCTCTCGCAGTTGCTGTTTATATATATGTTGGAGATTTTAGCAAGAGTAGTAAGGCAAGAGGAGTAGATCAAAGGGCTTGAAGTCAAGAAGGAAATATACAAACTCCAAGCATATGCTGATGATTTAGTATTTATATTGAAAGATCCAGTGCAATCAGGTCAGAAGCTATTTGAAATATTGGAGAAGTATGGAGATTTGGCAGGCTTGAAAATAAATAGAAATAAAACAAAGATTATAGCAAAAATATGACTAATATATAAAAAGAAAATTTTGTGGAAAAATTAGGTATACAAATAGTTCCTAAAATAAAATATCTGGGAATTGTTATATCTGCAAGGTGTTCATCAATCAAAGAGGATAATTATGGAAAATTAGTAAAGCACATAAAAGTTGATTTAGGTTGCTGGAGAAACCTACATCTCTCACTGCTTGGAAGAATCTCAGCAGTGAAAATGAATATTTTACCCAAAATGATATTCTTGTTTCAAAATATTCCAATCCAATTAGATAATTTTTTAAAAAAAAGTTGAATAAATTAACTTTAGATTTCGTGTGGCAAGGAAAGAAGTCTCTACAGGATGCCAAAGAGAGAGGGGGATTAGGCTTTCTGGATTGGGAGCTGTACTATCGAGCAGTGGCCCTGATGTGGATTAGGGATTGGATTACTCTGGAAAACAAAAGATGTTTATATTTAGAGGGGCATGACCTCCAGCAGGGCTGGCATGCTCACTTATGGACAGGGAAAAGTAGGAACTATCAATATTTCTTGAGACACAAAGTTCGGCAAGAACTCATAAAAAGCTGGAACATATAGTTAAACGCCAACACTATATAGGAGTTCCAAGTTGGCTCTCACCATTAGAAGTAGTTACATACCCCACCTTATACAGGCAAGATAATGTTATTACATATTAAGATATCCTGTCAGAGGAAGGCCATCTAAAGCAAAGACAAGAGTTGAGATAACGGAATAGTTTTGGAATGGTGGTCCTATCTTCAGATGCAAGCGAGATATGTGAAAGATAAGAAAGAGTGGGGAATTAATAGGCGAGATATTGGGCTTGATAAAATATTACTAGGTTTGGAGAGAAAACAAATTAAAAATATATATAAATATATGTTAGAATATAAATTATCTGAGGAACAAGTCAAAGAACGATGGTTACCTGGGCAATAGATTTGGGACATGTGATAAATCTGGACCAATGGCAGCAAATTTGGGAGCATAACAATAAAATTACATTGGTGAGATCCTACAAAGAAAATCTTTATAAGATGCTTTATAGGTGGCATCTGCCACCAGCCAGACTTGCAAAAATGTATAGTGGTTACTCATCAATGTGTTGGAAGTGTAAAAAAGAAAAGGGTACATTCTTTCACGTCTGGTGGGTTTGTAAAGAAGTACTGGTTTACTGGCTCAGGGTTTGGAAATGGATAATAGAAATGAGGGGTCAAAAAATTCAATATAAACCAGAGATGTTTCTATTAGGAATATTAGAAAAAAACATAAACAAAGATTTAATTTATATTTAATTATACATGTGATAACTGCGGCAAGAATCTTGTTTGCTCAAAACTGGAAAGCAACTGAAGTGCCTAGCGGAAACGCGTTAATAAGAAAAAAATTATATTGTGCAGAATTGGATAAGATGACTAAAGAATTAAAAAATCAGGAGGAAACAGAATATTACCTAATTTGGAATAAATTTTACAAGTGGAGGGAAATAAGAAGGAAGTCGATAGAAGGGATATAAATAGAGGAAGATTACTAGAAATGTATAGTTGTATATATAACATTTACTTTCATATGTAAAGTATGGAATGATTAGACAAAGATATATGTCAAAGATGATACACCACGTTCAGTGTTTTTTAATTCTTTTCTTTTCTTTTGTTATCTAATAAAATGTTTAATATAAAAAAAACAATTTGTCTTCTTAGGGAATATTAAAAGCTTTCTAGTGAGGTGAGGTAGACCAAAGATGTTCCCCAAAGGGTTTACTTCAACCAGTATCTGAGGAAGTAGAATGTCAAAGGGCTTCTAAGGAGATGTAGCCTATTTCAGCCAGATAAGGGGAGTTAAAGGTAAAATTTCAGGAATCTTTAAAAATTTAAATGAGCATTTTCTCACCTCAAAGCATCTTTATAAATACATAAATAGTTGCCATATAGCATTGAGCCTAGTCTTGAATTATTTGATAGCTGTGGTACATAGTTGTTAGTGAGTTGATATGCATATTTAATAATTGCAAAGGTGCTTTGGGAGCTTTTATAAGAAGATCCTTTGCTTGATTGATCCTACGACTAGATGATTGAAGATAAATGCTTAAGTACCTAAAGGCTATGACTTGCTCAATAGGTCTACCATTAATCTTCCAGCTAATGAGGAAATTGAAATGGTTTCTGGATAATATTAAGACTCTTAATATTAAGAATATTAAGCTATTGATTTCATGGCATTCACTATAGCTATAAGAAGGTAATGCTTCAAGACATCTGTTCAAGTCCACCTGGGAAAACAATAGCTGCATCACTGGTATAGAGAAGAATAGAAACAAAAATGGGCAAAAGATGGAGAATGAAATTCTGATTTAATAAAGAGTTCCACCACAAACCAATATATAAATTAAATAATAATAAAGATAAAATGTAACCTTGCTTTATACCCTTTAGAACAGGAAAATTTATCTTAACTTGCATGGTGGTATCTGAATGAAGTAATCTCAATGATATCAATTTAACCTATGCTGGAGCTAGGATGCTCTTTGAAAGCATTTAATCAAGAAGTTTATAATAGAAACATTTAGTGTATACTTTACTTATTATTAATAGCTGATAGATGATACTTTGTAGGATTAGACTTCCCCTTTTTGTTTGTTTTTAGGGAAAATGGTGGAATTAAGTCACTTTTTTAAAAAAAATCTGAAAATCATTTCTTATGGCAGTGAAGAGACAGAAATGCAGAAATGCCCATTAAGTGGGACTGGATTTCAGAAATTCTGATAAACTGTTTTTGTAAAGCTTTGCTATTTTACAGTTGGGAAATTAATTTGTGAACTTCTGTATACATGATGGGAAGACCTTCAGGTGACAAGAGGTATTGAGTAAAAAGGTGGAAATGTCCAACCCAAGAATAAGTGGAAATTGAATTAATGTTGTTAGCTGAGTTACATCTTCATCTTTACACAATGTACCTTATACAAAATTACATCTTTAATCACTACTTATCCCTTTGGGAATTCCATATCATGTAAAGTTATACGTCCACCATTCCAGCATTGTAATTATTCAATTCAGTTTATAAGGCAGATTCTGGCAGGTAGCAACAGGAAAAATGAATGTCATGCCTTGTAGTCTCTTGTGTATGCTGCTCCCAAGTTCCACAAACTACACGCAGGTAACCATAAGATGGGGGGAGGGGAGGAATGAATGTCATCAAATATGTCATGATGATATCCATAAATGATACAGATTATGGGTTCCATTGCAACTGACCAAGTTCACATACATTACAACAAAGTGATTTCTTTTTAACTGGTGTGGTATATATGGAGCTATGTTGTTGCTAAGACATCATTCAAATGTATATGAAGAAATATTGAAGTACCATGAAAGACTGAAGTTACATGAAATGGTGGGGAAGAATCTTCCCCTCTTTATAAAGCCTCTAGGGGCAGATTAATATGTTTATAGTTAACTTTTGATGATAAAAATGTATTGCAATGAAAAGCCAGAAAATGAGGGAAATATATATTTATAATGATGGCTATGTCTGGCTGGCACAATCTTCAAAAGAAAAATGCCCAAGTAAGTGTTTGAAAATGGATGCAACAAAGTAGGGCATGCAAAACTATAGTAATCACTAGCACCCAAGGAACACAGAAGAGCCTTAAAGATCACAAGATTATAACATGATTATAACATGCAATAGGAAAGGAAAAGTCATGGGGAAATTTTACTATTGGCTGACCTGATGCCTCTGCAATCTAAGGAGGCTGCAAGTCTACCCTTTTTACTGATACATCATCTCACGTAAGCAATGTGTTTTATTGTACCTATATATTGGCTCCTTTCACACCACAGAATACAACAACTTGGTTTTTGTTATCTGTCTCTTTCCCCTGTAGTGTCATCAGGAAGTTTAATTGTGTCTGCTCTGTCTAATATACACTTCAGAATCATATGTAAGGCTAGTACATGGGTGTCAAACTCAATTTCATTGAGGGCCGCATCAGCATCGTGGTTGCCATTGGGGGGCCAGGTGGGTGTGGCTGGCATGGGCGTGGCCTACTGGGTGGGCGTGGCCAGCTCCATGTCACTCACGTCGGGCACCTGTGCAGGCCTGGGCAGGAATGAGGCACATCTGAGGGTGGGGAAGGGTGGGTGGGACTGGGTGAGCGCCAGGGCATGGTCCACTGGAGGAGCCTCACTGAGCCTCAGGCTGTGCATGGGGCCCCTGGACAGTGGCATGGACTGCCCAGAGCCCTGGGCAGCGGAGGTCAAGTGCCCAGCCCGGCCCTTGAGCTCCAACGGCACCAGGACCCCACAGCCCTGCCTGGCCTAGCCACACTTCCCCGAGGTCAGGTTGCTCATGGTGGATGCAGGAGGACAAAGTGCGTAGGTCAGAGGGAGGCCCACTCCCTCTCTGTGTGAGGAAACTTGGCTTTGTAACCAAAGCATCCTCAGCAATAGGATGGGAGACCACCAGGGGAAGGCAAAAGGGCAACAGGGCTGCTGGTAGCCAAGTGCTAAAGCAGGACTTCCCTCAGACCCTCCCTCCCTGCCTCCCTCTTATTCCAATCTCCTCCCTCCCTTCTCTCTCTCTCTCTCTCTCTCTCTCTCTCTCTCTCTCTCTCTCTCTCTCTCTCTCTCTCTCTCTCTCTCTCTTTCTTTCCTTCCTTTCCTTCCTTCCTTCTCTTTCCTTCTTTCTTTCTTTCCTCCCTCCTTTTCATTCCCATCTCCTTCTTTCCTTCCCTTACTTTTTTCTGTTTTCCTCCCCTCCTTCCTTCCCTCCTTCTGTCTGTACCCAGGAAGGGACGAGGAGAGGGGAAAGATTGGCAGCACTTCTCTCAAAGAATAATAGTTGGAAGAGACCTTTGAGGTCTTTAGTCCAAGCTCCTGCTTAAGGAGGGGACATATACCATTCCACACAATGGAATATTCAATCTCTGCTAAAAGCCTCCAGTGATGGAGTATCCACAACTTCTGAAGGCAAGCCTTTTCACTGGTTAGTTGTTTTCACAAGTCCTTAGTTCTAGGTTGGTTTTCTTCTTGATTAGTTTCCATCTATTATTTGCCTTCTGATGCTTTGGAAAATAGGTTGACCCCTTCTTCTCTTTGGCATCCCATCAAATATTGGAACACTGCTATCATGTCACCACCCCTAGTCCTTTTCACTAAGCTAGACATACCCAATTCCCACAAACATTTGTCATATGTTTTTAGCCTCCAGCCCCCTGTGTTTACCATCCATTTAGACCAGATGGACCCCCTGGTTTGGTTTATAGAACAGTGGCCACAAGCAGAGCCTTCTCAGAGACAGCACCCCCATTATAGAACTTTCTGCAACCCTCACCCATTTAGAGGCAACTCCAAACACACTGTTCAGCTAGGCATATGTAAAACAACAACACATTTTATGGCCAAACAGCACTAGTAAATTATTACTACTATTTTTCTTTCTTAAAATACATACTTTTAATATTGTTTTAAGCAGTGCTAGTGATGCTTTACAATAGCTGCCTTTGAGAGTTTACTTGTAAACCACCCTGGATTTCTCAGAAACTTTTAATTTCAAGTTAGATGTTGATTTAATAAATTAGGCAGAAGAAACAAATGTTTAAATACATCTAAATCCCACAGACCTACTGCCTCCTAGGCCCATACTGCAGAGAAAATAAGGCATTGCATTTCTAGCCAGCATAGCCACAGGATGATGGGAACTGTGGTTCATGACACCCACAATATATTAGTTTAGGTAAGGCTGGATTAAATTATAAAAGAGCAGATGAAAGGAAGTATTTTTGTCTCCGACAAAATAATTTGGGGGGGAAAGTTGACTCGACCTTTTAATTTCAACTCACACCAATTCCTAACTTCCCATTCAATCCAAAGAGTTTTATTATTGCCTGGATTTTAGGGAGGGGAGGAGGGAAGAATAGACCACAAAGCTAATCTGCAAGTTTGCTCTCTAGCCGCCTGCACACCACCTTCCTGTGTATGTGGGTATGTGTATGAGAGACAGAGAGAGAGATCCCCTTTTTGTAAGTTTGCTTACTCTGCAACTCCCTGCTGGCTCAATCTCTCTTTCTCTCTCTCTCTCTCTCTCTCTCTCTCACACACACACACACACACACACAAACACCACACACACAGGTTAATAAAAAAGAGGAGGGGGGAGAAAGGTGGAAGCTCTCCTTTTTTGTAAAACCTCGGCTTCCTCCTCCCCTCCTGGCTCTCTCTGTGTCTCTGTCTCTCTTAAACACACACACACACACACACACTTCCTGTTTTCTCCTCCTCGCCCTTTTCCTCAGCTGCACCTGAATGGAGTGGAAGAATGGGGAAAGCTCTCCTTTTTGGTAACACCTTGGCTTCCTCCTCCTCCTCCTCTTCCACTCCTGACTGGGCCTGATGAGGTTAAGCAGGGAGGGGAGGGGCGGGCTAAAGCAAATGAGCTGCTGCTGCTGCAGGCCACCAGCCCGGAGCGCTCTTGCTGTTTCGGCTCGCTGTTTCCTGCACGTGCTCAAAGGCACCCTGCTGGGTTGTGGTGGGTCAGGGCTGGGGCAGCAGGGGCCAGTCCCTTGCCATTTCTGGGACAGCCCCGGGGGGGGGGGCAAATCTGGGCCCTCCCTGGGCCGCATTCGGCCCGTGGGCCTTGTGTTTGACATGTCTGGGCTAGCATATTATTTATCCCACACATTTCTTAAATAGTTTGTTAATATCTATGTACGTGTTATGTGATTAACACTGTATTTCTTACATATACAAAGTTAGATGCAATCTTTTTTTTCAGAGTATTTCATGACTAAAGCTATTCAGTTAAACATAATATTCCTGGGCTTGGCTAATAGTCTCCACAGTATTGGATAAGCTTCCTAACCTCAAGTAATTACATTTTTGTTCAAGATAAGAAGATTTACATAACTGAAAGCTAGTGTTGGCATGCTAACTTATATTTTGACATAAATTCCATTAAATTGAATAATATTTTTACATATTCAGTATTAATAATATATAGCCTTCTCTATGGTAAGATGATTCTTCATTATTGGCTAATCATATTGAATATGAAGATTTAGGAAGGCTCTATATTAATTACACAGCTAGTAGGCAGTATCTATCTAATAATGGATGATCTTGAAAAACTAAGCAGAATTGCAGCTGGTTTATTTATTTATTTATTTATTTGGGTTTGTATGCCGCTTTTCTCCGGGGACTCAGAGCGGCTAACAACATATATATAACAATAAATTACAATAAAAAACCCAAACAACAATATCTAAAAAATACAATAAAACACACATTCAATTCAACAATCAATCACAATCATCCCCAGGCTGGATGAGAGCCATGGACTAGGCTGGAGGTTTAGGGCTATTCTATGTTTACTACTTGATTTGGAAGATGTACTTGAGAACATTCTGAAGAATTAAAGCAGCTGAGTCTGTTTCCAGGAAAGGACATCCTTTCCTAAAAAAAGATGTAGTTGGTTCAATGAGTCATAGACAAAAGCTGCCACTTCCAAACATACCTCATCTCTTCCAAAGCAAATCAGAAGAACCGCTCAGTCCTAGTTTACCATAGCAAACTTCTCCATCTTTTCAAAATTCAGTGTCAGAATTCAGCTCTCTTTATAACAATGAATTGATACAAAAATGAAATTGCATAGCCATGATATACCTGAACATCATCATTGGGAGTGGGGGGCACCGTGTTACGGTGGTTCTCCTATCTCTCTGGTCGGTCACAGTCGGTGTTAGTGGGGGGTCAGAGGTCCACCTCTAGGTCACTCCCTTGTGGGGTGCCTCAGGGGTCGGTTCTCTCCCCCCTACTTTTTAACATCTACATGAAGCCACGGGGAGAGATCATTCAACGGCATGGAGTGAGATACCATCAGTATGCTGACGATACTCAGCTGTACATTTCCACTCTTGCCCAAATCAGTGAAGCGGTTGAGATGATGTGCCGGTGTCTGGAGGCTGTGAGGATCTGGATGGGTGTTAACAGATTGAGGCTCAACCCTGACAAGACAGAGTGGCTGTGGGTGATGCCTCCCACGGACATTTCAATCTGTCCTTCCATTACCCTGGGGGGTAAAGTTATAAACCCCTTGGAGAAGGTGCGCAACTTGGGAGTCCTCCTTGATCCACAGTTGACATTGGAACATCATTTGTCGGCTGTGGCGAGGGGGGCATTTGCCCAGGTTCGCCTGGTTCACCAGTTGCGCCCTTATTTGGATTGGGAGTCTCTACTCACATTCACACATGCCCTTGTCACCTCAAGGATCGACTACTGCAATGCTCTCTACATGGGGCTACCCTTGAAGAGTGTTCGGAGACTATAATTAGTGCAAAATGCAGCTGCGCGAGCAATTGTGGGCCTTCCACATTGTGCCCACATTTTGTCAACCCTCCGCATGCTGCATTGGTTGCCTATCGGTCTCCGAGCGCAATTCAAAGTGTTGGTTATTACCTATAAAGCCCTTTATGGCATTGGACCAGGATACTTACGGGACCGTCTTCTGCCACATACTTCCCTTCGACCGGTGAGAGCGCACAGGGTCTGCCTCCTCCGGGTCCCGTCAGCGAAACAATGCCGTCTGGCGGGTCCTAGGGGGAGGGCCTTCTCTGTTGTGGCGCCCACCCTCTGGAACCAACTGCCCCCTGAAGTCCGCATTTCCCCCACTCTCCCAGCCTTCCGGAAGAATCTAAAAACTTATCTATGCCGGCAGGCCTGGGGATGACTGTGATTGTATGTGAATGATGAAGGTGTTTGGGGGTCTTTTTAAATGCTTTTTAGATTTGGTTTTAGATTTTTGAAATGCTGAGATGTTGTTTTTCTTTATGTTGTTAGCCGCTCCGAGTCCTTGGAGAGGAGCAGCATAAAAATTTAATTAAAATAAATAAATAAATAAATAAATAAATAAATAAATAAATAAATATATGGAGACATTAAAATATTCTGCCCTTTGAAAATATTGATATAATTCCTAAGATAAATATTTATCACTGTTCCCAGTTTCAAGGATGCATTAGCCACTTTTCTGACCAAGACTCTGTTCTATGTAACGTGTTGCAAGGAACAAACACTGGTTGTACATATTAAATTTCACTTGTATTTATAGCTGGAAATATTTGCTTATCTTAACAATTGTTAGCCTATATACTGGCAAGTGGTTTGTATGTGAGAGGTTTATGATTTGCCTACCACTTTTTCATTAAGAACTAGCTGAAATAATAATTACATATATCTAAGGTTAGTAAAAGATCCCACATTTTCATTTAGAACATGCCACTAAAGGCATATTTTTATGGTTCCTGATTTACATTTTTGAAATAGCTATGCAATTCAAGCTCAGGATATGAGATTGAAATGGCATCAGTTGCACCCATGAACAATCTCTGATGGGAGCAGAATGGAGGTAGTACATCCATCCTTGTTCTGCTTGACTCCTTGGCAGCTTTCAATACCATCAACTCTGGTATCCTTTTGGGCAGATTTGGATAGTTTTGGGTAGGTGGCACAGATTTGTACTGGTTTACCTCTTTTCTCTGAAGCCAGTTCTAATCAGTGTTGACAGGACAGCTTTCAGTCCCTGCTTTGTGAGGTGTCATAGGGCTTGGTATTTAGTATTTATTTGACTTCTATGCCGCCCTATTCCGAAGAACTCAGGGCGGCTCACAACATAATAGAAATCAACATATAAAAATACATGTATATAAAACCCCTTAATTTAAAAAAAACCAATCATTCAACATACACAGAGACATACACTGGCTTGGGGCAAGATGTTAACTGCCCCAGGCCTGCCGACAAAGGTGTGTTTTAAGTAATTTACAAAAGGCGGAGAGGGTGGGGGCGACACGGATCTCCAGGGGAAATTGGTTCCAGAGGGCCGGGGCCGCAACAGAGAACACTCTTCCCCTAGGCCCCACCAGGGGACACTGTCTGGCTGACAGGACCTGGAGAAGGCCGACTCTGTGGGCCCTAATCGGCTGCTGGGATTCATGGGGCAGCAGACGGTCCCATAAGTAACCTGGTCTGATGCCATGTAGGGCTTTATATGTCATAACCAACACTTTGAATTGGGTTCGGAGACCAATTGGCAGCCAATGCAGCTCGCGGAGTGATGCCGAAATGTGGGCATTTCTGGGCAAGCCCAACACTGCTCGCGCGGCTGCATTCAGCATTACCTGAAGTCTCTGAACGTTTTTCAAAGGTAGCCCCATGTAGAGAGCATTGCAGTAGTCGAGCCTCGAGGTGATAAGGGCATGAGTGACTGTGAGAAGAGACTCCCGGTCCAAATAGGGCCACAACTGGTGCACCAGGCGAACCTGGGCAAATGTCCTCCTCGCCACAGCCGAAAAATGATGTTCCAAATTTAGCTGTGGATTGAGGAGGATGCCCAAGTTGCGGACCTACTCCGAGGGGGTCAAAAGCTCCCCCCCAGGCTGATGGATGGATAGATTGAATTATCCTTGGGAGGCAGAACCCATAGCCACTCCGTCTTGTCGGGGTTGAGTTTGAGCCTGTTGGCACCCATCCAAACTCTAACAGCCTCCAGACATCGGCACATCACTTCCGCTGCTTCACTGAAATGACATGGGGTGGAGATGTAAAGCTGGGTATCATCAGCATACTGATGATATCTCACCCCGTGTTGTCGGATGATATTAAACAGCAGAGGGGAGAGGACCGATCCCTGAGGGACCCCACAAGGGAGGAACCTAGGGGTCGACCTCTGACCCCCCGCCAACACCGACTGCGACCGACCAGTGAGGTAGGAGGTGAACCACTGCAAAACAGTGCCCCCAACCCCCAACCCCTCCAGTCGGTGCAGAAGGATACCATGGTCAATGGTATCGAAAGCCGCTGAGAGGTCAAGTAGCACCAGGATATCCCCTATCCCGGGCCCGCCAGAGATCATCCGTCAGCGCGACCAAAGCAGTTTCTGTGGAGTAGCTGAGCCTGAATCCTGACTGTTGAGGGCCCAGATAATCGGCCTCATCCAAGGACCATTGGAGCTGGAGTGACACCACCTTCTCAACAACCTTCCCTATAAAGGGAAGATTGGAGACAGGACGGTAGTTGTTTAATACAGCTGGGTCCAGGGAAGGCTTCTTGAGGAGGGGGCGCACAATTGCCTCCTTGCAGGGAGCCAGAAAGGACCCCTCCCTCAAGGAAGCATTGACCATCTCCTGAACCCAGCCCCGCGTCACCTTTCTGCTGGCCGAAACCAGCCAGGAGGGGCACGGGTCCAATAAACAGGTGGCGGAACTCATAGCTCCAATGGCCTTGTCCACTTCATCGGGTGCTACCAGGTCAAACTCCTCGAACACAACAGGATCAAGACGAGTCCCTGTCATCTCGACTGACTCATTGTCAGCCGACACTGCATTCCAATTGGAGTCAAGGTCCATCCGAATCTGGGCGATTTTATCCGCAAAAAACTTATTAAAATCCTCAGCACTACCCTGCAAGGGTGCATCAACCCCCCTTGATTAAGAAGGGAGCGAGTCACCCTAAACAGGGCGGCTGGGCGGGATTCCGCAGATGCAATCAAGGCGGAATGATACGCGCATCTTGCCGCCTTGAGCGCCACCTGATAAGTCTTGATATAAGATTTTAATAGTGTTCGGTCAGATACAGATTTACTTTTCCTCCATCGCTTCTCTAGGCGTCTCTTCTGGCGCTTCATCCCTCTGAGTTCCTCAGTAAACCAAGGAGATCTCCTGGGTCTGCTACCACAGAGAGGTCGCAGCAGTGCAATCTGGTCAAGAGCCATATTCCAGGCCGTAACCAGGGACTCTGCCGAACTGTGAATGAGAAAATCCGGTATTTCCCCAAGCGTCCTCTGAAAACTCTCTGGGTCCATCAGACGTCTGGGGCGGAACCACCTAATCGGTTCCGCCTCCCTGCAGGGGAGGAATGGAGCCTTAAAAACAAGCCGTAGCAGAAAATGATCTGACCATGACATAGGCAAGATATCTAAGCCCCTTAAATTCAGATCATTGCTCAACTGTTCTGAGAGGAATACCATGTCGGGAGTATGTCCCCTCTCGTGGGTCGGACCCTGAGCTACTTGAGTCAGGTTCATGGTTGCCATGGTGGCCATGAATCCTGTTCCAACCCAGAGGATTCGCCGAGCGACAGAAGATTCAAGTCCCCCAAGACAACAAGCCTGGGGAACTCAACCGCCAGCCCAGCAACCACCTCAAGTAGCGCAGGCAGGGCTGTTGACACGCAGCTGGGAGGCAGGTACGCAAGCAACAAGCCCACCTGTACCCCTAGTCCAACTTCACAAGGAGCGACTCACAACCCGCAATCTCAGAAACAGTGAGCCTGCGTAGGCTAAAGGTCTTCTTGGCTATAATAGCCACTCCTCCCCCCCTTCCCTGGGGTCGTGGCTGATGCCATACCTGAAACCCGGCTGGGCACATCTCAGAGAGAGGAACTCCTCCCTCCGGGCCCAGCCAGGTCTCGGTCACACATGCGAGGTCGGCCTCCTCATCCAGGAGAAGATCATGGATGAGGGGAGCTTTGTTTACAACCGACCTGGCATTGAGCAGCAACAGCCTGAGCCCAGGGTCCGGATTTCGCCCATTACCAGTACTTCGGGCTGAACTCACAGGGTTGGAGCAAGGGATCGCTTTTAGACAGCGAGCTCTTGTTCCCCGGGAATGGCCTACCCTGTGGCCCCCGCCGTATCTGCCTCTCCCCAGCAAGACCGGTATACTTTGGCCCTCTATCACCCCAGAGCCAGCGTCCCCCTCCCCCTCTGCCACGCCAGGCAGGCTAGCCAGTCCATCCCATTCATTCCACTCAACCACAGCTCCATCCATATCATTAATTTATCCCACCCACAAAAAACCGCCCTTTAAACTAGACAAATTAAAACAATAAGCTAACCATCCATTCAACCCGATTCATTCCACAAACATTCAATCCCCCCCCCACATCATTCAACATTTAAGATAGGTGCCCTATCTGTTTCTTTTTAACATTTACATTAAACCATCTGGTGAGATCATCCATCACCACAGGATGAGATATCACCAATAGGCTGATGATACCCAATTATATATCTCCATCCTGGGTGAAGTGAGTGATGCTATGGACAATCTTTCATGGTGCTTGGAGGCTTTGGGGGCCTGGATGGGAAATTAACAAGGTTCAATTGAAACTTGGTAAGATGAATGGCTATGGATATTCCTTCTGTATCCAGGAGTTTATCACTAATCCAAACAAACTTGATGCATAACCTGGGGGGTCCTCTTGGACTCACAACACCTGTTCAAAGAACAGGTGGCAATCATGATTAGGAGGGTGTTTGTTTAACTTCATGTTGTGCATCAGTTATACTCTTTCCTAGATAGGGAGGCTTTCCATTCATGCTGTGGTCATTTCCAGTATGTACTACTGCAACATACTCTTCAAGAAGCTACTCCTGAAAAGGATTCAAAAGCTTTAGCTGGTGCAGAATGAAGCTGCATGAGCAGTTGTGGATGCCCAAATAAGGGTGCATCTAACACCTAATTGCATTAGGTGCCAATTTGCTTCTAGGTCCAATTCAAGGTACCATCTTAGTCTTATTACATTGGCCCATCCCACCAGGTCAACCAGGGAAGGCATGTTGCAGACCCTATCAGTTAAAGAATTCCGACTGGTGGGGTCCAGCAAGATAGTCTTCTCTGCTGTTGCCCTTGCCCTTTGGAAAATATCCCCTCCCCCAAGGTGAGGCAGGCCCCACTGTCCTGGCCTTCCAGAAAGCAATTAAAACATTGCTCAGCAGCCTTGCATGGGCAGCTTGGAGGAGTACACAGCTGCAGGGTTGACTGGTAGTCTGAAAGCTAATAACTTTTCATATCAGAGCCATTCCTCATGTGACTATTTTAATGCCTAAGATTCCTTCCCCTATCCAGCAAGTAAAACAATTAAGTGAATATCTGGAAATTTAGAATATTTTTTTCTTTTAAACCAATCCCATTTATGTAGCCTATTATGTCAACTTTGTCTAAAGCAGCGGTTCTCAACCTATGGGTCGCGACCCCATTTGGGGTCGAACGACCGTTTTGTGGGGGTCGCCGGACACCGCGGCCCGCCATTTTGGGTTTTTTTGTCGCGCGCGCACCGCGCATGCGTGGATCGGCCCGTTGCGGTCTGCCATTTTCTTTTTTTCCATCACGCGCACGCCACACATGCGCGCATCGGCCCGTCGTGGTCCACCATTTTGTTTTTTTTCCGTTGTGTGCGCGCTGCGCATGCATCGGTTCGGGCCGTCGCGGTCCGCCATTTTGTTTTTTGTTGTTGTTTGTTTTTTTTGTCGCGCGCGTGCTGTGCAAGCACGGATCGGGCCATCGTGCGCGCACCGCGCATGCACGGATAGGCCCGTTGCAGTCCGCCATTTTGTTTTTTTTGTTGTTTTTTTGTTTTTTTCATCGCACGCGCGCCGTGCATGCACGGATCGGGCTGTTGCGCGTGCGCCGTGCATGCGCGGATCAGGCCATCATGCCACGCATGGGCGGTGCAAGTGGGGTCTCAACCTGAAAAAGGTTGAGAACCACTGGTCTAAAGAATACATTCAAAAAGAAAAATAATTCTTGCTGCTGTTATATGTTACCAGTAGCTGAATGGAGAAAGACTTGAAACTATTAGAATTTATAGCAAGGGAGATTATAATTAGAGGAGAAGGAATGGTGTATGATGGCCTAAATGAGATTTTTCAGCTCAATGGTCTGAACTTATTTCTAGCAAAAGAATAGTATACTGTCACTTTATTAATAGAGCTCTAACTACTTTTAAAACTGTTGATGACAAGTTCCTTTTTCTAACAGGAAACAAATAAATTGTTGATAACAGCCAAATAGATAGAAAAGGTCATGTAATTGAAACACTCACACAACTCTTTTTAATATAATTCACTGCAGTAAACAACTGTGGAAAGCTAATTGGGGCTATAAAGAACAATTTTATGAGAAAACTAGTTCAGTAAATATGATGGGCTCTCAAACTGACAAAGCATCTAGTTTCCCAATGACAAAGTATCAAAGTAATGAAAAGTTCAAGGGGTAGATAAGATTAAGTTGAGATATGAAGCACGGCAAAGAAAATGGAACGACTAACTCTACTGATTGATTATGTACACTCAAATTGGTGCTGACTCTAGGCAATCACATAGATGTTTTCCATGATGATCTGTCCATAACCTGATCCTTCAGGTCTTCCAACAGTGCAGCCATTATCACTGTAATTGAGCAAAACACTTTGTTGGTGGATATTCTCTTCTCTTCCACCTTTCCCAGAATTATACACTTCTCCACAGAGATGTATCTTTGCATAATGTATCCAGAATAGGATAATTTGACCCTGGTCATTTCTGCCCAATGATAAATGGTTCATTTGTTCAACAATTCATTTGTTTGCTTTCTTGGCTGTGCATGGTACTCTCAGGAGTCTTCTCCAACAATAAGGTTGGAGCATTAATATTCTTTTTATCCTCTTCTTCAAAATCCAGAGCTTACTGATAATATATTTATACAATAAAACAGGAAATAACAATAGTCCTGGTGTTTTAGTCAAGGTTCATTGTCCATCATTTTGGCTTTCAAAGTGGTCAACTGAATACCTCTACATATCAACTGTCTAAGGTAGACCAATCTTGGAAATAAAGACATATTAAACTAAATACTATTTTATAGTAAGGTTATACTTACAGAGTTCTAAAAGTCTGAATGTGTTTTCCTTTTCTTTATCTTCATGAAAATTAGGGAAAATCATGTCTAAGATGCTTTCTAAAATTACATTTTTGCCCCAGACTCAGATAACTTGGCTAATCATTGTCTTGGTTATGACTCTACTTCCTGTTCTTTTTCTTTCTGCCCATTACACTGTTTGTAAACAGGAAATAGAAGCATACTCTAACCCCACCATTGTTACCCTACCATATTGCCACTAGAAAGTAACATTGTGTTATTTATATCAATAGTTCTTTATAGACAATGTTTTCAACAAATATATCTAATCCAAAGACATCCATATTACGTACTATTACTATATATGATAATGAATTTTAGGATGCAGTGTAGAAAGAAAAGGATGAATATTTTACCTGTCCAATTTTTCTATGCCATGAGTGATTGTATACACCTTGTTCCTCTCTGCCTCAAATCTCTTTTTTAAAAACTAAAGGGTCCCAAATACCCTGGCATTTTTTCTTTCAAGATTGTCTGAGCCCCCTGATGCTTTTGATCAATCTCTTCTCTCACTTTTTGCTCTATAATATCCCTTTTCAAATAAGATCCAAATAGCATATCAAATATGTGAATATATCATAGATGATATATAATATATCATTACAAAGTTGGTATTTCTATTTGGAATTAGTTTTCTAATGGTCCTTTATATGGAATTGATGTCTTCACAGTTGCTCTCATTGAGTTAACATCTTCATTGAGCTACCTGCTATAAGAGTTACTTATGACTAGTTTGTATTTCATCAGTATACGTGAGCATTTTTTTAACCACATATTTAATTTGCATGACATTTATCATCTAGTAGACTAGTTATTCAGATTAAATAGATTCTTCTGGAGATCTATATAATGTCCTTTGTTTTATTATCCTGAATCATTAGCAAATTTGGCAAACTTCTAAATTTGAATAGAAATACTCAATGATGCTGTAGTATGTGTATTTTTCATGATATGAAATTTTTATATTGTTGTCACCTTTTCATCCCTGACTATACAAGTATCTGTTGATGCATTTCTAACTCATTTCTCAACTCAGCATCATGATATTTTCTGAAATATCAACCCTTCCAAACTGGATGTTATTTACCAATGTTCAACTTTCCCCAGAGTCTACTATTGAAGCAGCTGTACCATATTTTGGATGTTACGCATCAGCAGCCTGGTTCCATTATTTTTGAAGTAGGTTCATCTTGTCTAAAATCATGTCCTAAACAAATTCTAAAACTCTATGCTTGGCAGTACTATTCCCTTCATATTCTGAGATCCCTGAGCAATGCCTGTCTAACTGGCCAGCATGTGGAACAAATATAACTTCTGAAAATGTTACATTGTCAATTCTGGACTTTAGTTTAATGCCAAACAACATACATCTGATTTTAGAACTGGCCAATTACATTTTCTAATGTCATTGGTGGTACCTTTCACAGTATGACTATTGCTTAGATGGAATGTGACATTCTCAATTTCACACCAGGCAATCAAATCACAATGCTAATAAGAAATCATCTGTCTGTGTTCTAATGTATGTCTAATACACCCACGTTCATATTCCACCAGCCTCCCAGAGCAGTATCCTCGGTATAAGAAGATATAGTATATCAATCAAGAATCAGAACTTTCCTACAGGAAATGTTCCCTTATCCTTGAAATAATGTCCTGCCTCCTCCAAATCCCTTGTTTTTCCTGACAGCAGGGGAACTGTCATTCAAGGATAGCTATGAAGCTATCGCACCCTGAAAGGTCTTGTCTACATACCTCTCTGGATAAATAAGCATTTTTCAATTCAGCCACCTTGGTTTCAAGGAAATGGATTTGTTCCCTAAGAGACAGAAGCTCATTTTATTGATCACAAGCACATAACTTATTTATAACTGTTAGGAAAGCTCCATCTTTCTGCTGTTTTTCTTTAACTTAATACTAGTTATTGCTGATCACTTGGTTTTGTTTATTAGGAGCTATTTAATCTAAAAGGTTGTCTTTATGTTGTAGTTTTACAGAGTTTACAACCCTGGCTTCCTCACACTGTTGCTAGACTCACTTTGAAGCTGACTACACAGCTATGCAGGCCAATTCTTAATAGATCCCAAATAACGACAAAATGATGCTATTAAAAGTCATTCTAGGATTATCTTTAAAATATGCTCTATGGTAGCATCCCTTCAGTTGCTGGGAATCCCTGACAGGAAAACATAGTGCCTCCCAGGATTATCTACAATATGTCAAAATTCAAAAGGGAATCCCTAATACCTGTCTTTTATACCTTTGCATTATATGTTCACATGTTACATTCCTAACTTTTCTTACTCAGGTGCAAGACATGACTTTCAGTATTATCGAGAGCCATTGAATAAATGTAAATAATAAGATAAACAATAAAATAAAATAAAATAAAACTCGGTAAAGCCACAACATGAGGACAAACCTTTAGATTAAATAGTTCCTAAAACACAAAGATAAGTTATCAGCAATAACTATTATGAATTTAAAATAAAATATAATAAAATATAATAAATGGATGAGAAAGAACAGTTTGCCAAACTACTGGTGCAACAAACCAGATGAGGGCAAACAACCATCAGTCAATGGATTATATTTCTATAGCAATATAGAGCTATGTACTCCCAAATGCTAAGTCTCTGGAGTTGGAGGTTAGTGCCTTCCCCCCCATTACTCTCTGGTCTTAATTATTTCCCATTTGCTCTAATCAGATGCTGCTCCCAAATTCCCCTCATCTTTATGAGGACTGCTGGCTGGACTCTATAAATATTGAGTTCAAGAAATGCAATAAAGGTATACAGGTATTAAAATAGATATGCATCATGAAGAGAGAATATCGTTGCATAAGAAAAAAATCCAACTTATGTAGAAAAGATTATTTTTATAATGGATGACTAAAGACATAAAGAAGAAAATGTCTGGACAGACTAACTATGAGGTTGAAAGATAAAGAAGATACAGACTACTATCAAATTTGGAACCTATTTTATTCTTGGCTAGAGGAAAGAATGAAGGATTAGGAATTGAATATGTATTAACATAGCAAACTCCAGACAACTTGTTGATTGGAAAAATTAACATATGTTGATGAAAAAAGCCCAATAAAATCTTTACTAAAAAAAAAAGAAGATAATGTCTATCGTCATCACTAAATATATCAGTCTTTCTCAGCAAACATATTCCATATATGCTGTGAATTCCAGAATTCCTAGCCAGGAATTTTAGCCTCCATTTAAGTCTTTGAAGAAGTTCAGAAATAACTTTGGACTTATGTAATCCAGTTTTCTTAAACATTTTACTATTTTTTAAAAAATTAAATCTGAGCAAGGTTGATATTTTCTCTTGTCGTGCTGCAGCTCTGTAGAGCTTGTGAACAATTCATTCTCCCCATTGGTGATATGGATCTACTTGCAGTGATTTTCAATAGCATTGATTTCCAAGTCATAATTCTGCAGCATGAATAAAGCAAGCAAGTTTGTCACTATGCTACTTGTGATATCACAATTCATAAGAACTCTGGCAATCCTTTAAGACATTATTGCATATTTATTAAGGTGGATTTAATTAATGCATATGGGAAAGAAATATCAAGTAAGAAAATTTTGTATTATATTGAACTATTATTAACTTGAATTTAATATAAATGTAAAATAGTAATTTAAAACTGAATTAATATGTGGGCAAGTTGTCCAAAGATAGGTTGTATAGTAACTTGATTTATTTGTCACGGGATATTAAATAATCCCAGCAAACACTCCAAAATCTAAAAATAAAAATCCTGGTAATGTCAGGGAAATCAGGAGATTCAGGCCGTTCAAATGGCCAAGTGACCGAGTGAAATGCACAGGAGTTAAGAATAGAAAGGAATTCAAGGTATGCTGGGCTTAGATCTCTTGTGAGTGCAAAGGGACTCATGACTTATGACACATTTGACCTCTCCCTCGAGATCAGCTTGGTCATCTGCTTCAGGTACTAAATATTAGTTTTAAATCTATGCAGTAATATCTTCTCTACTATTCTAAATATATGGCAAACTACCAATTATCTGAAAAAAAATCTTATCAGAAATAATAATAAAAAGACAAAACCCTATTAATCCAGGTAAAAGTAACAAAGACCCAATATTATAAACTATTTGAATATTTTTTTTCTTTGTTGTTAGTTGCGAAGTCGTGTCCGACCCATCGCGACACCATGAACAACGTTCCTCCAGGTCTTCCTGTCATTGTAGCCAACTTTAAGGGACAGTGCTCATCTCTGTTTCTGAGCCAGCACTGTCCAAAGATGTTTCTGCATCTTATGGTCATCATATCATACCACATCACAAAGTGTATAGTAAAACATGGAATGCTCTTACCCTCCCAATAAATTGGTACCTATTTATCTACTTGCATTTACATGCTTTCAGACTGCTAAGCTAGCAGGAGCTGAGGTAAGTGATGGGATTCATTTAATCATTCAATGTATTTTCATTAAATACATTTTAATTCGAATGTTTATTTGAAACACATTTAAGCATTTAAAAATAAAGCTTGTGTAAAATGTATTATTGCAGGCATACCAGATCCTCTGCATTGTATTGAAGGCAATTGATAGCTATGTGTGCCATCTAAGTAAATCTGTGTATGCAACTAAAGCTTTTACTGGGACCACCAGTGAAAATAAATGACAGAACACATATGGGAAGGTGGGTTGATACAGAACTATTTCTGAGTAATTAATTAATCTTGAAATTGGCTGCTTCATTTCAAACACAAGGAAAATCAGAGTAGCATACAAATATACCATGTTTTCCCGAAAGTAAACCCGCCCCCAAAAGTAAGCCCCAGCTGTTTTTTGGGGGGTAGGCCTAATATAAGCCCTTTCCCCAAATATAAGCCTTACTTAAGGCCCTGCATGGATGGCCTGCGACAAGGCAAAGCCGACAGGGGAGGGGGGGTCTGACCCACAGTACCAGTATACCGGTTCCTTATCACCGCCTGCCTTGTTCTCCAGCATTGGGCAGGAGGTGGCAAATGGCCATTTTTGGTGAAATGCGGCCATTTTCCATGGGCCGCAGCCATTTGCCACCTCGCGCCTCACGCACAATGCCGCTGCAATGCTGCTTGGCCGAAAGCGGACCTGGAACAAGTGGAGCATGTTCCCCCCTCATCTGCCCATTCTCTTCTCTGTCAGAGAAGAGAACTTCACAGCTCTGCCTACAGAACTACCAAAGCAGCAGGTGGAGCTCCAGAGGCTCGGGGAGAGAGGGTGCTGAAATGGGCGGTCGGGCCATTAGCAAGAGCAACACGGCTCAGTGGAAAGCAGCCTCAGAACAAGTGGGGCAGGTAAGGAAATAAATCCCTGCTCCCCCCAGGAATTGCCTTTCTTTCGTTACCTGACTCCCAGCCCTGTGCCATTTCTCCTTTGTGATCCTCTGTCACCATGTGCAGGTAAACAAAAGAAGGGTTTTTTGGGGAAAAAAGATCAATCAATTCCCACTTCTCACAAAAAAAAAGATCTCGCGAAGTTGGAATTGATTGATTGACCTTCCATCCCCAAAAAAATTCCTTTGTTTTCCTGCATGATGCAGTGGCGGATCATGAAGGAGAAATGGCATGGGGCTGGGAGTCAGGTAAGGAAAGAAAGGCAATTCCTGGAAGGAGTGAGGATTTCTTTCCTTACCTAACCCACTTGTTCCAAGGCCACTGTCATGGTTCTGATAGATGAAACTTTATCTAGAATTGATCTTGAAGCTCACCCAGCTGCAATTGTTTAAGCTAACTGAAAAAGCTCAAGCATTTCCCCCTTCTCCCCTTCTACATCTGAGAAAACCAAACAACAGGAAAGCACAAAGAAAGCAAAAGGTAAAATGGCTGCAATTTCTTAATTGTCACACTGTTGACATCTGGCCCCCCTTAACAGAAAGGAAAAGTCCTGCAAATCAAAAAAAGCATAAGGATTTCCCCTCGGTTTGTTCGGATGTTTATCATAAAATTTACAAATACGTCTATCAGCTTTTATATCAGTACATTTCAACCAAGTAGCTTCTGGCAATGGGTAGCCCTTCCACTGCACCAAGTATTGCAATCTCCCCTTGTACAATCTAGCATCAAGAATACATTTCACTTCATAGTGAGTCTCCCCAGCCACCACAAGGGGTCCAGGAGCTTTCTTGGGAGGGGGTCTTAGAGTTGATTCTCTGAAACGTTTCAACAAGCTGCAGTGAAATACAGAGTGAATCTTCCCTAAAAGCCGAGGAAATTTTAATTCTACAGTAACTGGGTTTAGAACTCACACTATGGGGAAAGGACCCAGGTATTTCGGTCCCAATTTTTGGTAGACAATTTGAGTCTTAAATACTTCATGGACAATAAACCATTTCCCCCACACAAAATGATCTCTGGGGAGCTCTTTTCTTATCAGCTTGTTTTTTATACATGTTTGAAGCTTTTTTTCAATGCTTTCTTTGCATTGTCCCACACTTCCTTCCAAGCTGACAACCATTGGTCTAATGTCTGAGAAGCAGGGGGATCTTGGGGGTATTCAGGCATTGGGATAAAATCCTTTCCAGTGGCAATCTTAAAAGGCATGAAACCGATGCCACTGTGGACAGTGTTGTTGTAAGCCACTTCAGCAAATGGTCAGTCCAGTTCGTCTGTTGGTAATCCACATAGCACCTAAGATATTGTTCCACCATCGTGTTTGCTTTTTCAGCCACTCCATTCGTAAATGGATGAAAAGTCAATGACAGTCCTTGCATTGAGCCAATTATTTTCAGAAAGTTTCTCCAGAATTTAGCTGTAAATTGTACCCCCTGTCAGAGATTACATGCTTTGGCGCACCATGTAGTTGGTAAATGTGTTTAAGGAACATCTTAGCCAATTTCTGGGCTGACGGGAGGTCGAAGCAGGAGATGAAATGAGCCTGCTTTGAAAAAAGATCAATCACAGTCTATATTACAGCAGATAGGAGAATTATTTGCCTATTCCTAATTTTATAAGCTCTTGCTTGGAATTGTACTTTAATTTCAGTTGCAGTGGCTGTGATGATGATATCTGATGTTGTCTGGTTTACTTATTCATTCAAGCAGACTTCATCTGAAGTCTTACTGTTATTTTGAACTACAAATCCAATATTTTCTAATCAGCATAGCCAACTAAAGTATTTAATTAACTTCCAGATACTAAATTAATTACTTTAAAGATTATGTGAATGCTATCTGGCTATGACAGATAACTATTCAGCAAACAGTTAACCTTAAGATGATGAGTGGGATAAGTGAATGTTTTCTTGTTTCTTAGGCACTTAATTCATGGTCTGAAGATATTGGGCAAGTGCACAAAAACTGAAGATCTTGGTAATGAGCCTGCAGTAGAAGCAATGAAGTGAGTCCTAATAACATAAAGTTCCAGACATGGAACCTTAGGCTAAAGCTTGTCTGTTATGAACTTTATCTTTTCTTTGACAGTAAATAAATTACTTTCAAGTGAACATTCCCAAAATAAATATTGTGGGGGATATTCATTGTGTTGCATTCAGTTCAAGGTGCTCTTGAAATGAAACACAACATTGGGGATGCATTCAAAGAATAAAATGACCAGTTATCCTCCTTTGGTTGAATAATAACAGAGATAACACTCAGACCCTTGTACTGTATCCTAAACAGCCTGTGAAAACTAAAAAAAACCCTGCACCTCTTTTAATAGTTAAAAAAGAGTAACATCCCAGTCTCCAAAAAGCCCAAAAAGCTTATGTTCTGCTGATCCACTTCAGACAGTTCCTAACACTATCTAATTTAATTTTCAAAACTTCCAAGAATTTTTATAAGGTCAAGCTTTAACTTTTCCATTTCTTGTCCTTGAATGCTAAATTAAACATGACATGGACTTGACTAAATTTGAATGAGGGATTCTTCTATTTTTGATCACTGGGTATCTTGCAGTTCCAGGGGAATAGGATATCTGGTTAGAAGCTTCCCTTGCCTGGAGAGGCCCCTTCATCACTGTCTTTGGTGTACAGCCAGCTTTAGCAGGATATATTCAGTATGATCATTGACTACTTATCTTTATTAATTGGTACAGTTTACTATTTTTGATCACTGAAATGTGGATGGGGAGAGACAGAAGGGTTGGAATAGATAGTTGGCAGACCTGGACCTTAATTAATATTACAAATATCATTTTTGTGCAACATATAGAATGTTGGTAACTGATTGAACTTCCATCTAGTGTTGGTAGAAGCAGCACAGATGTGTATAATTCCTTTAACTTTTCTCCTTTCTCTCCTCCTAGAAACAATTCTACTAAGTAGCATCCAAGTTCTAGTGTGCGTTTTTATGTATTGCCCTTTGAAACAGTGTTGATTCATTTTTTTCTTCTAAACTAGATTTATTCAGTTGGATTAACAAGGGTGAAGGATTTGGTTGGATTAGCAAGGGTGTAATGAACTCTGCAATGTAATAAGTAATAGGTCAAAACCTCCATTCATAAGTTATTACAAATGCATAGAGAGTTTGAAGTTGGTAATCCTTTATATCTTCTATCCAAATAGTCTGTTGTCATTGTTTGAAAGCAAAGTTCTCTAAAATCTAGTCTCAAGGAATTGAAAGCAAGAGGCAGTAAATAGTATGACATTCCTTGACATTCTTTAAAAAAATTGATACCACTTAGATAACTTAAGTTTATATACCTGCTCTCTATATTATCTAAAATCTTCCAAAAATAAGTAGTCCCTCATTAGTATGTGATAATTTATATCATTCAGATGTTCCTGATCTAGCGAGAATTGTGAGACTAGTTTTAGATACATATTCATTCATCCATTACTGTTAAATTGTTTGTGAAGGCATTGTTTTGTCAAATAAGTATCAGATATGAGGACTAGTTTCCTATAAGATTATTGCTTTCTTTACCCTTATATTTATTGATGGAAAGCCCACTTCTAATCTTAACATTGCTGTTGGTATACATGCGGGTAAGGAGACTAAGATTGATCTTATGAATTTATTCTGGACCACTTCTAATTCTTCAGGTTTATTGAAACCCCAAATTGAGGGCCTCATGACTTAAGGATTTGTAATGGGTCATTGTGGTCTTGCATTCAAATGGAAGATAGTAAAGTGTGCCCTTGATGTGCCCTGATCCTTCAGGCTTTCTTGAAGTAACTCCTTAGATCTGGCTATAAAGTTTTCACTAATTGATTTGGAAGTACTAAAGTAAATGCTGTGTTAGCTTTCCACTTTAGAAGTGTTTTATCCCTATACTTTAGTATTGTATTTCCTCAAAGTACCAAGAAGACTACAGTAAACAGATAATTTCAGCAAAAGATTAACTATTATGTGTTAAGTGCCGGCTTTGCAATCTATTTTGCTGTCTTAACTAGGACAATAAAGAGTTCTATGTCCAGAGATGGGCAATTTTGTTCCAGGAATCCTGTTCATTTTAAGAACTAAATCTGTGGTGCCAAAGAGAGCATTCTATTCAGTGATTCCACAATAATATTTTTTACAGCTTACAATGTAATATTTACTGAAGCAATTGGTGTCTAAATATTAATAATGTGCATTCATTTTATTTTTTAAGAGCTGAAGTATAATTCTCACCAGCTTGATGAGAAACCACTTAGGAATGCTACTAGAGTATAATTTTTGGGCCAGCCATGCTTCTCCTTAATTGTTGCACAATTTACTAAGCTATGGGGTACTTTATTACATGCTTTGATAAAAACAAGAAACGTGTTTGTTTATAGCATACTCCCAGAAGCACTAAGAAAGATCCTGTTAATTTGGAAGGCATTTTAGAATATTTAAAATATGCTATCTAACTTCTTTGGGGACATGTGTCACATTGAATCTTAAACATAGTAGAAGTTGTTTAAGTATTGTATTCAAAAAATCAAATAATGCAAATATTTTTATATTAATTGGTTAGCAGGGCTGTTTGACATACATGCATGCAAGAAGAAATAGAACTGTCCATTTCAGAAAGATCAAGTATTTTTAGTAAAACTTTTCATTTTATATTTTTCCTAAGCTAATTTTTATTTAATTGTTCATATTTCAGATTTGACAGATATTCACGAGCAATATCTTCTCTCCTAAATGATAATTTAAGAATCCTTCTTTCACACATTTATCAATGTATACTTCCTGAGATTAGGTTTTCATAAAGATAAATTATACACCCAGTATCTGGTATATTGTAATAGTATCTTCTTCAACAATCTCTGTCGCTTTCCAGAGATCTACCTATTTAAAATTCAAACAAGATATTTAGAACATCCAGAGATTTATGATCCTTTTTGGCTCTGAGATCTACCAATATTGTATTACCTTATATACATATCAGTGTCAGATATAATATCAAATTAGCAGGCAGTTTTTTCCTGGAATTGTTTGTATTTAATTACAATAAAATATATTTAATTAACTTGTAACCAAATGTTTTTTCATGGATTTTTTTTAAAGAAAATATTTCATTTGTAAACATTCTCATTCAAATTAAATTGCAGGGCTGTACAAAGCTTAGGATTTAATTTGGAAGAGGTGCTTCAGCCTATGCAGAAGGGCAAAGCACATCTACTGTTACTTATTAAAGCAATTTTACATATTTTCAGGATTATGCAATTCCAGTATCAACAACCTAAGGAGAAAACAAATAGCTCTTTTAATGATTCTCAGACACACGATCTATTTAGTATTTAATTATTTGATCAATGATCAACAAATTTAAAAGAAAAATAGCACAACAAATTGATATAGCATATATTAAAAATATCATGTAATAATATTACATTTACACCTTTTACTACAGGAATACATTAACTACTCAAGTAATAAGAAATTTAAAAAACCTATAATATATAATAAATATTCCCTATATTATATTATTATTACAACTTCTTAAACCAATTACAGGTAGCCCTCAACTTATGACCACAATTGAGTCCCAAAATTCTGTTGATAAGTGAGACATTTGTTAAGTGACTTTTGCCCCTTTCATGCCATTGTTATTAAGTGAACTTAACTTAAAAATATTTCAGTAGTAATTGGTTGAAAATGGAATTTGAGTCTTCTATGAACACTAGATAGTAAATTAGAAATATTATCTCCTCAGATGGCTATCAACATTTGAGGCTCCATCAACAAATGCATTGTTTTTAAAATATGGAGAATAAAATAGCATCATTTTTCTGTGTACTTTAGTCCCTACCATTTGTATTATTACAAATTG
Organism: Bothrops alternatus; assembly: GCA_034064705.1. NCBI lineage: Eukaryota > Metazoa > Chordata > Lepidosauria > Squamata > Viperidae > Bothrops > Bothrops alternatus. The sequence continues at coordinate 13,903,633 of JARGCV010000124.1, read as the reverse complement.
GAATTGATTTGGAATAGGGCAAGGGAAATATCAAGGGACTAGTCCTCTTGAAGAGACTAAGAAAAGTGCAGATTGATGAACATGATAGAACTTTATATAGACTTGAAAAATTATCACCCAGAAAGGCAAGTTATAGTCTTAATCATGCAAAACGTTAGGCCATTAAATAATGGATTGAATTACAGAAAGGCAAATTCTAACTGAATGTTAGGACAAAGTTATGATAAGCTGTACTTTACCTGATGTGTTCAACTGAAAGATGGACATCCATTTATGCTGGATATTTTAATTTGAGTTACTGAAGAGAATAAGAGGCCTAAATGGTTTCCAACCACAATAATTTTGGGGCAGCAGATTTTAAGATTCAAAGCCAATGGATTCACAAATGAGGTAAAAGCAAAATGGTTTACCAAATAAGGCCAGGAAAATAACTGGAACTTATTAAAGAAAGAAGAAACAGAAAAAAATGGAACCTTTTATCCATTCATCTGCCAGCATCTCTTTTAATACATGGGAAGTGACAGAGAACAAACCCCTATAAAGATAGTGAGATACAGCAATATCCTATGTTTCAGTCTGCTCTATGACTCTGAGAAAATTCTCCCAATTTTTTTCATAATATTATAGTTCATGATTTAATGAAGCATTTATGTTTATCAATCACCAATCAAAAATATGTGTCGTCTCTTTTCCTCTTTCTTTCAGGAGGCTGTCATGAGGTGCCAGACATTAATTTCTGCTGGAGAAAAGATTAGATAGCAGCCATTGAGAAGCAGGAAATAGACAGTTGTGTAGGATCAGTCTAAGGCCCAAACTGTTTTTTGCGCAAAGAAATATTGTCTCCTGCTTTTCTATACTTCCTCACCACTATAAATATATCTTCCAATATCACTGTACACCAATTTAGGGATAATCAGTAGTCCACAAATCAAAATTTAAGAAACAAAAGTGTCAAAAAGAATTTGTGACCCATTTCTTATTTGTCTTTCCTTCTCCCACAACTGGAATTATTATAGATCAAATTTTGGTCTATGTGCAAAGAAAACTCATAGAGTTATCTTTTGAGTACACTAATTCATTACAGAGTCAGGAAAGAAATCAGCATAAGTTGCTATGAATGTGAATAGAAGAGTATTTTACCAGTTGAAAACAGAAATGGAATGTCCTTAACACAATTTTATCCAACCTAATTTTTCAGTGGATTTTTTTTAAGTTGAAAAGTCTGCATCAAAATCTGCCTTGCCAAAAATAGATACTATGAAATGATCTTGTACAGACCTGCATATCTCCTGTTCATATAGATACTGTACTACCCTGAATGATCTGTGTACGCACAGATATTTAACCACCCATCTCCCTCATAGAGGAGTTCTGGGCATGTACAATTTAATCAAGAAAGCAACAGTATAAAAGTTGTCATAGAAGCATGGATTCCCAAAGAAAATGAACTGCTACAATGTCTAATTACCAGTAGTGAGTCTGCTCCCCTTTTATTAAGTCATGAATTCCACACAGCTGCTAAGCCATGGATTTATTTAACTTTACTAGGTTCACATGACGGCTTTAAGTCATAAATCATACAAACCTCATTATAGATAAACCTGTTACTGAACCCAATCACTGAGTCTGAATTGAAAGACTTCAGTTTACAAGAATTTTCCATCCTTTACAGTCAGTTCCTAAAGTTGCCCTAGTTACTCTCTACTCAGTGGTTTTTGTTTAGTCAAAGAGAAATTTGCCTGTGAATCCTCTTAGTTTAAAACTGTGTCCTATCTATTTTGTTTTGCATTCTCTACAACATAATTTAACATCCTGCTAATAGATAACTGTTTTAATTACTTCTTAATTTAAAACCAGGCATATAAATCCCTAAAGCAATAGGATAACACAAATAATTTAAAGGCAATTAAATGAAGCAAGCTTTGGAATGATACTGCATTTTTTAAAAAAGCCTGTGATTAGACTTTGTTTAGTCTTCTATTTAATCAAAATTCACTTAATGTTCCTTGAGGAAATCTGATATTCCCTTCTAAACTTAGTGTTAAACAAGAGCTTAAGACACATGTTTGAAGAATACTTAGGAAGCAATTATTTTTATTTATAATTTGATTGTAAGAGAGAAACATACAACTACTTAGAAAAATGCAACTATACATAATAATACCCGATGATTAAGAACTTGGAGTTAAGATCTACAAAACATCTTTAGCAGATGTTGGATTCCTCTTTCATCTGTGCAAATGGCAGGCTCCTATACTCCTCTGCCTAAGTTGTGTCTATAAAAATCATCATATAATATAAATGTGATCAGACTAAGTGATTGTTGGAACCTTATTTACAGATGACATGAGGGGATATCTTGCTTAATCATATGGCATCATAATTTATAAATCTGAGTTTTCCCTTCCTGAGGTTACCATTACTATAGCATTCATGGCCCATTGAAAATGGTAATGGTAATAATAATAATAATAATAATAATAATAATAATAATGATGATGATGATGATGATAAAGTTGGAAGGGACCTTGGAGGTCATCTAGTCCAACCCCCTGCTCAGGCAGGAAACCCTATACCATTTTGGACAAATGGCTGTCCAGTTTCTTCTTAAAAACTTCCAGTGTTGGAGCATTCATTGCTTCTGGAGGCAAGTTGTTCCACTGGTTAATTGTTCTAACTGTCAGGAAGTTTCTCCTTAGTTCTAGGTTACTTCTCTCTTTGGTTAGTTTCCACCCGTTGCTGGTATGTGGATAGTCTCATTGTTGTACAAGTCACCAAAGATGGGATTGTAGAAAGTGTTTTCAGGAGTGACTTCTTGGCCCATAGAAATCAATAAGATATTATCAATGTAATATATATGAGCATGTCCATTATGATTTGTTTATTTACATGTGTGTTTTTGGATTCCTGGTGACTATCTAAACTAGTCTCTATAGTTTTCTTGGCAAGAAATTTTGAAAATGGTTTGCTATTTCCTTTTTCTAGGATTGAAAGACAGTGATTGGCCCAAGGTCACCCAACTGGCTTTTTGTCTGAGGTGGGACTAGAACTCATAGCCTCCCAGTTTCTACCTTGATGCTTTAACCATACATGAACTGGCTCTTAATGCATAATTCTGTGGTTTTTTTGGTCATATTTATGTAGTGTGTATTGGAGGTGGTGACTCTTTGAGAGCTGTATGCAACAAAATTTCATTTTAATGTATGCCAATTAGTGTACATTCAAAATGATAATAAAGTTATTATTCTAGTCTAAAAAATCTGTAAATATGGCTGCATTAACAGAGGGATAGAATCAAGATCACATGAAGTATTAATACCACTCTACAATGCCTTGGTAAGGCCACACTTGGAATACTGCATCCAGTTTTGGTCAGCACAATGTAAAAAAGATGTTGAGACTCTAGAAAGATTACAGAGAAGAGCAACAAAGATGATTAAGGGATTGGAGACTAAAGCATATAAGGAAAGGCTGCTGGAATTGGGTATGTCTAGTTTAATGAAGAGAAGGACGAGGGGGGACATGATAGCAGTGTTTCAATATCTCAGTGGCTGCCACAAAGAAGAGGGAGTCAAGCTATTCTCCAAAGCACCTGAAGGCAGGACAAGAAGCAACGGATGGAAAGTAATCAAGGAGAGAAGCAACCTAGAACTAAGGAGAAACTTCCTGACAGTGAGAACAATTAATCATTGGAACAACCTGCCTCCAGAAGCAGTGAATGCTCCAACACTGGAAGTTTTTAAGAAGAGATTGGACAGCCATTTGTCCGAAATAGTATAGGGTTTCCTGCCTGAGCAGGTTGGACTAGATGACCTTCAAGGTCACTTCCAACTTTATTATTATTATTATTATTATTATTATTATTATTATTGTTGTTGTTGTTGTTGTTGTTGTTGCTTATTCTGAGTCAGAAATTTATGGACTAAATCACAGAACTTATGTAATGGTCTTACCTTACAAATCTGTTAGTTAATAATATTTAAACACTCTTCAACCACTAATGTTTAAAAACAATATATCAAACTTACCATATATTATTTTTCTTTTTTCAATTAATTTTAATAGACTGCAATGATTACTGAGGATATGACTGAAACAAGAAACATCCAATATTAACTAAATAATTTTTTCAATTAATTATCCAGATATTTTAAACAAAGTGTGAATAGATATGCTTATTGAATAATTAATGTTATTAAACTGATTTATTTACTTATGATATAATTAGCTACATTTAGTTTCCATCCTTTACAAATGAATTTACTTAATTTAAGTAAGAAGTAATATATACTATAAAACATGAAAATATGAAATTGTGAAAATATGAACTTGGAAAGAAGTTGTTAATGTTAATGTTTCTGCTGTCTATCTAGTCTCCCTTCTTGATTTCATCTTTAGAGAAAGACTTTTTTCATCTGTTAAACTGGAAAACATAATTACTGGTTTTCCATGTAGGTTTTACTTTGCATATACCATTATTATTATTGACTAGCGGGAAAGGCCAAAAACCTTTGTGTTCACAGGTACAAAATCATTAGTGCAGTCCTGCTTCCCTTAAACATATAGTCTAGTTTACTTTTACAGAAAGATGTTAAAAAATATAAGTTATTCACACTTCTCATAGTCTTAATGAATGTTAGAAGAGAACTCACATCTTATATATATTTGGACAGAGATAATTTTCATTCACTGACTATGTGGAGGAAATCTCTGAAAAGAATTAGGCTCATGGAAGATGCTGGGTCTTGGACAATTTGCCATGGCCAACTAGCTGCAGGACAACGTGCCATGGACAATTTGCCACAGGATAGCTCGCTGTGGGACAAGAGTTACACTAATATTGAAGAAATGGTAGAATAGAATCATTAAAGAAAGGATGCCAAAAGTGTGACAAAATGAAATGTGAATGACAACAATTAAAATATTTTTAACATTATTTTAAATAAATTGAATTATTGAATTGTCCTGCAGTGAGTTGTCCTGTGACTGGGGAGTTGTCCCATTCCATGTTCAAATTTTTAAAAAGTGTACTTTTGACATGATGAGACTTAAAAGCAGATCCATACTACTACTACTACTACTGCTACTACTACTACTACTACTACTACTACTACTACTACTACTACTACTACTAATAATAATAATAATAATAATAATAATAATAAAGTTGGAAGGGGCCTTGGGGGTCATCTAGTCCAACCCCCTGCTCAGGCAGGAAACCCTATATCATTTCAGACATATGGCTGTCCAGTCTCATCTTAAAAACTTCCAGTGTTGGAGCATTCACAGCTTCTGATTAATTGTTCTAACTGTCAGGAAGTTTCTCCTTAGTTCTAGGTTGCTTCTCTCTTTGGTTAGTTTCAATCCATTGCTTCTTGTACTGCCTTCAGGTGCTTTGGAAAATAGTTTGACTCCCTCTTCTTTGTGGCAACCCCTGAAATATTTGAACACTGCTATCATGTCCCCCCTCGTCCTTCTTTTCATTAAACTACACATACCCAATTCCAGCAACCGTTCCTTATATATTTTAGCCTCCAGTCCCCTAATCATCTTTGTTGCTCTTCTCTGTACTCTTTCTAGAGTCTCAACATCTTTTTTACATTGTGCTGACCAAAACTGGATGCAGTTTACACCACTTTACAATACCAAGGCATTGTAAAGTGGTGTTAACACTTCACGTGATCTTGATTCTATCCCTCTGTTAACGCAGCCTAGCACTGTGTTGGCTTTTTTGGCAGTTGCAGCACTCTGCTGGCTCATATTTAAGCAATTGTCCACAAGGACTCTGAGATGCCTCTCACATCCGAGATTCCTCTCCTTTTAGCTTGGCCAATTGCCACTATGGGCCACCCATCACTTTGTCATCCTCCTCCCACTCCCAGACCATTGCAAATGCACTCTGCACTCATGTTTTGCAGCTTCAGTTCAAAAATGCTATTTTCTGACCTGAGCTAACATAAGCCTTTCAGAACAAATGGTCTTGAGCACCCCATTCCAATCTAGTGGCAGGCCCAGCTCTGATTGGCTTCAATCTGGAATGTCTCTTCCCCTCCAAAAGCAAGTAACTGCTCTATTTAGTCATTTTATCCTGAGCTGCTGGGCTTCTATGTTTTCTGCCTTTTTCAAAAATAATCTTGCATTTGATCCAGTGATGGATCAAGTAAAATAATTAACCTCCCCTCTAGAAACTCAGATCCCTTCTTTCAGTCTACTTCTAGGCTGAGTGAAATATGTGTCTTTACTTCCCATTCACTACTCACTACTCACAACTGCACAACTTCTCTTCCCTTTCAAGGGTGATAATGATGATCATGATGATGACAATGAGCATGTTTTCACTTAGCAACATTGCTATTTTACGTCAATGAAACTGAATTGTCAGTTGTTTTTTGGTGCAAGGTTTTATTGTCCTACAGAGGAACTTAAGAGTCAAAGATAAACATGTTCTCTGTTGCTTTGATTAATATAACATCAGAGAAAAAAATACTATAATAAAGAGAAAAACTGGTTTAGTGTCAAAAGAGAAAATATGAGAAGGCAGCCATATATGCAAATATTGTGATAGCAAAGATAAAGCATAGAGACAAATAAGGAGAGAACAATTCCATGGAAAAGGCAAACACTGGTAGACTGGTACACATGGGAGCCAGTCAGTGAGGTTTGCTTTCACTGCATGAATGAGAAGAGCAAGAAGTAGGAGGATCAATCAGTGGGCACAGTCCAGTCTGAGCACCAGTCCAGTCCCATTGCCAGCCCATTTAGGTTGAAATTGCTGAAGTTGCATAAAAAAATAACTGGGAGAAGCTTGGGAGATAAGCAGGTTAAGTCACAGTGCAGAATTCCCCTAAATAAAACCAGCCACACATTGGCTGAAACAGAATATGAAAGAAGAAGCTATCCCTGGAACCTGATGACAATTTCCTACCTTGTAGGAAAGCCAGCTTTCACATATTGAATGGGAGAAGCAAATTTCAGAGATTCATTTCAATCAGGGGTCAACATTCTTAATAATTCAGTCATTTTGATCCACATTTGCAGGGCTTGGATAATGGCATGAGCTGGACATGAGAAATAATTAAAAAATGTTTCAAGAAGATACTGTACTTTCATCAATGGGGGGGGGGGAGAATTCATCCCTTGAATTCCCACAATGCTTTTATGGGCAATTTTGCCACATCCTAGTTTCCTCCATGTTCAGTCACATGGTTTCAGGTACATGGGATTTCATTATCCAAAATTACACAACTGAATCAGGAGGAAGCTGAGACCCACTGTGAATGCACAGACCTAGTGGCAATGCTGCAAATATGTAGGAGTGTCTGCATGCATCACCTTGCTCAAACTAAAGAGATTTCCCATTTGGAAAATCCTGAGAGAGATTCTTCAACTCAAATTGTCAAAAATGAATTTATTTATTTATTTATTTATTTACATTTATACAATTTAGAGGCCCGCAGACTCCTAACAAATCTCAGCAGTTTACAATTAAGAATAAATCTTATAAGATACAAAATCATGAATATCATATAACCAAAAAAGAAATCCATCCAACAGAGTTCATCCTTCATTCTGTTGCAGAACCTGGGAGAATAGCCAGGTCTTTAATAGCTTCCTGAACACCATCAGAGTAAGAGCCATATGGAGGGATATCAAGTTTACTGCAAAACAGAGCTAGTTGCAAAGCAGAACTGTAAAACAGCCATTTCATTTTGACCACTTAGCTAGCTGGCAACATTTTCATCTCCCAGATCAACAATTATTCGGCTTATATTAGGCTGATATCTAATATTATTTCATAACCTTACCTAGGATGATATAATTTAGAAAAGCTACCTAAATTATGCTTTTCTTTTTCTTCTTTGTGCTTGCTAAGCAAAGGAATCTCTCTCTCTCTTGCCTGCAGAGATTGTGCTTTCTTTCTTCTTCACTATGTTTCCCACTTTTTGACAGAATAGAAAATCCTTGTAGTAAAATGGCCAAATTCAGCCATTCTGTTCAACTTCTACCTTTAGATATGGGACGTAGCCATATCTTCCCATTTTCTCTTGCCAAACCTGACCTTTCTACTGATCCTAACTGCAAAACCCAGGACCACCTCAAAAGCAATATCCCCCATGGGAGATGAGAATTGAGTTAGGATTCCTGAGGGTTGATGCCCTTGACACAAGAAACTTTAGGTTGCCAATTGAGAAGCCTGGATGACTGTATATTGTTTGGACCCCTGCCAGTCTGGCTGAGGCAGGTTATAAAGCTGCTGCTACCAGGCCATTCATCTCTATGGAGTGCTTCTCCTGGCCCACTTGTATCCCTATACAACCCTCAGTATTCTGACATTGGTAGGTAGTATCCTCAGTATCTACAAATTATTGCTGCAAGCCCATGAGACAAGAAGATTGCTGTACAGGAATAATAAACGACTTTGAAAATTGATAATCCATTGCATTAGATGAAATTCAAGTGGTAATAATTCTTCTGTATAATAACACACACTCAGTCTTCAGAATTGCATTTCCACTGGGTTTTCCAAAATTGGGCATTGGATACTACCTTTAAATTTATAAAAGTTTGTTCTTATAAATGCTTATAAATTAATGATTGGGCTTTTTTAAACATGCATATCAGCCTTAGCAGAAGTTATTGCAAGTACTGAATTTTGGAATATCTTTTTCCATAATATAAAAAACTCCAGCACTTGCAGATTTATCAAGTTTAAGAACCTGTTTTGCTAACAACTGTGTTTTTGTTATAGGATTATTATCCAAGGACTGTGTACTTTTTATTAGCAATTACAAATCTATCAGTAGACAATATGTCTCCTTACTTTGTGGAGCAAGTTGGAAGAAATACTAACTACACATTATGACTAGCAGTTTGTGAAAAGATAAAGGATCTAAAATGTATGCAGATAATTCACTTCCAGCAATTCTTCAAATATGGACTTCTCTGCATATCTTTCTGAGGAGAGGTTTATGACGGTCTTTAATAACTTCTTCAGTAGTGCAAGACCTTATCATGTAAATCATTCTATGAATCTTCACTATCAGAGCAATAATCCAAAAGCAATAATCCATTCATAAGAAAAGCTGTATAAGAACACTCCTCAGATGAGCAAAATAGTAGAGCAGCAGTTCAGAATTTCAAAATAAAAATAAAAATTAGAGCATCTTCACCATAATAGGCACCTAAGTACTTCATGTTAAAATGTGCCATTCTATGTAACCGCATATCTGTGAAAAGAATAGTTCCCTCATACGTAACAAATATCTCTCAGAAACTATCAGCAGAATACTTCACTAGGTTCACAGTGGCTCACAAGCCAACAAATCTCTACAAAGCATTTAAGCAAACTCAAATAACCAACAACTAGGGAAGATGGAACATGAATTATTTACAACATATAATGCACAGATTATGAAAGCAACTATGTAAGACAAACAAGCAGAAGACTGGCAAAATGCATCCATGAATACCAGTTGGCATTCAGAAGAAACAATAAAAATTCGTTAACTCTATCATTCATAGACAAATTCAGTAATAAATTCAACTGGGAAATTATAACCATTTTAGATCAAACCAAATTTTAGAAGCCTAGCATTCTGACAGGTCAGCTATTAACCAATATATAATCCCAGTTAACAAACTATTTAAAAAGTAAACAAAGACCCAAAGAGGAAGCAAACAGCTTGAAGATAGACTTCTCTTATCACTACATACTCAGTAATCAATACAAGAAACAGGACACAATAATCTATCTAAAACAAAACTGTGCAGTCAACTAAACCTGGTAAACTAAACCTGGTAGATCTACAACAACCCCCACAAAAACCTGTAGGACAAGCAGACAGATGTAAAAATCCCCACAAAGCATTGACAATGTTACTTGGTTTGGTGTTTGTAAGAAGAAAACCAAGTTTAGTAAACACCAAGATCCCAAAAAATCTTCTTTTTAAAACACAGAATATCCTTTGAGCTATAAATACAAAAATAAAATTATATTTTCACTAGTTCCTACTTGCAAAAGTCACAATTATTTGTGTTTATTTTTGATTTTGTGCTTACTAGTGTATGAATTTTAGACATAATACAAAAAATCTTCCATCAGAATAAATATGTCAGCACTTTAGTGGTGTCAAGTGCTATACTCAGTTTTGCAGACAAGAAAAAATATTTCTTAAAAAAGCCTCATCTTCTGGAAAGAAATCTTGATAGTCTTACAGCAATTCAACAATGGAAAATTTAAAGTGTTTACAACAGATGGAACCATCCATAAAAACAGTGTGACACTGGAGTGTTTTTAATACAGATCAAGTGATAAACTGTATGACAATAGATAATGTTTTTATGTTCTGTTGTTTGGATCACTCAGACATATCTTTACCAGTATGCATTATTTATGGAGGTTGCAGGAATTTATAATAAAAGGAAATAATGTAAATACCATTTTATGTTGGCTTCTTTACAATGTGATATAAAAAAATAACAACAAATAATAACAGTGTACAAATCAATAAGTCTTCATCCGTACAGACTAAGTTTATTTGGATTATATAGGAACAGACTTGACAAAACTGTAAGAAATTTTAGGAGGAAGCCTTGTATGTCTGTGCTTGTTTGTGTGTGTGTGTGTGTGTGTGTGTGTTTAAGAGCACTAAATCCCCAAACTGGGTCTAAGGAACCATAAATATTTTGTTATATATTTATAACGAATAAAGCTCAGAAGCTTCATGAAACTTAGAAGAAGATGTAATAAAAGGAGATGTTATCTGTCTTGCTACAGATGTCAATTAATTACTGAAGGCTGATACTGAAGAATTACTGAAGGTTACATTAACCACCAGGAGGCCCTCCTGACCAGTTTCATCATTATTAGGAATTGTCAGACATACATAGCCAGATTTTTTTCTATACAGTTCAAACTCACTTCCAAGAATTGAATTCATGGATGCTTGAACTTTAAAGGACTGATTACAGTACATTAGCTTTTTGAGCTATCCAGATCCTGACAATTCTCAGAATGTTATATGCAGTCTACCTTCCCTTAACTTCTCAGAAAGGTAGAGGGAATGGCCTTAATTGAGAGGAAGAGGCTGATGGGAAGATAAACGGGTCTGAATCTGAGACAAGAATGTAACATGAATGTAACATGAGTTCACTTGAAAATAAAGGGAAGTAAAGGGAAGACAATTCAGAAATAGGAGTAGTATTAGTAGTAGTAGTAGTAGTAGTAATAATAATAATAATAATAATAATAATAATAATAATAATAATAATAATAATAATGTTGGAAGTACCTTGGAGGTCATCTAGTCCTACCCCATGCTCAGGCAGGAAACCCTATACCATTTCAGACAAATGGCTGTCCAGTCTCTTCTTAAAAACTTTCAGTGTTGGAGCATTCACCGCTTCTGGAGGCAGGTTGTTCCATTGGTTAATTGCTCTAACTGTCAGGAAGTTTATCCTTAATTCTAGGTTGCTTCTCTGATTGGTTAGTTTCCATCCTTTGCTTCTTGTCCTGCCTTCAGGCACTTTGGAGAATAGCTTGACTCCCATCTTCTTTGTGGCAGCCCCTGAGATATTGGAACACTGCTATCATATCCCCCCTTGTCCTTCTCTTCATTATGCTAGACATACCCAATTCCAGCAGCCGTTCCTTATATGTTTTAGTTTCCAGTCCCCTGATCATCTTTGTTGCTCTTCTCTGTACTCTTTCCAGAGTCTCAACATCTTTTTTACATCGTGGTGAGCAAAGCTTTGTTGCTCTTACAAGATACTACAGTATTACTATAGCTTTTATTGTAAAGCAGTGTTTCTTAACCTTGACAATTTTAAGGCATGTGGACTTTAACTCCCAGAATTCCACAGCCAGCAATGCTGGCTGTGGAATTCTGGGAGTTGAAGTCCACATGCCTTAAAACTGTCAAGGTTGAGAAACACTGTTGTAAAGCTACATGCCATTTGTTCCCTAATCTGATCCACCTTAAAGGGCTGATGATAACTAGTGAAAATAGGGGCAGCATTTGTTTGATTCTTTTTTCTTAGTTTCCTAATTCCCAGTAGTGGAAAATGAGTGTTATGTTACAGAACTATAATGGCACCGTGGGGAAAATCTTGGATGACTGGGTGAAGAGACGTTGTCAAGGAAATGGCCAGATAAGAGACAGCATATCTGGAGGTGGATAACAGGCAGGGCAACAGGCTCAGAAGAACCCTCCCTAATTTCTTGGGCTGTAAAGGAGATGGGAGAATTGTGTTTTCTGACTTGCAATATTCTGTCAATGTTACTTTACAATAAAGTAGAATTAGCATATCTGATTGTATTTCTCTCTGGTTTTTCCCATAGAAACTATCAACCTTTGCAAATGGACATGATAATAAATCATTAATTTTCCTGGCATGACTTGACAGAAGATAGACACATCTTGAATAGAATCTTTAATATTAATAAAAATGAAGCTTTACACACAACAGTTGATTGCCCACTACAATGCAAAAAATGAGAGTAAAATGGGCACTGTATTAAAGATTGCAAAAGTAAGAGTTTGAGGAAACATTTACAAGGAATCTAGGAAGGAGAATCATATTAAATAAACAGATTGAAAAGATTTTCTCATATGGCCTTTCCATCCCTAAGATTTGGAAGATCCCGACCCTATTGGCCTTCTGTAAGCTGTTTTTTTTCCCTCAAGCATTTTGGCCAGGATATTAGTGGAAACTGATGTGTGTGTTTTGGTTTATGCTGTCGATAATCTGTAAGAAGCTTAATAATTTCTTTTTAAACTCCTTGTTATTAATAGAAGATCATGACATATCTCACTGGTGCAATTATTAATATACAATATTATATTATAGAGACCATTTAAAATGTTCTACTCTTCTGCAGATAAATTTTGTTGATTTCATTATTTTTTTCTCATACAAATACTAAACCCCAAATAACTAAAGACATTTTTTTCTTTGTTTGATAGGAAGTTTGCCTGTTTGATAATGAGTGTATTTTAATGACATTTATGCATCACTAGCCTTATTGATGAACATAAATTAGAAGATAATTCAATTTTGTCCTGATAGTCTGCCTCTAGGTTTGAAAAACAAAATGTTCAGCTCATGCAGTCTTGCCTTGCAGTCTAAAGGCTGCCATGTTGATAAATGCATATATTACCCCATTAAGCATAAATTACTTACTTTGGTAAGAGGCTACATTCTTCACTCTCAGGACAGATTGATGTTTCTCTGGATCCTTTTTTGAATGAGTGCCAATAAAGCCAGTTGAAAAAGAAGATGCCTTTGATTTCATTTATTATTTTTGCTTCCTTTTATGGCCAAATAAATAACTTTATTATCCTCTTTTTAGAAGTAGCTTGGAAGAACTAAGAAGATTAACAACACAGCAAAAATCCAAAGAATTAAAGTAACGTTCCAAACACATATTATGTTTATCATGCAAGATCCTGATTCAAATCATTAAACAGATGTGGCACTTAAACCTCTTTTTTTCCAAGCTGTTTTCCTTTCAAATCTCATTATATGTGATTTTTTTAAAGAAAAATAGGAAGGTGGGATCAGAACCAAATATTCTAAAACAAAATAGTTTAGTTCCATGGATACAAATTTATGGTTCTTGTCAGGATCAATAGTATACTGAATTTTGTTTAACAAAAAATAAATTATAATATGTTTTTATATTTCAGAAGGCTACTATAGCCATGGGTATTAGGCAAACTCCTCTTTAGAATAGAGTAGAGCTGGAAGGGACCTTGGAGGTCTTCTAGTCCAGCCCCTGTTCAAGCAGGAGGACCTATACCATGTCAGACAAGTGGCTTTCTAGCCTCTTAAAAATCTCCAGTGGTGGAGCACCCACAATTTCTGGAGGCAAGTTGTTCCACTGGTTAATTGTCCTCATTGTCAGGAAGTTTCTCCTTAATTCCAGGTTGCTTTTCTCTTTGATCAGTTTCCAACCATTGTTTTTTGTCCTGCTCTCTGGTGCTTTGGTGAACAACCTGGCCCCCTCTGCCTTGTGGCAGCCCCTCAAATATTGGAATACTGCTGTCATGTCTCCCCTATTTCTTCTTTTCTTTAGACTAGCCAAACCCAAGTCCTGCAGCTGTTCTTCGTATGTTTTAGTCTCTAGGCTTTCAATCATCTTAGTTGCTCTTCTCTGAATTTTCCCCAAACTCTCAGCATCTTTTTTGTGATATGGTGACCAATATTGGCTGCAGTATTCCAGATGTGGCCTTATTAGGGTTTTATAAAGGGGTAATAATACTTTGAGTGATTTTGATTCTGTGTCTCTGTTTATACAACCCAGGATTGTATTAGCTTTTTTGGCTGCTGCTAGACACTGCTGGCTCATAGTCAAGTGATTGTCCACTCGGATTTCAAGGTCCCTCTTGTTTACATATAATGGAGATTTTTAAACAAAATAATAAAAAATATTTATTGTACCAAAACCAACCAGAAAGCAAATTGAAGTAGACCTTAATAATTTTATTGAAGGATTCCTGGAAGTGGCCGGGTCAATAGGTGTTCAGTATATAGCATTGGGAACGGGTTTTTCAAATGAAATAGGATAGTGAAATATTGTATGCATACATTTTTGGTTTGATAGTATCACAAATTTTGCTGCAACTTCAGTTATACAAATAAATATAAAAAATAATTAAAACTTTTCAACAAACAGTATGCCTAGAATTAGTTAGCATCATGAGCTTATGCAAATTAACAACAACAACAATAACAACAACAATAACAACAACAACAACAACAACAACAACAACAACAATAATAATAATAATAATAATAATAATAATAATAATAATAATAATAATAATAATAATAATAATAATAAAGTTGTAAGGGACCTTGGAGGTCATCTAGTCCAACCCCCTGCTCAGGCAGGAAACCCTATACCATTTCAGACAAATGGCTGTCCAGTCTCTTCTTAAAAATGTCCAGTGTTGGAGCATTCACAGCTTCTGGAGGCAGGTTGTTCCAATGATCAATTGTTCTAATTGAGGTTTGTATTTAAAATGGATAGCCTTCCCCTCCCTTTCTCCCTTTACCTCTCTCCCTCCCTCCCTCCCTTTCTTGTCCTGGCTTTGCTTTCTAGTTGTACAAATTTAGAACATCTTTCTCTTTACTGAACTCTTTAGAAAACAGTGGTTCCCATTAGACAATTTTCTTTGCTTTATTAGATGTTAATGTCCATTAAATTAGCCAGTCTGGTGTAAGGGATTAAGACACCAGGGTAGAAACTGAGAGACCCTGTGTTCAAGTCCCACCTTAGGCACAAAACCAGCTGGGTGATCTTGAGCCAGTCACTCTCTCTCAGCCCTAGAAAGCAGTCAATGGCAAACCACTGCTGAACTCTTGCCAAGAAAGCTGCAGGGACCTGTCCTAGCAATTGCTAGGAGTCAGCAACTGAGTTGAACACGTATACATAAGTCCAATAACATGTTCTTCATTTTAAAAAGTTTTAGAAAAGATTTATATTTATATTTCTAGTAACTTTTCAATCTGCCCAATAAACCTTTTTGTGTTAGATTATATATATACTGCTCACAAAAATAAAGGGAACACAAACATATAGGATCCTATATGTTTGTGTTCCCTTTATTTTTTTGAGCAGTATATTTTCTGCAACTTTGATGATGTGAATATTCTAAATTAGGGGTGTCAAACTCAATTTCATTGAGGGCCGCATCAGCATTGTGGTTGTCCTCGGGGGACTGGGTAGGTATGGCCAGGGTGGGCGTGGACAATAGATAATGTTAGGGTTGTCGCTGGGTGAGGATTGTCATTGGGTGAAGACCTTGGGGAGGGATTATCCATTCCCCGGGTCTAGAATTCCTTTGCTGGCGAGCCCGTTTGGGCTAAAAGTCACCCTCGAGGAGTGGCTACTGAAGGGTGAATATTTAGGGAATGGGAGCCTGAACCCAAAGCAGCCTCTGGAACCAGCAGAAGAAAGGTGGATCACATTTATGTGAGTCACCATTAATAGCCGATCGTCGGGAACAGAAAACAGCTGATTTTGACAGCAAGCAGCCGGTCCGGTGAGACTCTTCTCTGCTCTTTGTTGAAACGGAACTTTTGGTGGAAGTTCCTATCTTTAATGAAAAGCTGGAAGCTTGAGGGGGAGGGAAGGAGGAGGATTTTTCCCCACCCCCCTCCCGCATAGGCACCGTTTTAAGCAACTTCATTGCTAAGGAAGAAATTTAATTGGGACTATTTTAAACCTGGCCTCTGGCTGGAGACATCTAAAAAATTAAAGAGGATTTAGTTGGAAAGCTAACCTAATTATTTTTCTTTTCTATAATTTTTAAAACTCTGTTTTTATTCTGAACTTTCCTTTTTCAAAATAAAAAATCCTTGGGAAAGAAGAATCAGTGCTTCCCTGGTGGTTACAAGGTAACATTTTTTTTCCTCTTCCCTTGGTTTCTTGTGTATTCAATAGAAACTTGTCTGAATGCTCAGACAGTTGGCTGAATGCCCAGACATTCTTATCTTTGATTAGAGGTTACTGTGAGAGACTGTTCAGCTCTCTATCTGAGGGCCTGGCTAGCTGTATATTTCCCATAACAAAGGAAAATACAAGGGAAGAAGGAAAATCTTTTCTTTGCTTTTTCTGGAATTAAAGTTTGATTGGATTATAATTTGGACTTTATTCATCTTTTCTGACAACTTTTAGTTTTATTTTTTATTTTTACTTTTTGGCTGTCTATTTGAAGTTTCCTACCTTTTTTTCCTGAGAGTTGGGTTTTTTTTAATCTCCCCTTTTTACAGATTGACTTATTTTTGGTGTGTTTTTGGTTTTGTTTTTCTTTTTTTTCCTTGTCTCAAAAAAAATTCTACTCTATTTTTTTTGCCTATTTTTGTTCCCTTTGTGGATGGTTTTTGAGAGTTCTTCTTTTTTTATTATTTCTATTCCCCCAAAGGATTTGGGTTTTTTCTTTTTTCTTTTTTATATCATGCTTGGCCTTGTCTCCTGGTAATAAGTGCCCATCGGGCTATCTGGTGGATTATAACTAGCCATCGGGTTTTTGGGTGGATTACAAATAAATACAATAATTAGAAGATGAGTTCTTCAAATTTAGCCAAAGGGGTGAGGAAGGGTTCCTCAGCCCCCGCTTCTACTTCGGTGAGTCCAGCTATTCAGAAATCAGTTACTACTTTTCTACAACAAGATCCTCAATTAACTGACACTCAAGCAATCCTTCAAGCAATTTCTGCTCAATCTAAAAATATTGCTGATTTGAAAAAAGATTTGGAAAAAACTCATGAAGACTTGAAAATCGATCTTCTTAAAATGGATCAAAAAATGGAAAATTTTCAATAGGCAATGCTAGATACTCAAAATAGTATGCAAAAAATAGAAGATAAGGCACTGGTGGTTGATCAAAAAATTGAAGCGTTACAAGAGGAAAATCAGAGATTGGCACAAGCGAATGTGGGATTAGAGGACAGCTTGGCCATGATGGAGATGGATAATGCTTCACACTTTCTAAGATTTCAAAATATTGTAGAAGAGAAAGATGAGAACTTGTTGGAGTTGATGAGTGAATTATTAGCGGAATTGCTTGCAATGAAAAAGGATTTAATGAAAAGAGAAATAGATCAGGTTTTTAGAATGAATTCGAGAAGTAATAGAGTTCCCAGGGAGGTTCATGTAAGATTTCTTAAAAGATCTATGGGATAAGATCTTGAGGGGAACAAGAGATCAAGCACTGAAATATAAAGATAAAGAACTTGTAGTTCTTAAACAGATTCCAAGAAGGATAAAAGAAGCCCAAAGAGAATACCAATTTTTAACGAGGAAACTTTTTAATAGGGGAGTGAACTTTAGATGGCTGGTCCCAGAGGGATTATTAATCTTCTGGGACTCAAAAAGATATAGAATAGATACTCCATTTCAAGATGAGGAATTTTTTTAACAACCACAGAGCCTATTTAGAAAAAGGTGATGCCAAATCCAAGAAAACAGAAGCACCAAAACAATTGGAGAAGGGAGAATCAAAAAAGACGCAAACAGAAGAAGATGTAAGACTGAAAGATCAGAGACAGATCACTTCTCCTAGAAGATTGAGATCTAGATATAACTGAAACTGTGGAAGAGATTGGAATTTTTTCAATAAACATAAATGGTCTTAACTCCCCATCAAAAAGGAGTAAAATATTTAATAGACTACAAAAATTGAAAATGGACATAATCTGTCTTCAGGAGACACATATTAAAAGACAGCATTCAAAAATTTTAGAACAACCAATGATAGGTAAACTTTATTTTTCTTTAGCACAGCAAAAGAAAAGAGGAATAGCATTTTATATAAAAGAAAAGATGAATCCAAAACAAATTTATATTGACAAAGAAGAGAGAATACTAATGATGGAAATTACATGGGATCAAAAACAAATTTTGATGGTTGCAATATATGCTCCCAATGAGAAACAAGATCAGTTCTTTCAGCAATTATATGATAAATTAGTGGAGTTAAATTATCAAAATCTTTGCATACTTGGTGACTTTAATGTAATAGTTGATGCAATATGGGATTATAAAAGCTATAAACAAGGGAAAAAGGGGGAAATACCTTACCTAAGTCTTTTTTAAAGATGAAAGATGAATTGTGTATACAAGACATATGGAGAGAAATAAAATGTATACATGGCTTGCATATAGACTGAAAAAAGAAAGAGAAAAAAAATTGATAAGTAATTTGCAAGACTCAAAAGATGAAATACATTGTCAGAACGATGCATTGAAAAAAAATGGCTAAAACTTACTATGAGACACTTTATAAGGCAGAGGTGGTTTCCAAGGAGGCAATACAGGAATACCTAAGAAAAGCAAACATTCCAAAGATACCAGAGAACATGCAACATATATTGAACGAGAAAATAACAATGATGGAAATTACTGAGGCTATAAAAAGACAAAAAAAGAGAGATAAAACTCTGGGACCTGATGGTTTACCAGACTTCATATGATTTAAAGACCATGATATGAGAGGTGGAAATTGAACCCAATATTTGGGCTGATCATAATCCAATTAAAATGAAAGGAACTAGGAAAAAATTAAGATGGTCATTGAATAAATCAATATTAAAAGAAAAAGAATTTTTACAATTTGCAACGAAAGAAATGGAAATCTTTTTTCAAATAAATAAAAAAGAAAAAACTTCGATTCAAAATCTTTGGGACACTGCGAAAGCGTATTTTAGAGGCTTGGCTGTAACTTACTTTACTAAAAAGAATAAAGAAAAGAGACAGACACAACTTAACTTGAAAGGACAATTTAGGAATTTAGAACTTGAGTTACAAAATGATCCACAAAAGAAGAAGCTGAAGACACAAATGGTCTTTAAATCATATGAAGTCCATATCATGTCAATTCTTGACCAGGATTTATACCTATTTGAATAAAATGTATACATTCATTTCTCTCCATATGTCTTGTATACACAATTCATCTTTCATCTTTAAAAAAGACTTAGGTAAGGTATTTCCCCCTTTTTCCCTTGTTTATATAATCCCATATTGCATCAACTATTACATTAAAGTCACCAAGTATGCAAAGATTTTGATAATTTAACTCCACTAATTTATCATATAATTGCTGAAAGAACTGATCTTGTTTCTCATTGGGAGCATATATTGCAACCATCAAAATTTGTTTTTGATCCCATGTAATTTCCATCATTAGTATTCTCTCTTCTTTGTCAATATAAATTTGTTTTGGATTCATCTTTTCTTTTATATAAAATGCTATTCCTCTTTTCTTTTGCTGTGCTAAAGAAAAATAAAGTTTACCTATCATTGGTTGTTCTAAAATTTTTGAATGCTGTCTTTTAATATGTGTCTCCTGAAGACAGATTATGTCCATTTTCAATTTTTGTAGTCTATTAAATATTTTACTCCTTTTTGATGGGGAGTTAAGACCATTTATGTTTATTGAAAAAATTCCAATCTCTTCCACAGTTTCAGTTATATCTAGATCTCAATCTTCTTCTAGGAGAAGTGATCTGTCTCTGATCTTTCAGTCTTACATCTTCTTCTGTTTGCGTCTTTTTATAGCCTCTTCCTGGTTTGTTGGCTGCGAAAGCGTATTTTAGAGGCTTGGCTGTAACTTACTTTACTAAAAAGAATAAAGAAAAGAGACAGACACAACTTAACTTGAAAGGACAATTTAGGAATTTAGAACTTGAGTTACAAAATGATCCACAAAAGAAGAAGCTGAAGACACAAATGGAATTAATAAAACACAAACTAAATTTATCTGTTGTGCCCTTGTCTCCATCTCTGATTCCCAAAGATGATACTGATCTCACACAAATTAAAAACTATAGGCCAATATCACTATTAAATGTGGACTATAAAATATAATATATTTTATAGTATATAAATATAATATTTATTTATATTTATATTTATATTTATATATTTATATATATTTTATAGTATATAAATATAATAAAATATAATAATAGCAGAAAGAATGAAGAAATTTTTGAATGAATTCATTCATTCAGATCAAATTGGCTTTCTGCCTAAAAGACAGAGAAAGAATAACTTAAGAATTATTTTAAATGTCTTAGAATACTATGAAAAACATCCGGGGAAACAAATGGCATTGATATTTTTGGATGCACAAAAAGCTTTTGATAATCTTAACTGGCAATTTATGTTTTATCAATTGTGAGTGATGGACTTCGGTGAAAATTTTATAAATGCAATTCAAGCAATCTACAATAAACAATCAGCAAAGATACTTATAAATGGAGACTATACAGATAATTTTGAGATTAGGAAAGGTACAAGACAGGGATGTCCACTGTCTCCCTTGTTATTTATTCTTACACTGGAAGTGCTGGCCAGGAATATTAGACAAGATGGAGAGATCAAAGGACTGAAGATAAAAGATCAGAAATATAAATTGCAAGCTTTTGCAGATGATTTGGCTTTTATCTTGGAGGAGCCTTTGGAAACTGCCACTAAATTATTGCAGAAAATAAAGGAATTTGGAGAAGTGGCTGGGTTGAAAATAAATAGGGAAAAGACTAAAGTACTTTACAAGAAATTTAACAGAAAAACAGAAAGCTCAATTTGTCAATTTACCATCTGACCAAACTATAATAACAGAAATTCTCGAATGTGCAGAAATGGATAGATTGACTTTAGAAATGAAAGAGAAAGAAGACATAATTTATTTTAAAACATGGGGAAATTTTTATTATTGATTAGAAACATGCTACAATGAGAAAAGGTTATGAAATTTAAAGAGATAATTGATAATTTGTATTTATATTCCATGATTATTTGTATGAACTTGTTCTTATTTCTTCTTCTTCTTCTTCCTCTTTGTATATTTGTGATCCTAAACAATATGGTAAACTATAATTAATATGTAATATATTATTATTTTAAAGTTATTATAATTAATTAATACTAAGCATTGTTAAGTAGTGAAATGAATGAGATTTATTCACTAATTTGTTATTTACATGATTATATTGAAAGTTGTTTAATAATAGAGTAATTATTAAGATTTAATATGTAAACCCAGACTGGTAGACTTGCTAAAGCAATGTTATTTTGTGGGATTAATCCCACTTTTGTGTTACCCTTTTCCCCTGGTCTAACCTTTTTGTATGTTTCCCTTTGTCTTATTCTTTTTGACCCTATCCTTTATAAAACTCAATAAAATATTTATATATATATATGAAAAGATTATATATATTTTCTGCAACTTTGATGATGTGAATATTAGGGGTGTCAAACTCAATTTCATTGAGGGCTGGATCAGCATTGTGGTTGTCCTTGGGAGACTGGGTAGGTGTGGCCAGGATGGGTGCGGACTACTGGGTGGGCGTGGCTGGAGTGAGTGTGGCCTACTCTTCATCGTTCAGCTCTTCATCGTTTGCATCAAGGGTGCCTGTGGGGGCCTGGGCAGGAGTGGGACAGATCTGAGGGTCTCTGGCAGATGGGGGTGGGACTGGGGCAAATGCCAAGCCATGGTCTACTGGAAGAGCCTCACTGTTCCTCTCAGGCCATGCAGGCCATCCCGGAGCCCTAGGCAGCAGAGGTCAAACACCCAGCCTGGCCCTCAAGCACCCACAGCACCAAACCCACCCCCACTGCCCCAAGGGGGTGCCCAACTGCACTTACCTCCTCCTCAAGTCTGCTGCTACTATGCTTGCTCTCCTTAGCCAGGCTGCTCATGATGGGTATGAGGACAAAGTCAGATGGAGGCCCACTATCTTTCCATGGGAAGAGGCCCAGCTTTGTATCCAAAGCTTCTTTAGCAATAGGATGGGAGACCCCAGGATAGGCTAGGAGGAGGAGGCAAGGGGATGATGAAAGGGCAGCAGGGCAGAACTAAGGCAGGACTTCCCTCAGACCCTCCCTCCCTCTCTTTCCTTCCTTCCTTCCTTCTTTCCTTCTTTCCTTCCTAAGAACAGAGTGGTGGGAAAATATTTGAGATGAGGGAGGGAGAAAAACAGGCAAGAAACGCAGATGGGGAGGTATCACCCTTTGTGAGGAATGAAGAAATGCACCATTGCCTGGAAGTGGCCAGCACATGGCCCTCACCTACTTCACATATCTGGCTTGGTGGGCTCTGGAGGAGGGGATGCCATGAGCAGTGTGAGAGTCAATGTTACCTGCACAATGCTGCCCAGTCTGCCCGGTTTTGGCAGGCAGCGGGGCGCTTTCCTCGCAGCGCTAAAAGGTTGAACCGGGCAACACAAATCCAAAAAGAAGCGCGATGCCACCCAGCTCCCAGCTTGCCTGGTTTTGGCAGGCAGTGGGGTCTCTCCTCACAGTGCTGAGAGGCTGAGCCGGGCAGTGCGAAACTCGTCAGCTTTGCACCTTGTTGCCTGCTGAAATTGGGCAGGCTGGGGGCTGAGCGGCAGCACACTTCTTTTTGGATTCGTGCTGCCTGGCTCAGCCTCTCGACTCTGTGAGGAGAGCACCCCACTGCCTGCCGAAACCCCTCCCCTGGAACCAATCAAGCTGAATATGTGAAATAGGCGAGGGCCATTTGCTGACCACTTCCAGGTGATGGTGCATTTCTTCATTCCTCACAAAAGTGCACGCCCAGGGGCGGGGCCAACGCAGCAGGGGCTGGTTCCTCATTGTTTCCAGATGGCCTTGTGAAGCTAAGACTGAATGCGTTTCAGCATAGATGGCCACCACAAAATTGTACATTGGGTCCCGGGCAGCCTGGGCTCACTGTTTCCAGGATGGCTTCGCGGGCCTTGTGTTTGACATGTCTGTTCTAAATGAAACAATATATAAAATGTATTTAACATGATTATTTGCCCCCATCCTACCATCATTTAACAAGCCAAGAATTAGTTGCTAAATCAAAATTGACCTTGGAAATCTTATTTTCAGGTTCTTTGCTGTTCTCTCTCCAACTCTTTATGAAAAATTATAAATTTAGAAAAAGTGTAGATTATTAAATTAAAAACTATGGAAGACCTTAGATCCTCCACAATATTTCTGCAAGCACTCACTAATTATGGTACATTCATGGGTAAGTTCCTTAATTTACAGTAATTCAGAACCTGTGTAAAGGAATCCTTAAAAAGTAACTCTCTGAAAATGAGAATAATTTTCTATATGTATCCATAGACCCCAGATATAAATAAAGACTAGTTAAAACTGGATAAATAATTTTAAACAGATTAGTACAAAATTTGGAAAGTACTAGGTTCTCAGAGTTATCCAAGAGGCATCCAATATCTTTCTTAAAAATGCATGTTTTCATTTTGCACAGAATATTGTTCTTCAGCACTGACCTGATACATTCAGTTTATTCATTTCTATACCCTATTGATGCAATAAGAACTGTAAACTTCATCATGAGCTGATCTTGAAAGAGCCTACTTTTATTAACAGAGGCATTCCCCCCCATGGCATAAATTAGGATAATTTCATATAACTAAATTTTACCAAAAGTTTAGCCTTCTGATTGAATACAAAATCCATGTTACTGACAACATAGTCATTTTGAAATCAAAGCAATTAAAAATAATTACTATATTGTACTGACCATTTTTTTAAAAAAATGTTTGTTGTGTATACCCAATGTCTTTTAGTGAATAAAGTTTTAGACTCTGGAAAAATGCTTTCCAAAAACAATCATATTTGTTACAAACCTATTGCAGGCAAAGGCAAAAGAACACCATTCGAATAGAAATGATTTCAGTTCAGTTTTCCTAAGGTTAATGGTATAGCTGTTTGTATTTGAAGGATTTCTCCTCCTTTTCAGGGAAAAAATAGAATCCATATTGCATCAAAATTAATTGGCCATAATAACTTATTTTTTAACAGTTTATATTAATAGAAGCTGCATTGTAGCTTAGTTCACTTCATTGGTGTTTTGGATATTAGCTCTCTTGTGCTAACTGGGTTGCTGGAATATAATTTTTCTCTCTTCCTGTTGCTAGGCAATAAGAATTCAAAATATTTTCTGTTGACTGCATCTACATTATGTTGGGGTGGGAGGAAATTCAATAGAAAAGTGGGAATGTAGAAATATTTGTTTGGGTTCCATTATCTTTTAAAGGGAAGTAGTTATTTGGGGAAAAAACCTGAATATTTTATTAGACCCCTTTTATTTGTTGTGCATAATATGCTTTCCACAATATACTAGGAGTAGATAAAGAAAGGTACCCTGTACATTAACAAACATTACAGTTAGACCTCGACTTACAAACATTTGTCCAGAGACCACTTGAAATTATAATGGCGCTGAATAAAGTGACTTAAAACCAGCCTCACTCTTACAACCATTGCTGCATCCCCTGAGTCATGTGATCAACATTCAGACACTTGGCAAACTGTATGTATTTAGAACATTGGCAGCTTCCCAGGATCACATGATCATCATTTGCCAACTTACCTGCCAACTTCTGATATCAAAGTCAATGGGGAAAGCCAGATTATCTTAATGACTGTATGATTCATTTAACAACCACAGTAATTTGCTTAACAACTATGGCAAAAAGTTGTAAAATTGGTCATGACTCACTTAATATCTGCCTTAGCAACAGAAACTGTGGTCCCAATTGTGGCCATTAAAGATTAGCTGTAGTATAATTTAGAGCACTGGGTTTTCTATAATTTCAGTGTTGCATTGATTGTATTATATGCCTTTTGTAAAGAAAGAATAGGAAAATAGATCAAATTCACTTCAGAAAAGTTTCGCTATTTAGTTATGTAAGCTGAGCAAGCAGATATTGTTCCTATCTCTACCTCCATTTTCCACAAATAGAAAAGTCAATAATATCGTTAGAATTCATAAGAAAATGAAAAAGATCCCAAGGTATATGATAGGAGATAGAATACAGGTTTGTGTATATGTTCAATTTTTATCACACCCTTCTCTATGAGCTTAAGGCAATTTACATAGAAAATCTTCCTTCATTTTATCCTCTCAGCAAAATCCTATAAAGTAGGTTTTTCTGAGTGCAAGTGACAGGAAAGTCATCTAATGAGTTTCCATAGCTGAGCACTGAGCTTCTACTACAAGTTCTTAACTACTACCTGTGTTTTCCCGAAAGTAAACCCTACTCAAAAAGTAAGGCCCAGCTGATTTTTGGGGTGGTGGGACTAATATAAGCCCTCCCCAGAAAATAAGCCCTAGTGTGTGGTGGGGCAAGTTGGCCCAGATTATCTGTGCAGCTGCCGGAGTGCCCCCCTGCCACTGACCTGCCAGGGCCCTTCGCCAGTGGCCCTGGTGGAACCAGCTACCACCGGCCCTGCCCACTCTGTCCCACTGTCTGCTTGTCTACAGCCACAACAAACCAAAACCTCGGCAAGCCCCAGCCTCCGCCCACCCTGCCTGCTGGCCCTACTGCTGCTGGGACATTTCTCGGCTGCATCGGATGCTGTGCAGTCGCCCAGTGGCTGCCTGTGCTGCTTCTGCCTCATGGGGTTCTTTGCCCTCCTGGCCGTGCTGCTTTGGACTGCCCTGCTGGGCTGCTCCTGTCTGGCACAGGGTGAGTTGGCCCAGATCTTCCATGCAACCCCTGGAGCCTACCAGGGCCCTTTGCCAGTGACCACCAGTAAAAGCATGCCACCCACACCTCTGCCTTTGGGCTGGTAAGTGCTGTCAGCATGCATGCCTACTTGGTGCTGCAGGTAACAGGCTAAGGGCTGAACCTGGAGCTCTTCAGGCCCTGGTGGGCGCTGTACCTCTCATATTGGCTAGGCACTTTTGGCCTCTACAGGCTGCTCCTGCCGGATTACCTGCCACCATGAGGTAAGGAGGCAAAGCAGGTGGCAGGGGGTGCAGTTGCTTCTCTCCACCTGCTGGACACCTGCCGAAGCCACGCATGGTAAGGTTACCATGTATCCCCCACCCAGATGCCATCGCCTCCCCAAGCATTTTTTTTTTTACTAATCTTCCTTTCAGCTGCATTGTGTTTCTCCATTTGCTTCTCAGCCTTTGCCGCATGTTGTGGGACAAAAAGAAAAAGAAAAGAAAAGTTCAATCAGACTTTCTAACTGAAGTTAGGCGGAAGGCAATCTGGCAGGAACAGCCGGTAGAGGCCAAAAGCGCCCAGCTGGTATAAGAGATCCAATGCCCACCAGGGCCTGAAGAGCACCAGGTTCAGCCCTTAGCTGGTGCCTGCAGCACCGAGTAGGTATGCAGGTGGAGGACAAAGAGCTCTGTGAGGCCAGCAGCACAGGTAGCCACTTGACGGTTCCACAGCACTGATGTAGCCAAGAAATGTCATAGCAGCAGTAGGGCCAGCAGGCAGGGCAGGTGATGCCAGCGCTTGCCAAGGGTTTGTTTCATTGTGGCCATAGGCGAGCTGGTGGTGGGATGGAGAGGGCAGGGCCAGCAGTAGCCCGTTCCACCAGCAGCCACTGGCAAAGGGCCCTCGCAGGCCAGCAGCATGGTGTGTGTGCTCTGGCAGTCGCACGGAAGATCTAGGCCGACTTGCCCAGCGCCAGGCTCGGCGCCCTTTCTGCCTCTGCCTACCATGGCCACACCAGTACTGTACCTGGTCCACCACCAATCACTCACTGCCGCATTATTTCTCCACCCCACGGATAGGCCCCGCCCCACCCCTGTGCACTGGCGGCCTACTGGTGCCGGTACCGGCAAAAAGTAAGCCCTCCCCAAAAGTAAAACCTTCTGCTTATTTCAGAGCCCAAAAGAAAGTAAGACAAGGTCTTACTTTTGGGGAAACACGGTATATCCCATTGCTTAAATCAGATGTCCCCAACCTTTTGGGCACCAAGGACCGGTTCTGTAGAGAAAGGATTTTCCACAGACCAAAGAGTGTGTGGCTTTGTGTGCTGCCTGCATTTCACAATGGGGCTTTGCTTGTTTGTGTGGATCAGTTGCTGGCATGCTGTGGCCCGGTACCCATCCACAGACCGGGAGTTGGGGACCTCTGGCTTAAATTGATTTAAAATGTACATATTAAATGGTTTCTTTCCTTTTTTTTCCTTTTGGACAGTTTCTTTTCAGGAAATTTAATACTTTTCACCTATTCATTTCTGAAGAAATGTCTAATATCATTAACAAATTGATCAATAAATATTTCATGTATGTATATATGAAGGAACCAAAAGTGCATATAAAAATAATAGTATGTAACAGTAATTGTTCTTTTGCCTATTTATTTAATTTAATATTTGTCTGAATACTGAGGGCTCTTAATGGTTTACAGTAAAACCTAATTAAAACCTAAGCTATTAAAATCAATTAAAGCAACATTTTTAAATCAATTATAATCAACAAGTAAAAACCTGTTTTAAAAGTTGTGTGTAGCGCCTTTCAAAAAAACAGGAAGTTCATTCCAAAGAATTGGAGTGCATACAAAGAAAATCCAGCCTAAGCCATTTTAAGATGAATCATTGAGAACTGTTAGTGAACTTCCTTTCAGGAAAAGAAGAATGCATTATCTCAAGCTAGACCAAAGCAAAAAAATAATATCTTGTATTTGGAAACAAAATGGTCACCAGTACAATGTTTATAATGTTGTAATTTGCTCTTTTTGAGTCCTTCCACAGTTCAACCAGTTTGATCAGTTTCAAGGTTTCAGGTTACATCCAAAGATAGCCCTGTATTCAAGTTTGTTGAAGTAATCAGCCCTGGAATTTGCTAGCAAGTACATAATTTAAAGGTATTTTTTTTATTAGGAGTGGATCTGGGTAAGGAAGGTCATTTATGAGAAAAATAATAATAATAGATATATACTAACATTTTATCAGCAAAGACTAACCTGACATTCCAAATGTGTTCAAACACAGTAATTTTATGAATATAAGTACATTAAGTGTTGCAAAACAAATCCAGTTATTTGTTATTTTATTTTACCATTTTTATAGACTGTCATTCTCTTACAAGATTCCTTGCTGCTTTTCTGTTCAGAAGTAGAACCAACTATATTACCACAGAGGATTGAAACCAATATTCCACAATGTCCACTAACAGCAACAGAATGTTTTATATTTTTATCATTTATTCTCTTTGCCTTGAAGATATTGTGCATGGAAAATGTGGATATAAAGAACTTGAAATAGAAAAATAATGAAAAAAATGGAAACTTATATCAAGTTGATTGTTTGGGCAATCAACTTTAAAGGAAGTTTTAATATACTTTCCTATTTATACCGATTTTATATTAGTTATATTTTATTTAATATCAGACAGTGGGATTTTTGTAAAATAAAATACTGAATAGTGAGCTACTACATTTGCCTAGATAATAAATTTTATAGCATTAGAATTAGAGATGACTTGCACGAGTTGGTTTTTCCTTTCTGTAGAGATATTTCAAAGGTTGCATGAAATGAAGTTTCTTCTCTGATCCATATCTGTGGGTAAAAGTGGGCAATTCAACTTGCTTCATGAAATGTAATCTCATGGAGCATAACAGTAAAATCCATTTAAATTAAAATCAAAGAAGACTGTTCCTATAATGTAGTTCCTATCTTTTGCTTTTATTGTCAGATAAATTCTGTTATGAACTAGAAGTTTTCTGGATTATTGCAAATCAGATCCGATACTTTGGATTAAAAAAAACCAACAGAAATAGCAAATGATTGTATATGTACAATACTGTTTCTATTTTTTAATTAGTACACATCTGCCTGATTTTAGAGGAACCTGTTCTAAATGTTTGACTAATATGGGGAAACAAGATAAGCACTTTATTCTGTGTTCACCATGTTTTTTGAGGAGAACTAATATTTATTATGGAATGGGCTGGCTTGGATTCACCTCCTTGGAGGAGCTAAAAAGATAAATTACAGTGAGCTATTATAAAGGCTTAATTTTATTAAGCTTTCCCCCTAACAAATTGGAACACAGAGATAGATACCAGATGACTATAAAATTGAGAGATGGCAAAGCATCCATGGCCCCGAGCTGCAACTTCTCCTTTTTCATACAAATGGGATAGGAGCTTTGCATGCTTCATATAAGGATTGCCTTGTTTTAGAGGAAAAAACTGACAGTTTGAGTTGTTCTTTCCAGTACAGGAGGCCCACCCCTGGATACAGGAAGAAACAGGTACACTTTGATCGAAAATAGCCTCCAGACTCCAATGAAGATTATAAAACTAACATAGAAGAAATTGGTTGGCTTGTTTTTAAATCTTCAAGATTCCTATTTGTCAAAGTCTCTATCCTAATAGAGAAAGGCTTGGATGTATGTATTTCTCTCCATTCATAGACTATCCACCACCTGAGTTTCTTTATCAAGGTCTTGCTGGCAAGCTTTGTTAGTTTCAGTGTGGTTTGAAAGTGACTCTAAAGAATATTACCCTTCTTTTTATTGAGTCTGAGATTAATATCTCAGCTTTTTCAATCAATAGAACCATAGTTTGGTCCAAAAGCTAAGTTTCCATTCATAAGGTGACCAACTTTTTTACAGTGAAAAGGAGGACACAAATAAACTGAAGAAAAAAATATCGTAAATAAAAGAAACATTTTATTCACTGCAACAATAATACAGAATACACTATAATATGATAAATGCATAATAAAAAACATTTGTAACAATAACATTTTATATTGTAATTATGCTTACATGCCTATCATTATTTAAATGAGTACGTTTCCATTGAATGAATATTTTTTGTCAATGTATCATCTGCTAACAATATATTGGAAATATCTGAACAAGAAATATCCTTCATATTGAATTTTATGGCAAGTGCTGCAGCTAGAGTATCAACATTCAATCTCGATTTCTCACTTTTCCAAAAATCATTAGCAATTGAAAAAACCCTTTCAACTGCTGCATTAGTTCCAGGGCAGCACAACGTAAATTGAACAAGAATAAATAAATTTTTACATGAAATATGTTCATTTTTGAAATGGCTGAATATTTCCACCCATCTTTTATCAATTTCAATGTGTTTATTTTCCCATTGTATTAATTTTTTAGAATTTAAAAATACATTCAGTCTTCTAATTTCTTCAAAGAGACAATTGTCATCTATTTTAATGTCTGGCATTTCTTTAGATAAAAACTCAACACAAGATTCAATATCTGTCCAATATACTTGTGAGGAAGTCAAAAAACACTATTGAAACTGTTATTTCCTTTGATGTTTGTTTCAGACCATTCTTCGATATATTGAAAACATGTTTGGTAAAAATTCTGCACTTCTTTGATAAACTTTTCCATTATGCCTGGATTTGATTCCTCCAAGTCTGACAATTTTCTTTTTATAACTAAAGGAAGAAATTTTTCTTCAAATCAAGTTTTATATTGAAGGATAAAGTAACTGAAATGTGTTCACCTTCAATCTTGTGTTCACCTTCAATCTTTTGAATCGTTTTGTGAAAAATAGATGCCTGATTATGTACAAAATACATTAATATCTCAGATATTTCATTATTGAAAAACAATTCCAGGATTTTAGGACATTTGTCTAAACTTAAAAAATATGAACTGAGAGGCTCAAATAATTGTAGAACACACTCTATAGCAGGTGTTAGAGCAAGCCATCTAACTTTTGAATATTCTAAAAGTTTTTTGTATTGAACATTCACTTCTTCACCAAATTGTTTTAAAGTAGCCACACAAACAGTAAAATGACTAAAATACAAATAAATTGTAGTTATTATTACTTCTACATCAATTGGCATGGCACATGATGCCATGTTGATTGCATTTGACAAAATATGTGCATTACAACCTATTCCTAGTATTTTCTTTTGGAGTAAATCTTCTAATTTTACATACACATTATCCACCCCCTTTGCATCTTCACCCCCCATAATTTGTGTTTGTATTATCAACTGTTAGTGCAACAATTTTGGATTTCAAATTGTTTTCATTTATTACTCTGTATAAATCGTTTGACAAAATTTCAGCAGTTTCGCCCTCAATGGATTCTAAATTTAAAATTTTTACTTGAATGCCCTTGGTAACATTAAAATATCTTACTAGTATTGGATACAATTTAGTTTCATTATGATTGGATGCATCAGATAAAACTGTTACAAATGCTGCAGTTTCCAAGTCTTCTGTAAGTATTTTGTCACAGTAATTTTTAAATACTGATCTAATAATAGCCTCGCATTTTGTCTTGGCACATGAAAATTTAGCATCGTGAAACTTTTTCAATAATTTAGTTGTACAATCCATACTATGAGAACTTTGTGAATTATGGTATGGTATGGAATGCAAATGTTCCCTCCATTGCAGCAAACTGTTTTCATCTTCAGAATACTTTGAAGTTTAAAAAAAACTTACTTTACAACTGGAAGCAAATGTATCTGATGATTGCTTATGTTTCTTGGTGGTCAAGTGTTTCGTAATAGCTGCTCTGCCCCCAACTGCAATACAAAATTCTCCGCTGCAAATATTGCAGAAAACAATGTTATCCTTCTTTGATGTGATGAATGGAAATTCCTTATTCAATTTATCGTTGAAATGGCATTTCCTCTTTTTTGATTTTTCCATCCCTAAATGGAAGTTAGTCTCCTCCAGGTATCTTTGGGACTAACTAGGAGATGGTGTAGTTGGGTAGCAGGGAAGGATGCAAAGTTCCTGCCAATTCACCTTCACTGCAGACAACTTGCATGTGCAAAGTTTGCCTGCCCGGTGTTTTGGTGTGCTCAGCAACAATTCCTATTGGCTTTCGAAAGCCAATAGGGGGAGTAGCACAGCTCATGCAAAAGTTGAAAAAAAAACATCAAAAAAGGTGCCAGAACGCCGTTCTGAGCGTTCTATGAGAAAAAAAAAACCCTTGCAGATTAGTCTTCAAATATCAAAAAGGAGGATATGTAGGAGGACACTTTTTGAGGGAGGACAGAACTTACAAAAGGAGGACTGTCCTCCCTAAAGGAGGACGGTTGGTCACCTTATCATTCAGGATGTTTTGGGGTCCCCCCCGAGCAATCAGCATAAAAGTAATTATAAGGAACAACATATTTGAAAGCAGCATATTTGGAGAAAGTGAAGATTTTATTGTAGGAAGAAGCCAGCTAAAATAGATGACTTCAGGACCTAGGAAGAAATTAAATGTCCTTAGAAAGAAAGTATAGCTAGAAGAAAGTTATTACAAGCATTGGGAAAAGCCTTGCTATCCTTCTTCATTCCAATTTTGAAACAGTGATTTTTATTCTATTTCAGCATTGGAAATACACACATATATGCACGTGCACAGAGTGGTAAGAAAAGTAAATGCAATGCATTCCATTGCATTATTTTCCAACAATCTATATCTTTATTTACTATAAATATATATTAAAAATTGTTACTAACTAGAGAATTCATTCATAACCTTAAGACATTACTCTGTTCTGAAATATTCATGTAAGGGAAGTTTGCATAAGTAATTGACATCATTGTGCCATATAATATTTTCAAAATACCCATAATAATGTTTTATTCTTTTAGATATCAATGAAGTACAGTCATATAACATTAAGATTTTTTTGCATAGTAAAACTATTTTAAAATTTTCAGTTTTAAAATCTGCTCGTTAATTTTGTTTTGCATTTTTATTTCATTACTGGCTCAAACAATGAATGTATAACTGCTCCAATTTGTAAGCATTGTTAATGCCCATGTTATAATTTTAGCATAACAGATCCAAAAGATTTTAAACAAGTTAGGTTTTTTCCCCCTCCTTCAGTATGTTTATATCAGTCTTAAACAGCAGCACAAATAGCTACCACAAACTTTCATATAAAAATGAGAACAGTCAATTTCTTGAAGACAGTAATCTTAGCAGTAAAAATTCTTATGGATATATCTATTGAAGACTAATTGAAGTTGAGATTAGTCTCACAGTGAAGTTCAATGACTTCAAAACTGGATTGCTTCCCTATTGTAATCTCCAGATTTCAGTTAACAGCAGTCTAAATGCTTTATGAAGGAATATATATATTTCACATTATATATATAAATGTGAAATTAATCAGAAATAAAACACACTGAAGATTTCCTTTAGATTAGTCCAAATGAGGTCAACTGGATTAGGTCTGCAAGTAACACTTTGATTCACTCTATATAAGTAAATTACTCAGGGTTGAGCTAACAAAGCTGGTTATTTCCATTGACCAAAGAAAAACAAAAATTAAGTGTTTTACATAAATTCAGGTTTTTTTTCTTCTATCTTTCTGTGCTTCTATATTGTTATTAGCAATTTGATTTATAGAAAGCATTAAGAAAAACTGAGGAAATAATCAGTTCTGAATAATGTCAACTGGTAAAGAGGCAGAAGAAATTAAAAATAACCAGGGTATCTTTTTGTTAAGTGTTTAATTAGGATTATCCTATTTGTATTCTATATATAATAGCTCTTTCACATATTCTATATAAGAGCTACTGTAAATATGTGTTATTTCAGCAGTTCTACAATTATGAAAGAAAGTAGTATTGTCATTATTCAAATTATAACAATCATTTATTATCTTTTCTTTTACAGACAAAAATATAGTGGCAACTCTTAACATTCTTTTAAAGATTCCCTGACATATTATAACTCAATTATTGACTATACCCTTCATAAACTTATAGCTGCAAATGATTGACTAGCATACATTGTCAAAACTGTCCAATGGTTTCTTGTACTAGAGGTACTTCCAATTTTCTTTATAGGAATTGTAGTGTGGTTTCTGGTAATTAATAGGTGACTCTCAGTATACTGGTAACAGTCTCTTTGCTCATACAACCAAAAATTCTCTACCTCCTTTAATCTGAAAGTTTCATATAACAGTGAGTGAACTTTTGTTGGACAATAGATATGATTTTCTCATGCTAACAGTCAATATTATGTTTTAATTTATAATAAAATTAATGTAACTGAGAAGTAGAAAGGAATATGACTATTTTTGTGTTTTCCATAACTATTATCCTCCGGTATACTATAAAGAATTCAAAGAAATATTGAATTAGCTAGACCAAAGTGTCAGGTTTTAATAATTTTTCTACTTATCTAAAAGAAAAGAACTTTTCTTCATAAAAGGCAAAAGAACACTGTAATTCAGCAAAAGATTTATATTGAAAATGTCTATGTTACAGACAATGAGACTATGTTTGGAGATCTTGCCCCCCCCGTATTATCATTTCAGGCCTGAACAAACAGTATTCTGTGAAATGTCATCATTTTTGTTTCCAGGCTCTAGACATGTGTTTTGGATATATTTTTATGTTTTTCATCTTAGCATCTAAATGGATGCCAGCGCAGATATACAGATAGATATACACATATACACATACACATCTACATCTACATATACACATACACATACATTTGTTTCCAGATGTACTGAATTTGATTAATACAAACTAGAAAACTGTGAGTTCTAGTTCCGCTTTAGGCACAAAGCCAGCTTGGAGCAATCATTTTCTCTCAGTCCTAGGAAGTAGACAATGGCAAAACTGCTGAAAAGCCTTGCCAAGAAAACTTCAGGGACTTGTCCAGGCAGTCCCTTAAAATTGGACATGATTGAATTGGAAGAAAAAGTGTTGATGATGTTTTTGCAAAACATAATGGAAAGATCTGAATACTTCTTCTCATCAAAGTAGCAAATTCTATTATATGAAGTGGAGCCATTCTGTCAGGTCAAGAACGCTAATCACTCTTTGGATCATACTGTAAGTTTATTATTAATAGTCTGCAAGCTCTTTACTAATGCAAGCAACATGTAATATGTCGCTATCACGTAGTATCTGTAATCAACACTGCAATGCCTAGTAGAGAAAATATTTGTAGAGTATAAAATGATGCTTGTTTTGATTGTCTAGTCATGCAAAACACAATGACATGAAAATGAATTTCTATTAACAATAATGAACATTTGACTTAATTTTCAGCTTCCTTAAACATAAGAAGAAAAAACAACTATAAAGAAATATTTAAGTACAGAATTTAGAAATAGTATTTATGAAGGTCATATCTCTGAAAAATAGGAAAGAGGTAAATATTTTTTTTCTACACTATTATAAAATGTGAAGCCCCATCAGGGTTTTCTTCTAGAGTGATAATGAAAGCAAAACCATTAGACTGCAAATTGATAATCCCAACTATCCTCTATTTCTGCTCTCTGTACATTATGTGACAATCTAAAAATAGTGAATTCACCTTAGATGATCTGATTCTGGAACTGGATTTCATATATAATAGTATAGCTTCTTTGCTGTGATTTGTTGTATTCATGTAATATTCTTCATGCAACTGGAACTAGTCTGCCAACAAAATAACCTTTCAGTTGACTCCAACACAGTGGAGATGCATTATGATTTCAGAAAAGCCACATTCACATCAGCCAAGACTAATATTATAGCATTTAAAAAGGGTGAGGTAATAATTTAAAATAAAAAATAATTTAATATGCTGCTTAATAAATGTATCTTATATAGAATATTTCTCCATTCAAGCAAAGTACTGATAGTGATAAGAACAGGCTTTTTAACAATTAGTCTCCATTGCTTCTTAATAGTGTGCAGACAGAGCTTTTCTTAATCTTACCTGAAATAAACATGAGACAAAGAGAGAATTCATAATATACTATTGAAAATGTCTAAATGATCTAGAGGTTGGAAGTATATATTTCAATAAAAGAAAATATAACAGATCATTCTTTTTTCTGAATATTCTAAAGAAGAAACTTGAAGATTTTGATATGGGTAAGGTAAAATAGGAATTTATCCAGATTCTCAAATTTCTTTCTAAATGAAAATAAAAGGACCAAGCATTTCTAAACTCAAATATGGAAAGAAGCGGTACAATCTAGTCATAGAGTTTAGAAGGTTTGGCTAAGTTCAAAGGTTGTCATGTTTTACTCTCCTGATAACTGTATAGGAGACAGGGGCTGGAATTAATTCTATTTATAATTATATTTTAAAATGAATAGAGGATAAAGTAAAACTAAGAGATTTTTCATTCTCTATATATTTGCATATACCTTACAATTATAACCTAGTAAATATTAGTATTTTGGCTTTTATATGAAATTCACAAAGATTAAAATAACATGCAACACAATACAATCAATAAACAAATCTGGCCCTCAAATCTCAAAGTTAAAAATTCATTTCTGTTTCATTGAAAATGTCCAAGAGTGGTTTCTAGGTAGAATTAAATCTAGACAAAATCTTTTTTCTAATCAAAGGAGTCAATGTCTATAGAGTTTCTCAGTCACTCAGGTCATGCTTGTCCCAAAAGTGCTTTTCAAAAGGCAACTGGGCTTTCTTTGTTTTTTTTTTCCTTGAAGACATTTTGTTTCTCATCCAAGCTTCTTAGATTTTTTTTCCAAATAAAGTTATTAAGAACCGTGCATGTAAAAATAAAAATCAATACAAAGTACAAAAAATTCAAACAGAAAAATATATAAAACTAGAAAACAGGGTATGAAAAAGGAAAGAAAGGAAAAAGAGAAAGAGAAAAGAAAGGAAAAAAGAAGCAACCTCTCCTCTTATCCTAGCAGATAGCAACAATTTTAATAGTTTATGACCATCTTTCTTCTCATTTCCTTGGTAAGTAAAACAAAATCAAAATGTTACATTAATCAATCTCTGTTAGCAAAAGTCCAATAATAGCACCCAGATATAATTATTTTCTTTTTTAACCATGATCAAACAAGCCAATCTTACAAATCTTCCCTGATTTTTGTAAAAGTTTCTTTTGACTCCTTCAAAAAGAATCCCACAAGTAATTTGCTGTGCATCTGTGTTTCAATGTGAAACTCCTTTAGAATTTTAACAGATTTATCTTGTATCTGTAAGTATAATTTATCCTTTTGTTTGTCACATCTAAAAATCTTAGCAAAGTTCTTTTGTATTTCTAGAAGAAAAAAATATTCAAACCAGTTTCCTGATTTAATGTATGTTCATCTTATCATTCAGAACATGCACCATCAATTTTATCAAGTGTCTGATCCATTCTGTCCAAAAGCTTAGCTGAAAGATATTGTACTAAGGATTTTTGCTCCATTTTTAAAAATCCTCTGGCTCTAGTGTCCAGCCTTCAAGGTCTCCTTATCACCAAAAATGAAAACAATTCCCATTTTCCCATGAGAAAGCATATTCTAAACAGTTCAAAGCTATAATTCCAAAATCCATAGACTAAGCACTTGTGATGGAATGTGCACATAGAGAAGGGGAGGGGAGACTCTCAGCAGAAGCAGCACCATCTACTCCTGAGGAGGGACTGTCTGGCTGTGAGACAGGATGATCTCAATGATCTCTGCTTTGTTTTGAACAAGTGATGCTTGACTGCAAGAGCAGAGATAAAAGAGCAGAGATAAAATTTTGTCTTTAGCCATTTGCAGGTAGCCGACTGATATGGGAGGACAGCATTTGCCATATGAAATATAGTTCTATTTTAGCCTCCCTACAATTCATTTGCTTAACTCCCTCCAAAACTTCTGCTTGAGATGAAGCTCAGTTTTGGTTATAGCCTAACCAGCTCTTAAAGTGTTAAGTGTCAGTATCTAGTTGACATTGGGTGATCTTGAAACATTAATCAGGGCCGGACCTGATTATTTCTAAAATGAGAGATCCTCATGAAATCTTACAGTTGCAGACTGGATTGGGAAGTTGAAAAACCATTCCAGAAGAAGACATGGAAGAACACTGAAAGTTCTCCCTTATATAATTTCATAGATATAAAACTTGAAATAAAATGTATTGCCATTTTGGATCCATCTTTTAAATTGTTAGAGAAACATTGTGATAATGAATTTTTCTTTAATAAATCAGCACTGTCTTTTTTCCTTGGTAATATAATTGCATGTCTTTGTGCTTTTGACCTGGAGCTAGGAAAATGTCTGCAGTGGAGGAAAAAAGATCTTGAATATACAGTTCCATTTACTATTATAACTTCCCTACAGCTTAGCTGAAGTTCTCCATCCTAGAACTGATGGATAACTATACACAATTGGAATTTTCTGCACCTCTTGTCATTCCATACTCTATTCCTTGTGTTATGATTCACTGCCAAATTGAGGTGGCAAAATTATGCAGCTACAAGACATTCTAAGCAATGTGACTGGTTGATTTCTCTGACTTTGTTTTCCTTTTCCCTGCTCTACATCACACCCAATGGATATAATATTTTTGCCAAAGACAATTATAATGGTGAGAGCTTAAATAGTATGCTCCATTTTTCTCTTTGTTTTCCTGTATAAAATGGTTTGTCTTCTGCATATCTGTGCATAGTATGGGGTAGTGAAAGCTTTCTCCAAAAGG
The DNA here is from genome assembly GCA_034064705.1 of Bothrops alternatus. NCBI lineage: Eukaryota > Metazoa > Chordata > Lepidosauria > Squamata > Viperidae > Bothrops > Bothrops alternatus. The sequence goes on along the minus strand of JARGCV010000124.1, from coordinate 13,864,955 downwards.
ACAGAGGCTTCAACATTTTCTGTGCTGGCCCCTCTGCCTGCTATCCAGCAAGATTGAAACCCGGAAGGCTGCCACAGTTCAGTTTATAGGCAAAACTCAGGCAGAAATTTTAGAGGAAAAGAGTCCTTTTTACCAGTAACCTGTACTTAACCAGTGAAAATGGCAACCATAACAGATGTTTACAAAAACTAACACCCAACGTTGAATGTATATGTTCTATAACTAATGCCTCTTAACATAACCTTATGACTAACGTTGTTTGCTTTAATATTGTTAAAGTAGACTGAATCTCTACCTCAGGATATGAAACTTTTACCTCAGGATCTCGGGTTGGGGACCATAAAAGATTGCACTAGTAATGGGATGAAGTTAACTCAGAAGCGCAAACGCACAATATGCGATAGACTAGATATAGTAGATAGACCATATATAGGAGAAACACCAATCAAACAAAATGTATTCGGAGTATACTTGAAGATGTAAGGGAGGAGGGAAGAATGTTTACTAAAACAGATGTCTACAAAGATTAATACCCAATGTTGTAAGCTATGTGCTAGGATGATTGCTTAGCAATAGGATCTTATGTTTAATGTTGATCACATTAATAATGAAATGGATAGGGGAAACACCAATCAAAATATAATGTAACAGGAGTATAGTTGAGGCTAGACACGAGTGGGGGGAAAAGGCTTACTAACTCAGACGTTTTCAAAGACTAACACTTAGTATTGTATACCAGGTGTCATGATGATTGCTGCATAATATGTTTTTATGTTCAATGTTAATGGTTTTAATAAAAGAATTTTTATAAATAAAAAAATATATAGTGACATATGTAAGAAAGACGTGGTGAGGTGGTATCCAGAGCAATAGGCACAGCATGGCAAAGTAAACAAAAAAGACCCCAGGAAGTGCACCCCCAAAATAAGCTAAACACACTTTAGATTAGAGTTCGCTGGCCTCTTTCTTGGCGAGTCTGTCTGACCTGAACTTTTAAAGCACACTTTTGCTTAGCCCTGGGTGGCTGAACTTTAAAGTCCGAAAGGCTGGCAGATAGGAAGTCCTGGGTATTTGCTGGAACTACCTCAGCAAGTCATTGTCTACAACATTGCTGGAGTCACTTCCTCTGGGACTATTCTCCCTGACTCTGCTCCTTCCTCCCCATCATCTGAAGACAAGCCCAGCAGGGTCATAATTGAGTACCCTCCTCCTCTCGATTGGTCATCTTCTCACATAGTTTTGCTCAAGAGTGTTATTTCTTTCTTTTACAAGTTCTTTGCTAAGGCCAGATACTCAAAAAGGGTTGATTGGATGGATAAACTGATATTGTCTCACATAAGATTTTGATAACTACTAGATCTAAAAAATACATGTACATAATTAGGAGGATGAGTAACTTCAATAGAATATTTTGTGATTTTTCAGAAGGCTACCTGGAATGAGCCTCAGTAGAGGCCTTCCCAAGAAAGCTGTTTTATGGCAGCTAGGAGCATTTTTAGCTTCCTTTGATAAATACAAGTGTTATTCAGCTTGCATAAGAATATAAAATTCTCTGCTACATTTGCACTCCTCTACTGAATATTTTTCATACCTGTAGATATTTTCTGTATATATTAAACTTAGGACCTAATGTTATTCTTTTCCCATGCTTTGCTTAATAAATCCTCTCAGCTTTTACCTCATCTCTGTGTCTACTGCTTTTAAAACTAAGAATTTCTATGAAAATTTTAGTGCTTTAAAGTCCAACTGTGTTTTTGCAACTCTATCTTGGTATTGATTATATTCAGATTGGGCAATTTTTCTATAGCCCTTAATGAGATATTCCACAGTTTCATCTCTAATCTTACCCAGTTGATATTGGCTATCATTCCAGATATGTTCAGGTTTGGCTTTGATTATGTTTTCTTGCATTGACTCTGCTTCTTCTGCCACAGTTTCTTTCACTTTGGTTTTTAAGTACTTCAGCTTTCAACAGTTCAAATCAAATCTTTATCATGGTCATCGACCATAATAATTCAAAGCATGTGTATATTGACCATGAAGAGGTTTAAATTTGTAGGCATTAATTTGATTTTGAATTGCTTCCTTTTTTCTTTTGAGTTTTGTAATGTTTAGTACTTTTTCTTTACAAATTTCTGTCAGTAGCAGCAGTTTCTTACTGGGTCTGATATAATCATTCAAGCCTTCTTTCTCTTTTTCAACTATTTGTCTTACTAGAAGTAATTACCACCTACCTTTACCTCTGGCAAAATAGAGCCTTTCAACATCTCATCTTGGGTAGGAGGCATCATTCATGGTCATTAATTTCTGTGTTTTCTTTTCAAGTGTGTCTAATTCACCATTGTGCCCAATCAATTATACTTGCAGTATATCCGATAATTAGAACAGCCCAAATATTTGTGGCTGTAATTATATGCTTTATATTTCATTTTGTTTTCAAAATTTTTCTAGATTAATTTTATGGAACAGTATTCTTTTTAACTTGTTCATATAAGAAGCTTTTATTAATACTAAATATTTATATTGCTACATTCATAGCAATTATCTGATGACATTTCTGGATTTATAAAGTTCATTGGGTATAATCCATCTTTTTTTTAAAAAAAACAATTGTGCTTCCTTTAATTGCAAAAGTTGAATATTTCTCTGAATGGAATTTCATTCTTACATATAAATGGGAAGTTTTCAAGAGACATTCAAGTGCAAGTCTGATTTTTTTTGAATAGCTTTAGGCCACATTTATATAGCAAATGAATTATTCTTTTTCTTTAAAAGTTGATAGCCATTTGGTTGCATTTAAATTATTTGTAAGTGAGAACATCTTTTCAAATATAATGGGGGTTTTGTGCCTTTGGATGTTTTTTGGAAAATATGTGCTTTTTTCACCAAATAAAATATATTAGGTTTGTCATAGTTGTTATAAATTACTTAAATGTTGTGAGAAGACAAGTAATAGGCCTTTACTTCTCAGGATTAATGCCTTTTACTGTACTAGAAAGTTCTTCCAAATGTTATCAATTCTTTATTATTTGAGTTTGCAAAAACCCATTCAGCTGTGTTACCAACCAGAAATTTAGGCTTGTGAAGTGTTGATCCAAAAGTTGTATAATTCATTATTTTAGAGGCACTCCAAAATTTTCTTTTTGACTTTTAATTTAAGTGATTCAATTATTGTAATGATATATTTCATTACCATTTCAAGTAAATCTTGTTTCAGCTATTCCATCTAAGGGCCAAACAAAAGTGTTCTTTAATTGATCAACCTGAATATTTCATTATTTATTAATTTACTCTTTAACCAGTTCCAGGGAGAAAGAGATATTCATAGTTCAACTCAGACTCCAAGTGAAATCAAATGAAATGAAAGGTGAACATGCTGGATGAAACTTCTGACCTTGCTCTAATTATCTTCCTCTCTGAAACCATGACAGAAAGCATGGTAAAGCAGATGAGCAAAGATGCAATACTGTTTTGGAACTCCACAGCACCACAGGTCTATAAAACATAATAATATCTACATAACATCCTACCCATAGAACTGAAGTGTAAGAACTATATCCAGACATTTGGAAGGGACAAGCAGAATGTCTTTCCTCTAGTCACATGCCAAACACATGTCCATATTCGTTCGTCCATCGAATTCGATGAGGACCTTGACATCTTATGGATTATGGGCCATCAACGATGTGTCCGTAGGTGGCTGATAAGACCGATGTTAGCACGGAATGTTCTGCCACATACTGAACAAAGAAATGTAGACACTGTTACTTCGGCATTTACAGCTCTGGCTTTGCGGAGTGCATGCTTCTCTTGTGCCAAGATTGTCCTTCTATGTTCATATGTCTGGCAACCCTGGTACACCAGAGTACGCCATATCGATCGATCATGTGCCAGAGGTTCCCAGGAGGTGATGTTAATATCCTTGGACTTGAGACAGGCTTTCAGCATATTTTTATATCGCTTCTTTTGTCCCCCGTGTGATCGTTTTCCTTGAAACAGTTCACCATAAAAGAGCTGTTTAGGGATGCGATGATCTGGCATCCTTGCAACATGGCCTGCCCAGCGCATCTGGGCTTTCATCAACAGAGTGTAAACTGATGATAGGCCTGCTCTGGAGAGGACATCAGTGTCTGGTATCTTATCTTGCCACCGGATCCTCAGAATTCTATGAAGGTCATGTGGAAATAATTCAGTTGCCTCACATGCCTCTTGTACACTGTCCAGGTCTCACTAGCATACATCAGAGTAGTTAACACTGCTGCCTTGTAAACTTTAATCTTAGTAGCAAGGCTTATTCCATGGCAGTCCTACACTTTAGTCCGCAATCTGCCAAATGCAGAGCTTGCCTTAGCAATTCTACAGTTGACCTCGTTGTCAATTGTCACTGCATGGGAGAGGGTACTACCAAGATACGTAAATTGGTCCACTACTTGCAGCTTTTGTCCCTTTACTGTGATGATAGGTGCTTTGATACTGAGCTTTTGGAACTGGCTGGTAGATCACTTCAGTTTTCTTTGTGTTAATGAGAAGGTTGTCCATATTACGCCGCTCAGAAATGGACAATAGCAACCGACTAGATCCCATGTTCTGATTGTGATGCCAACAGAATAGTTGGCAAAATAGGCAATATTCTGTATACCTTCCTATTGCCCCTGAATGCTATCAGCTTAAGATACAAAAAGTTATTTTAGGATACAGTTAACAATGAGTTAGGCATTTCTTCATTTATGGGCCAAGGATAAGATAAAAGTAGTGTCATGGGGATTTGGCAGAAAAAAGATGTTTCCATATATATTTGTATCAGATGCAAATAGAGAAAGACAGAGACATAGAAAGAAAGAGAGAATATATTATATCACTTAAAGTTAGTCCAAAACTTCTGTAACATTCCCACCCTGGAGATTGGAAAAAGATATGTAATTGTACAATAGGATCAATACTGATATACTTATTAAAAAGATATTCAGAAAAAACATAATCTTGTATGCATTAAAGATGTCTTGAAGATTTAAAAAGGTGTATTTTGCTTTGCTTACTCAGGACCTTTCCCACATCTGACAGTTTTTTTTAAAATTATTTTATTAAAACCATCAACACCAAACATAAGATCATATCAAAAAGCAATTATCATATAACCTGCAATACAACTCTAAGGATCAGTCTTTGTAAACGTCTGGTTTAGCAAACATTCCTCACTCCTCGCGTCCAGCCTCAACTATACGCTTGATACCTTTTATTTGATTGGTATTTCTCTTATACATGGTCTATCTACTGTTTCTAATCTAACACCTGTTGTTCATTCGAGCTTTAGAAGTAAATTCATCTCAGTAGTAATGCAATCTTTTATGATCCCTAACAAAAGATCCTGAGGTAGAAATTCAGTATCCTGAGGTATTTTAAATAGATGATAGCCCTACGGCCAGACTGGAAGATGATTTTCTTTGTTCTCTGTTATCTAGTAATCTTTGGATGTGTGTGAGTTCACTGACTGATTTAAAACTCTCTGAACCTTGTCCACACAATTTTAAATCAGTCAGTTTTAAATATATATTAGGGACAGATTAAACTAAGTTTCATTCACTCTTTCCTTTTTCTATCCTTAACTATTTCATCTAATTTATGCATTTGTTTGATATTTGTTAAAATAAATTTTTATGAACATTCACATTGATGATTATTTCCCCAGTCATATATATCATTATAAACAGTTTTTTCTTAACATGCACATTTCCTATTAGGAATTTTGCACACACATTATGATTTTTCTCTCTATATTAAGGCATGGTTATGTCTTGTAGCACTGCCTCATTGTGGTGGGGTTGAGAAGGAAAGGATGTTCTTGGGAGGGATGAATAAACAACCAAGAGTAGATATTCCCAGCAGGTCTGTCAAAGATTAAAGGTCATCCCAACTGCCCAGATAGAGCAAACCTGCACCTATACTGAGCAGCAAAGATATAGGAAGATGTTGGAGGGAGTTGATAACTTTTAATGACAATGGCAAAGGTATCAATTCATACTGTGTGGGAGAAGGCAATGATAAAATAGTCCTGTACTTTTATCAAGAAACCCCATAGATACTAAAATAATTGAAGTTACTGTGCTAGATGATGGGCCCCTTTGGTCAGATGGCATTCAACATGTTACTGAGGGAATAACTAAGGATTTTTCATAATGTTGTTTATAAGGTTGCTGGATTTACACCTTTGGGATATCTAGTTGCTGATATTGCCATACAATGAAAAAAAATCCAAACTGCAAGGACAGGATTACAATGGGAAAATGGAATGTAAAAAGTATGAATGCAGGAAATCTCAAGACAGTGAAAGACGAAGTGAAACAACTCCAGATTGATCATCATAGGCGTCAGTGAACTAAAATTTTCTGGGATTGGATACTTTTAGTTAGAAGCTCACATTGTTTACTATTAAGGGCATGGAAATAACAAAGGAAAGCCATTTCTTTTATAGCCAGCAAGAATAAGACTTGGTTGCAATGACCAAACAATATCAGATAGAGTTTGTGGATTGTCCAGTTACTTTCCAATATGACAAACATCTAAGTTTATGCTCCAACCACCAATGCCAAAAGAGGAGTTGGGTTTTATGATCAAATTCAATTTGAAATTAACAGAACTTGCAAGTAAGATATATTGCTTATGAATGGAGACTAGAATGCCAAAGTTGAAAATATTAAAGAAGAAAATGTAATTGGATTGTGAACTGAATGAAATTGAAGTATAAGCTTAGGAAAAAAAAGTGCTGTCTCTTTAAAGGTTAGTCTCATTAGAGTACAGAGTAGGGTGATGTGTGTTCTTGTATGTCTTTTGATGTTAATCAGATTAATTATTTTTAATAATTTAGTTTCAATCAAATGTAATAGATTTTTCCCTTAGTCTGGAGTGAAACATTGTATATTTTTTTAAAAAATATATTTTATTAATTTTATAATTTTAACAATAAATACATAGTTAGATAAACAAAAAGAATTTTCTATTGCCCTCTCTAACACCAACATCCATTCATTTAAATTCATATATAGAATACTTTAAGTAAATAAAACAAATACCTACTCTTACCTATAGGTGCAGCTCGGACATCACCCCCCCACCACATCCACCCTCTCTCTTCCTCCCTATCTTCTATCCTACTTCCCTCTTCTCCACCTCTCCTTCCCTCTCTCTCCACTTCCTCTTCTCCTCCAACCTTCCTACTTCCTTCTCCCCTCTTACACTCCTCCCCCTTCAGATGTAGTGCAGGGGCGGTGTCTGAGCAACACCCCTAATATTACAAATATACAAAACCATCTAATCACCCCCAAACTCCCCCCCCACCTTCCCGGAGTGAAAACAGGGTAGTTTTTTTTTTAAATAATCCTAATACAAATTTAACTATATGCTAAATACAATTTCTTGGATTGATATTTCCCTTGAATATACAGAATCCATTTTTTCCATTCCAACATATATTTTTCATTTAAATAGTCTTTCAAATATGCAGATACTTTGGCCATCTCCACCAAATTTATAACTTTCAGAGTCCATTCTGCAGTAGATGGTAATTCTGCCTTCTTCCAATATTGAGCCACCAACAGTCTCGCTGCGGTAATCAAATTCAAAATCAAGGTAGCATCCATACAATCACATCTCCAACATTTAGATTGTAAATTAGGGTACATACATGATAATTTTTTTCGGATCCAAATGTCATCTATAAAACATTTTATAAAAGTTTTCTCTTAAATGTTGCGCTTGTGTAAATTTAACATTTTTCACCCAAATTCTCTCCCAAGTTTCCATCATTATTGGTTGTCCAAAATTTTGAGCCCACTTTATCATACAATCCTTAACTAATTCAGTTTCCGAATCAATTTCTATCAATACATTATACAATCTTTTAATATGCATTGACCTTTGATCTCTGATTTGTTTAATTAAATTTTCATCTATTTGAGATAAACCAATCTTCTGATCTTTTTTCCATCTAGTCTGAAGTTGTAAATATTGAAGCCAAGTAAAAATTATTCCTTCCTCCCTTAACATATTCAGAGACTTCAATTGTAAGACATTCCCTTCTTTAAACAGGAGTTTCTCGTATGGCACCACATCATATAATTGTTCTCTATTTATATTCTCTATTGTGTGTCTGGGAACTGTCCATACAGGAATCTTATCATTTAATTTATACTGGTATTTTTTCCAGCAAGAGAGCATTTCTCAGTAGGTGCTCTTTGAAACTCCTGTCCACCTTTTTATCATAAATTAAATAAGCATGCCAACCATATAATAAATCATACCCTTCAATATTCAATACTCTGTCATTAGTTAAATTAACCCAATCACTTATTGCTACTAGAGCAGCTGCATCATAATATAACTTCAAGTTAGGCATTTTCAAACCACCTCTTTCCCTTGTGTCCTGGATTATTTTTAATTTAACCCTCGGTTTCTTCCCATTCCAAATAAATCTATTAATGCCCTTCTGCCACTCCTCCAAATTCGCATCCTTTTTAAGTATAGGTATCATTTGAAAAAGAAATAAAAATTTGGGTAATACATTCATTTTAACTGCAGCTATCTTTCCCAGCAAAGACAATTGTAGTTTCTTCCATTTTTCCAATTCTATTTGTACCTTACTCCACAAAACTTCATAATTATTTTTATATAACTTTCCATTAGAGGCTTCAATATCAATTCCTAAATATTTAATTTTCTTAACTATCTCATATCCCGTTATTCTTTCCAATTCCTGTTTTAAATTAATGTTTAAATTTTTAACTAGCATCTTTGTTTTAGCTATATTTAATTTAAATCCAGATACCTTACCATAAATTTTAATTATCTCCATCAATCTCTTAGCAGACTGTATTGGTTGGGTCAGTGTCACAACCAAATCATCTGCAAAGGCACGTAGTCTATAGTCTTGTTGTCTAATCTCTATACCTTTTAAATCTTCTGCTCCTCTTATCCTATTCAATAAAACCTCTAAAGTTAAAGCAAACAACAAAGGAGATAAAGGACATCCCTGTCTAGTGCCTTTCTCTATGTTAAATAAGTCTGTTAACTCCCCATTCACAATAACCTGCGCCAATATTGAATTAATAAACTGGTCCCCCATTTGCATCCTAACAATCAATTTTTTCAAAAACAACCAATTCAGTCTGTCAAATGCTTTTTCCGCATCTAAAAATATAAGGACTGCGGGCACCTGAGTATTCTTCTCCAAATATTCTATTATATTAATAAGTTGTCTAACATTAGTTTTCATCTGCCTCCCTTGTAAAAAACCAGTTTGATCAGTATGGATTGTTTGTTGTAAAACTGTCATTAATCTATTAGCCATCACTTTTGCAAAAATCTTATAATCCGTATTCAACAATGAAATAGGTCTAAAGTTTTCTGGTTGAAGGTTGTCTCGCCCCTCTTTGGGAATTAAAGAAACATAGGCTGTTTTCCATGAGGGTGGAACCTGGCCTCCTTTTTGTATATTAACAAATAACTCTCTAAGAGGTTCCACCATTTCCATTTGAAAATGCTTATAATAAACTGCCGTTAACCCATCGGTCCCAGGAGATTTTCCCGATTTCAATTGTTTAATCGCAGAAATTATTTCTTCTGAGGTAATCAATATATTTAATCTTTCTCTTTGATCATTGTTATGCTGATACATTTTCATTTTGCAAAAAAAATCTATATCGTTCTCTTGTACCTTCTCCTCAGCATATAACCTTGAATAAAATTCTAAAAAAGCTTTCTTAATAATTTCTTGTTGGAAAACCTCTTTCCCTTTATACTCTATTTTTTTCAATTATTCGAGATTTTTGTTTTTTCCTTAATATGTAGGCCAGCCATCTGCTTTCCTTCTCCCCTGGTTTAAATAATCTCTTATGTAACAGCCTTGCTTCTTCCCTTAACAGCCTGTGGCATTATTTCATTTATTTAGTTAAACGATAGCCAAAAGTATCTGTATGTTCTTGCTCTCATTGAACAATTAGCTTTTCAACCATCAGTAGCTGCCTTGGCTTTTCATGCCTCAATTAATTTCAAGGAAAAAATCTCACAAGGAAATTCTTATTTTCTCTCAGTATTTTTTAGAATGGAAAATCACAGATATTTCAAAGGAATGAAAATACATGTAAAAGTGAAAAATAGTGTATTACTTTTATATGAATGATCAATTACAGTGGTAAAGAAATACAAACCACATCAGGAACAAGACACAACAATGATGTTTACATTCTCGGCAGAATCACATCTTCACATGTCCCAGTTCCTGGAGGAAGATACAAATGTTTAAGTGTTTTTCAAAAGGCTGGCAGGGTTGGGGCAAGCTGAAGGCTGCTTTTGCATTGGGCAGGCATTGTGATAGAGAAGACACATCTTCTTGGTTCCATCAATACATGTCCATCAATAACAGGTGAAACTGATTAATTGATAGGTCTCCAAACTTGTGCAAATATTCCTCCAGCACAATGTTTCAGTAAAGAAGAGACAATATTTGGCATAAACTAACTTTTTTCAACCCAATTCTCCAGATGAGAATCATCTATCCCAAATAAAATTCTGGTTACGATATTATAACTATGTGAGAAGAATAATGCTGGGAAATTTGTTAAAGAGATTTAGGCACGCCATATGCCTAAATGCCTCTTAGAAGCATGACAGTCAAAATAGTGTTCACCTAGATAAGACATGAGTATATGACTATGGCCTAATACTGTATATATAGTAGGTTCCCATTAGGGAAAGAATATCTTTTGAGCCTCTTGTTCCATCCACTATTTAGATATTGTCTCTTATCTGAACATTCTTGTGACAGCCTCTTTTCACTCAGTCTCCCATATATGCCATGATATCTGGGGGTAGGCACATATCTTTCTCATGTATGCCATGATATCTGGGGGTAGGCACATATCTGTCTTTTTCTATGCTTCCTTCCATCCATCCAAAGCCAAAACATCCATACAGTGGATCGCTTGATATCATGTGATAACAGTACTACTTTCTATGGAAATCATAAAGGTAGGGAAAAAAATCTTCAAGTATGCTACAGAAAGTGCATCATTAATTGTCTTTAGATGTTCTAAGCAAATGAAATTTTAGGACAAAGTTCAATATTTTTGTTATTATTTTACTTAATAAATTGTTTTCAGAATTTGCTCTTAGATTCTGTTCTGTTCTGAAATTTCATCTTGATGGTAATATAATACAGTATATTATCTTAAGAATCAAAAAGCAACTTTTTTATTAATTGTACAATAAGACAAATTAGACTACAGTTGTAATAGTTGTGTTGAACCACACTGACAAAAATAAGCAAAAGCAGAAGCTATTTCTCCAAATTGTCAATTTATGGTTTTGAAAATGATGTACACTATACTAAAAGCAGTTACTATCTTTCTAAGTTGTTTTAGCTTGTTCAGAATTTTTCAATGTGCATTGGTCATACTTCACTTCCTTAGGCATATTGTTGTGCTCCTCACAAAGGATTATAATAAGTATTAACTTTTAGCATTTGAAGAATCCTTCCTTCCTTCCTTCCTTCCTTCCTTCCTTCCTTCCTTCCTTCCTCCCTCCCTCCCTCCCTCCCTCCCTCTCTCTCTCCCTCCCTCCCTCCCTCCCTCCCTCTCTCTCTCTTTTTCTTCTGCCTGTCTTTCTGTCTTTCTTTTGCTTTCACCTTGCTCCCTCTACTCAAAGTCATGTAATCAATTTAGTAGATATGAATTTAAAGAGGAAAATCCCTGCCAGGATAAGAGCTAACAGTAAGGAGATAAATTTCTGCTTCTTTCCATCTCTTTGCTTGGGAACACTTGTCCCCAACTCCTTGCCTTGCGTCCCATTCTTCCAAGAATACAATATACTTTTTAGCACTGCTCAGATCATTTTTATCTCCTTCAGACCTTCTATTCTGGTTGGTTTCACATTTTTTCCCTATCACTCCTCTAACCTCACATCAATCTGTCTCTCCCTTGGCTTACTTACTTCCTGTTTATTTTGCCGCATCTTCAAAGGTCCTATTTCCATTGATTTCTTCAGCAGGTTCAACTCTTTTTCCATGATTCCCTTTGCACCACACTTTAACTCTTCTAATTACTTGCAAACTCTAATTGCAATTGGGGGATTGCACATAGGTATGTTAATGGCAGAGAGAGGAAACATCAAAATAGCAGTGAAAAAGAAGTTTGGAAATTTGTCAAGATCATAATGTTTCTATGGCTTAATGAAACTATTGGGAGAGATCATGCAGAGATGTTAGTAGTAGTAGTAGTAGTAGTAGTAGTAGTAGTAGTAGTAGTAGTAGTAGTAAAGTTGGACTAGATGACTTGGAGGTCATCTAGTCCAACCCCCTGCTCAGGCAGGAAACCCTATACCATTTTGGACAAATGGCTGTCCAGTTTCTTCTTAAAAACCTCCAGTGTTGGAGCATTCACCGCTTCTGGAGGCAGGTTGTTCCACTGGTTAATTGTTTTAACTGTCAGGAAGTTTCTCCTTAGTTCTAGGTTGCTTCTCCCCTTGCTTAGTTTCCACCCGTTGCTTCTTGTCCTGTTAACTTAGATATCCCCCAAATGAACATATTAGCCACCTATTCCTTTCCCCTTTCATCTAATCCACACAAAGCACTATTCTGGTTTGGTAAATGGACTGGAAGAGAACTAATAAAATGGCATTTAAGATAGACAAGGTCTACTCTAGGTAATTCAACTAGTCAGCTAGATAGTGTTTGGCTGATTCTAGAGGACAAGCTTCTTATTCTTTGAACTAATAACTTTTAAAGCATTGCCAATATTTCCAAAGTAATCCCTATGGCTAATAGTAGTTTTATTTTACAACTATAACAACTATAACTTAACACTGATGTTGACTCCCGCAAGTGGTGTTAGTGGGAAACATCCTATGGCAAGGTCAAAATGTGAGGAGAGCCAAACTGACACCAACATGACAAGAGGTTAAGTGTAGACATGTGAATTTCAACTTGATAACTTTAAAATGTGTGGATTTCAGTTTTCAAGAAACTATGGTATACACTCTCTATTGCAAAAGGCAGGCAAAATGTAAAAATAAAAAGGCCTGAAGACTGTACACTTTAAATCAGTACCTCTCCTAGGCCTAGCAAGCTGCAGAATAAGACCACTTGCCAACTTCTAAGAATAACAATCAGACTCCCAAACAGTAAGTCACAAAATCCATGTATTTTGTGTTCTGATGGACTTGCAATATTCTGTTGGCATCATTGCTTTGAATAGTGATTCAGATTTATAATAAATTTTATTCATGGTACACTAATTAATTTTAAAATGAAAAAGGCCTCAGAGACATATTTCTCCATTGAAATTTTCAATAGGAATTTCTCTTTTAATGGGAAAGGAAATTTCAAAGGCCCCCATTACTTTGTTAAATTAATCAGCTAATTTTTTCTTTAATCCCATCCAAGTAGTATTATCAAAGAAAAGAGTTTTTAACAAGTTTGCCAGATATTTTCTGTTTGTGGTTTTATCTGCTTTTGCTGAAATGAAAAAAAAAAAGAGTCAGGAATCTGGAAGTGAGAAGAAAAGGAATCTGCTGGATTCAAAGACTTTTTAAAGCTATAAGATTAAGTAAAAGCATTGTGGAGATATACACAGTCTTGGGCAAAGCAAAGCATTTCCCAAAAGAACCAGCTGGAGGAAGTTCTTGGGGTAAAATATGAATTTACAGAAAAGTTTCCTCTTCCCATTTTCTTTATGTTTCCTTTAAAATCTGTAGAGTCCTGAAAGACATAGGAAGGAGTGATTTCTTAAAAGACAGCACGGTAGACTTTTCTATTTTATATACAGTATGTATTTTCATTGCTCAATAAACAAAACAAAAAAAAACCCCAAAACCATTAAAAGAAAAAAAACCTAAAAAAGCCATTTCATTACATGCAAAAGATAGATCAGTTTTCACACAGTGCATTAAACCTTGATAACCCAGAATAATATTGCATTTTTTCTCATTGCATCAGTCAGTGGCTCCTTCAAAAGCAAAGAGAAAACATATCCATCCAAGTGTGTACACTAGGGTAGCATTTTCCATCATGAAATATTGATTCACTACATCATGGGATATCATGAATCACTATTTCCTGATGGAAAATGCGGCCCCTATGTCCCATGAACAGTAAATACAGTTTTTCGTTTGATAAAGTCTGAATTGTTAGCATAAAAATCATATCTAGATTTTATATCACATTATTCTCCATCAAATCATACTAACAAATATATGCATATTAAACCAAAATGAAGTAGTGGAGATGTAAACCCGTATTATAGGTTTAAGTGTCCTTATGTCATGCTACATTTTACAGCATAATGCAATCTAGTCTATGTGACCATAATGATTTTAACAGTGAAAATGACTTGTAAGAATCTCAAAGCACTTTGAAAGGAACATTTCATAAGTTGTTTGTCAATAGGGCATAATAAATTAATAATTAATAAATAAAAAGTTCAAAAAAGTATGCAAAACAAAAACTCAAAAGGAAAGTGATTTCAAGAAACCCTCCAAAACCTAGCATTACAGGGACTTTTCACTAACAGACAGTGGAAATATAGTATAAGAACTTCATCCCAAATCAGCATAGCCCATCTCCCTTTCACAAATATATTTTTTTAAAAACTTAAATATTAAATATAAACATGTTTGTTACTTCTTTTCTTCAAATGTCCCAGAACAATAGCATTCTTTAAAATCTTTGTCTCAAAATAAATCTTCCTCACAGTAAATTTCAATAATAATAATAATAATAATAAAATTGCTGTAAAAAACCTCTAATTCAGTGGTTCTCAACCTTTCTGAGGTTGAGACCCCACTTGCCCCACCCATGCGCGCCGTGACCCCGACCCGGGGGTGCACGCGTGTGTGCGCGCGCGCGCAAAAAATTTTTTTTTAAAAAAATAAAAAAACAAAACAAAAACAAAATGGCGGCCATGATGGGTGGATCTGCGCATGCGCGGATTGCCCCATTGCATGGGCCACGCATGTGCACATCCGCCCGTCGTGGTCCGCCATTTTGTTTTTATTTTATTTTATTTTTTTTATTTTTTTTTATTTTTTTTTATTTTTTTTTAAAAAATTTTCCGGCGCGATGGGCGGATCTGAGCGTGCGCGGCGCGCGCGCGCCAAAAAAAATAAAAAAAATTAAAAAAAATTTAAAAAATTTAAAAAATTTTTTAAAAAAAATAAAATAAAAAAAACAAAATGGCGGCCGGCGGTGCCCGGCGACCCCTGCGAAATGGTCTCGCGACCCCAAATGGGGTCGCGACCCCAAGGTTGAGAACCACTGCTCTAATTTCATTTTGTTCAGCTGTCAAATAAGTATTATTAGAAAAATTTTATGTTTAAATTGTGCATTGGAAAAATCATATTCTTATCTGTATTCTATTCTAAATATTCTGTTTTGAAATCAATGCAGAATATTGTAAGAATCCCAGCTTTGAAAAAAAAATGAACTTACAAATTTCTCCATAAAGGAGCTTTTCACTAACAAATTAAGCAATAAAGCAGTCAAGAGACAAGGAGATATCTTTTGGAAGGGATATCTGAAAGGGAACTGGGATTGTAAAATTTAATCTGTTACTGTACCCAATCATGACTTTCATGGTAAATTTGCCATTGTGATACAACCCTGTAAAGATTGTGGCATTGATTATTGCTCATTATTTTAGATCAAGGCTTATGAATCTGGTACATTTTAGTGACATACAAATGAATATTGATACATTTTAGTGGTATACTAAATATATGTGAATGGTCTGGAAATAAAGGAGTGAGTCACTTGCTAGTAGTTTAATTGAGAATTCCCTAATCTTTAAGTAGAGAGTGAGGAAGATGACCCTAATAAAGATACACAGAAGTTATTGTCTAAACGAAAGGGCTAGAGTATTTTTAAAGCCCAGAATAGCTAGATAATATTTGGAAATGATCAGACAGATATTCCTCTAATTCACTAAATTATAAGATGCAGGAGCAGATACAGCACAGTCAGTCCTGCAAGATTCCATTATAATACCCAATCATGAAAAGAAATAGTATTAGCCTTCTTGTGGTGTTGATTTCCTGGTCTGGTCTATCTAGTAGATTTCATTTTTATATTATGCAGATAACATCATCATTGCTGAATTCTGGAGATTAACATCCTCATGTCATAACTATGTTCATGTACATTAAACAGGTTTAATATTAAATCCAGCAGATATTCAGACGTAGGAAGTGGATTTCTTTAAGAGGGGATATGGGAGTGATCTGCTTCCCAAACATTCTCCTATTCTTTAAACCCTGAAAAAAATGCCAAAAATGGACCTAAAATATTAATTTTTTTCCTTTATTATCACATCACCAGATGGCTTATTGGAAGGTCATGAGGAAGAATTGTGAGCCCCGAAGTCTTAAATTTTGCTTATCCTTATAATTGTTATTGTTGAACAGGGACTCTTGCTTTCATTGTCAAGACCAATCCAGGCAGGAAAAAAAGAATAAAGTAAATGAGAGCTGGGATTAGAATGGACCTTAATGCTTCTTACAATCCACTGATGCATTTTTTTTTGTACTGAGAGAGAGGGCAAAGAACAGTCAGCTGTACTTTTCAGCCATCTCCCAATTGTACCAGGAATAGTGTTTTAGCTGAACAAATAAACGATTAACAGGTAAATATATATTTCTATCAGCTAATGCACTTAGACCGTGCAGTATTTAGACAAACTAGAAGAGGCAATTAGGAAAAAAGCTAAGAGGGTACTTTGGTCAAGGTCAGAGATATAAAAGGAGTTATGAGTGGCTTGTAAAATATACAATTAAAATAGTTAAAAACATAATATAAAATATATCAGCGGTGACTAAAAACAACCATCACAACAAAAACATGACAGCCCTCCCAAATACATTAAATATAGGTATGGGAATAGAGCTAAGTTTTAAGAACCTTCCAGAATACCAGAAGAGTGGATGCCATCCATTTCCATGGCAAGATGTTGTTCCAAGGGGCTTGGGCGGCGACAGAGAAGCAATGCTTTCTTAATTCCACAAGATATCATGTTTCCCCGAAAATACAACCTAGCCATAAAATAAGACCTAGCTTATTTTTGGGGGTTCGGGCTAATATAAGCCCTACCCCAAAAAGTAAGCTCTACTTAACCCCACCCACTCCATCGCACCATAGTTTTTTTGGTAGGCCAGATCCCGTGCCTCCCCCCGCCTTACCTGCTGCAAGTTCAATTTTGTGGCTTGGCTAAATTGTTCAGCTGCAGTGGGCTGCAGTTCCCATCAGCTTCAGGAAATCTTAGTCCAGACTCCTTGCAGCTGAAGCAATCCAGCTTGTCCGGGGTCAGGTTGGCCATTGCAGGAGGCGTATCCTGTCTCCAGCTCTGCCACACATGTGGGACAGCCTCCTGCAATAGCCAACCTGACCCTGGGCGAGCCAGATTGCTTCAGCTGTGAGAAGCCTGGCCTAGGTTTTCCTGAAGCTGATGGGAATTGTAAGCAATCTGGCTTGCCCAGGGTCAGGTTGGCCGTCGCAGGAGGCGTGGCTCTCCAGGGAGAGGCTGCACGTCGCAGAAGGATGACTGCAAAGGGCACACCTGATCCCTGCAGCTTCTGGAAGCTCCAAGCACTGCTTTTTGCACCACTCGGTTTCCCACCCCACCGACACCAGGCTGATCTGGTGGGCAAGAGTGCCTCCCAACTTCCCTGCTGCTGCATTGTCACCTGACACTGCCCTCCTGAGAGGCAGCGCAACGATTGGACGATGGCCACGTTTTGAATGGGGTAGACCATCCCCCCAAAGCACCTCCGAAAACAGCGAGGCAAATGCTGTTTGCCAGATGTGGCGCCAAAAACAGCAGCACGAAAAGGCACACACGGATCCCTGCAGCTCCTGATGGCTACATGCACGGAAACAAAATAAGTTTCTTTGGGGGGGGAGGTCAACCAATCAATTCCAATTTCTCATGAAAAAAAAGATCTCGCAAAGTTAGAATTGATTGACCTTCCCCCCCCCCAAAAAAACTTTTTGTGTTTCCCTGCACACGGTGGTGGCAGGTCGTGAAGGAGAAACGGCATTGGACTGGGAGTCAGGTATGGAAAGGAATGGGTGCTGACAGTAGGATGCTCGCCTGCTTCACCACCCTTGCTCCCCGAGCCTCTGGCACTCCACCTGCCACCTCAGTGCCTTCCTGCCACTGCCCAGCATGGCCACCCAGGGACTGCAGGGGCTGGCCTGGCATGGGAAGGGCATGCGTGCCCCACCCACCCACTACACTACCCTCCCTCCCTGAGCCTCTGGCGCTCCACCTGCCACCTCAGCACCCTTTCTGTCTCCCAGCATAGCCGCCCCAGGGCTTCAGGAGCTGGCCTGGCACAGGAAGGGCACACGCCCCACCCGCCCACTTGCCCCAGTACCATACCTGAGCCACCACCACAGTCTCGCTGCCACATTGCTTCTCTACCCCATGTACAGGCCCCACCCCACCCCCACATGTGGCGGCCTACTGGTACCGGCAAAAAGTAATCCCTCCCCAAAAGTAAATCCTAGTGTTCACTTCAGAGACCAAAAGAAAATAAGACCAGGTCTTACTTTTGGGGAAACATGGGTAACAATGTTTGATTGAAAGGTCCTGGAGTGTACCCACTCTTTCTGTATGTACCTAAGAAGGTTGGAAAGAGGAGGAATTGTTGGAGATAAGACTTTATATGTGGTGACCAACACCTTGAATTACAATGGAAGCCAACTGGCAATCTATGCAGTTTACATAGCAGCAGTGACACAAGGCCACTTACAGCACTACACTGAACCACTGTAGCTTGCTAATGTTGTTCAAGGGCAGTCCCATGCAAAGCACATTGCTAAAATATAAAATGATGCATCCCAATAGTATAATAATTATGCAGACCTGCTCAGTATGAATGTTTGAGCCAAAGTGTGCAATTGGAAGTGGAGTGAGGTTGAAGTGGATGCATGTGAAAATATAGTAGCTGAGATATTTTGCATGAGATGCAAAAAAAGCTTCTTGGAGTCTTTGGTGTATGCACTGAATGCCAACTACCATTTTTGCATACGTACAAAACATGGCAGCTGGCATTAGTTCCTCTACAAAATAAGCCTTCTTTGTGTAGCATACTTAGGATTGGGAAAAGTTTCAGGGATGCAAAGATGCTACTTAGCAGGAAGGGAGTAAACTGAAAATGGAGATCAAGAAGCAGAAGAAAAACAAATACTTCCATGGTATATTTGAGTTGCCCAACTAATTATTTGGCTGCTGGAAGCTAATTGTTTCTCCAGTAATTCCTGTAATACTAAAGTGCATAACACTGTCTGGGCGGAGGGCCAGAATTGTGAGGCCAGCTTAAAGTGAATGAACCAGAACAAAGTAAAATTTGATTTAATTTTAATTTAATTGAAATATACTTTAATTAACTAAATCCAATTAGTCTTATTATTTCACACTTATTTAATCATTTCCCCCCTTTTGCTTTTGGGAGCTACATGTGACTTGGATCTACAGATTTTGTAGCCTTGATGGAGTAGATAGCAATGAAATTCCAGCAAACCATACTTGAACACATATTTTGAGACAAACCAAGGTTCATCTCATCCAGCAACCTATTTTCCACAATACCAGATAAAAATCTCTGTAAAGACCAGAAGCAGGAATCTATGAGACACAGACCATCTTCATTAGCTTGTCTCCTAAGATCTTATATCCAAAGTTTAATAATCACAACTAATTATTATTGATATTTCTATCCTTCCTTTTGAAGCCACGTAATTCCCTTTAAAGCTGTCTAAGGCAAGGTCTATTAACATATCTGATGGCAATAAGCTCCGTAAGTGAATTATGCACTATAAGAAAATGTACTATCCAATCTGAATTAATAATTCATTAATTAAAACCAAACAACCCTCCCAATCTAGAATCTGGATTCTTATATTTGTTATATTTGTTAATATATTTATAGTATCATGTTCATATTGGAATTTATTTTGACCTTGATTGCCTTAGTTCAAAAGAGATTTTCTGGAGGACATAGCAATTATTTCTGGTTTATTTATCAAATAATTAAAAGATGTTTTAAGTAAGGTACCAGTTGTGACCTTTTCACCTTGTCTAATTGGATCCACTAATATTTTGCACAGCATTTTGAAATATTTGTTTCTTAAGGTCTGCTTCAAATGTTGTCACATCAAAGTAGTAGCATAAAAAACAAACAACATTTTTCTTTTCAAACACAGAAGTAGCTTGAGGGGAATAAGCAGTTAGAACTATGTTATAGTGCTTGTTTCTACATGAGGTAAATAATTATAATCTCTTTTTAAAACGATTGATTGCAACAAGATAAGCAGATAGTACTCTGTGCTGCAATGACTCCTTAATATTTGATTTAATGTATGCAATGTTAAATCATAGATATATTTTGGCTTTAACATTTATTAAATAGGAATGCCAAAATATTGCTAGTTACTTTAAGATACATATTCATAGGAAGAAAAGGTAAAGTTTTCCCCTAACCAGTTATTTCTGACTCTAGGGGGTGGTGCTCATCTCCATTTCTTAGTTGAGGGAACCAGTGTTGCTCAAAGACATTTCTATGGTCATGTGGTCTGTATGACTGTATGCCAAGGTGCACAGAAACCTTCCCCATTAATCTACTCACATTTGCATGCTTTTGAACTGCTAAGTGGGCAGGAACTGGGGCAAGTAACAGGAGCTCACCCCCTCATGTGGCACTTGAGTCTCAATGCCTGGGCTGTCAGCTTTCCCTACAACTTCTGGAGGCAAGCCATTCCAATGATTGATTGTTTTCACAGTCAGAACATCTCCTTAGTTCTAGGCTGGATCTCTCTTTAGTGATTTTCCACCTATTACTTCTTGTCTTGCCCTCAGGTGCTTTGGAGAACAGGTCAACTCCTCTGTGACAGCCCCTTGAGTACCAGAAGATTCCCCAATTCTTCTCTTCGTTAGACTAGACATACCTAGTTTCCTCAACCCTTGATTGTATGGTTTAGCCTCCAGTCCCCTAATCATCTTTGTTGCTCTTCTCTGCACTTTTTTTAGGATCTCAGCATCTTTTTTATATCATGGTGACCAGAACTTGATACAGGATTCCAAGGTCTCATTTTCTATTTTTAATTACATTCTTACTCTTTTACTTTCAACTTTGAATTACACATAGAATAAAACTGTACAGTGTGGCTTATTACTTTTATCATTCTATTTTTTGTGTGTTTGCTCAGATTTTTAATTTATATCATGCATTTATAGGTAACACTGCAATCAGCAATTAAATGATTTAAAAAACACAAAGTAAGGAAAAAGTAAATTATCTATAGAACTGCAAGCAAACAATGAAAGCAATTAACATTCATATAATCATGAGTCAGTTTGGGGGACAAAGGCTGTCTAAATAAAAGTGAATGCGTTATTGCCAAGCAAAGGCCATCAGAAAGATCATTTTCACTTCAGTATACAAGAGCTGGAGAAAACTAAAGAAACTCATTTTAAAAACATCCTCTTGTCTGTATTTCCATTGCTATCTGGTAGTTCCACTATAAAGTCCATAGAGATCTCTTTCCAAGGCGCTGAGGGGGTTGCTACCGGTTGCAGCATCCCAGGTGACTTACCTTACAATCTTTTTGCTGAAACACAAATTGGGCAGGTAGCCACATAGCTTTCAATATCCTTCTTTATTGATGGCCACCAAAATTGCCTTTTAACTAGGTATAGTGTTTTCACAAACCCAAAATGTCCTGCAGATTTTGAATCATGACATAGTTGCATGAATGCAAGTCTTTGGCTTTTAGGTATGTGTCGTGATTCCATGCCAGCCTGTGTTCCCAACAGCTGAATCTGGGGAATCTGAGGAGGAGGTGGAGGAGGCATTTGAAGGGCCATCAGGGTCAGAGGGAGGCTCTGATGAATTACAAGACTCACGGTTTGATGAAGAGCCTGGGCCCTCCAGTCGTGTTCCTGATGAAGCTCAGCTGTGTGGGGAGAATGAGTCAGACTTGGAGGACTCACACCTGATGGACATGATGATAGAGCCGATCAGCAGCAGCTAATACGACAACTCCAGGGGAAGAGGAGAAGGCACTGAGAGGCAACGCCTTGGGATTGCTGTATAAAAAGAGAAGGTGTGGGCGGTGCTGGTTGCTGAAGGCAACCATTGCAAAGTACTTCATGGGATCATGTTCTGTTAGTATTGCCGGTGACTACTTTTCTGTTTGCATCGTGTTTCGTGTGGACAATTTCCTCTATTTGGATTGTGTTTTGCTGCTTTTGTTTCTGGACTATTTGACAGGTTGGTTACCCATATTAAAGGGGGTTTGTTTTGTTTTGAGTCTCCAGCCTATTTTCTCAACAGGGGTTTGATCCTTGTGCCTTTAACAAGGACGGCTATAGGCTGGGATAGAACAGTATGTATAACTTCTCTCCAATCCATGGTAGTCATCTGTGATTGTGCATAGGTTTTTGTGGTTCAGTCTCTATACTCCTCTGGTATTTCGGGTAGTTCCTTTTCTCCCCCTACCACAGCTTTCTTGGCTGGGGCCTCCCTTGGTGGGGACTGGGCCGGTGCCTTGGTCAACTCTCTTTTTGGGAATCTAAGCTCCACCATCCTCCAGTCCACTATGGGTTCCACTTAGCTAGCCACACCATGCCCAGGATAATGGGGCATTCCATGCCATGGGTTACCACAAATGTTATAGTCTCTATGTGGTCCCCCAGGGTGAATTGAACTGGTGGTGTCACTAAGGTGGCAGGCATCTCCCACTGCTATGGACCCATCTAATTGACCAAATGAGAACGGTTTCTTCAGCCTCCTCATCGGAATTCCTAAATTCCCCACTAACACTGGGCTTATAAGGCAGTGGGTGCAATCAGGGTCAATTAATGCTCTGACTTCTACAGCTTCGGGCATGTCAGGGGGTAAAAATTTTAATGTCCTGGTGAGGGACGCAATGGGTCCACTTATAGCAGGGGTTCATCCTCGGAGTTGTCGTCGGATGAGTGGGACATTCCTCCAGTGTAGGCCAGAGTTCCCTTTCCTCGTGGAGCTGAGGCAGGGAACTTGACAGCCTCTGTACCTTTCATGGCCATCTCCTTAGGCTTCACTGTTGGTTTTCCGGGCTTCGCAGCCGGGGTCCAGTCAAATTTTCCAGTCAGGGTGTGAGACCGGCATTTGGTGGTGCATTGCCCTTCTTTTCTACACTTGAAACACCCAGTGGTTTTTTTGATGGATGATGACTGCTTTGCTGTCTCGCGGGCCGGCTCCAATGGCAACTTCCCCCATGACCTCCCTCCTCTGTGTTGTCTCTTGGCCAGGTAGATCTCGGTTTCCTCAGCCAGTATGTACCAGTCTTGCAGCTAATGAGGATCTCCCTGAGGGAGGCAGGCATCATAGAGGTCGTAGTTCAATCCATCTTTGAAATGGCTGAGCAGGATGTTCTATTGCCAATTCAGTTTGCTGGCCAGAGTTCGGAATTCCTGGATGTATTTCACTACTGGCCGTCTGCCCTATCTTTATCTGCTCCTGGGCTTTCTGGCCAGCCAAGGGGTCTTCGAAACTGCACCTGCGGAAGACCATAAATTGCTTGAAATTCAGATGGTCTGGGGCATCAAAGTCATGGAGGTCTATGACCCAGTCTGCTGTGATGCCATTCAGGGTGGCTTGTATGATGCAAATTCTGGCTCAGTCGGTTGCGATGTCCCGGCCGTACTCCTCCATATAGTTTAGCACCTGGGTTAAGAAGAATCCCAGGCGCCGTGGCTCTCCATAGAACTTCACATCTAATGGTGGGAACATCTGGATGGATCGGTGCTGTTTTTTCCACTTGTGTCATCTCCCTTCTCTGTCTGCAGTTTCCATGCAACAGGGGGTGGCTGCAGCAGTGGCAACTGCGGTGGTTTCATTGGTTCCTTTGGATGGATCCGGAAACTTGGTTTCAGGTTCTCCCTCGTTGGCTCTCCTGCCGGATCCCAGGCAGATGGTACCTCGTTTGGGTTCAGCTTTCTCCTCCTTCATGGAGTTGAGGGCTATTTTCATCATGCCAATCACCTGTTCCAGCAATTGGCTGGAGTGCCCCGGGCGATCCTCTTCGTCCTCGCTGAGATGGAGAGACCTTTCCATCTCCTCCTTCCAACCTGGCTGATGACTGCCCTTTCTTCATCTTTCTGCCCTTCTTCTCCAGTCTTCCTTCCTCCCAACGCCCATCGACCACCTGGGTTTGTGGTGATGTTGTCACCACCTCCTCTTCTGAAGAGCTAGAGAATCAGATGTGGAGTATTTGCAGGGGTCTGCTTGGTGGGAGGCTCCCCCTCATAGCAGGTTCCTTTCTCTCTATTCCATTGTCTGACATGATTTGCCAAGTCCCCCAGTAAGGCTTTCCTTCTGGGCTAACTGTTACTACAGATCCTGTCTAATGTCAGGGCCCACTTCAAAACCTCATACTAAGAAAGCAGAACTCATGGAAGCAGTTTCTTCCCAAAAGGAACTTTTATTAGGAGAAGCTGATAGCAGGCATAATAGACAGGATCTGAGGGTTTCTTGCTCAGAGCAATAGGTTAAAAGTGTCCCAAGCAAACCCCACCCCAATAGTTCATCCGGTCACTTCAAATAGGCCAACCCCCAGGTGTTAAGTCCATTGTGGGAAATGACTGATAATGCCAAAATGTCTCAGGCTTGCAGTGATGTTTTGTTGGATTTTTGCACCTTCCCTTCCAAACGAGCCAGTTGCCCGGAGGTGCATTCCTCAAGGGGGAAGACAGTTCAAAGAGCATGTATGCGGAGACAGCAAAAGTGCTACATTGTAGTGATAGAGGAAAAACAAAGAAGCAGCCCACAGGGTTTTCCCCCTCCCCTCCAGGAGCATGGCAGAACCCAGGAGAATAGAAAGAATAAAATGAGAATTAGAATTAGAAAGAGCTCTCTTAGAAATGTGGGTTCTGACACCTCTGCTATTTCTTTGTTAGTTTTTTTAAAAAAAAAACTTCAAAATTATTAGGGCAAAAGTAAGTTAGGCATGCTTAACTTTTTATAAAGTTTCTTTGTAAACTGTCTCAGAAGGACGACATTTTGAAAGATAGCTAAGAAACACTATATAAAAAGTTCATAAACAAATTTGCATTTTCCAACTTCAAGTTCTGCACTCCAAATTACATTTTAAAATGATTTTCTATCTGCAGTCATTGAAGGAAGTTATCTTATGTGTTAGTTAGAATGTTGGGGTAAAACTGAGGCTGTCATGAATTCCTTGTAGAGTATTTTGAGGAGTCATAGCAATCTCCTTTGGGAGCTAATTTGGAATGCCAGCTTTGTGGGTGCAGAGTTTGTTATAGAAAGAAATAATGCACATATTACTTCCATTTGCTATTTTTGGAAGGCAAGGATTCTTCAATTTATTTTGGCCACAGCTATAGGGCTAGCCAATGGAATAGTAAATATTAGGGGAGGGATCAAGCCTGATTTGTAGGCCCAAAGAAAGCTGTGGATCCTTTCTGTTCCACTCCAAGGTAGCGGTTCAAATATCCAGAGTAATTAGTGTCGCATTTGCTATTTAAAGAATTGAAGTTATATAATTTACTGCTAGTCTTTGTGCTAAAGTGCTTGTTAGGAGTCCTAAATCTGCAGTGAAGCAGACTAAATTAAAGCATAAAAGGAGAACACTGCTACCTTGGACTTCTTATAGCAAAGTTGCATCCTTACAGCATGTATACCATGAGAAGATTTAGAGCTCAGTTCAATCAAAGGCAACAAAATTAGAAATAAATAGAGGCAGATCAATATAAAGTCTTGTCTGGAATAATGAAACAGCCTTAAGCTGTGGGAAAAAAAAATCTGTTTCATTTCTTTTCTACCAGCGGTCCTCCTTGACAATAACCTCTTTACCACAGCTTACCAAATAAAAGGCCTATTCATTTTATTGGGAAAAGGAAGCCTGGGAGTTGCATATTTTTTATTTTCTAAGTTAATATTGTGGATCAATAGCATATTTAAACAATTTATTTGTATTGCTGAAGATGAATAAATTAATCCTGTGTACTATTCTTTACTTCAGCACTGCAATGTCTTGCGTTGCAATGCTGTTACTCTGCAAAGTAGTATGTGTAGAAAAATTTCCTTTTTGTTCTCTCTCTTCCCGCTTAATTAAACTTCTTTTTTATAAGTTTTATTATTTTTTAAAAAAAAATTACAATCTTTAGAGCTTAGTAAACAACATGTTGTCTGGGTTTACATATTTAACATTAACTTCTACAATATAAATCTATTCAGTACTGCACAATCCAGTATTTTTTTTTATCGTCCTTTCTTCTCCATTTTTTTTTTCATTTCTCCCTCATTAGACAATTACAATTCTTGGTACTATTGATGTATACAAAATAAGATATAGACATCTTTATCGTATTTTACTAATATTATACAAATAACAATAATATCAATTTATAAGTCAATATCCTGTTTTTTGTGCTCTTATTAAAGTTTGATTTCTCATCAATATTTAAAATATATTTGTCATTTATGATTTTCTCAATATTATTTACAATTATATAATTAAAAAATATTCATACCAATCCTCCTCTTATTTTCAAATTTCCCATATGAAAATAAGAACAAAAATGCTATTTTAATTCTAAATCATATCTTCCATTATAAAAATCTAGTTATATCTAAGGATCATCCATTCTTTTAATCATATTCTTATATTTCAGCTCAATGATTTTCTTCCAAAGAGAAAATCTTAACAATTATCTTGGTTCTCAAATTTATCAAAAGTGTAGCTTTGTATAACTTTCACTTCAGTATTGTGTATTTCTGTCCCTCATAAAAAAATTAAAATGCCGTTTCCATTCACATCCGGAGGTTTTTAGCTTCTTGGGAGCCTATCCCAGGAAATTCAGTTGTAAAATAGTAAAGAAAGGATCAATATTCTCACCCAGTTACAAACATACTGTTTATGATGTA
The DNA here is from genome assembly GCA_034064705.1 of Bothrops alternatus. Lineage (NCBI taxonomy): Eukaryota > Metazoa > Chordata > Lepidosauria > Squamata > Viperidae > Bothrops > Bothrops alternatus. The sequence continues at coordinate 13,837,988 of JARGCV010000124.1, read as the reverse complement.
CTAATTGAAGCTTTTGATCTTTGATTGTCAGCAGATAATGGCCAGCCGCAGATGTGTGGCTGGTCTTTCCCTTGCCGGTTTAGAGGGCTTTCCTTAGATCAAATGGAAAGACTGTCATCTCTCTGTAATCAACAAGGCACCCCTCCTTCTTCATCGCCTCTTCAGGGTAACTTTAGGCCCTTTTCAGAGCCCCCAGCAGGGTGAAATCGGGTGCAGAAGGCAGAGCCCTGCCGGATCTGTCCCAGCCTATGTCCGTCCTTGTTGCATCACAAGAACTAACCCCTCTTTAACAGTAGGCTGGAAAACCCAACCTCTTTTTATTTCCAAAACAGTCCTGATAAGTTTTTCTCCAAAACGAAGATAACAGAATACTTTCCCAAGAGATAATTGGTTACAAAAGCAAACAGAGCAGGTGTTAAACAAGAAATTCACTGGTAAAACAAACAGACCATGATCCCTGGAAGTTCTTTACAAATGGTTGCCTTCAGCAACCAGCACCACCCACACCTTCCCCTTTTATAAAGCAGTTCCAAGGCGTGGCTTCTCAATGCCTTCTCCTCCTCCCCTGGAGTTGTCGTATTGACTGCTGCTGACCTACTCTAGATAATTGCCTGCGTCTACGAGCATCAATCATGTTTATCAGCTGTGAATCCTCCAAGTCTGACTCATCCTCCCCACACAGCTGAGTTTCATCTGGAACACGATTGGAGGGGCCAGGCTCTTCATTAGATTGTGAGTCTTGTAATTCATCAGAGCCTCCCTCTGACTCTGATGGCTCTCCAAATGCCTCCTCCACTTCCTCCCCGGACTCAGCTGTTGGGAACACAGTCTGGCACAGAATCACAACACTGCCTTCCTGCATCTGCTATGCTGCAATTCAAAACCAGAAGTCTAATTAATCTTCTAACCATAAAAATGGGCAGCTTATTTTGAACCTCAGTTTTCATAAATGTTGAGGGTTATGATAAATATCTGAATATATCCATCTTATATGTCCTATCTTTTGTAACCTGTTTATCTTATTATTCCAATATGTGAGATTTTAAAAATATTACCAAAACCAAGAAGGTTAGGAGGAGCTCAAAAGAGCTAATGGAAAAAAGATAATACATTTTGGCACCATGAAGCTTTCTTACCACTATTGTGGGCAGAGTGCTTGGGAATTTTATCGGTCTTGGTGTAGTTTTTATTTATTTATATATATATATATATATATATATATATATATATATATATATATATATATATATATATATATATATATATATATATATATATATATATATATATATATATATATATATATATATATATATATATATATATATATATATATATATATATATATATATATAATTGATTTTTACAAACACAATCTCTAGTGCCTAGTGAACAGCATGTTGTCTTGGTTCATATATTTAAAAAAACAATCAGTAATAATTAATTAACCATCAATAATGATTAATTTTTATAATTCCATAATTAGTGTATTAATAGTATATTTCTTTGATCCTCCCTTCTTCCAATAGTATTCTCCTTAATATTAAGTATAATTCTTAATATTTTCAATGCATAAATGATTAATATAGGCATTTTTTCCATATTTATACAAATAATAATGTCTATATATGACATTTTTTCTAATCAACTTGTATTATATTTTTAAAAATCATCTTATTACTTCATCATGCATCCTATTTTCATAATTCTTATTTAATCTTAATTTATCCTTAATATTCAAACTATTTTTATCACTCATAATTTTCTCAATATTAATTATTTAAATATCCAAGCTTTCCATTTACATACACCATCCCAATATTTTCATATTTCATCTGTTATAAGTATACTATACTACTTACCTATCTTATAACATCTACATATAATATCTTTTTTTGATTGGCTTATATTTCACTTATATTTGTAAAAGTTATCTTGTTAAGTCACTATATATCCTGTTTTCAAAATTTCTTGTTTAAGCTTAATTTCCCCTCAGTATTTCGGTCATTCCTCAGTCCTAGTTCTCTTCAAATTAATTACCTTTAAATTTCAAACTTTTCATTTACATATATCATCCTAATATTTTTATATTTCATATATTGTAAAATATACTATACTACTTATATCTCTTATCCCTCTTACTATAGAGCCCCTTTATATTGAAATTTTTATTTATTTATTTATTTTATTTGACTTATATGCCGCCCTTCTCCCCAGACTCAGGGTGGCTCACAGCAAAAAATACAAGTACAAAAATATAAATCAATTAAAATAGTAATATACAATATAAAAACTATATAACTATTACCACTCATACAACATACAGTCCCAATCAAAGGCCCAGGGGCAGAGCGCAGCTCACACGCCCCAAGCCTGTCTCCATAAATGTGTTTTTAAGAGTTTTCGGAATGCTAGGAGAGAGGGAGCAGTACGAACCTCTGAGGGAAGTTGGTTCCAGAGGACTGGGGCAGCAACAGAGAAGGCCCTAACCCTAGGTCTTGCCAGACGGCACTGTCTAACAGACGGGACCCGTAGGAGGCCAACCCTATGTGCCCTAACCGGTCGCTGGGATTCATGGGGCAGAAGACGGTCCCACAAGTATCCTGGCCCATTGCCATATAGGGCTTTATAGGTCATAACCAACACTTTGAATTGTGTTCGGAGACCAATTGGTAGCCAGTGCAGCTCACAGAGGGCTGGAGTGATATGAGCATGTCTTGGGAGACCCAAGACAGCTCGCATGGCCACATTCTGAACTACTTGCAGTCTCCGGATATTCTTCAAAGGTTGCCCCATGTAGAGAGCATTACAGTAGTCAAATCTCGAGGTGACAAGGGCATGGGTGACTGTGAGGAGTGACTCCCAGTCCAAATAGGGCCGCAACTGACGCACCAGGCAAAACTGGATGAATGCCCCCCTCGCCACAGCTGAAAGATGGTATTCTAAACTTAGCTGTGAATCGAGGAGGACACCCAAATTGTGAACCCTCTCTGACAGGGATAAAACTTCCCCTCCCAGAGTGATGGATGGACAGATGGAATTGTTCTTGGGAGGCAGGACCCATAGCCACTCTGTCGTGTCAGGATTGAGTCTGATCCTGTTGGCACCCATCCAGACCCCAACATCCTCCAGGCACCGGTTCATCACTTCCACTGCTCCTATGTAATGACGCAGGTAGAGATATAGAGCTGAGTATCATCAGCATGTTGATGACAACTCACCCCGTGTCGACGGATGATCTCACCCAATGGCTTCATGTATATGTTAAAAAGCAGAGGTGAGAGAACAGACCCCTGAGGGACTCCACACGGAAGAGACCTCAGAGCCGATCTCTGACCTCCTGCAAACACCGACTGCAACCGTCCAGAGAGGTAGGAAGTGAACCTCCGCAAAACGGTGCCCCGCACTCCAAGCCCCTCCAACCGGTGCAGAAGGATACCATGGACGATGGTATCGAAAGCCGCTGAGAGGTCAAGAAGCACCAGGATAGTGGAATAACCTCTATCCCGGGTCCACCAGAGATCATCGGTCAGCGCAACCAAAGCAGTGTCCGTGCTGTAACCAGACCTGAACCCAGACTGCTGAGGGCCCAGATAATCAGTTTCATTCAAGGACCATTGGAGTTGGAGTGCCACCACCTTCTCAACAACCTTCCCTAAAAAGGGAAGGTTGGAGACTGGACGATAGTTACTTAAAACTGCCGGGTCCAGGGAAGGCTTCTTGAGGAGGGGGCACACATTTTTTTCAAACGGGTTCAAAATTGCCTGTGATTAATTTTGAATTTATAGCTTTCCTTCCACCACTGGCAGGATTCAGTTTAAAATATTTTGAAAAAGGTATTTGGTTTTTGCCTAATATTTTATTGCCAAATAATAAAAATTAATATTACTAACAAGGGTGGATTTCATCCTCTTGATAATCAGAAGCAAGCAGTGACTAATTATGGTTTCAGCTTTTGACTGGTGATAAGATAATTCTATTGCAGCACCTCAACTGTGGGTGATAATAGAAAACATCTGCTAATTTTCATTCCTCAAATAACAGCCTTCTGGAATTTCACCTCTTAGCCCCTTACTCAGAAGCAGTTATTAATTTCTTATCAAATTTCAAGATAACATCTGCTGAATATATTTCTGTGTATGTGTTAGGAAGAAAAAAGAATAGTAACTGATGCCCTTAAGATATATCTGAAAAAATCTGAGATGAGGGCACAAAAATGTCGAAATACATTTTATAATTATACACTTAAAGCTTAATTTTAAAGCTTCGGAAATATCCCAACTTAACAAAAATTGAAGGCAATTAAAATGTGCTGCTGGAGCTTCAGAAGATATTTTCATGCAGAGATATTTTCTTTTTTATCCCTTAAAGATTGTAGCTTGTTTTTCATGTTGGGTTACCTGACATGACAATTGTTTTTCTCTTGCTTTTTTATCTTAAGATTGGATAACCTTCAACTTCAGTTGTCATTGGTGATTAACGTAATACTCATAATGAAAATATTTTAGTATATTATAGAAGAACTTGCTGCTTAAGAGATTTTAGTACAAAATGATTACAGCCAGGCATATATAGTATTTCTACATTATTTTGGACTTCTAAACAAATGCTGCTGCAAGTAGAGAGTAACCCTTAAAGTATTTTCTATAGGCAATGATCAAATTATTAAATTTTACCTCCAATATAAGATTACTATACTAACACCTACTTGGAATTCTGAATATTTTAAAATAAGAGTTTCTTCCCTGAACTTTAAATATCCCCTTGAATTCCACCAGAAGTGTGGCTTTGCCTTTGACCGTCACTCAGGAGTTTTGGAAGTCTAGTGGTAGATTAGACGGCCGGAGTTTGGCCCATCTGTTGCTACGATGGCATAGGTGCTTGAATGTTCCTTGTGAAAATGGACATGGCTGAGCCCGTGTCCAGTTCCATCTTGCATGGAACTCCCTGAAGCTTGACCTGTAGTCTAAGCTTCTGCTTTAGAGGGTGATAGGCACCAATGTGGAATACGCTCCATCGGCTGGAGCAGAACCCTACTCGGTGTTGACCCGGGGGCCTGGTACCTCTCCTGAATGCGTCTTCTTTCAGGCGGTCACTCTGATGACCTCAGCAGATGGTGGCGATGTGGCCTGGTTTGCCACAGGCCTGGCACATTGCAGTTCAGAATCGACAATCCGCGTGTTGATGGTGGTCTCTGTAGCCCATGCATCTAAGGAACGGAACTGTCTTCCCAGCTGGCTGCAGTGCCTTCTAGAGGTACTTTTGTAGCTGGTAGACATCGTAGTCTGAGTTGGTGTTTCCATTTGCTCGGCATCCTTGTGGTGGACGGTTTCAGTGCTTGGCGTGCTTTTGGAGGGCCGCAGCGCTTTAACGGCCCCTCCGGCAGCTTTGTTTGCCATGACCTCCTCCAAGGCCTCTTGTAGCGAGAGAGTTTCCTTAGTGAACAGTTTTTGTTGGAGCTCTCGATTCTAGAGTCTGCAAACTAAGCAGTGTCATAGTCTCTCCTCCAAATCCGTGAAATTGCAGAGTCGGTATGCTTGACGAAGAGCAGCAATGAATTCTGTTGCAGACTCACCGGGTTGTTGCTCCTGCTGCTCAAAAGCTTGCCTCCACACTATAATGGATAACTTGGGCTTGGAGTGGTCTCAGAGCTTTTTTTTCAAGTCCACGTAGGTGACTGACTCGAGTGGCGCTGGGGTGACCAGGTTCTCTGCAATGTCGAAGGTGGCAGGGCCACACATGCAGAGGAGTGTCATGGCCTTCAATCCATCTTTGGCGACATGGTTGATGCAGAGGTAATTTTTGATGCCACAAATGTAGGACTCCCATCTCTCGGGATGAGTTACATCAAATTATTTGAGTTTCCTGACCTTCGCCATGATGGTTTGTTTCTTTGTTCAACGCCTTCTGCTGCTGGCTTCTGTGTAGGCCCTTGGACGGATCTTTAGGGCGTGATGGTCTCCAGTGTGGCTTGCTGCCAGACCGAGGGGGGGGGACATAGTTCCTGTCAGTCTCTGTGCTGACCTTACCCCCTAGTGACTTCAAGCTTTCTCAATGAAGCAGCACACCCCACCTTCATTGCCACTGTTATATCTTCAGTTCTTTAGGCATTGAATGAGGCAGAATGTTGAAACAGCAACAAGTTTATTAACTCAGAAGCAGTCCTAAAGGCTTCTGCACAACTATTTATACAGTTAGCCTCTAGGTGGCAACCAATAGGTTTAAAGTAACAGTTTCCCACCCCAAATCTTATTATCAGCTTGGAGACAGCCAGTCTGGCTTTCAGTAACAGCAACTGTTAAAGAATACAGCAATGTAGGTCAGACATTAAGCAAGTGATTTAAAACAGTTGTGGCTAATACATTACACTAACTATGATAGGTTCTACCAAGACAATAAAATTAAACAGAGTGAGTATGTTACTGATTCTGTCAATTAAATAATGTCATTTGTTGAGGCCTAGGAAGCATACCTCTCTATGAGGATGCCTGCCCTCTAAAACAGCAGAGTTCTGTATGGTTTCTATCTGATGATGTTCTCAAAACTTCTGAAAAGTGTGGGATAAAGGAGTAGTTCAGTCTTTGTTGGTTTTTCTTTTTTATGTTCTGTATGTTTTCTTTCTGATCTTTCCTATATTTTATTGTTCCTTATTTTTTTAAAGTGCAAGTCTCTCCAAGATGTTTGGACCCAGGATACTTCTACATTTAAAATAATAATAATAATAAGCAGCATCCATCACCATCATCTGCTTATACCAAGTCCTTCGGAAGAACTTAATAGGTGGATACAAATGCCAAATCCAGTCTGAACATCTGGCTGACTGTGTGACATCCCATAAAAATAATGAAATTATGGTTCCCCTTCTTAGGAAATCTAATTTGCCAGAATTCAGATTCATAGATTCAGATATATATGTTTGTTGTTTGATTAGGTTTGCAAGAATAGCAGTTATATTTTTGCAATCCCACTCCCACTAAAAGCAAAAGTCAAACATTTCCCTCAGTATATGTAAAGTAGTTTGGTTTTATAAAAATGAACAGGTAGCAGATAAGTAGCCAGAGTTAGGAACACATCACATATTTCAGAAGTAGAATAGTAATATTCTACTGAAGGAAGGAGTCAATTTGCTTCATCTTCTGTACTGTTTCTGTATTTTTGTTGAAAGTCTTTTAGGAAATTCTTCTGAGCATAATATATGTATGACTCCTAGGCATGAAATCTTCAATTTTTCATAAGAATGAAAGTTGGGTTCAGAAAGTTATGATAAATGAAAAATAATTTAACACATGAAGGCTCTTCAGTCTTAATTGACATTTTAGCTGAATCACCCCTCCAGTGGGACTGAGAAGGCTCTTTTCAGAACTGTCCAGCCATTAAATTGGACAGTTCATGTTATCAACACCTAGGCTAGTCTGATTGTACCTTTTTTTTTAACCAAAATTGCTCAAACCTGAAAGTTATTAATGCAAGAATGAGGTATCGTGTCATCCAAGTTATTTGTTTTTCTCTTCTCTTCTTATCTCAATAACTGTTGCATTGTTGTCATTGCTGATTTTTTAAATAATATGCATAAAGAGTAAAGATTATAAATAATATTCTACTCTAGCAAAATTATTTCAATGAGCATATATGAGACTGTCCAAGGATGCCTACATTGCCAATATTTTATTTTTGTACTCCTCCCATCCCCTTCTTCAGGTAGGTTTCCTTATTATTGCTCTTTTGTTACATCCTCCCAGTTAAAAATCTTAGTTGCCCATTGTCATGTAGACTATAAAGTCTTATTGATTTAGGTGTTATTTAATTGGGTCTAGGCTTTATTTTATCTTTTATGCTAATTTCTTATTTTGCCTTTTCCTCTTGGACCAAGATTCTCTTGATTTTAGATTTTCATAATTATTTATCCACTTTCACTTTGTGTCACACAGCAAATTGCATGGTTTTCTTCACCTACTTTGCTACAAATGCAGCACCTTTTAGATATTTAGAATTGCTACTCCCCATCCTTAATTTAATAATAATAATAATAAAGTTGGAAGGGACCTTGGAGGTCATCGAGTCCAACCCCCTGCTCAGGAAGGAACCCAAACCATTTCAGACAAATGGCTGTCCAGTCTCTTCTTAAAAACTTCCAGTGTTGGAGCATTCACCGCTTCTGGAGGCAGGTTGTTCCATTGGTTAATTGTTCTAACTGTCAGGAAGTTTCTCCTTAGTTCTAAGTTGCTTCTCTCCTTGTACTCTTTCTAGAGTCTCAGCATCTTTTTTACGGTGTGGTGACCAAAACTATCCCCTCATCCAAATCATTGATGAAGATGTTGAAGAACACTGGGCCTAGAACAGAGCCCTGGGGCATCCCACTACACACTTCCCTCCATGTAGATGCAGTTCCATTGAGGACCACACACTGAGTACGGCCGGTCAGCCAGTTCCATTGTCCTAAGGAAAGTCACAAATTTTGTTTTGTTTTGAAATTTGAAATGTCATAATTCAATAGCATAATTTCTGCAGAAGTAAATGCTGTCTGTTAATATCCACCAGTATCTAAAGCTTCATGCTCATTTTATTCGTTTGCAAATGTTGCATTAAAATCAGCATATACTTGTGAAAATGCCTGGAAAATTGGATAAAGGCATAGGGAAAGAGGTATACATGAGGACACATTGTGCTGAAAAAATGGCATGGAATATTATGAAAGATGTATCCACTGTAAAAGGTGTATGATAGCAATTACAGATTTTCCATATTTCTTTTTAATGGATGAATTGAGAAATTGACCCAGAAGGGAATAATATCTGATTATATGTGGGTTTGTTTTTGATGAATTGATGGTGATCTGCATATCCCTACAGCTATTCCATTCATTTCAGTTCAAGAATTATAGCAATCACTGTTACTTAAATGAATGTGTCCTGTCCAGCTTAGTGGCCAGTATTTCATTAGGTTAATTTCTGTACAACCATGGAAATCCTGAGAAAAATTTTAATGCCTTCCTTAAATCAAACAGCAGAACAGATTGAAAATTAACAAAACATCCTTATCCTAGCTGCTATGTTACTAAGGTTTGATTTTTAATTCCATCTAAAGCTAAACAAAAAAACCTGGTTAATGGCTTGCCCTGCTAAATAAATATTGATCGTTATGCAATATGAGTTGTACTAAGACATTTGTTTTTAACACTAGCTTAGAAACAGCAACAGACTAGCAAAACATTCCACAAATACTTCTGGCAATCTTAAAACCTACCTATACAAAGAAGAAAATATATTATGTGTTGGCATTAATAACTTTATGCATTTTATTTTACAATCATGTAGATTTTTTAAAGGAATTTTTAAGGAATTAGCATTAACAGTTTGTAATGTTCTCCTAAAAGAATGGATGTTTTTCTTTTTAGGTGTATGTTCATAACATATCATCATCTGTTAACATAAGATTTCAACTTCAAAGACTAGATTAATATTATTTCAACCATAAGTAGCTCCATATAAAATTCAGTGCTAATCAGTGGTTCAAAGGATAGATTAGTAGAACAATGAATGCCATTAACCTTTCAAGTGCTGTCGTTATAGAGAACTCCCTGCAGAGATATACTCCAGGGTAGAAATATGATATATCCACCTAAAATATTGCCATGGTTAAATAATATATTATGTTTTATGGACATGAATTTAAGCATACCTCTGAATTTTTGCAAACAAAAATTGCAAATAGAGTATCAATTCTCACTGTAGTTTGTGTATGAATCACTAAGAATCACTACTTCCTTGGGAAGTAACCCTCAAAATGATGATAGCCCAAATCTGTAAAAATAAATATAATTTTAAAATATTTCTGTTCAAATGTTTTAGATTTTGTCTCACAATATTGGTACTTAGTCAACAGATTAGATAAAATATCCTTATTTTTTAAAAAAACATTGATTCGTGAAGTGTTTTGCCAAAGTATGTAGATTAAATACACAGATTAATTTATTTCATCAATTTATAAAACTACCCATCTCAACAAGTAACTTTAGGTTGTGAATAAAACTAAAAGTAAAAATAAAAAGCAATGACAACTACAAAATTAAAATATATAGCACCCAAGAGAAAAGTATCATTAATCAATAACACACCTATCAAGCCCAGGCATGGAATCAGATCTTTAGTGTCTTGAAAAAGACCAGTAGGGTTGGGATCAAACTCATCTCCAGAGAAGGTCACTATGGAGGAAAACTCTATTTATGTCCCCGGCCAGCCTTCATTTATTAGGCAATAGAACATGAAACATATCCAACTTGGTAGACTGAGTTGAAGATGTAGAAAAAACAAACAGAGATGGTCTCTTAAATAACCTAGTCCCGAGCCATGAAAGCTTTATGTATTACAACCAGTACCTTGAATTGCGCATGGAAGCATATTGGCAACCTATGTACTTTACAAAGCAGTGATCTTACCTGCATTAAGTAACCGGCACCATTTGCTATCCATGCTGCTACATTCTGCTCTAGTTGAAATTTCTGAATGCTGTTCAAAGGCAGCTTTACATAGAATACATTGTAGTAGTCCAGATTGAAGATCATAAGAGATGAGTGCCATTGAACAGGACTTCCTGGTCCAGGGACTGGGCACAAATGAGGTTGTGCAAAGGATCTCTTAACCACAGCTACCACCTGATCTTCAAGCCATAAATCTAGGAGAATTTCCAGGTTGCATACCACATCTTTTGAGAAAGTGCTACTTCATCCACAACCAAAGATGGAAGATTGTTGGCATTAGAAGGTGCCACTTAGTGCTTCTTGGGTTAGCCCCATCTAAGCTCCTACAGCATCCAGGCACTGGGAAAAGATGTCCACAGCATCCCTCAGGCAGTCTGTGATGGAGATATAACACTGGGTATCATCAGCATACTGATCCAAATTGTTACATAATCTCACCTAGCACCTTCATGTAGATGTTAAAAGGAGGGGAGATAAGTGAGTCCTGTGGCACCCCATCAATATTGATTGGAACATGTGATGGAATGTGCACTTGCAGGAGCAGTGGGGGAGAGTTTGGACAACATGGAATTTTCCCAAAGAGAGGGCCGAATGAAGAAACTGTGTAATCCCAATCTGGATGGAGGTGGAGGGGGAAAGGCTCAGGATAGCCAAACTCTGGAATCTCTCAAGATATATATAGTATATTATTAGGTTAGGTTTGGTCTGGCAAGATTTTGTCAAAACAAATGAACTCAATTAGATTTCATTGTGCCATCTCTAGGTTTAGACCTGACATAATCAACCCAGAAGAAGGAGGAGAACTAGCACTACACAGTGCCACCCCCCCCTTCAGCTCCCAAAAGGATACCATGATAAATAGTATCAAAAACTCTGATAGATCAAGAAAAGCAATGATGGATACACTAAATCATCCTACTCCTGTCAAACACTATATAGGAGTGTAGTCAACACCATTTTGGTTCCATACCCAAATCCAAATCTCATTTGAAAGGGGTCCAAATAATCCATTTCACCCAGAATCCTCTGAAGCTGCAGTGTGACCACTTTCTTCACAATCTTTCCTGAAATGGGAAGATTGGCATCTTGGCAAAAATTGTGCAGATTAGTTGGATCAAGTGATGCCTCAATTGAGAAAGAAAACACTACCATCTCATTAAAAACAGATGGACCTGCCCCCTCATCAAAGAGGAATCTCAGTCTCACATCCTCTCTCAGGGCAGGAAGGGCATGTTCCTAATACAAATGTTGCTGAACTAACTGTTGCAAGAATTCTTGTGTACTTCCTCAAACTTAACAGGATCAAACTCTTTCCAGATAACCATGCAAGATCAGCACCCGTAGCCACATACATGTACATAGAAGGTAGGAAGGCATCTACAGTGTAATTTATTGAATTCTTTCAAGCCCTTTATTAATATATACTGCTTTGGATCACATAAGCAGGAACAAGAGCAGTGCAGCATGGAAGAGTTGCAACTGCTTCAAAATACTATATCTTCCCATTGAGATGCACTGGAATATTTTTTCCCCTCCCATTTTTAAACTCAGTAATTTCTTTGTCAGTTTGTCTTGCTACCAAATATAGTCCAATCCAGTTCTGTTCTGTTCTATCTTATCCTACTGACAGAATCATGAATGCCTTTTATAACCTCTGTCTAACATTTTGTTGGCTTAGAAAGAATAAAAATATGTGAAAGATGGCAAAAAATAGTTAATTGTTTCTGTTCTTTTTAACATTTTTTTAAAAAATACAAATAGCAAGATGATGATGATACATGAAGTTCCAGTTGTTTTTTCCCTGGGTGTTCCATCATTTTGAAAACATTGTTGATATAAGCAATGATGATTAATGATTCAACTCATTGAATTAAAGAAAAAGGAAAATATTGCAAACAAAAGTGTTAAGCCAACTCCCTGTTGCTTTGCATAGTAGTGTCATATATGCTTCCCTCACTTAACATAGTATATTACTACGCTGGGGTAGTGATTCTCAACCTTAACCCATGCTGGTTGGGGAATTCTGGGAGTTGAAGTCCATGCATCTGAAGTTGACAAGGTTGAGAAACACTGTGCTGGGACTATTGATGATGGGTAGAAGTCAAAATGGTATTTGCTCACAAATAACGGTTAGCTTGTATATCATATTGAAATGGGGTCTCATATTTATTTGTTTGTTTGCAAATAAATGTGATCTCATATTTTGTTAATAAAATTGAATACTAAATTGCATTTATTTACATAATAGAACTTATATATAGAACTTAAAACTCTTTCACTGTATACCGTTAGAAATATAATATTCAATGTGTTTTCAAAGGATATATTTTGAATATTATCAACCTGCAACTGGTTTAAATCCATGTGGTATTGTAATATTAAAATACATCCAAATGCTTGTGTATAAGGAAAGAACCTAGTAAAATTAAAACATTAATTTTTTACAACTTCTATTATGAATGTATAGGCACTTACAAGCAGCATATCTGCAGGCTCTTGATTTTTGGATATAAATATATTATAAGACGACAAACATAATGCTATAGCTGGCTATATTGGAAATGCACTTCTTATCTAATATATGGTCATTATGAATATAAATATTTATATAAATAGAAGAGACTGTGCATAGTAGTTCTATGCTTTAAAGGAAGAAATTTATGTTCATATAAAAATAGTGGCATCTGATGCCCATGCCAGCTCTGGATACCAACTAGTTGACTTTGGCCAGACATACTTTCTCAAACCCCATGTAAGAATTCCTGGAGTAAGTTGATAATAATGAACTTATAAACAGAGGAACATTGACACTGACATCCCATAAATTCTGCTGAAGATATTACCTAGCCTGGTAACAAAACATTCAGAAACCAACCCACAAGCTCAGACAATAATGAATGAATAATGATTAACTAATAAAATATCAGAACTGTAGTAACATTGATGGAGATTCTTTAATATTCATATCTATCAGAATGGCATATACTGTATAGTTGACCTTCTCATAAGTTCTTACAGCAGAAAGATGCAGATCTTTCGGTATGTACTGTATGGAATTTTTTTTTATGGTTTGTTTAATAATTTATTCCATAAAAACAGTTGGTAGGTTTACATAACACTGAACATTGCAAATTACAATGTTTGGATTCACACATATTTAACTAAATAAATCATATGATTGTTTTAGTTCAATGTGCCAATATAATTTTTTCTCTTTTTTTACATTCTGATAACTTCCAGCCCTCCCCGCCTCCTTTGGGATGGGAGTTTCTCTGTTTTCACAATGTCTATCCTGTGTGGTGTTTTTCAGTTCATGCTCACATATGATCATATTTATTTTAACTGTTGATCCCTGGGATTTGTATCAAAACCTAGATAACATATTTAAATGAACTTCATTTTCAACAAGTAAAAAACAGAGCAATTTGAGCACATATACAGACATGCAAAAAGTTATGAAAAATAGGTTCAACAATAAAGAATTTCACTACACAACAGTGCAATGGTTATGAAATTAATTTATTAATATTTGGTGATATTTTAAACCTTACTGGCCTTCCTTTCTTATTTGTTACATTTACATTTTTCCTTTCTTCTAGGAACTTAGATTAACATAGTTTATGGTTTCAGCCCCCATTTTTTCCATCACAAAAATCTGGTGAAGTAGATAAGGCAAAAAAATTATATCTGGATCACAATCCCTCAGTGAGCTTCAACATTTTGTAGGAATGTGACACCTTTATTTTTATTTTCAACTGCAAGGAGAATAGTGAGTGATGGAATGATATCACAGCAGGTGCTGGAACTGAAAAAAATTGGTCCATGGAGGTGTGTTATGTGAACCTAGAAGTGAAATTGTACCTATTCCTAAGGATTAGATACAGCATTATTACAGTATATTGCTCAAATATTTACAAGTTATTAATACAATAACTTCTAATCAGTACTGCAATGTTTCCACATAGTTAATAAAAAAATCATAAAAAACTAGGAACTATAACAAACCAACAATATATTTTAACTTTGTTCTCTTTACACCACCATTATCTCTAATACTATAGATTTCCCAACAGGCTGCCCCTTAGTTCTGTTTCAAACCGTCATGTACCTACATACCCAGCATAAATTTATGAGTAAAGTTATGCAAGTTAATTTACTTTTAATTTTTGAAGTGACTAGATTTCTTTATAATGAGATCTGTTGTCATAAATCTGAAATGAAATGGAATTGCTACAAAGATGAGACCAATCCTTAACCTAGTGAGTTAAAAAAAACTTTGTTAGGTATCAATCAATATAGATAAGCTCCAGGTCCCCTTGATCAAACAGTGTGTTCTATCAGGATCCTGAAAACATGCTTTCTCTGTCGTAGTCCTGCCCTCTGGACCAACATCCCCCTGAGATCCATAGGGCTTTCATCACAATAATGTTCACTAAATTTTTGGCTATCCCCCCCCCAGTCACCTTGGAGTAAGGTGGTTATTGAGCTCCTGTAGAAATTCTAGTTTATTTTATATTGTTTTTTAAATAAACCTATGTTATTTATTTTATTGTTTCTTATTTTAACAAGATCAACTGCTTGGAATTGATGGTTTTTAAATAGTGTAAATAAATAAAATGCAATATGAGTCTGAAAATGTTTTCTAGGATTTCACTAGAAACATCACAAATACAAATTCCCAAATTTAAATACTGAAGTCATATTCTGAAGGAAGAATAAGATCTCAAAATTGTGCTTGAATGTTAGCCTTTATCTTACCAATTTATCTTGAATAATAATAATAATAATAATAATAATAATAATAATAATAATAATAGTAAAGTTGGAAGGGACCTTGGAGGTCATCTAGTCCAACCCCCTGCTCAGGCAGGAAACCCTACACCATTTCGGACAAATGGCTGTCCAGTCTCTTCTTAAAAACTTCCAGTGTTGGAGCATTCACCACTTCTGGAGGCAGGTTGTTCCACTGGTTAATTGTTCTAACTGTCAGGAAGTTTCTCCTTAGTTCTAGGTTGCTTCTCTCCTTGCTTAGTTTCCACCCATTGCTTCTTGTCCTGCCTTCAGGCACCTTGGAAAATAGCTTGACACCCTCTTCTTTGTGGCAGCCCCTGAGATATTGGAACAGTGCTATCATGTCCCCCCTCATCCTTCTCTTCATTAAACTAGACATACCCAATTCCAGCAGTCATTCCTTATACGCTTTAGCCTCCAGTCCCCTAAACATCTTTGTTGCTCTTCTCTGTACTCTTTCTAGAGTCTCAACATCTTTTTTATATCACGGTGACCAAAACTGGATGCAGTATTCCAAGTGTGGCCTTACCAAGGCATTGTAAAGTGGTATTAACACTTCACGTGATCTTGATTCTATCCCTCTGTTAATGCAGCCTAGCACTGTGTTGGCCTTTTTGGCAGCTGCAGCACACTACTGGATCATATTTAGGTGATTGCCCACTAGGACTCCGAGGTCCCTCTCACAGTTACTACTATTGAGCAAGGTACCCCCTATACTATATCTGTGCATTTGTTTTTTCTTGCCTAAATGTAGAACCTTGCTTTTTTTTTAACCATTGAATTTCATTTTGTTAGATAGCGCCCAGTGTTCAAGTCTGTCCAGGTTGTCCTGTATCTTAAGCCTGTTTTCTGGAATGTTGGCTATTCCTGCCAGCTTGGTGTCGTCTGCAAATTTGATGAGTTCCCCATCTATCCCCTCGTCCAAATCGTTGATAAAGATGTTGAAGAGCACTGGGCCCAGAATAGAGCCCTGGGGCATCCCACTACACACTTCCCTCCATGTAGATGCAGTTCCATTGAGGACCACACACTGAGTATGGCCAGTCAGCCAGCTATGAATCCATCTGGTGGTGGTGCTGTCTACCCCTCATTTTTCTATCTTGTCAAGTAGTAGGTTGTGATCTATTTTATCAAATGCCTTACTGAAGTCCAAGTAAATTATATCCACAGCATTCCTCTGATCCACTAATTTTGTCACTTGGTCAAAGAATGCAATAAGATTTGTCTGGCATGATCTATTTTTGACAAACCCATGTTGGCTTTTAGTAATGACTTTGTTTGCCTCTAGGTGTTCGTTGATTCATTGTTTTATTATCTTTTCCATGATCTTCACAGGTATTGAGGTCAGGCTGATGTTGAATATACAAATGATGAATAAACTTTATTTGCTGATTTTTTTCTTCTGAAAACTTCCTTTGAATATTTTAACATTAAAAAAACCTGGACATGCTAACAGTCCCAAAGGTCTTTCTGTTTTTTAAAAATAAATTAGCAACTCAAGTATAAAAAATTTTAAGAAAATAAATTTAAACTAATTAGACTAAACCAAGAGATTGCAGATAATGTGAATTCAGCTTCATTTACCATTCATGTTCTTTTTATGGGGGAACAATGGGGAGTACTCTAATTACTAAATAATATTAAAATACATTTTTAAAAAAGACAAAATTATTCAATATTCTTCCCACTATGAAAAATTTCAAATTATTAAGACATGAGGAAGCAGTTAAAATACAATTATTATTTCAGTACCATTTTAACGTCTTTTCACTGGGACCTTTTTATACACAGTGAAAGTCTATAAAGAAATTCCTTTAGCAATGGAATTCTAACACTTCAGCAGACCACTATAAAGTTGGAATTCTTTTCAAAAATGTTATTGCATTTTTACAAAGCATACGTATAAAAAAAACTACATAAGCTAACAATTGCAAGAAATAACAAAGAGTAAAAGTAGAATAGGGATAGAAGTGTGAAAAAGTGAAAGGAAAAGAAAGGAAAACACAAACATATTCAAAGAATCACTGCTGACTTCTTCCAAGTATATAAGTTAGATGGTAAGTGAGGGGGGAAGGTTAGGGTTAGGGGGATGTGGTGGTGGGGGTACCGAGCAGCAATGTTAATTGTTTGGAAAATATGGTTTATGATTATTCTTAGTTGAGTTATTATTAGTAGATTTATTGAAATAAGTATATATGTTATGTTTATGGATGATTCTGAAATATGTATTTATGTTTTGACTATGTTTACTGTTTACTTTAATATTATGATCTGATTTGAGTATTTTTTTGTTAAAAATTAAAAAACCAATAAAAAAATTTTAAAAAAAAGAATGCTTACTTTCGATCTTAGTTTAAGACTACAATAAAATGTCCATTTTCCCTCCAAAAGAAAAGAGAAAATAAAAAAAAATATTTCTCTTTTTAAATTTTAAATATAATCAAATCCATGTCAAAATTTGATTTTTCACCATCTCCTGCAAAAAGTCCACAAAGGGTTTCCATTTATAGATGATTTTTTCAGTGATTTTTCTCTCACAGGGAATGTTAACTTAAAAGTTGGAATTGTTTAAATAGGTGAAAACTAGGCCAATGTGCACTGGCAAGACAGCAATAAGGACAGACAGATAATTGCCTTTACCTATTCTTTTCCTTTAAAACAAGCAAATAAATAATTCCATCGCACACCAGGAAACATATTAAGGTAAACTAATACTTTTATCAATGATTCTTATTTTCCTGATTATGATTTGATTAAATGTTCTTTATGAGGGGGCTTTAAAAAGGTCCTTTTCTTGTATCTTGAAAAACAAAACAACAAATTAAAATGGAACAACAACATAGAACATGTACTGTTGTGTCCTGAGCCTGCAAAAGCAGGCTCGGGACGTTGCATTGGTCCTGGGCATTCCAAAGCTGCCTGGGACCAGACAGGGCGGCGCCGGCCTTGTGCGCATGCGCAAGGTGAGAAAATGCTCTGTTACTGTTGCTTGTCATTGTATGGGTTTCTGGCCATATAAAGGGGCCTGCGAGCCTTTTGCTTTTCGCTGGGTGTTGTTAGAAGCAGAATAAAGAGTTGTTCAACATCGCAATGTGTTTTCATCATTCCCATGTGAACAAAAATTACAACATGTACCATAATGAGATGGATAGAATTGTAAAATGTAAACAAAACAAGGAAGGTTTAAGCCTTTTGAACCTCTGAAGCTGGTTGCAGGGAAAATCAGGATCCTGCACTCTTAAAGTTAATTGAAAGAGCCTCCAGTTAGCTACAAACGTGACATATAGTTAATAGTCTATTTTAGAGAATTTTCACATCACTCCCATTTTCTCATCTCACAAACATTTTCAGACTAACCTTCAGTTATGCTCATTACATACAGAAGAGTTTAAAGTGCAGAATTTGTTCACCAATACTTCCTCCAGTTGTCTTAAGGGAGTACCCAAAAAATTGGTTGTGTTGCAGACAGACAGACAGACAGACAGACAGACAGACAGACAGACAGACAGACAGACAGAAAAAACACAAACTCTCCTGACCAGTGGCAATGCAAGGGAGATTCAAAGCCACTGCTATGGTCAATCAGAAGGCTGATGAAAGTTTAGTAAGAAACAGATTGGAGGAAGAGCTTCTATCAATGCAAAATCATTTACAAAATACTGGTGCTCCTAAGCAAAATTCTCCCCGCAGAAATTCCATTTGTTTTACAGAAAAATTAGAAATTTAATTAACACTGCTGCCTAACGAACATAACTGGGCTGGATCACAAAGGACTGGAATTATCTAGGAGCAGTGCAAGTGTAGGGATGTCTTTAGATTTAAGCATTTTATAACATCTGCGTTTTGATAGAGTAGCTTCAAATTATCTGCTTTCTTTTAAAATGCAAATACTAAATTATGATAATTACATTTACTTATACATCTAATTAATGACATTTATATCTTGCTTATATCTCATATTATTGACTTTGGTTATATACCTTATTAATGGCATATAACCATTAATATTTTAAATAGCTATAGATCTTTTTTCAGAATAATTATTTTCCTGCAGTATTCTGCCTCTCTCTTTTGGAAGAGAGAGAGAGAGAGAGAGAGAGAGAGAGAGAGAGAGAGAGAGAGAGAGAGAGAGAGAGAGAGAGAGAGAATACAGCTGGAAGAGCACTTGTTCAATTCCCCCACAAATAAATTAGCAGGATTAATGTGCAATTTAATACCACTGGACATATCTACCATCATACCACATGACCTTGTAGGTTCTAAGTAATTACTAGCTGAATGCTAATGCAGTGATGATTGTATTGGTGAAATAATGGCACAGTGTGAATTGAAAGGCATTCAAATTTCAGTGAATTTTGCAGAGCTCAAAAGAGAAGTGCTGTTTTATATAACTGCAGTATGGTTTGTACTTGCATATAACTGAATCTCAGATAAAGCTTTTTAATATTCTACTTGGTGAACAAAGGAGAAAAGTATTCTATTAAGGTGGCAAAGCGGGATTTAAAAAGAAGGGAGAAAATAGCCAGCAATACATGCACTGACCTGTTCTGTGAAAATAATGTCATTTTTACTAAGCTGGAAGATACACTGCACTTTTCCACCCAGCTGACTTTCCAAGTTGGTGCATTACTCTAAATAGATAAAGATGCAGATAATGGATTTCTAAATTGACGCTTATATAATTGAGAGGCAAAAATTGAAAATTAAGCAGTGGGGTGGAAGTGAAGCGAATGGAAGAGCTATTCATTCATCTGGTGTGCAATGCCAATGGCCTCTCAAAGCAATTTGATCATTAGAACTTTTACTGAGGGCACTAGACATCCACAAAGAAGTATTCAAAAGCTGAATCTCTGTGCATATTTATAGAGAAGTAATGCTTCAGTTCTGAGAACATCCTCCTTCAATTTGGATAGCATTTATTTCTCAGTAAACATGTAAAACGGGCTAGCAACATTTCCAAACACCACATGCTAAAATAAATCAGTAGGTCTGTAATCTTCTGTAATCATCATCATATCTTGTAAAATATTGGCAATATCATCTCTAAAATCATGAAAAGGCTAGCATTTCTACCATTCTATTTTTTTACACTTATTTTTATTCTATTTTATGGTTTTTTAGACACTACTGATCTGGTGGTGCTAATTAAGCTTTGGTACCTGTGGATGCCATCTTGCCAACATCTAAAATTTACAATATAAATAGTACTCAGAAATAGGATCTATCCCTTCTGTGGAAGCAGTCTCTTAATTGCTCTGTCTCCAGCCTTGTTTGGCTGGGTCACAGGTTCTTTTGCATTTGGAAGCAAGGACTACTCACTATGTACAGTGGGGCAAAAAAGTATGTAGTTACGAAGCCACTCCTTCGTTGCCCGGGTGGTGTGTTTGGGATCATTGTCATGCTGAAAGATCCAGCCACATTTCATCTTCAATGCCCTTGCTGATGGAAGGAGGTTTGCACTCAAAATCTCACGATACATGGCCCCATTCATTCTTTCCTGTACACAGATCAGTCGTCCTGGTCCCTTTGCAGAGAAACAGCCCCAAAACATGATGTTGTCACCCCCATGCTTCACAGTAGGTATGGTGTTCTTTGGCTGCAACTCAGCATTCTCTCTCCTCCAAACACGACAAATTGTGTTTCTACCAAACAGTTCTACTTTGGTTTCATCTGACCATATGACATTCTCCCAATCTTCTTCTGGATCATCCAAATCAGTGGTTCTCAACCTATGGGTCGCGACCCCATTTGGGGTCGAATGACCGTTTCGTGGGGGTCGCCGGACACCACGGTCCACCATTTTTTTGTCACGCGCGCGCCGTGCATGCGCAGTTCGGGCCATTGTGCGCATGCGCGGATCGGCCCGTCGCGTGTGCACATGCGTCGGGGTCATGCCGCGCATGGGCGGTGCAAGTGGGGTCTCAACCTGAAAAAGGTTGAGAACCACTGATCCAAATGCTCTCTAGCAAACTTCAGACAGGCCCGGACATGTACTGGCTTAAGCAGGGGCACATGTCTGGCACTGCAGGATGTGAGTCCCTGGCGGCGTAGTGTGTTACTGATGGTTGCCTTTGTTACATTGGTCCCAGCTCTCTGCAGGTCATTCACTAGGTCCCCCCGTGTGGTTCTGGGATTTTTACTCACCGTTCTTGTGATCATGTTGACCCCACGGGGTGAGATCTTGCGTGGAGCCCCAGATCGAGGGAGATTATCAGTGGTCTTGTATGTCTTCGATTTTCTAATTATTGCTCCCACAGTTGATTTCTTCACATCAAGCTGCTTGCCTATTGCAGATTCAGTCTTCGCAACCTGGTGCAGGTCTGTTTCTTGTGTCCTTTGACAGCTCTTTGGTCTTCACCATAGTGGAGTTCGGAGTGTGACTGTTTGAGGTTGTGGACAGGTGTCTTTTATACTGATAACAAGTTCAAACAGGTGCTATTAATACAGGTAATGAGTGGAGGACAGAGGAGCCTCTTAAAGAAGAAGTTACAGGTCTGTGAGAGCCAGACATCTTGCTTGTTTGTAGGTGACCACATACTTATTTTCCACCATAATTTGCAAATAAATTCTTTCCAGATCAGACAATGTGATTGCCTGGATTTGTTTTCTCATTTTGTCTCTCATAGGTGAGGTCTACCTATGATGACAATTACAGGCCTCTCTCATCTTTTTAAGTGGGAGAACTTGCACAATTGGTGGCTGACTACATACTTTTTTTGCCCCACTGTATACTTAAGGCTTTATTCTCAGGCAGCTTAAGAAACTAGCATAATAACATAATGCATGACAGCAGTCAAAGAGTATTCAAGAACACAAAGAAAAAAAGAAAGAAACCCATCAGTTTAGACTCTGACAAAAATCTTCTGAACCTTTTAAACCTTTCAAGTTCTGTAATCACATGGAACAATGGATCTATGGGTAGAGACCTGGCAAGTATAGATGCTCTGCTCCTCTTCATCTTTCACCTATCTCAGCCTGCTCAAACTAAGTGAAGTAATAGGTGAAAGGGACAAGGAAAATATTTTTCAAAATATCCAGGCATTCAGAAAAGTTTTAAGCTTTCAGGGTTTTTATACTATGCATCAGTGGCTCTAGGATTTGGAGACTAAGGAGCTTTGAAAGGCCACCTTTTCCGATTCACTTGCACCCATACCTATTAATGACTAAGAAGCTCATCTAACAGCTATAGGATGCTGGGTCCACCATATTTTGAATCTCTATTTACTTTACCATTAACTGCCCTTCAACTATGGCTGGATGAGCGGGTGTTTAATTTTTTTCAAACTAAAATTATGGGGATGTTGTTGCTTTTTATACAGAATAGGGTTATAACAAATGGCAAATTGTTTTTGTATAGTTCAATTCAATTAGCTTCTTCAATCAACATTTTGTGAGTAATTGTTTACTGTAAATTGATTTGGATTTTGTATGTTCAATATGTTGAGAATAAGTATAAATCACATATTCAAGCAAAACAGTATTTCTGGGACTCGGGAGGGAGGAGATTGAAAGTGTCTTTCAGTGATACAGTATATTGTGCCCTACATAGGCCTTCATTTTAAGTTGTCTTGTAAGACAGTTTTATGCAAGTTAAATTTAATTCAACTTGAGGCCTTTTTATTTTATATGGTGCATTTGTTACTACCCTTGTAGTGTGTTTAGGAATGTGGTAGGAGAATTACCAGGGGCTTTCTTGACATCAAGAAAAAATAATTGCTGCAAATTATTACAGTGATTGACTTTTCTTGATGTCAAGAAAGCCTCTGGTAATTCTCCTACCACATTCCTAAACATATTGATTTTTGGAACTTGGAATGGTTTGTGTGTTGTCTATTAAGAATAGTTAATTTTGGATGGGCACTGATCTCATTTTGTTCAATAGGCTTCTTGGCCTAAATTGAATACTTTAAGAATGTGGCCTCTTTGTATCTAGTTTGGCTTCCGGTCCCTCCCTTTTAACCAGGATTTGTGCAAGAATTCTGTTTCATGACTGGATTTGGTTATTTAGTATAAGTTTAAGTTTAATTTTCTTTGGATTTAGATTTTTGTAAAATATATACCGATTGATCAAATAGCGCACATGCTGGTAGGATTTTGGCTGCATTTGTTGTTCCTAGGCTGAAAGTAGAGAAAATATTTTGGCTGATGAGTGGGATTAATGTCATTAAGGCTGAATTAACTATAGCTTTTTGACTTTGGAATGATTATTACATTTGTGTCCTGGGAAATTTATGATACTGTTGAATCCCCTTTCTGATTTATAGGTTATACAAATGGACAGGTTTGCAGTGGTAACTGCAATTTGGAGTTTGAATAATATTTTTTCTTCCCAGAATTTTCATTTAGATTTTGATGGATTCTATAACATACGGTATTTCTGAAAATGGATTAGAGACACAGCTGCCAAACCAGCATGGGATAATTCAGATTTGGATTGTAGGGTGCCTTTGGGGGCAAAAGAGGCTAGGAATTGGGTTAGCTATGAGAAACATCTGGTAATAAAAGTGGGATGTTGATATTATTGTTTGAAGGTGTATTCCTTTTGTCCACAGCTTAATGATTTTTGGCTGTATGATACAGTATTACTGGCAGCGCCCAGTAATTGAAGGTCCTGTCTGGACATTGCTGTTCAAGGGAAAAGTTGTTTATTATTGAAAATATGGATGATACTTTATTTGATTTGTGGAGTCATTGAAACCATTGATCACCAGCTGTCAGGCTGTGCTTACGTTCTTGCTGACTGAGATTTTCCTCTTTTTTTCTTTTTCTTTTCTTTTCTTTTTATTGATCCCTACTATTGTCTATTTTATCAGTGTAGGATTTGTTTGAACACTGTTGGGCTTTGCCTAAAAATAGTTTGCAAAGATTTCTTCAACCTTCTCACCTCCATAAAATATTATAATGCTATTCAAGATCTTCTAATTAGGAAGAAGAAGGAGCTAGACTTTCTGAATCCTCTAATCAAAATGGGAGTTAAAAGCACTCGGTATGCTCAAACTAGTCTGAAGTGGACAATAAGTGCCAAATGACTCCACTTGCTGATTTACTGCCATAAGGTGGTCAGCTAAGAAGTCATATGTAACACAATGTAAAGTGCTGCAACTGTGGCCAGTTTAAGGGGAAGATTTTACTTTTAACAGTGGAACAGCCAAAGTTGTCTCAGACATGGATTAGGGATGAAATAAAGGCAACATCTTGGGAACACAGCAGAAAAAAAAACTGCAAATGGGAGAAAGCCTACTGTAATTTGATTTGACATCTTCAAGAATAAATATAATCAGAAGATTTTAATCATATTTGTTAAATCTGGTAAATGAACAATCAGATCTTGATTAATTCTTAATACAGAATTTTTCCATATTTTTTCACTGAATAAACTGAACTCTAGAGATTATAAAAACACACAGATAGAACCTAGCATCTTGCTGATACTATACACATTAAGTTTCAAATTTTGATAGATCACAGCACTCCAGTATGAAATAAAATGAACTCTAAAAACTTTGAACTTTCAAAATCCTGGAATGCTGGCATTTGTCAGTGTAGCTAATACTGATCGTCTGTCTTGGTAGAAGGAAGCTTTATGCATTCTTCTACACTATGAGACCTCCATTGACAAATCATATGAAATCATATAAATGAAATCATATAAATTCAAATCTGTAAAACAAATTGTATTGACAAAAAATTGTCTGTGTGTCAGCTCCCACAGAAGCACCTGACTACATTTTACCAAAGGTTATATAGCAAAATGGAATGGTGCAAATTATGCTATTATTTAGAAGCAGAATGCCACATTGTTTACAATTTGAACCTCTGATGAAGTGAAACATTCCTTTAATGACTCAAATTGAACTAATTGTTGTACTATACTTCTGTCATGGAATAGGACATTAAGCTGAGCACAGATGCAATAAAGTTGTTCCATGGGTTGTTGCAGTGCTTGCTAGGCATACAAAGCAATAATTTAAGAAATATTGACAGATGCTCATGAGGTTTATGGCCTGTAACAATAAAAAACAGTGTGTCAACTTGCAGGGATAGGCAGATAATTTAGGAAGTTATTGTAATTTGCAACATTAAGCAGGTTTTCTATTATTTCCCCAATGACATCAGGTAAAATAGAATACTATTTTGGTGTATATCCATGTTGGAAAAAAGTTTCAGGACTTGTATAGATATAATGGATGTATCAAATGGGAAGATTTTAGATAATTAAAACTTATTTATATTAGGATAATAAAATATTGAAAAAAATTATGTGTATCATGAGATGCATACATTTCTTACATGCTTTCATTTTATTATCATTATATTAAAATATGAGTAACTGTTGATGTCAGCATCAGAAAATTCATATCTTATATAGAGATAGATGAATTTTCTGTTAATATAAACTATAAACTATTCTTATGCAATAATTACACTTTATAAGGAGGTGGAGGAAGAACTATTCTATAATGTTCACCAAATGGGAGATATTGTCATATTTTTCATTTGGGAGCTTATGGCTGTATACACAGTGCTTTCTCCTCTTTCCCCCCAAGAGAATAATAACTACTTTTAGATAGGTGATGTTGAAAGAGTGTGGCTGAGTCAAAGTCACTCAAAGACTTCCATTGGCTGATGGTGGATTGGAACCTGAAATTTTTGGCTTCTAATCCAACACTTTAACCTTTACCACAGGACTCTCTGTAATGGCCAGAAGAATAAACTTAAGGAACAAGATAAAGAGCGGCCACTGCAGCAAGGGTTAGATTAAAAAAAAATCTGACTCAAGGGTAGAAATATAATTTGAGAACACAGCTGACAGGGCTATCCCTTGTTCTCTTGAAGATAAAGGCAGCAAGGCAGGATCATGTTCAGACTTGCAAGATGTTGTTAGTTTAAACTTATAATAAAAATAGAATTAGCATTCATAACTTTGATTTGACCTAGTCTGCTTTATTTTGAAGGGCAAGGTAGGTTAATGTGGGACCATCAGAGAAAAAAATAAGCACTATGGCTTGCCTTTTCTGTTTGACAGTGGAAGGATAACAGAGAGGTGGGTTGCCTTTGTTTGATATTTCAGGAGAAAGGCAACTGATGTTGACTGATCTGGAAATTGAACAGTATATACGATTTTTCTTCATATTTCTAAACCATTTTCTAATCTCCTTTTCAAAGAGAAAACTCAATTTTTGGGCTTGTTCTTTTCTTTGTGCAAAGTTGTCCACAGCTAAGTTTAGATTACCATCTTTCAGCTGTGGCAAGGGGGGCATTCGCCCAGGTTCGCCTGGTGCGTCAGTTGCGGCCCTATTTGGACTGGGAATCACTCCTCACAGTCACCCATGCCCTTGTCACCTTGAGACTCGACTACTGTAATGCTCTCTACATGGGGCAACCTTTGAAGAATGTCCAGAGACTGCAGGTGGTTCAGAATGCGTCCACGCGAGCCGTCTTGGGTCTCCCAAGACATGCTCATGTCACTCCAGCCCTCCGTGAGCTGCACTGGCTGCCAATTGGTCTCCGAACACAATTCAAAGTGTTGGTTATGACCTATAAAGCCCTATATGGCCATGGGCCAGGATACTTGCGGGACCGTCTTCTGCCTCATAAATCCCAGCGACCGGTTAGGGCACATAGGGTTGGCCTCCTACGGATCCCGTCTGTTACACAATGTTGTTTGGTGGGACCTAGGGCTAGGGCCTTCTCTGTTGCTGCCCCAGCCCTCTGGAATCAACTTCCCTCAGAGGTTCGTACTGCTCTTTCCCTCCTAGCTTTCCGAAAACTTTTAAAAACACATCTATGCAGACAGGCTTGGGGCTTGTGAGCTGCGCTCTGCCCCTGGGCCTTTGATTGGGACTGTATGTTGTATGAGTGGGTATAGTTTTATTGTTTTTTATATTGTATATTATTATTTTAACTAATTTATATTTTGTACTTGTATTATTTGCTGTGAGCCGCCCTGAGTCTGAGGAGAAGGGCGGCATATAAGTCAAAATAAAGTAAAGTAAATAAAGTAAAGTTGGTATTCAAAATGTAAATAAAATGACATGTAAGGGATCATATTTTAATAAATGATGCTTCTGTTTAGGATTATGACTTCCTAATAGCCAATATAGCAACAACATTTTAACATGATAGTAAAGAGCTGGATCAATATTTTTAGTTCCTTTCATAGCTGGTCTGCATGGCATGGCTGTGCTTAAGGGACAATAGAAAACTGTTGGTAGCTCAAAAGTATCAAGTGAAAAATAGTTATTAGAATATAATTCTATTATAATAGCACATACACATACTAATATAAATTTGTTTTATATCTCTGCTGGAATTTGGTACTTCTGGGAGTCCTAATACTATACTAATAGGCCAGTCCAGTGACTCAAGATCATTTCTTCAACAGTTGTTAACAATTGCCTCCTCCTGTTCTTATTCTCAGAGAAGGGCAAAGTAATGAAATGAGCAATTATGCAATAACACGACCACAGGGAATTAAGCTGCACCTCATCAGAAAGGATTTATAAACTTGCTTTTATCTGTGCCCACATAAAATACATACACAAAGCAAAGAAGCTACACAGTGTTGCAAAATCTATACATAATAGAAATTACATAATGGAAAAAAATAATTAATGTCCCAATGAATATATAGAAGAATTTTATACCCTCATCTTCTGTACTTAAAATTTTTCTTTGCTAAATGGTTATCCTGCTTCACAGTTTCATTCACTGGAAGCTTTAGAACTTTGCTAGAATTTATTTGCATAGTATTGTTCAGCTTCTTTTATTGTTTGAAGGTGGTAAGCGGTGCTGTTTCCATTTGTGTTTTCTTCTCTTATTATGTTCACCACTCTGGAGCTCTCAGGATGTCCATGCTTCCTGATCTAAAAAGCTACATGGGAGAATCCCTAATGATATCCTTTTGGATTTAATGGAATCAGGGAGACTGCATATTGTAGGAGAAATGATTACACTATGAACACAAGACATTGACACATGTGTGCATATTTTATAACTAAGGGAAATAAAAAAGCCTATGCCACACACATGAAAGTTTCATCCCTATGGGGAAAAAATCAAATACAATGTCCTTTTCATTGAAAGAACTACAGAAACATACAGAAAAGATTTTTGTCACAGCACTGATCATTCATATAAAGTTTATTCCTAAAATATTTGTCAATATTAAAAAAAACCCCTAAGTATATTGTTTAAAGCAAAATACAGGAGTTTTGTGCATTAGAGATTAGTGTCACATACGACATAGCTGAATGTGCAACCTGGCTATTTTCTTTTTAAGAAGCAGCCTACTGACATTTCCAAACATCAGAAAGGAAAAAAGGAAAGAAGTCTACAGTTATTTCTTCAGTGGTAACTTCTAGACTGCCAGATTGCTTGCTTACTATAGAAAGTGTTTTGTTTTGTCAAAGACACTATTTCTGGCATTAAAAGCCCTATTTTTTTATTCCATATCCCCTGTATTTAGTGATAAAACAAAGCTTTGTCCATTTTGTTGGTAACATGTTCTGATATATAAAAAGTACTTCTATCTGCCAAGGTAAATCGTTTCTCACTCTGTTTTCTGATAATGCCCATCACTAAATGTCTTAATTCTCTTTTCTGGTTTGAGTCCATTGTATGTATTGATGTGCATTATTCCTTGAAAGTTGTAATCTAAATGAAAAGCTCATAGAACTTGGCAACAGCTCCAAGTCTGAACCCTTAATTAATTTTGTATCCCCGTGGGTTCTGAGCTATGAAAGCCAGATACATATATCACCCAAAATGTATAGAGTCTTTGCACTTTTATAGAAAGGAATTAATCATTTTTTTTGCAAATGGCCTATACCTTTCCAAATACCAGTGCTTTTTCGGATATTTAGCCATTAAAGAATGTATCGCTGGTTCATTTCCTTTTATCCACTGAAATCACCTGCATAATTTTCTTTCTTGGCAATAATAAGATTATTTAGCTTAGGTGTGAGGCTTCTACAATCAAATTAGACTAAATTGGGCAAAGGCATTGAGGGTGTGGATGTCTGATCTAATTGGGACTAATGCAAGAAGATCTCTTCCTTTCTATTTTCTGTGTTTCCAGCTGATGCCTGCAAAACCTTTGCTGCCATTTTGGATTTACTAAAATTGGTTTAGAATATTACTGCAGTTAATCTTTGAAATGCTTTGAGCAAAATTCTTTGAAATGAAAGCCTTTGAAAAGTTTAGTCCGTATCTCTGCCAAGTAGGTTTTTTTTTAAATAGAACAATTTAAACAAGGGGTTTTGTCTTCTATTTTCTGTATTATATTTTTTTCCTCATTAATTTTTCTTTCTTTCTGGACTTCCTGTTTTGAAGTACTAGGCTTAATCTTTGTGAAAATGCTGCCTAAAGCAGGTTTATATTGGAAAAAAATACAATCAGTCAGCCAGCAAAAGTTCTACCTACTCTGTTTTCCTTTCCATTACATGGTACATATTTCAGTAATAGAAAGTTCAGAAACTACTTGTGTGATTCAGAGAAAGCAAGATAATTTTAAGAGGGATGAAAGACAGCAGGCTGAGCCTGTGAAATATTTCACTCCCTGCTATCTGTCACCAAATAATTATATTTAATATAAATATTACTCAGTTTGTGGAATCCTGGCATACTAGCATATTTCACACCACAAATTTCCCTAATTATAGCCATGATTCAAGTTTTGGTTCCCTAAAATCCTCTATTAATTAAAGAGATCATAGATATATGATTTGCTCCATCCCACATGAGTTAGACTGAGAATAGGCAACCACTTAGGTCTTCTGAACATCTTACTTGAGGATCTTGGCATTTCAATACTGGCAGTAGTTTTTCTTGCCATGTTGAAAAAGGAAAACACATACTATATCATCTAGTGTATGTCATAGTTAACATAATCTTATTAAACACACACACACACACACACACACACACAATGCCTGTTCCTTTCTCCAAAAAAGTAAAACAAAATAAACTTCCCTTATCTATGTTATGATGAGGCACTACTCTTTCATTCAGTTCAACCTTTACATCATTTGAAAATAAGTAGCCCCAAAGATTGCCCACTCCTGAATCATATATAGGCTGATTGCCCATAAATGAGAGGATGATGTAGATGCTAAACCAACAAAATGACTGTTCATTGCATAAAGTTACCTTCTAACTGGTAGAGGCTGAAAAGTTAATTGGCTCTGCCCCTAACAACAGTGATTTTCATAATGTTCATCACATGATCGGATCATTGCAACGCATTCTAAAAATTATTTAGAAACTACAACTTGTTTAGAATGCAGCAATCTCATTGATAGCCAGGGAAACTCACTTTGAAGGATTACATCAATTTTCTAATCATTGCATTGCTTGCTAGTAGATTTCTGAGCCTAATATCATGTAAAGCCCACATACAGTATGGCACCACGATATTACCAAATATGATTCTGCCTAGCCAGTCCAGTCATAAAGAGAATTCCGTTGAGAATCCCAGCCCCTCTGAGAGATGCAAATAGGGTAGAGGCCAAATTGCAAACCTTTTTTAAAAAAATATTTAGACTTTTTAAGAATGAGAAGGATGTAATATATCAATGAATGGTCTAGCTCATTAACATACAGTAGCCACATCTCAGTACAGGGAAACATTATGATTTGCTGCCAAAGAAAGACAGTTCTGAACAGATTGTATGTGTGGCATCACTGTTGCTAGCAACTGGATAGTTCTAGTTGCTAGCAACTGTTCCATTTCCAGTAATTCGTTTTCTTGTGACAGTTAAGACTGCTATCCCTTCTATAGCCTCTTTTGTCCAATTTTGATTATCTATCTATCTATCTATCTATCTATCTATCTATCTATCTATCTATCTATCTATCTATCTATCTATCTATAACATCTATGATGTCCATCTTAACAGGATGACTCTAGGCAGCTTACAGTCATTCAATAAAAATATCATATAGAACTTTAAAACAATAAACACTATAATTTTAAAATGCAATTTGACCAAGATGGAGAGAAAGAGAACAAAGTGCACATGGGGAAGAGATGGTGTTTGTCTAGTCCCTTGGTGGCAAACCTATGACATGTGTGCCAGACTGGACAAGCAGAACCCTTTCTGTTGGCATGTGTGCCAGAGGGACACTCCCCTCCCCCTCTTCACGTGCGCCTGACTAGTGGGAACTGGAAAGGGCAGGGAAACCGAATTCAGCAGCGCTTTTGCAGGAACAGCTGAGAGAGCTGGGCAGGGAAAGGGGAATCAGTATAAAAGCAGGTTTTGGAGGGAGTGCAGCGAGAGAGTGAGTGAGCGAGCAGACGGCCTTTGGAAGTGATGGTGGGAATCAGTTTGGAGAAGACAAGTAGGATGCAGTGTCCATTTACATGCTTTGCAGAAGGCTAGCAGAGAAGAAAGAAGGAGGAGGAGGGAAGGGAGAAGGAAGGAAGGAAGGAAGGAAGGAAGGAAGGAAGGAAGGAAGGAAGGAAGGAAGGAAGGAAGGAAGGCTGGACCCACCAATGCCACTGGGCAGATGTGCGGCCAGTCCTGCCCAGGTGATGCCAAAGCCAGCCAGCCCTTCTGTGGGAGCGTGGGGAGAGAGGGGGAGAGTGGCTATTCCTGAGCACCGCACCTGCCTCCCTTCGGGGTCCCTCGGCCTCTTCCCCCTCCAGGCTGGAGCTGGTCAGATTCTCCCCATGGGCAGTGCTATGCCTGCTGCCAGGCCATCCCCAGGCAGCCCTCTTCCTCCATCCTCCTTGGTGGTGACATGCAAACCACGGTGCTGCTTCCCTGCTATCGTTGGCCTGTCTGTGACCCGACCCACAGGGAATCAGTGGATTGAACCACCGCGTGGCCCTGCGCTTCCTGCTCCGGGGTCCTATCCTTTCGTGGGAACAATCACTTCCCTGCCCTTGGCCAGTCTATGATCCCACCTGCCTCGCCCCTCAGGACAAGCCTCCTGCCCAACAAGCATCCCTCCCCACGAGCAGCATCCGCACCCTGGCCACACCCACCTGTCTGCCATAACCACTGCAGCCACACCACCCTGGCCATGCCCTCCCAATGGGCCCTGCCCACCCAGTGGGCCATGCCCACCTGGCACCCAGCAATAAATAAGTGGGTTTTGGGTTGCAGTTTGGGCACTTGGTCTCTAAAAGGTTCACCATCACTGGTCTAGTCCATTAATCCATTAATCTCCACCAAGACTTCAGGTCAGTTAGCAAAGCGAGGTCTTCAAGCCCTTTTGGAAGGCCAAAAGTTGGGTGCAGATTTCATCTTGGATGTCACAATGTTCCAGAGAGTATCCATGCTATGATGGCTCTAAAGGTGATAACCACTATCTTGAATTGGACCTGGAAGCAGACTCTTTAAGGATAGTTCCATATAGAGCATGTTGCAATAGTCTAACTGTAAGATGACAAGGGCTTGAGTGACTGATTGCAGGCACTCCCAATTCAGGAAAGGGCAGAACTGAAGCACAACATAACTGCTACCTGCTCATCAAGCAGGAGTCATGAATCTAGGAGAACCCCAAAGTTGTACACTGGGTCTGTCTGTTTATTTAAATCCCATCTAGAACTAAAGATGTTAAAGGGCCATAAGCCAGAGCTCTACACAACCAAAGGCACTCAATCTTACCAGGATTCAGCAAATGTCTGTTGCTTCCCATCCAGACCCTCAGAATCGCCAGGTACCACAAGACAGCAGTGATAGCATCACTTGGGTCACCCGGAATGTAGATGTAAACTTATCATCAGTGTACTGATGGTACCTCATCCCATAATGGTGAATGTTCTTGCCCACTGGCTTCATGTAGATATTAAAAAGGAGTGGAGAAAGTATTGAGCCCTGAGGTGTACCAGAAAAACACTACCATGGACTGGACTTCATACTCCCTATTAACACTGATTAACACCCTTGGAGAAAAGAGCCAAACTAGCACAAAACTGCACCATCTATCTCCAAATGCCACAGTCAGCCCAAAAGCATACCATGATCAATGCTGAGAAGTCAAGTAGAGAAAGAATGGATGCATACCACTATCCTGCTCTCACCAGATATCATCAATATGTGCAATCAATACAGTTTCTGTCCTGTAACTGGACCTGAAACCTAATTGGATGCTGACTCGGCATGTCTTGATGGTATGTCCACCCATTCCCACAAGGCCGTCTGCCATTTAGCCACACGGCTATGCCACTAAGAACCTCCTTGATACCCAGCCTCTCCGAACCGGTCCCATAACACTTCCATCATATATTGGCCAGGGGCTGTGGAGTAACTCCTCATTATCATCCCCTGTCACACGTCTCTCCCTCCATTCCATGAGGGAGGGCCTGGCACTAGGTGTGTGTGCCTGTCCTGCATCCAGGTTGGTCAGCGCAGGACTATGCCACCACTCTCCCATAGTTCCAGGAGCTGCGGTCTCCTGGGGCTCAACCAGAGGGACTGTAGGCCATGTCACCTTTGGCCTAACAACCGGCTGCACTTCCTGAGGCTCTGAGGCAGGTGTAGGGCCCATCGCCCCAACCGGAACTACTTCCTCCATCTCCCAGGGAGCCTCCTGTTTGCTCTCTGCCATTCCCTTAAAAAGCAATGGTAAGGGCCAAGGAGCGAAAGAATGAGGAGTTCTGACTTACTGTCACACTTGTCCATCGTCGTCCTAATGAAGCAAAGTCCAGGAACGCGGGTACAAGGTGCTTAGCAAGGTTTATTCCCAGCAGATGAAAAGTCAGCACTGGAAGTGGTTTGCTCCCAATGCTTTACATAACTGTGCCCCACCCTACAGCCCCACCCCCAGAAGCAAACCAGCATCTGCCCAAGACATGTAAAAACCCCCAGGTCCATTTCCATCCTTCCCTCGGCCCAGCCATGCCCTGCTGGTCCTCCGTCCAGTCGCTACAGTCCAGGGCCTTCTGCCTGCTTGCCAGGCGTTCCTCGAAGACTCCATGCTCAGCTGCCCCTTCTGGTCCTCCGTAGGTTCTCCAGGTCGTCAGCAGCCTCCTCTCACCTCTTGGAGGCCTCCGGGGCTTTCTGCAGCGACCGGAGGCTTTCCCGATACTCAGCTGTTGTGGCTGATGTCAGGCTTCCCCCCCCTGGCCCCCGGCAGAGCTCTGCAGTCGGCTGGAAGCCAGTAATGTGGAACACGGGGGGAGGGCCATCCGTTTGGCAGCTGGTTCGGCTCCGGTCTTTGGGTGGCATCTGGCTATGCGGCTGGCTGCTCCAGGCCTGAAGCCGGCTGCTCCGGTTCACCCCCCCCCCACTGGTGAATGGCAAGCCCAGCGGGGCTTGACAAACAGGTCCAGATTATCCATTTCATCCAGGATTCTCTGAAGCTGCCATGCAACAACCTTCTCTATCTTCCTGAAAAGGGAAGATGGGAGACAGAATGGAAATTGTGTAGTAAGGTGGGATCAAAAGTTGTTTTTCTGAAGAAGAGATAAATCAGGGCTTTCTTAAAAAGTCCTGAAAATATACTCTCCTGCAGTGAGGAATTTTTCACTCCCTGAAGCAACCTGTTGTCACCATCCTGGAAGCTTTCACCAGCCAGGGGGAACAGGGATCTAATTGACAGGTGGTTGCACTGACAGTATTGAGGACCCTGTCCACTTCATCAGGTCCAACAGGCTCAAACCTTTCCCAGATAACCAGGTAAGACCTTTTCCTAGGCATCTCTAATAGTCCTGTATCGAGCATAGTTTCCATTTGGAGATGAATCCAAGCAACTTTGTCCATCAGGTGTTCCTTGGCATGGACATGAAGATAATCACCCAAGCCCTCCTGTCCCAGGAGGCCAGTTGACTCTGAACAGGGCAGCAAGGTGACACTGTACAGTGAAATAAGGGTGGAGAAATAATGGTGTTTCTCTACGCTTATCATGTGAGATAGGCCTTAATAGCAACTCTAAGTTGTGTCAAGTTAAATACATCCCTTGTGTTTCCTCCAGCAGCACTCTAGCTGTCTCTTAACCCTTTTTAGAACCCACAGCTCCTCCACGAACTATGGGGAGTGCTAGGAGCAATAGAGTAATGGAGGCTGCACAGGCATGATCCTGTCCAAGCCTTGGCCTCCCTTTGGTTTCAGAACTTAATCAAGACCATGCAGCAACTTTTACTCCTGTTCCTTTTGTGGCTTAATAGAAATATTACTTCTCACATTTTCACATGGCTTATAGACATTTTCAGCATTCCTGCCAAGGGAAATTCTCCATATCTCTCATGCCATAATTGTGTGCATACTATAAAGGAGTTTCCATTGTGTTCACAAAGCTGATTCTTGGCAAGTGGTGCAAAGGATTGCACCTTAAATTAAATTTCCCATGTTCTATATTATAAAGTTATGTGTTCCAAATAAGTTGTAGATTAAATGAGACAGATTGAAAACCAATAAGCTTCTGTTTATTGGGAGTCATTGAAAAAGATGATGCTGTTATGTGACCCTGTCACTTGGGAAAATAAATTGTCAATGACTTTTAATGGTGTTAATGCAAACTGGTGACCCTTTTTATTTGCTGTTGTGAGAGCATCATTAAATCAGAAGATGAGGCTTCTGTTCAGCACAGGAAATGGCTAACTTCTTTGTCAACTTAATGTGTTTCTCAACTACTCAAGTATTAAATTCTGCCCTGACAATACTGAACCTTTTTATTTAAATATTGTTTTTTTAATGTGCCAAAAAATCTGTGGGGGTTATTATTTAATTAACATTTAAACCTTTCTGCAATTCAGAATACATTATCAGATTTTCTTTGTTTATTAAATACAAAGTCAATAGTTGCTGGAAAAATGGTTTTCAGTAGAGAGAATGATATTGCTTTGTGAATTTATTTTACAGCAGCAACAGGGTATAAAACTAAGTTTAGCATGGGCTAATTCATTTTAATATAAATAGATTATTGTACATGGTTCATCTTAGTCATCAACTATCAGTATGTTTAAGCAATTACCTTATCCATGGAAAAATCCTTCTGACAGGAAAAATTTAGAACTGGAGGTGCTCTATTTCCTCTCAGTGAATGTTTATCTTGTTGCTCTCTATTTCCCTTTTGTGGGAAACAAAATCCATCTATTTTATCTGTGGTTATTTTCCATTTAATTGTCATGTATCTATTTAATCAATTTATATATTTAAAAAAGATAAAGTTTTCCTCTGCCAATCTAGGGGATTGTGTTTATCTCAGAGTCATAGCCAGTGATTGATTGTCCATCTCTATACAAAATGCTATTACCGGTATCTTCCCACTGAAGTGGTACCTATTTATCTACTTGTATTTACATGCCTTCAAACTGCTAGGTTGGAAGGAGCTTGGGCAAGTAAAGGGAGCTCACCCCATCATATAGTACTTGGCCTCAAACTGCCAACAAGGCCAGTGTCTTAACCACTTGGCCACCATGCCCTTATTTATATGGCTGTATAATATATATTGCTAATGTGACCCTTTGCATTACAGATGTGTAGTATTGTTTTTTATTATTGTTGTTTTTATTGTTTTTGTTATTCAGAATCACTCTGGATGAGAGGGGGGCATATAAATTTAATAAATAAATAGAGAAATAAATAATGGTTGGTCATGGAATCATCTGGATGTTTAGACTGGATTTGGCACCTTTGTCCACCTATTGAATTCTTTCCAAGGATTTGGAATAGGCTGATGTTTGATGGTGTTAAAAGTAATGTAAAGCTTACAGGATGTAAGCTGTTCCACATAAAGCTGCCTTTTCCAACTGACTAAGCAAAGAAACAATAAAAATAAAAAAGGGAATCACATAATATGAATTAAATGATTAATTAATTATGACTATTTGACCCAACAGTCTGTAAGGTTAGCATATCTACTTTGTTCTTCCTGGTGGATCAATGTCTATTTATAGTTGTTTAATAAAAAAAATAATGACTCAAAAGTTTTCAGTTCCAACTTTT
This sequence comes from Bothrops alternatus, assembly GCA_034064705.1. Classification (NCBI taxonomy): domain Eukaryota; kingdom Metazoa; phylum Chordata; class Lepidosauria; order Squamata; family Viperidae; genus Bothrops; species Bothrops alternatus. The sequence continues at coordinate 13,800,824 of JARGCV010000124.1, read as the reverse complement.
CAAATCAAAGCAAAGGAAGAGCAATTTATAAGGAAGAATTTACCTAGTCCATTCGTCCAGAACATTTTTTCAAATCACCACAATGTATTAATAAAGTTTTAAAATCTCTAACTTTTCCCCAGAGTTTCTTTTGAAGTATTCATTGTATTTTTTCCTCATATTTTCACAAAAATAAACTATTTTTTTAAACTATTGAACAGTTGAAAATCTAATACAAGATAAGCGAAGGGAAAAATTCTTCAAACTACACACACAGAGAGAGATAACTTTCAAACTAGATCTGTGGGGGGGGAGGGTGTCACACAAACTCAATATGATTGCTGCCACAATGCAATTGAAGAACCATATATTTTTCTTGCATCTATTACTCTGCCTTTTTCACATTCATCAAAATGCCCATTAAAAAGAGCAGAGTTTGGATTGCATGGTTTTGGCTGCCATGCTTACTTTTTTAACTTCCCAGACACCAAGATGACAAAGAGAGAAAGAGAGAGAGAAATGAAAAAGAGATTGCAATGGCACCTCTATTTCCAACATACTTCACTTACTTAAAGTTCTGATGAGAGAAAATGAGAAGCCTTGCCTTTACAGAATCACCTTCATTTATTTACTTGTTTTAACTAGACATTAATTTAAAATAAACATATATTAGAAAATAGCATTGAAATTAGTAATACACAGTTTTGGACTACTCCAAAACCAGGTAGAAATGATCTCTATTTTATGATACATTAAAAAATTAATTATAGTTCCTCTTTACAGAAATGAAAACTTCAGACTGATAGAAATGTTTTTCTACAAGTGCTTCATAACAACAATAATAAGGAGTTACTTTCATTATCTCCTCTAAGTATTTGGTACTAGCTATGTATTTCTTTCCCAAATATTGCAATCCTTGTACCAATGTTTTACTGGAGAAAGTTACCGTGTTTCCCTGAAAATAAGACCTGGTCTTATATTATTTTTACTTCCAAAACAGGCATTAGGTTTTATTTTCAATAGATGTCTTCTATTTTTCATGATACATGCCTTGCCTTGCAATGGTGGCACCAGCAGCCCCGTCCAGCCGGGGCCCACATTGCTGCCAGCCCACTTCTGCGGCCAGTCATGGCAGGAGGCTGTGCAGCATATTGTGCTGCTGCCACTGCAACAAAGTAAGGCAGGTGGAGGTGGGGGTGGAGCTGCCCCACATGCCCCAGACCTGCTTACTTCAGGGCTCCCCTAGCCAGGCTATTATTTGCTCAGCAACCTTCCCTTTCACTCCTCTCCTGAGCCAGACTGCCATGCTATGGAGGATGGGTGGGGTAGGCCTAGTCCCCCTCTGCCATTTTGGATCTAGGGGGGAGTGACGGCGAAAGGCTCCACTGCCGCTGTGTGCCACTGGAGGGGCTTTCTTTGCATTTTGCCCCAAGATCACCTGCCTGGCAGCAGCCACTGCCTCTTTTTCTTCCACCAACTCTCCTGTGCCTTGCACCATGACCGGTGGTGCAAGCCTCCCCTGCCACCTCCGTCCGCCAGCCCTCCATTGCTTCCACTGGAGAGAATGGAGAACAGGGAGGGGAGTGGCTCCGCACAGCAATACAGAGCAGAGAGGAGAACACTTGCTTGCTGCATCTCTCTTCTCCCTTCTGGAAATAGCCGCCCCATTTTCTGCTGCTTCTCCTCCTGGTGCTGCTGTAGAGTTTGGCGCACCACCGCTCAGCTCCTCTCTCTTCCTGAAAGCATTTCTTCACTAACCTGCTTTCCAGCTCTGTAATGTTTCTCTCCTGCTGCATGGAAACCAAGTTTGTGGGGCTAAAAAAAGTTCAGTCAGACCTTCCAACTTTGTGAGATCTTTTTTTTTTCGTGAGAAGTTGGAAGGTCTGACTGAACTTTTTTTTAGTCCCACAAACTTCATTTCAGACTGATAGGAATGTTTTTCTACAATTGTTTCATAACAGCAATAATAATGAGTTACCTTTCATCATCTCCTCAAAGTATTTGGTACTAGCTACGTGTTTCTTTCCCAAATATTGCAATCCTTGTACCAATGTTTTATTCATATATTAGAAAGCAAAGCATTCCAGCTGTTATACAGGAATAATATATTGAAGAAAGTTACCGGTGTATATATACCACACTTTATCCGTGAACAAAAACCAAACACAATTCCTAATGAATGTAGTACAAGAAAGTTTTCTACAGCATAGCAGATTAACAAACACTTAAGGTGCCTTTTCCTCAGGCCTTAATGCCAAGATAAGAGGATTTTTTGTTAGTTTTCAAGTGCGAATGAGGCCCCTATAACTGATAATTCACACATTTTAGGATTATCTGAGCTGTAGTCAAATAGAAATTCTTTTATATTAATTTATTTATGCTATTGAGTATCATCAACTCTACATTCCACTCTACATTTTTATTTTTATAAAAATAAAGTATGTAATGCAGATTATGTAAAAGTTATTTTGTTCAGGGAGAAGGCTTGCATCATCATTTTCGAAGCAGAGTATTTTGCAGGTTAAGTTTCCAGTAAGGGAAGGAATGAACTCCTAGGGCGAGCAGCCACAAGGGATGACAATTCAAACTGCCCTGGAAAGATTAATACAGGTAGTCCTCGACTTACAACAGTTCATTTACTGACCATTCAAAGTTACAACAGCACTAAAAAAAGTGACTTATGACCATTTTTCACACTTACAACCATTGCAGCATATCCATGGTCATGGGATCAAAATTCAGGGGCTTGGCAACTGACTTGTATTTATGACAGTTGCAGTGATCATCTTTTTCAACCTTCTAACAAGCAAAGTCAATGGGGAAGCCAAATTCATTTAGCAACTATGTTACTAAATTAACAACTGCAGTGATTCACTTAACAATTGTCTGCGAAGAAAGTACTGAACAAAACAGGGCATTAGTGATTCCTTAGTTTGTTATCTGAGAAGTTGGAGTGTTCCATTCAGATGGAAATATGGAGCCTACTGGCATGCTTTTTGTTTTGTTATTTTTATAACTGAAAGGAAGCAACAATGAAATGACTTCCATGCTAGGAGGCACTTTTTGAAAAGCGAGATTTTTTCCCACTCACATTAGCTTAGATAATGAAAAAAAAAAAGAAAAAAAAGAAAAAGAAGAAATCTTCATTGGAAATTCTCTCTGTAGCTTCCAAAGAACTTGCTGAGGCAGTCTGCCATCTAGCTTTTCCACAGCAAAATAGACTTTCAGACTGCAGATGAGAGAGTCAGAAGCAGAGATACAATTTTAACTTAGCCATCCCTAATTTATCTCCAGCTTTTCCCATTTATCTTCACTGCTGTGTATACCCTGGAATACGGATGGCTGTCCTGTGGGAAATAGAATGTAACCAGAGCTCCTGAGTGTCACAGTTTAAGAGATATTCAGATCGTGCTGATTTTCTTCTGGGGACTGACTGGAAGGAATATAACTCTCCTCAAGTCCCTGGTTTGCAGGCGATAGATCAGAGGACCTTGCCAATTTCCTAATGGATTATTGTTATCAGGCAGCTTCTTCCTGAAGGTAAGTAGTTGCTCTTCCATTCATTAACTATGTCATATACATATCAGAAAATAATATATCAGAAAATAATCTCAAGGGCTGGCGATTCAAATACACTAGAGAAAATGTCAAGCAACCTTTTTTTAATTGAATAATGATAGCACTTTATTGCAGCATGATTACAATTAAAATATTCTGATTTTTTTAAATTATTGGTCTAAAGCTGTTACACTACCACAAAGTGCACTGTCAGCAAACATACACACCCACATACACATACCAACAAGTCTGCAGACAGCACTACTCTAAATTCCTATTGGCTGCCCTGGGGATTTTTCTGTGAAATATAGAGTACTATGTTTGTGTCTGATTGAAGAGTGAGCATCTATCCACTGTAGCTAATATCAATGGGTTTAATAAAACACGTAAATATTTTAAGATTAAAAAGCTTTCTCTAATACATTGAGTGTTTCAGTATGTTCTTATAAATCAGTTCATCTGTAATTTAAATTAATCTTCCTGATAGGTTATGTTAATCAAGGTTGTGAATGAATTAAACTAGTTGGGGAGGTAGAAATGAGATAGAAAGTTTGGAGTGTCAAAAATTGCCAGTGAGTGATGACTTTCATGCTTTGGGTTGGTTCCATAGGTGGAGACCAAAGCACTGAGTATTCCTATACTAGTGAGAAATCCACACTACATTTTTCTCTGTGTAAGGGAGCTAGTGTTCAAAATGATCCACTAACAAATGGCTGAAAATCATAATAACTTATTCAGGCTGAGATAGGCTCATCTCAAAATTATTCTTGATGTGACAGTTTTGGTTTCAGTACGTGTCTACCTGCTAACATTTTATCATGCCAAAGAAATGCTGGATCAAATCTTGAAAGAAGTCCATGCTGCTACTATATTAAAGGTATACTAATATTTTTTTCAAATAAAAACATTAGGTAATAGGTAATATTGATGTTTCTTGTAATTTGGCATACTACTATCCTGCCTCTTAAATACATGCCTTGACATGACTTTTGCCCTGGCAGGAACAGTCATCTAGGTGCAAGTTAGCATATGTTCAACTATAGTACCGGTAGGTAAACAGAAATATTAGAGAATCATGTATGGTATGTTTATCTCAAATACCTTAATAAAATGAGTGAAAGCCCTGAGTGAACACATAAGATTGAGTTTTCTATTAAATATCTAAGCATATTTTATCATGTAGTAGGGCTGTATTATTATTATCCTTCTCATCTTTCCTATTACTTACTCCCATTGATATCTTATGACTATCATTTTGTTGGTTGTATCTTATGATTTATAATTATATCTTATGATTATGATTTATGTTATCACTTTGTTGCTTGTATATACACTGAGACCTTATGCACCTGAGACAAATTCCTTCTGTGGCCAATAAAGAATATTCTATTCAAGTCTATATTATATATTTAACACCTGACACGAAATTAAGAAAAGTAAGATTTATTGGCTTCTGGCATATAATAGCTAGAAAACAGCTGAAACTTGGATGTAAAAAAGGATAGGAAAAAAACCTCAGGTGGACATATCCCCATTCTGCTTCAATTTTCCAAATATTTCTTTAAAGCATAATTTGTGACTATTAAAATCCAAGAAATTGATATCATAGTATTTTTAATCAAACTTTTCCTAGATGAGTTTTGGCAATGTATTTTCTATTTTCTTTTCTTTTGTATCACCTTCTGGGCTCTTTTATTTTAAAATAATAATAAATAAAGTTGTTGATTATTTGAAAGCTCCCTTAAGATTTAGCACAGCGGTTCTCAACCTTTTTCAGGCCGCGACCCCAACCTGCACCGTGCATGCGCGGCGCGACGGCCCACATCACGCATGCGCGGTGCTACCCCGTGCATGCGCAGTGCTGCCCCCTATGCCAGCTGAGGGGGAAAGGGGAAAAAATGGCAGACTGCGTTGTTTGGCGACCCCCATGAAATGGTCGTTCGACCCCAAATGGGGTCGTGACCCACAGGTTGAGAACCGCTGATTTAGCATTTATAATACTTTAGCATAACTAATTACATTGGTAGAAGATTTATGTGACTTCAGACTATATGTATCATTTGTTCTAAACAGATATTCATCTGTTACGCCACATTTCTTTCTCATTTAATCATTGCTATGTAGCACTAAGTCACCAAATGTTAGTCATAAAGCAACAGTACTATACCATTGTACTGGTACTATACAGTATAGTATAAGCACTAACTGTATTCTTTACTAGAAAAAAACAGTGCAGTACTATATATGAGTATGTGTATGTAAATTTGACTGATTTATAAAGCTTACTTCTTAGGTAAAAGCCATAGGATTGCAGAATTAACATATGTATTCTGGCAATAGAACATATGGCAAAGAAAGAAAAATGCCATATATTTTTGCTTGATATGTTTCCTTTTAAAAACTCAAAACATAAGTTCACAACAAGATCTTTCTTATGTTATTTTTAAGAATGTGGGCATACTGTTACTCATTGTTCAATCAACTAAACTAAGGGAAACCCACTCATCCCCCACCACATTTTGGGTAGTAACGACTATGTTCTTATTCCATCACCTAGTTGAAGGTGTTTTAGATAAGATCTTCATTTGTTCCTTGTAAAATTACCTTTTGGAGATTGAATGTGAAATGCTGCACAGTCCCATTCATATAATATGTTCTGGACTCACATATGGAAATGGTCAGCATTCAAGTAAGTTTTTTTTAAGTGAGGTGTTCTGTATTCATATGTGTTAAAATTCCCAAACTCAGTTCCTGGCAGATGATAGGAAATTGCTGAAGCTCTTAGAGAGCAGTCAGAATAGTCAACATTGGACTAAATGGACAATTTAATTTAAAGCACCTTCCTTTGTTATTCTTCAATTATAAGAAATATTTTCCCAAGTTGGTAAATTTTCCATTTATCAGGAGACTTTTAAACCACAAATACAAGCAAATGATTACTTTATTTAAAATATTTATAGTCTTGCCACTATCTAGAGTATCTTACTGAGCATTTGAGTTATGTCTGCCTCTGATGCTCTCACAAATATGTTAACAGGGCAAGGATATAGTAAGGGATGAAATTTATATTGTAAAGTTGTAAACCTTAATCCAAACACATTTGTACTTGTATGTAGCATCACTATGCCAATACAAAAGAGTAGAGCTTGAGTTTTGATATTATGATAGAATTTCATCATTTTGGCATCATTGTGGTTAGCCGTAAACACTTAATGAGATTCTTAAGATTAAAAATACTTTTGGAAGCATTATCTGCAGCATCCTAGGCCAGGGGTGTCAAACTGCCAGCCCACGGGCCAGATGCATCATAGCGAAACCGTGCCCACCCCATTGCCGGCAATGGCAAAAAAGTCATGATACATTGCAACACGTCATGTGACATTGTGAGTTTGACACTCTTGTCCTAGCCAGTATCTCCTCTTTATAAGAAATTTAAGAAAACTGATGACATCCGTATTAATTACAGATAGATGTTGACTTGTGATCACCATTGGGACTGGAACAACTGTCACTGAATAATATGGTCATTAAGCAAGTCTTATGACCTTTTTTGCTATAAATAAATGAATCATCATGGTCATTAAGAGAATTATGCAGTCATTGAACATATTTGGTTTCCCCTGTTGACTTTGCTTGCTGGAAACCACCTGGGAAGATCATAAATGACAATCATTTGACCCAGGATGCTGCAACTCTTGTAAATTTATGCTGATTACCAACTGCCCAAATTTTGATCATGTGACTGTGGGGAATGCTGTTATTATCATGTGTGAGGACTGGTTGTAAGTCACTTTTTTCACCACCTTCATAACTTTGAATTGTTGTTAAATCAATGGTCATAAGTCAAGGCCTATGCATACAGATTTATCTGTAGTAAAGAGCTGGAATATCCTGTCCTAATAGACAATGAAAGTTTGCATTTAAAAAATGTAAAATGAATTCCTTTGATCTTAAAATGATCTTTAAAAGCTTTGTTTGAGGTATATGGGATACTCAGATAACGTTTTGTAAATATTGGCTATTATCTCCCTGCTCCTGAAAATGTAACACATGAATATAGTTTAGCCTGGTTCTATTGTTATTGCAGTTTGGGATGACATTACTATTGGTGAAATTACTCTGGATCTATTATGTTAAAGACATATATGTTCTTCTTGGCTTTATCTTCAGTGTTTTAATTCTATGAAATACTGTATTAAAAATTGTGGGTTTTTCAGACAGGGGCATCCATTAAAAGAAGTACTACGCAATCAGTACTGGAAGGAAAAAACTATATCTGATTTGCAAAAAGGGTTGTTGTCCATCAATAATGGAATATATTTATGTGTTTCTTTGTTTCTGATAAAAAAACAGGAAAAAAGAATTTTAATTAGTATGATAAAATTGTTTGGATGTCTTTTTAAAAATTATTTCCTCTTTGTTTTAACTTGCTAGCCTTTATTGAGATTACAGTGTTCCATTAAGTGTTTCATCTTGACTTATGATCATAATGGAGTTCAAAATTTCAGTCCTAAGTCATTGTGATCATAAGCTGAAGCACAATGTGACCAGACTCAATTTTTCAACAAAAAAGCAAGTCACTGTGATCATAAAGCAAATTATGTCATTAAGCAAATCCATTCTTCTATTCCAATCCATTTTTCCAAATGGGTGTTTTTTTTAAAAAAAATGTTTGAATCATAGTCACATCATCATGGGACTTTTGGTTTCATTTTGTTTTGTTTGGATTGGATTTTTATCTTGGTTTTCTTAGAAAAGTAGGGTTTGATTTGTGTTGCTAAGCAAATTCTACATAAAAAGCTATATGTAGCTTACTGATGAAGGATATGCAAAATTCATACTGCCTGGGAAAAGCCCCAAAGTAAACAAAATATTTCTAGTAACTACTTTTCTCTAACAGATGTTAGATCAATGGTCCCATAATTCTCAGCAGGCACGGTTCATCACTCCAACCGGAAATGATGGAAGATATACTCTTTCTTATGTCTATGGAGATTCTCAGTCATCTAAGTCATGGTTGTCCCAAAAGTCTTTTTCAAAAGGCAGCTAGACTTTGTTTTTCCTTGAAGACATTTCATTTTTCATCCAAGAAGCTTCTTCAGTTGTTAGTGCTAATGACCAGATGACTGCAAGGTATATAAATACTTCCATTCTCCACCATTCAGTCAGAACTGAAGAAGTTTCTTGAATGAGAAGCGAAACGACTTCAAGGGAAAAAAAAGTCCAATTGCTTTTGGGACTATTCTTTTCTATCATGAAGAACAAGATAATATAAACTTAGAATGAACAATATTGAAATAAAAAGTCAACTGAGCTGTCTCAATATAAGACTTTCTTTATGCCTATAAACTATTCTGACGGGATCAGAACCATTCTCACCCTCTCCGAGATAAAATCATCCAAGGTACACTTCTCAGAATATCTAATTTTGCCTTTAATTTCTTCTTTGTATGAATAATTGAACAAAATAATGTTTGTGATTACCAGAATATTATAATTGCTATTGGAATATTCCTGTGCTATCTCACTATAATGAGAATTATACACACTAGTATTTTTAAGGATTCTTGATTTGTATATTAAATACATGATTCATGATTTTGAACATCAACACTGTAGAATATTTTTTTTCAAACACTTGAAAGAAAGTATTCACTAAATCTTGACCTTCTCTCTCTCTCTCTTTTTGCAAACCTGATCTTTCTTGTTTTCTACTTAAGTGAATAGAAGTTCAGAAGTAAAGTGGCACAGATTAACAGCACTTAAATAATGAGCTGCTACTTTTTATATTGTAATCATTTGTCTGCATCAAATTGTACCAAATTTACATTTTTATATGAATGTTGTAATGAAGATTAAGTATTAACATAAACTGAAGAGTGATTGTGACTTCACTTAAATTATAGAATAAGAAAGTGTAATTTGTTTCTTGGTGTGTGATACATTCCATGTAAACCTGTACAAATAATGAAATCTAAGCAAGAGACAGTTTTCCAGCTTTTAAACTTAAAAGTTCTGATTATTTGTCATAATGATGCTTTGGAATATAATAATAAAATGCAATAGATAAGGAGGCGAAATCTTTCAAATAGTCAGTTTTAAATTTAATTTCATAGACAGAAAAATGGAAAATAACAAGTCCTATCTAATGCACTCTGTCTGCAATCTTGTGGCTATTAAATCAGCAACCCTGTGCAAGAAAATACTAAGATTTTCCCCTTGGTTTAAAATGGAACTCTGTTCATTAGGGAGCAAACCAATACTAGACACATACCCCTGCCAGATTTTGAAGATGATTGTTGCAGTTATATAGAAATATTGACACTGAAACTCTTTAAAAAAATTAATCCAATGGTAGATTAGGGTGAAATAAAGTTTATATAGTTTATAAACCAGTATAATTAAGCCCAGGCTAATTTAACATTTCTTAAAATCTTTAATTGATGTAAAAAGTAACTAGTATTAGCAAATTTGTCAGGGATGCAATTTGGTTTTATGTAGTGATTGAAGTATGTGTGTGATAAAGTCTTATAAATCACTGAATAATCATCTCTCTAGTGGCCTTTTATCTCTCTGTCTTTCAACATTTTAAGAAAATTGCAATAGAAAATATAATTATGAAAACTTTATGTATTTCTTCCTGATGTTCCAAGCAGGCTTAGAAAAAGAGATGCCAGGGAGCCTATAGAGTTATGAAGAAATATGACACAGAAATGAACAATTTATACTTCAGCAAAACAATTGTGAAAGCAGCTTGAAAACATTTTGAGAATAACAGGGGGAAAAAACCAAACACAAATCTCTTTCTCAGAAGAAAATATTTGAGAACTAAACAGACCATTTTCTTTCCTCTCAGGATCAAGAACTGAGTTTCTTTCAATAATTTTCTAAGGATTATATTAATACAAAAAATCCAATACAGAAATAAAAAGTGTATATATGCGTGTGTGTAAAAAGAATTACACTGCCATACATCAAAAATATTTCAGAAACCACAAATAGACTTCTACAACCACATGGAATCAGCATAGCACATAAGCCAACTAAAGTTCTTCAAAACATCCCAAGTAAACCCAAAGACCCAGCAACCCCAGAAGAAAAAAACAGGAGTCATCTACAACATACAATGTAACTGCAACAACCACTATGTAGGACAAACAGGCAGAAGACTGTCAGAACGCATCCATGAATACTAACTGGCAGTCAAATGGCATGATGAAAATTATTTAATTTCACAATATTGTTCTGTCTGGCCCCTCTCAGCTCATTAAAATCCACATAAATATGTCTTTAAGAGGTTTATTTAACACATTTCAAAAGAATTCACTTCAAAGCACGCTGCTGGCATTTTGCTGGCAGAAACAGCCAAGTCTCATGTATTTACATTTAGATTAACACATGCTCCTTCCACACCTTCCAATTAACTCACTCTTTCTTTATCACATTGTCCAAGGCCTCATTATTCTCCCGTAGATTTCCAAAACATCAGAAGACTGAAGTCAAACGCACGGCTCCAGATATCAGGCTACTCCTTGATTAACATTGCTCGTGACAAAGGCGTAGTCTCTCTGTCCCCTTCTAATATAGTGTCCGATACGTCACTTCCCCTCATTACTTCCTTTTTCCACTTAACTGACACCGTCGCTTATCAAACCTTCGGAATCTCGGATCAAGCCATCTATCTTCTTGATCCAAATCTGACCCCTCACTTTGTGAATCTGATCCAGACTGCCTGTAAATCTCCTCCCTGTCTGGCTCAGCTGCCGGGAGGGGAAAATACCCAGAGGGGCCTGGCTGCTCTTCCTCGGCTGCCGGGAGGGGAAAACACCCAGAGGAGCCTGGCTGCTCATCCTCATACTCTGACACTTCCCAAGCTGGTCTAGGGACACTCACAACAAATATATAGACAGATTTAACTATAGTTTCAATTGGAAAAATGTGACAATCCTAGACCAGGCCAAATCTAAAAGCCTAGCACTCTGACAAATCAGCCATCCATAGACACATAGACATTAACAACAACTATAGATAATGCAAAAGAGACAATCAACCAGCTCCAAAGAGAAAAAGACTCCAGCACCTCCCCACCAGTAATAAGCACTCAGATCAGCACAAATTAACTCCAAGGTCACCTTCAAACCAACAATCAAGCAAGCAATACCTCAATCAAGAAACTGCCAAAGAGCCATTAGTAAACAGGCCAACCAAAGAATCCCTAGGACCGCCCCCATTCACACAGACAGGCAAGACACCAGAATATAAACCAACAACAAACAGCACTCTTACTAGCACTGATGATGTTACCTAGTTAGGGTAATGAAATGTCTGCAAGAAAACAAGCAAGCAAGCTCAGAGAGCACCAAGGACCCCTTCCAGAAGGGGTCGTGACAGCTGTCAGCCTTGACAGCTTCAAGGCAGGGTTAGATAGATTCATGGATGCCAAGTGTATCGGTGGTTATTAAAACGGATGTCCATGTGCCGCCTCTATGTTGGTTGAGGCAGGCAGGATTCCCTTGAGTACCATTTGTTGGGGGTCAAGGGAAAGGGAGGGTTTTGCCTTCTCTTTCTGCTCAAGATCCCCATGTACAATTGGTGGGCCACTGTGTGACACAGAATGCTGGACTCGATGGGCTTTGGCCTGATTCAGCATGGCTCTTCTTATGTTCTTATGTTGACCCCTCATTTCAACTCTGAGCTACAAATACTCTCCTTCATTTATATATATATAAGTAAGATTTCTTCCTCCCATATTTGGGTTTACAGGGTGCAATCTAAAAAAGAAATACTTGATACACATCTTCCCTCCCTGACTACTGACAAAGTGGGAGAGAGCCTGTGGCTTAGAGGTTAAAGCTTCTGCCTAGCATGCAGACTGCCCAGGTTCGAATCCCGGAAGGGTGAGTTCTGACTGAAGAGAGTTAAGGAACTCGAAATAGCTATATCAGAAATCCCTTATTTCTTTGTTAACAATTCTAAAAACATATTTGTGCCTGCAGATGGCTCTGGGTTGAGCTGAAACAGGCAAAGGAAAGTAAGATTTCTTCCTCCCATATTTGGGTTTACAGGGTGCAATCTAAAAAAGAAATACTTGATACACATCTTCCCTCCCTGACTACTGACAAAGCGGGACTTGATTTTATCTGCTTGTCCCACCAAATCCAATAGAATGGGCATGTTACAGGTTTCATTGTCTAGGAAATTGCATTTGGTGAGCCCTAGGTATGTGGGGGTAGTAGCTTTTCTGCTGTGGTGCCGGCATCTTATCCCTCCAGAGATGAGGTCAGACTCATCACTCCTGAGCTTTCAATTGTCCTTCAAGACTTGGTTATGCCAGCAGGCCTGGAGACCTCAGGGGATGAGAGAACTCATTATTAACATGCCTCCATCTATGATTCTCTTTCCCTGTTTGAGTTCTGCTTTTATAATTTTAATGTTCTTTTAATAATTATTATTTAGGTAATGATTGTTTTAGTTATTTACTGTTTAATTGGATTGTTGTATACTGCCCATCCCATTTTTGTGTGAGATGGTTGATCATATAAATTTGATTAATAAATACAATACATAAATATTAGAAATATTGTGCAATAATCCATGTAGTTGAACTCAACACAGCTCTCATCCAACAAAGCTAAAAAATGTATCATTTTTGTTTGTTTGTTTATGCAAATAATGACTGTAGGCTTTGAAGGACATCTTCTTCGGAGAGGAGCGGCATATAAGTCCAAAATAAATAAATAAATAAATAAATCTTCCTAAAGGACAACTTAGAAATTGTGTTTGAAATCTTATTCAGAATTACAGAATTACAATTCTATCCACAGTAATACAACAATAATCCTTGCTTTAGATACTTTTTATATACAATTACAGCCAACTATTCTAAGGTGTTCAAAATACTTTCATGTTTCTAATCTGAAAGAAGCTTTAATTAAAATTGAAACATATACCAAGTTACCAATATCAGTAAGAATAAAACAAAGTCAATGAATAAATAATAAATAAAATACCAGTAAACTATGAGCATGTTTGAAATATAAGATAGGCAACACTTTAGCATGCACATACCCAAACACACAAACAATAAAACACTTAAAAAATAATTTAAATGTAAATTCTTTTTTAGATAAATATATTTTAAAAAGGAAAAAAAATCCAAATGTTATCCTTATTTAGAAATTAATACCAAGGCAATGTATATTTGAGAGAAATTCTCTAAGTACATACTTGCAACAGACTATTTACAGTAGGATTCATCTACCTGCCTAGATATATACTTGACCAAAAATCAAATCAAGATGTTTGCAGTGTTCAACATGTCAAAATTATACACTGTAAGATTCATATTATCATAACTCTAATATATAAGGTGAGCAACCATCCTCCTTTAGAGAGGACAGTCTCCTTTTTTAAGTTCTGTCCTCCCTCGAAAAGTGTCCTCCTACATGTCCTCCTTTTCGATATTTGAAGACTAATCTGCAGGGCTTTTTTTTCTCATAGAACGCTCAGAACAGCATTCTGCACCTTTTTTTGATGGTTTTTTTTTCAACTTTTGCATGAGCTGTGCTACTCCCCCTATTGACTTTTAAAAGCCAATAGGAATTGCTGCTGAGCGCACCAAAACACCCGGCCAGCAAACTTTGCACATGCAAGTTGTCTATAGCGAAGGCGAATTAGCAGGAACTTTGCACCCGTCCCTGCTACCCAACTATACCATCTCCTAGTTAGTCCCGAAGATACCTGGAGGAGACTAACTTCCATTTAGGGATGGAAAAATCAAAAAAGAGGAAATGCCATTTCAATGATAAATTGAATAAGGAATTTTCATTCATCACATCAAAGAAGGATAACATTGTTTTCTGCAATATTTGCAGCGGAGAATTTTGTATTGCAGTTGGGGGCAGAGCAGCTATTACGAAATACTTGACCACCAAGAAACATAAGCAATCATCAGATGCATCTGCTTCCAGTTGTAAAGTAACAAGTTTTTTTAAAACTTCAAAGCATTCTGAAGATGAAAAACAGTTAGCTGCAATGGAGGGAACATTTGCATTCCATACCATACCATAATTCACAATCAAAGTTTTCGTAGTATGGATTGTACAACTAAATTATTGAAAAAGTTTCACGATGCTAAATTTTCATGTGCCAAGACAAAATGCGAGGCTATTATTAGATCAGTATTTAAAAATTACTGTGACAAAATACTTACAGAAGACTTGGAAACTGCAGCATTTGTAACAGTTTTATCTGATGCATCCAATCATAATGAAACTAAATTGTTACCAAGGGCATTCAAGTAAAAATTTTAAATTTAAAATCCATTGAGGGCGAAACTGCTGAAATTTTGTCAAACCATCTATGCAGAGTAATAAATGAAAACAATTTGAAATCCAAAATTGTTGAACTAACAGCTGATAATACAAATACAAATTTCGGTGGGCGAAGACGCAAAGGGGTGAATAATGTGTATGTAAAATTACAAGATTTACTCCAAAAGAAAATACTAGGAATAGGTTGTAATGCACATATTTTGTCAAATGCAATCAACACGGCGTCATGTGCCATGTCAATTGATGTAGAAGTAATAATAACTACAATTTATTTGTATTTTAGTCGTTTTACCATTCACTTCTTCACAAACAATTTTGTGAAGAAGTGAATGTTCAATACAAAAAACTTTTAGGATATTCAAAAATTAGATGGCTTGCTCTAACACCTACTATAGAGCGTGTTCTACAATTATTTGAGCCTCTCAGTTCATATTTTTTAAGTTTAGACAAATGTCCTAAAATCCTGGAATCGTTTTTCAATAATGAAATATCTGAGATATTAATGTATTTTGTACATGACCAAGCATCTATTTTTCACAAAACGACTCAAAAGATTGAAGATGAACACATTTCAGCTGCAGAAGGTAGTCTTATTTTGAATGACTTTATCCTTCAATATAAAACTCAATTTGAAGAAAAAATTCTTCCTTTAGTTATAAAAAGAAAATTGTTAGATTTAGAAGAATCAAATCTGGGCATAATGGAAAAGTTTATCAAAGAAGTGCAGAATTTTTACCAAACATGTTTTCAATATATCGAAGAATGGTCTGAAACAAACATCACAGGAAATAACAGTTTCAATAGTGTTTTTTGACTTCATCGCAAGTTTATTGGACAGATATTGAATCTTGTGTTGAGTTTTTATCTAAAGAAATGCCAGACAATAAAATTGTCTCTTTGAAGAAATTAGAAGACTGAATGTATTTTTAAATTCTGAAAAATTAATACAATGGGAAAATAAACACATTAAAATTGATAAAAGATGGGTAGAAATATTCAGCCATTTCAAAAATGAACATATTCCATGTGAAAATGTATTTATTGTTGTTCAATTTATGTTGTGCTGCCCTGGAACTAATGCAGCAGTTGAAAGGGTTTTTTCAATTGCTAATGATTTTTGGAAAAGTGAGAAATTGAGATTGAGTGTTGATACTCTAGCTGCAGCACTTGCCGTAAAATTCAGTATGAAGGATATTTCTTGTTCAGATATTTCCAATATATTGTTAGAAGATGATACATTGACAAAAAACATTCATTCAATGGAAAAGTACTCATTTAAATAATAATTAATAGGCATGTAAGCATAATTACAATATAAAATGTTGTTACAAATGTTTTTTTATTATGCATTTATCATATTATAGTGTATTCTGTATTATTGTTGCAACGAATAAAATGTTTCTTTTATTTACGATATTTTTTTCTTCAGTGTATTTGTTTCCTCCTTTTCATTGTAAAAACTTGGTCACCTTATAATATAAAATGATATTAATAATAGTATTAATGTTCTAAATTGCTTAAGGAGCTAAAATTATATGAGGGTATGAAAAGTCAAGTAATAAGTGATTGTGTAGCATCCAAAGGTATTGGAAGTAAGTAAAGTAAGTAAAGTACAAAATAATAGTCTGCATGGCTCTTTAATTCTACATACTCTCCCATTTCATTATCCCAATCGAGTTGAGCCTGAAAACCAAGTACACATGAATTAATTTCAAATAAATGTTGTGTCCAATGATTCAGATAACTTTAATAGATAGCAATAGAAGAAATATTTGTCTTGTTCTGTGTAGAATCATTTCAAGCTCTCTGTGATTTTCTTTGTCTATGCAATTTATATATCTTTATGACGATGGCTCAACTAAGCAGGTCATCTCTCTTGTTACAGAAATGCAAAATTGATGCTCCAGTTTAAATTATAACTCAGAGCAGATGATTGGTTTTTCTATATAGGTATAGGAGAAATATGTAGATACAGAAGTATATAGAACACTGGATGAATTTTTTTAATTCACAATAATTATAATTATAATTCATGATAATGTTGCCAGTCTCCCTCTATGCTTTATTTATATCTGTAAATAACCAAATTAAGTAAAACCATCCTCCTAAAGAACATTCATTTAATGTTCATCACAAATCTTAAAACTTTCAACCTTAAGAAGATTTAGAACTGTGCAGCAGTACCATTGTACATAAAGATTAAAATTCTTTGTTAATTTTATTGCACTCTCCTCAATACTTAAGTGAGCAACTATCAAAGCAATTATTTCTTTTAAGGCAATAAAGATTTGTATCTATTGTATGAAAAATATATTATGTTAATTATGCTCTGGTGGATAATTTAGATTGCATCATGTTGATTATATGCATATTCTTCTTTTTCACAATAACAAATCATGAATCTGGGTACATAATTAGTTCAATGAGTTTAACTGAAGAATTTGAGGGAAACTTATCTTCTGATTTGTTTTTATGTAAATTTGAAAACCTCATTGTTCCCTCCTCTAATTATAAGAGACACAATTTTCATATATTGTACACCCTTTCCCTCCCTTTCCCTTTCTTTCTTGTCCTGTCTCCTATTTATTGAGAAATATATTTGATCAAAAGTCTCAAGAACAAAGGGTGAGACTCTGCATACTTGTCATAGTGCTATGCAAAATGAGAAAAATACGAAAAGGTATATAGTAACTTTACTTCATTTTTATGAGGTCCACATAGGCAGAAAAAAATCTTCCAGATAAAGTCATAGAAAATTGTGCTATTTTGCTATTTCAAGCAATCTCTGCATAAATTACTTGACTGAGCCACAGATATATGAAATAATAGAAACTGAGAGCCATGCTGAGCTTTCAGACACCATAATCTTTGTAGACTTTCTACATTCCATATGTACATAATGGCCAATCAAAAAAAAAAACCCACAGGAAATAATGTCAAACAGAATTAATGTAAAGGAAAGCTCTATTTTTGAAACCCATTTTCTTTAATAATAGATATATATAACATGCTCTTACACACATTCCAGACATTTAAAATATAATTTTAATTCTAAACCACCCCTGGTAGAAAATAAGAATGGAGATTTATTTTAGCCACTAGTAAAGATTTGATATGTGCAACTTTTGAGATATTTCCATTGCCAAGCATATGTCAATGTACAAGATTACTATTCCCAAGACATCTCTGCCAGTATGGAAACAGGATGAAATCAGCTGTGAGCATATTCTTTTACTGATTATCAATGTTTTCTCTAAAATCATATGCAGCCTTAACTTTCCTATTCAAGGGCCTCAACAATTTTGTTTTCATTCTTTTGATCTTGTCACTTATTCAACTTATATGGAATTACTATCTCTGGATAGAATTTCCAGTTTTCACTTTCTCCTCCTGTTTTTATTTTTGTCTTCTGTAATTTGTATCCCCTCCCTCTTTCTTGCTCTCACTTCTTTTCCCTCACCTCTTTTATTCAAAGGAGCAGAAGTAACTTGATTGAAATTGGGACGGTCAGGACACTTCATTTGGTATTCAGCAGAATTGCTGCAAAAAGTAGAAGTTATAACATAAGCTGCATTCAGTTTTCATTTTATTTTATTTTTGGTAAAAAAAAGAAGAATACAGCAAAGGACCGAAAGATCTAAATCACTGGACGTGAGTCATAATGTTCTCCAGTCAGATTTAGATAATCTAGATAATCATGGGCTGAAGATTTTTAAAGGGTATATTAGCATGATATTGCCTTCATTGCATCTTCAGTTCACTGTGAAGGGAGCCTAAATTCATCTTTATCTGTTCCATTTTAAAGTACAGTTTCCCCCTTTTCTTCTGACACAAGTCTTGCTGTATGAATAACCTACAATATCTAATTAACAACATATCTAAATTTCAAGCATTAACTTTGGACAGCTGAGTGCCTCCCCAATTTCCTTTTGGACACTGAAATTTACTTTCAGTGTCCTTTTTTTTCTTGGATTGGAGAAAAGATTGGACATATGGCCAAAGTGGCATCTGCCTGCATAATGCTTGCCATTGCATTCCAAAACAATTGTTGGGAGTATGTGAAGTTCTTATAAATGCAAGTTTACTAGTCTTTTTGAAAAAGAATGGTAACATTTTGTTTAAAATACAGAATTTGATATAGTACTCTCTTGATAGAAAGTTATGGATGTATATACTTTATATATAGGTAGTTCTTGACTTCAACCATTCATTTAGTGACTGCTCAAAGTTATAACAGCATGAAACAAGTGACTTATGACCATTTTTTATACTTATGACCATTGCAGCATCCCCATGGTCATGTGATCAAAATTCAGATACTTAGCAACTTGTTCATATTTATGATAGTTGCAGTGTCCTGGGATTATGTGTTCACCTTTTTGACCTTCTGACAAGCAAAGTCAATGGGGAAGCCAGATTCACTTAACAACCGTGTTACTAATTTAACAGCTGCAGTGAGTCACTTAACAAATATGGCAAGAAAGATCATTAAATGGGGCAAAACTCACTGAACAACTGTCTCACTTAGCAACAGAAAATTTGGGCTCAATTGTAGTTGTAGGTTGAGGACTCCCTGTACTTGTCTCTTGCTTGGCCTTTGGGGAAAGATTCTTGATTATTTCCATATTGTCTTAATTCCCTTCTTTCCTTCTCTTGGTATGTAGTTGAATGTCTGCATGGACATATTATATATGTCATTTAGTCATTGAATAGATCCCTGCTTCTTTAATCTCTCTTTCCTATACTCTGTGACCCTGTTTTCACATCAGCCCTCCGAAGGATAAAAGTGACCCCAAAACACTATTCCAAAATAGCACAAAATCTCTGTGATTACCTTTTAATGTATCTGAATAAAACATTTGAATGAAAACAGGACAAGGTTTTAACTGATGAGGTAGATCCTCCCAGCACTAGCTCATATTAAGAAGGATTCATTTGTTTTTAACCAGATAGTGTCATTTGTTGGAAGGACAACGTCAGGAGACTTAACCTATAAAATTCTATAATTTGTCCTGCATTAAATCTGCTGCTTTTTTAGATCTTGGGTGTCCAAACAGCTAAATTTATGATAGCAATTTTCTTTTTAGTGACCATGGCCTAGAAGAATGGGTATTAGCATGTCCATGAGGAAGAATTCTATCTATTCAAAAGCAAAATCCACAGTCACTTTCTTGTTTTTTAATCCACATTAAAATAAGTCAATTCCAGTCCTCCAAAATATACATTTATAAGAAGTTAATCTTATTAAAATTTTTGAGAAGTTCCTTGACAAATATTATCTGCAATGTTCATTAATGTTATTCACCAAAACCTCTGAAGAAATTAGATTTAATGCAATTATTTCCAGAGATCCCTGGAAAATGAAAAACATATCTAGGTGACAAAGATCCTTATGCCAATAAATCCAGAAATAAACTCATGATTATATAGTCTGGAAAACTGGTAATAAAATAGCATAGCATTTCCACGTTCAAATTAGATAGCTTATCAAAGTATCATTTGAACTTCTTTTACTATATATCTTATAATTCTAAATAATAGGATTATTTTCTGATTTTGTAGAAAAATTAAATAAAGATCCTTCAGATTAAGCTAAGCCCAGGTATGGTTTCTCTTTATTTCTCAATTTTTTTTATTCTGTTTAGTTTGGTTCCAAGACTTATTCCAATTTGTTTATTTTCTTGCTTGCTTGGTATTATATTCTGGTGCTAATCTCCTGTTTTAGAATTACTATCCTCCACTTATCTTTTTTCAACTATTTTGTTGGTAAATTTCTCTGGAAAAATCTACTTGCCTCTATATCAAAAAAGTTTTACTTTGAAGTAGATTAAACTTTGATTTTTTTTCATTTTTTCTTCTCTAAATAGTTTTTGCTCATCTATACCAGCCATAATTTTAACCTCCACTCCTATTGGCTATTCCTTGCCATTTCTATAGTTAGAATCACAAAAAATAATATATCTGTCCATGCAGTGAGGGTTAGATGTGCTACATTTACTTTCTCTTTGACAATTGCTTTATTTCGTGCATCCTTATGTTCATGTATATAAAAAATAAATCTTTATATTTTGAACTGAGTTACTTGAGTTCTTCCCCATTGGTTAAAACACATTGCTTAGTACTGATATATTCATAAAATATCCTTGACCTTGGACCTAGATTTTAGATCTGTATTGAATAACCTTGGTTTTCAATCTGTTCAGAATATATGTACATATGGATATTTGTGTTCAAGTGTAAAGTGAGAAATTGCAGTATGAATATAACTGCCTGGGGAAAGTGTATAAGAATAAGTTGATAAATTTGTGTTCATGTGAATACAAATAGCATGCTGTTTGCCCAGTCTAAGGGTAAACATAATAGTTCTGTATGATTCTGAAGGTTTACCAACAGATATTTAATGAATTTGTAAGATACCCGCTAAAGCGAAACCGTTCACCTTGTAATATACAAGATTTTTGCTCCAAATTGCTCCAATTAAAGTCAGAACACTGACATGAATCCATTTGTTCTTTATTGCCATCTATTGATGCCCAGGTGGCTACATCTAATAGATGCTAAAATATCCTTAGGTACCTGTGGGCTCACTGAAGATTTTTAACCATCTCAATAATGATTGAGCATATATGAATATATATTTATATTTCCAAAAATAACATTAAACTCTCTCAATAAAAGGAGCAGCTAACATACTGTGCAGAATTCTCAGACTTCCAGGTCTCTGGAAGAAGATCTGAGATTGAGGAAGACACATATACCCATAAGAGTGTGAAGGAAATATTTGTAAATTTGTTACACCACCATGTATACTCTTAGAATTATTTAACATTCATATTATTATAAAGTTGCCAGTATTTTTTCTTGTTCTTGATTACATCAGACCTTGCCAAATTTTTGTTTGCCTGAACCTGTGTGGTATAAAGTACTGGTTTTTTTGTTTAATATTGACTCATCCATTAAAAGGGCTTTTATAAATCCTATTATCATCCATGGGCAGATAACATCAGTAGAATGTTATCATATTTAATGCAATTAATTAGCTATTTATTATTTTAAAGCAGCCATTTTTCTATTATAATACTAAGTCATTAAAATGAGTATTCCTGATAGGTCAATTATTTTTAATATAACTTTAATATCAAATGTTTAAAAAAGTTGTGATTTTTCTTTCACTAAAATAACTATAGGCATATAGGCATGTTACCCATATGCATGTAGGCATATAGGCATATTACCTAAAACCATCCCTGCAAAACTAATATGAAGAATTGCTTGAAACAGAAAATCTTTCACAATACTACAATTTAAGAGTAAACATGTAATTGTCAACTGTCTTTGTTATATAGCAGCAATTCTAGAAACATTATATTTCATTTAAAGTAAACTTAAAATTTGCAATTATATCTAAATTTCTGTTCTTTGTCAGTGTGGATCATTATCAGCTATGACTCATTTCAAATTCTATTTCATCAAAGAATGTACAAATGTGTATTTGGACAGAACCAAATTATGTTTTGGATTCCTCCCACCCACCACCCATCCCTCCACAGCTAATGATTCCTACATGCCATTGGACTGAATGAATTATTTCTACTTCAGGCTGAAAACAGATAACAATAGAATTAATTATTATTAAAGCAAGTACACAGAAATGTGTGATGTAAATTGGTTATGTATCAGTTTTGTATTTTATTTTAACAATGAAAATATTGCAGTAATATTTAGCATTTTAATTACCAACATTTAGTTGGGTGAGATCATCCGTCGACACAGGGTGAGTTTTCATCAATATGCTGATGATACTCAGCTTTACATCTCTACCCCGCGTCATTACAGCGGAGCAGTGGAAGTGATGAACCGGTGCCTGGAGGCTGTTGGGGTCTGGATGGGTGCCAACAGGGTCAGACTCAATCCCGACAAGACGGAGTGGCTATGGGTTCTGCCTCCCAAGGACAATTCCATCTGTCCATCCATCACTCTGGGTGGGGAAGTTTTATCCCCGTCGGAGAGGGTTCGCAACTTGGGTGTCCTCCTCGATCCACAGCTAAGTTTAGAATACCATCTTTCGAGGGGGGCATTCGCCCAGGTTTGCCTGGTGCGTCAGTTGCGGCCCTATTTGGACCGGGAGTCACTCCTCACAGTCACCCATGCCCTTGTCACCTCGAGATTCGACTACTGTAATGCTCTCTACATGGGGCAACCTTTGAAGAATGTCCAGAGACTGCAGGTGGTTCAGAATGCAGCCGCGCGAGCTGTCTTGGGTCTCCCAAGACATGCTCATATTACTCCAGCCCTTCGTGAGTTGCACTGGCTACCAATTGGTCTCCGAACACAATTCAAAGTGTTGGTTATGACCTATAAAGCCCTATATGGCAATGGGCCAGGATGCTTGCGGGACCGTCTTCTGCCCCATGAATCCCAGCAACTGGTTAGGGCACATAGGGTTGGCCTCCTACGGGTCCCGTCTGTTAGACAGTGCCATTTGGTGGGACCTAGGGTTAGGGCCTTCTCTGTTGCTGCCCCAGCCCTCTGGAACCAACTTCCCTCAGAGGTTCGTACTGCTCCCTCCCTCCTAGCTTTCCGAAAACTCTTAAAAACACATCTATGCAGACAGGCTTAGGGCGTGTGAGCGGCGCTCTGCCCCTGGGCCTTTGATTGGGATTGTATGTTGTATGAGTGGGTATAGTTTATAGTTTTATACTGTATTACTATTTTAAATGATTTATATATTTTGTACTTGTATTTCTGCTGTAAGCCGCCCTGAGTCTGGGGAGAAGGGTGGCATATAAGTAAAAATAAAATAAATAAATAAATAAATAAATAAATTTTAATTAGGTTCCAAATACATAGATATATTTCTACTAATTATTGGAATGACAAAATATAGTTAACTTATAATTCTGATTTTATATATAAATCTGATTTTAAGTAAAATTTTATATATTATTTTAATTTAATCACTGGATTTTTAAGACCACTTGATTCTGAAAAGGCTCTGGGTAGCACACAATGTTTCAAGTATATAATTTTAAAATGCATTTAAAAATATCAGTAGCCATTACAACAGTAATATTTTTAAAAATTCAACAGGAGACCCTCCCAGAGGAAGTAATGGCAGATTGAAGACAGTTCTGTGAAAAGCAGAGCCAATGATCACAGTGAAAAACAAAGAACTAGTGAGCATATCGGCTTTTTGAAACTGTCTAGACAAAGAGAGGAGAAGAGATTACCCACAAATGCTCCAGACAATGGCTCCTCATGAGGAGATGAGGTTTTGAGCACAGGGAGGCAAGGGGGTAGCCATCTTCTTCAAATTGTAGTCAGCCCCCTAAAAAGGAGAATAAGTTCACATACTTCTTTTTCTAATCATTAGAAATTTCTTGTTGACTATTTTTTTGGTTATCAGAAACTTTTGGATGAACATATCTGAAAACATTGGTTGAGTCTGCCTTCAGTCCTTGACAAAAGATAATTTTAATTATAAGTTTAAGAACTTTAAAAATTTGAAGCACCACCAAAAACACTTATTAAGGCTTTGATTTTAAAAAGTTATAAATGGATTAAAAGTCCAGATAAATTTGATATATGATTTTGAAATTAATTATAAATAATCCTTCCAGTGGGAAAGTGAAACTGGACAACTTCCTCACACACCGCAACAGCCTACACCCCAAAATACAGTTCACCATGGAAACAGAAGCTAATAACCAACTTCCCTTCCTGGATGTCTTAGTCTACAAGAAATCCAATGGCTCCCTAGGACACACCATCTACCAGAAGAAAACACACACAAACCGCTATCTGCACGCACTCTCACACCACCACCCAGCACAGATCAACTCCGTAGCCAAGACACTCATCTCAAGAACCAAATGCCTAGCTGACGAACAACACCTAAAAACCGAACTACACACTCTCACTAATGTACTTACATCCAACGGATTCCAAAGAAATAAGATTTCCAACTTAATCCAAAAAGAAACTCCCACTAAAATCCAAGACAGAGAACAAGAAAACGGCAAAGCCCTCCTCCCATACATAAAAGGCACCACAGACAGGATCAGCAAGATCCTTCACAAACATAATATCAAAACAGCATTCTGCACAAACAGAAAAATATCCACCATCCTAAGAAACCCTAAAGACAAAATTGAATTAGAAAATCAAGGAGTACATGAAATCCCATGTACTGCCTGCTCCACCACATACATTGGACAAACCAACAGAAGAATAAGTGCACGCATTGAAGAACACAAAAACTCAGTCAAAAAAGAGGAACCAACTTCTTCCCTGGTCCAACACCTCAAAGCCACAGGACATGAAATTGATTTCAAAAAGACCAGAACTATCACCAAAACTGAACACTTTAATAACAGAATAATCAGAGAAGCCATTGAGATAGAAAAACGCCCACACAGCATGAACAAACGAGATGATACCTCCCGCCTACCAGCCATTTGGAAACCCGCCCTTATTGACAGACGAGTCCATAGCACGGGGAATGACACCAGACCTACACTCACAAAAACCACACAGGATGTCACCACCACACATCCAGGCAAAAAGCAAACCCAAACCCACACTGATGAGGAGGCACGACCACAAACCAGAAGCCAGACCACAGCTGCATCATTAGCCGCCTTAAACCCCTCCAATCCATACACGAAGCAAACTGACACCCACCATGAAGATGAGGCACGACCACGAACGCAAAGCCAAACAGCTACACAGTTCACCATCTCTAATCCCCTTGTAACACTGACTGACCTGAGCACAACAAAGCCCCCACCCAAACAGAACACTCCCCCATCCAATCAGAGCACAGCCAACCCCCCATCCAATCAGAGCACAGCCAAGCCCCTAACCAATCAGAACACACCTCCACCCAATCAGAACACAGCTGAGCTCCCAGCCAATCAGTTCAAACCCCCACTGGCAGTTAAAAGGAAGAAACAGCTAAAATCTCACATTGCTCCTAGAAGCAGAAGCCGAAAGCACCAGCCTGAAGATGACGAATGAGACTTCGTCGAAATGTCGCCAAGACACTTCAAATTCTACGTGGGAAATATATAAAGCATAAAAATACATATGATGGAAAATGTAAATTCATACAGGAAAATTGGAAGAGATGTTGGAGATTATGTAGTCTAATCCATGCCCTGGGCAAGAATCCATCACTAAAGTATTTCTCACAGTCTTCTCATCTCTATAAATACTTCCAGCAAAGAATCATGTATTTCCATAGCAATGTATTCCATTGTTGAATAGTCTTAGCACAAGGAACCTCAAAGATGCTTTTTAAAAGGCAACTGGACTGTTTTTTTGAGGAGGAAAAAGAAGATGTTTTGCTTCTCATCATTTCACTTCTTGGATGAGAAGCAAAATCTCTTTTTCTTCTTCCTCAAAATACTCAGTCTAATTGCCTTTTGAAAAAAAGCACTTTTGAGACAACCATGACCTGGATGACTGAGAATGTCCACTGACATTTAGCATAAGGAACTTTTGTCCAACAAAAATCTACTTTTTTGTAACAATTAGAAACATTCTTTGCCACTTCTTAGAAAAAGATATCTTAATTTTTAACCCCTGCCCCAAATATTAGTCCAAGCCAACTAAAATGTGGGAGGCAGTTGCACCATCCTTTGAAAAGTGGTGAAAAACAGGGCGAACGGTCCAACAAAGATGAGCATAATTGTTTATCAGTCCACAATACATTAAATACTTATAACAAAGTCTTTAGACTCTAAAATGAAGAAGGAGAGGAGGATTTTTTTGTTTTTAAATCTGTGTGAGCCATCTTGAATGTGATTCAAGTTGGAAACATGAGATTCACAAGATGTAATTTAAATCAACTTTGTGATTTGAGGGCAATTTTGTTCAATTCAAACAGTTTTGAGGTCTAATTAGGGGGAAAAATCACTGTTTAACGTATAAGGAGAAATTTTAAAAAGTCTGAAGCTGCATCATGTTTTGAAAGAATGACATGAATATAGTAGCAGATTCTTTAGAAGATACAGGTAATATTTACGACCACAACTGAGCCCCAAATCTCTATTGCTAAGCAAGACAGTTGTTAAGTGAGTTTTGCCCCATTTTATGACATTTCTGGCCACAGTTGTTAAATGAATCCCTGCAGTTAAGTTAGTAACATGGCTGTTAAGTGAATCTGGCTTCCCCATTGACTTTGCTTGTCAGAAAGTTGTAAAGGGTGATCACATGACCATGGGATGCTGCAACTGTCATAAATATGAGCCAGTTGCCAAGTGTCTGAATTTGGATCATGTGACCACAGGGATGCTACAACAGTCATAAGTGTGAAAAATGTTTATATGTCACTTTCTCAGTGTCATTGTAACTTTGAACAATCACTAAATAATAATAATAATAATAATAATGATGATGATAAAGTTGGAAGGGACCTTGGAGGTCATCTAGTTCAACCCTCTGCCCAGGCAGGAAACCCTATACCATTTCGGACAAATGGCTGCCCAGTTTCTTCTTAAAAACTTCCAGTGTTGGAGCATTCACTACTTTTGGAGGCAGGTTGTTCCACTGGTTAATTGTTCTAACTGTCAGGAAGTTTCTCCTTAGTTCTAGGTTGCTTCTCTCTTTGGTTAGTTTCCACCCATTGCTTCTTGTCCTGCCTTCAGGTGCTTTGGAAAATAGTTTGACTCTCTCTTCTTTGTGGCAACCCCTGAAATATTGGAACACTGCTATCATGTCCCCCCTTGTCCTTCTTTTCATTAAACTAGACATACCCAATTCCAGCAACTGTTCCTTATATGTTTTGGCCTCCAGTCCCCTAATCATCTTTGTTGCTCTTCTCTGTACTGTTGAAAGTTGAGGACTACCTGTATTTACCAGACAAATTTTAATTATGAGGGATTTACCCATAATAGATCTGCAGAAATTATGGAGATTATAATAAAAGTAGTCAAAACAATGGTCTCCAAATTACCCAATAAAAGAATATGTACATGTAACTATCTATCTAATCTTAATGCTGAAATTGTGCTACTTCCACAAATATATAATTTTTAAAAATTGGTTTAAAAATAAGCTGTATCTTTCCTCCTCCTCCTCCTCCTCCTCCTCCTCCTCTTCTTCTTCTTCTTCTTCTTCTTCTTCTTCTTCTTCTTCTTCTTCTTCTTCTTCTTCTTCTTCTTCTTCTTCTTCTTCTTCTTTTCTCTCTCTCTCTCTCTTTCTCCAATTACAATGTTGATAGTTGACAAGTTTGAGGCAATCTGGTAAGGACCTCTTGGTACCAATTCTAGTAAGGTAGCATGCTAGGCAGGGTAAACCACGATCTGAGAGAACTTGGAAGAATGACTACTGACTTCTTCTTCTGAGGTATTATAATTTCGATCACTGGGATGCTAGGAGGGTTAGCATAATTGATTGGCAAGCTTGGCCCTTCCTGGAAAGGGCCCACTTATTACTGGCAGGACTCAGTTGCATCTGGAGTCTCTCTTGCTGCCAATACTCTATGTTAATTAGCTCAAAGAGGCAGCAGAAGCGGATGGCACAGCGAGATAGGCAAGCCAAGAGAAAAAAAAAAACTGGCACTGAGAAAATAGCATTTGTAGCATTGCCACTCCAGTCCTGTTTCTGTGTTATCCTGGCATTCATTCTGTAATTGTAAAGGGTTTTCATCTTGGCCCAAATTGTACAAAATGTAAAAGTAAAGGAAGCCCTGAACCCATCATTAGAATGCTCAGAGCTGAGCTCCAGGTTGTGTTGCAAGATCAGCATAGAAATGTAACAGTCTGAAAGCACAAGAGAAAGCAAAGTCAAAGCTTGTGATTGGCCCCATTTCAAGATGAAAAAGTGAACAAAGCCCAAAATAATGTTAATATTTCCACCCCAAAAGAGTTTAATAGACATAGAACCTAATGATACATTAAACCATGTGGTTAGTGACTCATAACAATGTCAGAGAGATCATCCCATCACTCAATCCCATTTTAGCTGGAAATGAGATTGGAACACGGCATATTGTCTCTAGAAAAACCCTAGCCACAATAATGTGTGTGTGTGTGTGTGTGTGTGTGTGTGAAGTAGCTCAAAAGGTTATTAAGAGTTCAATTTCCTGCTTCAAACCAGATCTCTGTTTCAGTTTGCAAATCTACTTCAATTGGGTGATTTGATCGAAGTTCATCAAATTGAAACACTCTTTCACATTTTTGCACTACTCTACTGATTATAATTCAGGCTACATATAATACATACTTTACCAAACTGAATGTTTTGGCCAATAAGTAGATGCATAGTGCACTGCTTTTAAAACATCAAGAAAATTCCTGCAAAATAGTAACTGCAGTACAGAATACACATAAAACAACACACACAAAGAGATATAAACACATAAAAAATATGTAATGAAAAATATACCTCCAGGAAATATGGATGTTCAATCTGTCATTCTTCATGTATAAATGAGCAATCTGAACGGTTTCCAGTCAAGCTTCATGCAAAGCATTACTGGCAAAGCAAGGAGTTGCATTTAAGTCTCATAGAAAAATTCTTTAGATTTATATTAATTAGTTTGGTAGAATCTAGTTTGTTTCCCCTGACTTTATACCCCTTTCATTTCTTTGTAAAATGCCCTACTTTCTTTACCATACTTTATTATAGTGCAGTAATACCATCATAAATAATTTTAATAAGTGTTTATGTGAAAATAGAAGGGCCAAATCATGCACAGTATGAGAACAAATCCCTTTTTCATTATTTATTGGCATAAAGTGGGCAATTTTCTTATACTGACTTTTATATCACCCGAACATATAGCAGAAGAATGCATTTCTTGAATATCTTACTATATCCATACAATTTTAGCTATCTCCAATGTTCACCTACCAATTAAAGATCTCCCAAAACTCATCTGCTATTTTGATTGGTATCTATAAGTGTAACACTTTGTGTTGTGTTTCATGAATCTGGAATCATGGCTTCATTTTGGTTTTCAAAGCCACATAAATCTTCAAATAATTCTGGAAGCTGATAACCTTCCCACTATTGAATCAAACCAAGTAAAGTGGTATCTCACACAACATGCTATCAATGACATCACTCTCTGTTGTGATTGCGAAAGTTATTAGCTGTGCACTCCTCTTGAATGAGGCACTGGGGAAGAGTCCAATTGCTCTGCTTGAAGGAAGCTAGACTTTAACACAAGCATTTGAAAAAAAAAATGCTTTTTCAGTATTTTCATATGAGAAATACAGCTTCACTGACTTTTCATTTAGAAGCAGAGAGACCATCAAATGACAATGTATATAAAACAGGGAAAAGAAAAAGGAATGAATATCTCAAGTTATGAAGATTCATGGAAATCGATTAATTACAGCAGCTCATTTTAATTAGTTAGTACAACTGTATCAACTACAAGTGAATATGTTTATGTTATAATAAAACAATCATTTTCTGTTTGAACGATCAGTGGATGTGCAGGAAATATATAATTCAGCTTCTCTGTGTATAGATGTATTCCTGGCAGTGATTCTTGCCTCATATTCTAGCAAAACAGGAATAAGGAATACTTGTTTTCTAGGACTAATTAAAAACAGATGAGCTTTCCCTAAATTGTTTTCTTGATTAATGCAAATGATGCATGGAATAAAAATCTTTCAAAATAACCAGAATGTAATAAATATATAGTTTGCACTCAAAACTCCACACAAATATGCTCAATAATTTTAGACTGGCACCCAATTTCTATTTGATGTATTTCTTGAGTAAGCTATCGGCATATTCAACTGTATCGGACAATTTTTATCCTGTTTCCAATTTCCCATTTTTAGGAAAGATTGTTGAGAAGAAGATCATAGTACAGGTTCAGCCAACCCTAGATAAAGTTGTATTAACTTGATATCTTATAGATTTCAAGTTTAGATATGCTACACCATTGATCAGAGCTATGGATTCCTTCTGGGTGGAGTGGGATAGGGATAGGATGTTGATACCAGCTCTTCTTGATCTTTCAGTGGCTTTTAATACAAAGATGATGATATCCTTCTAGATCAGCTTTGGTGGTTAAGAGGAGGGACACCAGTTGCAGGATTCAGCTGGTTCACACCACTTCGGCAGAACCGGTAGCTAATTTTTTGTTGCCCAGGCCCAAGACTTCCGGAAGCGGCATCCACACAGAGAATTGGTTGTTCACATATTTGAATCCCACCACGGGGGGACACAATATGTACTAGTTTCTTCTTCTAGGTTAGTTCCAGATAATGTTGACCTGTGGCCTCTTCTCTATGCATTGCCTCAGAACTCAATGCATTCCCCAATCTTACTGATTTTATATAGCTGCCATATTGCAAATTAAGTGATTCTGAGCAGTGTATAACAAAGCTAAAAAATAAGTGTTAAAAACTAAAAGTGTTAAAAACTATAAAAGCACAGCTAAAAAAGAAATAATGGGTGAAGGAATGTTAATAATAATGGAATCACCTCACAAATTCACCAGTTCCCTGTGGTTACCAGTTCTGATGGTGCAACCAGATCTTGAGAGACCTTCCAAAAGTCAAGAGTGATAGTGCCAGCCTGCCCTTAGTGTGGAGGATAATCTACATCATTGGTGCCACCACTAAGGCCCACCATGTATGTTGATGATGTTCAGCTTTCCCTATTTACCTGTGCCAAAGTAGTGATGCTTTAAGAATTCTCTTTCAGTATCTGGGAATTGTTTGACGCTATAGCCAATAGCTTACTGTACCTGAGGACATTGGTATTCCTTTTGATTAAATATGTAACTTTAAGAATCTTATCATTCATTCTATCCTTGCTGCCTGCTGCTTCTATAATCACACACAAATATTTGCTTGTTTGTGTTATTTCAAAGATGGTTTTCATCTGCTTTATTCTCTTGCTTAACAACTAAATTATTTCATTTGAGCTTTGTAATGATTTAATTCTTTATTAGCACAATCAGTATTCTCCTTCTCACTATTTTCTCCCATACATTTATCACTGATATCTCTCATGTGTCTATAACTAGTCACCCTTTTCTCAGACTTGTATTCATTACTAACCAATTTTGGGGCTCTGCCTCCTTTTATTGAAAGCAATTCACCTTCCTCTTCCTCCACCTGATCTAACTCATTAAAACTGCTTTAAATGTTTGGACAGACTTTGGAACAAATTTGAGCCATGTAAGTTCTCTAAATGAAAGGGAGATTTTTTTTTTCTTACCACTGATATCATCCCTTTGGTAGATAGAGACTATGTGAATGTCAAAATCAGAACAGATATTGAAAGAGAAGGTATACGATATTTTAATAATTTGCAACCACAAATAATGTGGATTGATAGATGCAAATTAGTGCTGTCACTGTGATATTCTTTTAATATATAACAATATATGGTGTGTTATTATTTAATATTTAGAAGTAATATTTATCCTAAAATACTCAAGATATTAAACTAATAGAAGAATCGGTTTATTCTTTCCAACTCCATTCCTAGTGCTATTAGGGTAGGAAGATTACCTTTTATGTTTGCTGCAAAGTATCCTGGTATCTTGTTCTTAGCCTTCTGATCTGTATCTGTGTTTTTTTTAACTGAATATATCACTCATTTATTATTTGGTCTACTTTAATTTCCTCTCCAGCTTGCACAGCAAATGAAAGACTCCTAGCTGTTTTTAATTTTATGCTCTGACAGCAGAAGACATACTTGTATGATTAAAATGCCAGATATTGTTGTAATTGTTATCAATTAAGTTAATTAATAGTAAATGGCTGTAGTTTTTACACAGAAGAGACTGCTGTTCTAAATCTTTATTAATATCGAGTTGTCTATAAACTTCTGTTCCTCATAACTTACTTCTTTTTCCTCTTTAAGATTATATATAATTAATATCCATTTCTTTAATGAATGCAGTGTGTAGCAACAGTGTGAATCATAGACTCATCAACCTTTCCAGTTCGGGAATTAAGATTCAGTTTTCCATAAAAAGTATTAGACTCATTAACTAGCTAAATTATCCAAATGCCATGCAGTCCTTATGTTCTTATACCCTTTAAATTAACACACTGACAAACCTGTTCACAAATCATAATTGGTTACAAACAGAATATTAGCTGAGGATTTTTAAAGCTATATTTGTAGGTCTGGGGATAAATTTAAATGACCTCTTTTATGTTTGGTTTCAGAACAAGGACATTTACTTTGCACTGACAAATACTGTCAGAAAAACATATATTTATGTTATACATGCTATAGCTGAACTGCATAAAGATAATTTTAACATGTTTTCTGGGTATTTGCCTCATGTATGAATTAATAATCACATAATGGAAACTCTTAATAGTTAGAGGAAAGAGAGTGCTGTCCAGGATGGAAGATAAGCAATGACTGATAACATAGAATGGAGGAAGATGATAATTTAAAATCTTCCCTTTTATGACAAGATTGTTAAATATAGTAATGTAATAGGACTCCATTAGAGGTGCTCATTGCTGGGAGGATGGCTGACAGGGTAGAGAGAATGTCTCCTCCTCTATGGTGCCTGTCCTCTTGGTTTGTCATTTCTATATACTCTTTCTTACTTTTAAGCATTTTGTATTATCTTTTTATCATTTTGTAAACCACCTAGAGTCATATCAACCATGAGATGTGTGGCATGTAAAATAATATAAATATGATATGTGAATAATAATAAATTCCAGAAAGCCTGGTTTTCTGGATAGCTGTGATTGATCAGTAAGGTGGCTAAGTGGTTAGAATTCTGCTGACTGCTAGCAGTTTGATTTTCACCAATTGAAGTTTGACTTAACTTTCCATCCTTCCGAAGTTGTAAAATGAGGACCCAGATTGTTGGGGACAATATGCTGCCTCTATAAACTGCTTAAAGAGGGCTGTAAAGCATTGTGAAGTGGTATATAAGTCTAAGTGCAATTCTATTGCTACCAAAGAACAGAAAATTCAACTAAAACAGGAATTAAATTATTTCTAATCCTATTTTTTATTGCATTTTTAAAAAATTTATTAAAACTTTAAAAGAAAATAACAACTAACAAAAACTAATATATATTAGATTCACCTTGAAATAATTGTAGTATATCATGATAAGTTAATCATTTATACTTATCATTTCTCATGTATAGAATGCTTCTTTTGCTCAGAGCCATAAAGGTGTTTTAGACACGACCTAGATTTATATTAATTCCATATTCTCAGAATAGCACATTAAACATAATTTTAAACATTTATATTAACCTTAGCTTTGTCATACCACAAATATTCATGCCACCTAAATCTCAAGTTGTGTTATTCTAACTCCAATAGATTTCTATTTGTCAACAACACCCACCCAATTACTTAATTAGGTATTGAAACTTCTGCCAGTAAATAACCAAGCTCAGAGAGAATCAAGGACTCCATACTAAAACCTTGTCTTGACTTTTTTCATCGAGATCTATGATTTGATGATTTACAAAACAAGTGTAAAATAAAGCTGAATTTGCTTGGAGCTATGCTAGACCCAACTGGGTTCTTTATACTATTACAGAGTTCACTGGACCAACATCCTATAAGGTCAATATACTTGTTATGCTTCTGGTTCGGTGAGGCATTGACGAGACGATTGGTGCAACAAGAACTGATTTATTCAATTAACAACAGAAACAGCCCAAACTGCTGCTTAACCATTATTTATAAAGCTCACCACTAGGTGGCAGCCAATAGAATTAAAGCAGTATTTCTCTCTTAAAGACAAGATAATTAACATGTAGATAGTCAGTCTGGGGTTTAAACAGGTGTAGCCATTTGACCGTTTCCAACAGTTTCCAAGTAATTAATCTCAATACATAACACCCCTTTCCCCTAGATAGTTCATAATGACAAATATTGAACACAGTCCTGTAAATATTTTGGTGGCCTTCTTGACCGTTCCAACTGCCTTGGCCCCACTGTAGACCCCTGGTCTACTAGCTCGCCTGACAGGCTGGGTAGACCGGGACTTTGGGACCCAATTACAATGGGTAGACTTGAGTCTCTGTGGCTGGTCTGTCCAGATAGACCCAAGCCAGTGTCCACTAATGGAATGGTTTCCACAGAGCTGGAAATCGGAGCTGACTGCTGCAATTGCTCAGTGGGTGCAGTCTCTGTGTAGGGGGCCAACTTGCTGTCCACTAGTGCCCCTCTCCTGGGAGTCTTGTCCTCGCCCAAAGACTCCGATGCACGGCTGCTGTCAGGTTCCCCCTGGATTTGGCTTTTGTGAGAGTCATGAGCCAGCGACTGGTTTGCTAGCCTCCTGTGCAGTTGGTCGATGTGCCTTCGTAGCATGCGACCGTCTTCCAGGACCACTTCGTAAGAGAGTGGCCCTGACACCTTACCAACCACAGCTACCACCCACAGTACCCCTTGCACATAATTCCGAGTTGCCAACTTGCAATCTCCTCGGTGGCATTGGCTGTGCTGATTCTGATGCAACTAGGTCTGGATGCAGACGATCCAGCTTAGTGATTAAGCAACAGCCCCATCTTAATTCTGCTAAGCTTCTGCCCTGGAAGTGCAGGGAGTCGTACGTTGGCAGAGTAAGAAATCTGCTAGTCTATGCTGCCAGTTGCCGGTTACGATCCTTTTTAAGGATTCTTTGGTCCTTCGGACTATCTGTTCCGCTTGGCCGTTAGATGTCAGGTGAAAAGGGGCTGAAATGGCATGCCTGATCATGTTAGCCCTTTAAAAGGACTGGAATTCTGCAGTGGTAAATTGAGCCCCATTGTCTGAGACTATCACGTCGAGTAACCCATGCGTTGCAAAGATCCTGAGCAGTTCCTGGATAGTCCTGACAGTAGTCATAGTTGGGACAGGTGCGACCTCTAAACACTTAGAGTGACTGTCCACCACATTAAGGAACAGCTGTCCCTAAAAGGGGCCTGCAAAATCGATGTGGATTCTTGACCACAGGGCTTGTGTGATTTCCCATCGATGAATGGGGGCTTGCGGCATTTCTGGCTGGGATTGCTGGCAAATGTAGCAGCTGTGTACTTGCGCCTCAATATATTTATCTAACCCTGGCCACCACAGGTAGCTTTTCGTGAGTGCCTTCATCCGTACTATTCCCGGATGTCCCTCATGCAGAGACTCTAGTACCCTGGGCCTTAAGGAGTGCGGAACTATGACCCGACTTCCCCACAAAAGGCTGCCTTTGTGAGCTGTTGGCTCATCCTTCCTCCTAGAGAAGCTCTGAAAATTTAGGCCCCGGACTCAAGTCCGGCTGTCCTGTGATTACCCAATTCAACACATCGCTCAGCGTCTTGTCTGAAGCTGTTTCAGCAGCCATGTCCCTTGCGTTAAAGGGAGACTCCAGAAAATCTTGGATAGCCAGGATATGAGCAGCTGGAGTGGGGTCTGGCTCTGATTGCGGCAGGGGCAGCCTACTAAGGCCATCCACATGGCCCATTTTCCTGCCCAGTTTGTGAATTAGACAATAACTATAAGCTGAAAGAAAAATGGATCACCTCAGCATCCTATGAAATAGTATATGAGTATTTGTTTGTCCGTCATGAGCAGACCCAAAAGCAGCTTGTGGTCCTTAAAGACCATAAAAGGACGACCATACAAATAGTCATGAAATTTCTTAATACCGGCCACTATGGACAATGCCTCTTTATCTATTTGGCGTAGTTACATTCCACCAAGGACAGAGTCCTTGAATAATAGGCTATTGGAATTTGCCTTCTGTCAGTCGTTAAATGACTCAGCACAGCACTATGGGTGGTAGCTGTGGTTGGTAAGGTATCAGGGCCACTCTCTTACGAAGTTGTCCTGGAAGATGGTTGCATGTTACAAAGGCACATCGACCAACTGCGTAGGAGGCTAGCAAACAGCCACTGGCTCATGACTCTTGCAAAAGCCAAATCCAGGGGGAACCTGACAGCAGCTGTGCATCGGAGTCTTCGAGCGAGGGTGAGACTCCCAGGAGAGGGGCACAAGCAGACAGCAAGTTAGCCCTGAACACAGAGACTGCACCCACTGAACAATTCCGGCAATTAGCTCTGATTTCCAGCCCGGTGAAAACCATCCCATTAGTGGATACTGGCTCGGGTCTACCCAGCCACACCAGCCACAGAGACACAGGTCTACCCATTTCAATTGGGCCCCAAAGCCCTGGTCTACCCAGCCTGTCAGGCGAGCTAGTAGACCAGGGACCTACAGTGGGGCCAAGGCGCTTGGAACAGTCGAGAAGAACATCAAAATATTTACAGGACTATGTTCAATATTTGTCATTATGAACTATCTAGGAGAAAGGGGTGTTATGTATTGAGGTTAATTACTTGGAAACTGTTGGAAATGGTCAAATAGCTGCACCTGTTTAAAACCCAGACTGACTGTCTATATGTTAATTATCTTGTCTTTAAGTGAGAAATACTGCTTTAATTCTATTGGCTGCCACCTAGTGGTCAGCTGTATAAATAGTGGATCGATTTTGTGGTCCATGGTGGGGACCTCGCCTCTTTCCACATCCTTGTGGTGGACGGTTTCTGGGCTGGGAGTGTTCTTGGAGGGCCGTAAGGCTTTTATGGCTCCCCTGGTGGCTTTGTTGGCCATGATTTCCTTAAGGGCGTCTTGGAACAACAAAGTCTCTTTCGCGAACAACTTCTGCTGAAGATCTCTGTTCCTCAACCCACAAACTAAATGGTCCCTCAGTCTCTCTTTGAGGTCTTGGAAATTGCAGAGCTGGGACGGCTGTCGTAGGGCAGCTATGAACTTGGTGGCAGACTCGCCTGGTTTTTGCTCCCTTTGTTCAAAGGCGTGTGTTCAGACAGTGACAGAGAGCTTTGGCTCGAAATGTTCCTTGAACATATTCTTGAGTTCGGTGTAGGCGATGGTTTCAAGCGAAGCTAGAGCAACTAAATTCTAGGCTATATCGAACGTCGCCTGGCTGCACACACACAGCAGCATTGCGGCCTTTAAGCCATCTTCGCTAACTTGGTTAGCTCTCAGATAGTTCTTGACTCGAGAAATGTATGAGCTCCACCTCTCAGAATGCGACACGTCGAACTCCAACAGTTTTCCAAGCTTGGCCATGGTGAGTTGTTTCCAACCTCCCAATGCTTTGTGCTGCTAAGGCATGGGTTCTCAACCTTGGCAACTTTAAGACTTGTGGACTTCAATTCCCAGAATTCCTCAGCCAGCAAAGCTGGCTGAGGAATTCTGGGAGTTGAAGTCCACAAGTCTTAAAGTTGCCAAGGTTGAGAACCCCTGTGCTAAGGCTTCTGCGTTTGTCCTGCGGATGGGTCCCTCAGGGTGTGGGCCTCCAGTGTTGCTTGCTGGCAGGCAGAGGGGGGTACGTAGTTTCTACCAGTTCGCTGAGGCCTGGTCTCACCCCTTAGTGACTTCTGGTTCTTTCTTGTTAGCAGCACATCCCACCTTCGTTGCCACTGTTGTGTTTCTGGTTCAGTGAGGCATTGATAAGACAATTGGTGCAACAAGAACTCATTTATTCAGTTAACAACAGAAGCAGCCCAAACTGCTGCTTAACCACTATTTATATAGCTCACCACTAGGCGGCAGCCAATAGAATTAAAGCAGTATTTCCCGCTTAAAGACAAGATAATTAACATGTATACAGTCAGTCTGAGGTTTAAACAGGTGCAGCCATTTGACCATTTCCAACAGTTTCCAAGTAATTAACCTCAATACATAACAATACTAATGAGCCAGGATATCATTATCATCTCTCTGAGAACTGGAGATACAAATTGTGAGATTAATTCAATCCTATCTTACTCAGTCATTTCAGAGTTACTTTCTAAACTATTTGATCCCTTGAATTTATTTTTTATCTTGCTACTCTTTTTTGTTTTCTTTTGTTTGTTTGAGACCAGTTTTAACTGTGTTTAATATAAAATTCTTTATTAAATGAAATTTTACATAATAATACAGTTGTTAATTTTATTTTCCATTTAAATCACTCCATAGATTGAGAGTACTAAAGAAAAAAAAAGTATTAAGAAAATGATGTATTAGAGATGACCTAGTCAGATTTCTTTGGTGATGAATAGGTGTAATATGCCAAAATAGTCTCTGTTACACAGAACGACAGTAAGGAATATAGTCCAGAAATATCTGTCATTCTCTGCTCAGAAGAAGTATCTCTTTTTATAAGATTTATTCCTCCTTCCAGTAGTGTCTGTATGTACTATAAGTGTGTGTATACATATACATACACATACACATACGTATGAAAGATGCATTAAAAACATTTAAGGGATAGTTCTTCTTATCCCTTAATGAATGGGATGAATGAATCTACTAGATCGAATTATATATAGTATACCATGCATTACATAAATTCAAAGAAACCTTAAAATCCACCATTGTCCCCTTATTTTTTCCCCCAGAAATTACAGCTAAAATCTGCCTGGATAGTGGAAGGGTGTCTCAAGGTTTTTGCTCAAGAAGAAGAAAACATTCTGAATAAGCTGTAATCAGTCACAATTCAAATTTGTGGCCTTATTTAGGATTCTAAATATTTTTTCCATGTTATAACTAAAATAGTCCCTTATTTCTTGGAAATGAATTTATTTGTTAGTATCTTGTAATTTATCCATTAATACAATTAAAGTTATAATATCTAAATGAAATTAGTGGACTTATAGTGTAAAATAAACATTTCTTTTTCTTAATGTTTGCATACCTACAAATTTTTTGGGGGGCAATTAAAATATTTTTTGTATAGCTTTTGAAGACATGATTCCAATTTTCAGTATAAATGATAGAAAATCCTTTTTTGACATTATGTTGAAATGCACAATAGGATTGCTTATTATATAATAATTAATAAAATTATTGATAACTATTAGATCTACAAATATTGGATACATTAGATGATTTTGGATTAATTAGCTCAGAGAACTTACTTGTTATTAATGCCTAGGTAGTGTCATGATTTTTTTAAAAAAATCATGAATTTTTTTTAAATGACAATATTATTTCTAAAATGTTTATATATGTTGACAATTTCCTTTTTAATGAATAAGTTTTCATGAGTCCAGAATAATTAGTATTTCTTAACTCCTATTGAAAATATCTGCAATAAATTAGTGACCAACTAGTTGAATAATTAGATTTTTAAAAGTATAACATGATATTAAATCACTTGCAATTCTCTAAGTCAGACATGTCAAACACAAGGCAGGGGGCTGGATGCAGCCCGCGAAGTGGTTTCATGTGGCCTGTGAAGCCATCCTGGAAACAGTGAGGGAACAGCCCCCTCTGCCTTGGCCCTGGCCAAGGCCAGCTGGGAGCCAATGAACAATTTTGTGGTGGCCATCTATGCTAGTCTTAGCTCCATAAGCCCTCCCCCCGCATGGCCTGAGAGGAACAGTGAGGCTCCTCCAGTGGACCATGTGTTGGCACTTACCCTGGTTCCACCTCCTTCTGCCAGAGACCCTCAGATCTATCCCACTCCTGCCCAGGCCCCCACAGGCACCCTTGATGCAAACAATGTAGAGCTGGCCACACCCACCCAGTAGGCCACACCCACTTCATCCACACCCACCCAGTAGGCCACAACCACCCTGGCCACACCCACCTGGCCCCTGAGGGCAACCACAATGCTGATGCGGCCCTCAATGAAATTGAGTTTGACACCCCTGCTCTAAGTGGTCATTTTTCAGTGGAACTTTAAGGAATCAGTGAGTGAACTTCTTTAAGTATGCCAGTGATATAATTAGATTTAAATGAGAGCTAATATTGCAAACTTAAATATTTAAGCTTCTAACTGTATGAAGTTGCAAGAGATTTTTCCAAACTGGTATTAACATCATTTAAATTAAAATTTCTTCTTCAAAC
Organism: Bothrops alternatus; assembly: GCA_034064705.1. NCBI lineage: Eukaryota > Metazoa > Chordata > Lepidosauria > Squamata > Viperidae > Bothrops > Bothrops alternatus. The sequence goes on along the minus strand of JARGCV010000124.1, from coordinate 13,760,148 downwards.
CTGAATTATTTTAGGACTGATAATATTGCTTGTGTCAATAGAAAAAGACTAGGAGTTTATGAATGAATATTGATGTATGATGGTTTAGATCACAGGTCGGCAACCTGCGGCTCTGGAGCCGCATGCGGCCCTTTGAGCCTTCCCCTGTGGCTCCCAGCCTCCTCTGCCATTTGCAGAGAGAGACAGAGACAGAGAGAGGCAATTGCACTTCCCTGCTTCTCTGTCTCTCTCTCTCTTTGTGTCTGTGTTTGTATGTAGGTGTGTAAAAGAGAGTGGACCCACTGTTTTCTCCGACAAGCTGAAAAACTTTTTGGGCGTGGCTCCTCCCTTTACTACGTCTCTGCAGGAAGCAGGAAGCAGGAAGGGCAGGAGAGAGCTAGCTAGCCCAGCTATGTTGACTCAGGAATTCTGGGAATTGAAGTCCATGAGTCATAAAAGAGCCGAGGTTGTCTACCTCTGAGCTTGTTGGATAACAGCTTGAAGCCAGCTTGCCAGGTGAGCAGACAATCGGAGGGGGAGAGAGAGAGAGAGAGAGAGAGAGAGAGAGAGAGAGAGAGAGAGAGAGAGAGAGAGAGAGAGAGAGAGAGAGAGAGAGAGGAAAGAGAGAGAGAGAGAGAAAGAGTGGGGGAAGAGGACTGGCAGACCAAGGGCAGAAAGAAATAGAGGGAGAGAGAGACAGAGAGAGAGACCCTTTTGATATCTAAAATGAAGATAACACTGCATATATCCTTTTTTACCTTTATTATATATATATATATATATATATATATATATATATATATATATATATATATATATATATATGTTGTTTAAAATTGTTGACAAAGAAATAAGGGATTTGTCAACAATTTTAAACAACATATATATATTTGTGCTTGCAAGATGGCTCTGGGTTGAGCTGAAACAAGCAAAAGGAAAGAATGATTCCTTCCTCCCATATTTGGGTTTACAGGGTGCAATCTAAAAAATAAACACTTGACACACACACACACACACACACACACACACACACACACACACACACACACACACACACACACACACACACACACACACACATATATATATATATATATATATATATATATATATATATATATATATATATATATATATATATATATATATATATATATGTTTTCTGAGGTTTTCGCGGGTGTTTGTATGTAGGTCTTTGGTTCTTCGGGTTTTCTCCCACGTAGAATTGGCAACATTTCGACGAAGTCACATTCGTCATCTTCGTCATCTTTCAGCTTCGTGCTTCTAGCAGCAATGTGTGATTGCAACTGTTTCTTCCTTTTAACTGCCAGTGGGGGTTTGAACTGATTGGCTGGGAGCTTGGCTGTGTTCTGATTGGGTGGAGGTGTGTTCTGATTGGTTAGGGGGTTGGCTGTGCTCTGATTGGATGAGGGGTTAGTCTGAGTTACAGGGGGATTAGAGATGGTGAGCTGCATAGCTGTTTGGCTTCGCGTTCGTGGTCGTGCCTCATCTTCATGGTGGGTGTCAGTTTTCTTCTTGTATGGATTGGAGGGGTTTAAGGTGGCTAATGATGCAGCTGTGGTCTGGCTTCTGGTTTGTGGTCGTGCCTCATCATCGGTGTGGGTTTGGGTTTGCTTTTTGCCTGGATGTGTGGTGGTGACTTTAATAACAGAATAATCAGAGAAGCCATCGAGATAGAAAAATGCCCTCAGAGCATGAACAAACGAGATGATACCTCCCGCCTACCAGCCATTTGGAAACCTGCCCTTATTGACAAAAGAGTCCATAACACAAAGAATGACACCAGACCTACACTCACAAAAACCACACACGATGTCACCACCGGGTTTTCTCCTGCATAAAATTTGAACTGTCTTGGCGACGTTTCGACGAAGTCCCATTCGTCATCTTCAGGCTGGTGCTTTCGGCTTCGTGCTTCTAGGAGCAATGTGTGATTGTAACTGTTTCTTCCTTTTAACTGCCAGTGGGGGTTTGAACTGATTGGCTGGGAGCTTGGCTGTGTTCTGATTGGGTGGAGGTGTGTTCTGATTGGTTAGGGGCTTGGCTGTGCTCTGATTGGATGGGGAAGTGTTCTGTTTGGGTGGGGGCTTTGTTGTGCTCAGGTTAGTCTGAGTTGCAGGGGGATTAGAGATGGTGAGCTGTATAGCTCAGAAAACATATATATATGTATGTATGTATGTATGTATGTATGTGTATATATATGTATGTGTGTGTATATATATATGTGTGTGTGTATATATATATATGTATTTGTGTGTAGGTCTTTGGTTCTTCGGGTTTTCTCCCACGTAGAATTTGAAGTGTCTTGGCGACATTTCGACAAAGTCACATTTGTCATCTTCAGGCTGGTGCTTTCGGCTCCTAGAAGCACGAAGCCGAAAGCACCAGCCTGAAGATGACGAATGTGACTTCGTCGAAACTTTGCCAAGACACTTCAAATTCTACGTGGGAGAAAACCTGAAGAACCAAAGACCTACATACAAACACCCACGAAAACCTCAGAAAACATATATATATACCAACATTGTTTGGCTCTTGAATCGCAAATGCAAGCCATGGATGCCCGCTTGGTCAAACAGATGGTTCCAGTCACCGGAAGTGCCAAGCCAGTTCCTGCACCACGCAGAGGATTCCAGACCCTACCTATCACTCCACCTATCCCGGCACCCAGACGTATTTTCCAACCATTGCCGGCTTACACCGAGAGGCGTCCTGTACCCATCGCCAGAGATGAGCCCATGGATCTTGGTGCAGCCAGATCTCGCTTGACCGAGGCTGAGAAGGCAAGACGGAGAGCTGAGGGATTGTGCCTGTACTGTGGAGAGATGGGTCACTTCGTCATGGCCCGCTCCCAGAAAAGACGTGGTACGGCAGGTCCTACTCCTGTTCCAGCTCGGCCTCCCACTCAGCAGTTTCAAGCCACCTTGCCGGGAAAACGGCCAGAGCCCGGCCTAATGGAAACATTGGGTCGGGCAGGCGCCAAACCCAGTCCCAGTTCCGCAGACGAAGACCCCGGTCCTCCGAGACATCTGATCCTAGCAACCCATATACTTCTGGGAAATCATGCACAGGGCATTCCGGCACACGCCTTGTTGGATTCTGGAGCCACCACTAATTTCATGGATGAAGCTTTCGCTCATCAGCATGCCATACCTTTGTGCTCCGTAAAGCCGCCTATGTTGGTTGAGACAATCGATGGTCGTGAGTTGTTGTCTGGACCGATCAAGTTTATGACCCAGCCCATACGCCTGGTCATAGGACAACATGAAGAAGCCATCCAATTCTATATTACCAAGGGACTTCATTTCCCCTTAGTTCTCGGCTTAGCCTGGTTGAGAACCCATGATCCTTGTGTGGTGTGGTCCCAGAACTGTGTTTCATTTCCCAGTTTGCAATGTGTTGACCACGTACGCCACGTTTGCGCAGCCCAACTACCATCTCACCCTGACATCACATTGCCGGCCGACCTAGCGGACTTTGCGGATATATTCAGTGAGAAAGAGGCAGACCAATTACCTCCGCATAGACCATATGACTGTGCCATTGATTTGCTGCCAAATGCCAAGCTTCCAGGGGGACGCCTTTACTCCATGTCAGAACCCGAGTTGGCCGCATTAAAAGACTTTGTGGACAAAAACCTGGCCAGGGGTTTCATTCGTCCCTCTTCCTCGCCTTTGTCAGCTCCTGTGTTATTCGTGAAGAAGAAAACCGGAGATTTACGCTTATGCTGTGACTATCGCAAGCTCAATGCCATCACGGTGCGCAACCGGTACCCTCTGCCTTTGATTCCTGATCTCATGGACCGTCTCCGATCAGCGACCATCTTCACCAAGATAGATCTACGGGGTGCTTACAACCTGGTTCGCATCCGAGAGGGGGACGAGTGGAAAACCGCGTTTGGGACCAGGTATGGTCATTTTGAATATACCGTCATGCCCTTTGGACTCACCAATGCTCCGGCCGTCTTTCAACATTTCATGAATGACATCTTCCGGGATTTATTGGATCAATTTGTGGTGGTTTACCTCGATGACATCCTGATTTACTCCCCGTCACGAGCAACTCATCTCCAGCATCTCCGGCGAGTTTTGCAATGCTTACGAAAGTATCACCTTTATGCCAAGTTAGAGAAATGTCAATTCTATCAAACCACCATTGAGTTTCTGGGACATGTGATTTCTCCACAAGGCATCGCCATGGATCCTGGCAAGGTTGAAGCCTTGCAAACCTGGCAACCCCCATGCAAAGCAAAAGATGTCCAAAGACTTTTGGGATTTGCGAACTATTACCGGATGTTCATTCCGAGATTTTCTGCCTTGACTGCGCCCCTTACTCGACTGTTACGGAAAGGCATTAAGTTCCAGTGGGGCGATGCCGAGCAACAGGCGTTTCAGACCCTCAAAAAGGCTTTTGTTCAGGAACCCATTCTCAAGTATCCAGATCCTTGTCGTCCCTTTGTAGTGGAGGCCGACGCCTCAGATGTGGCAGTAGGGGCTGTGCTACTTCAAACACGCCAAGATGGCGGTCCCCTGTTCCCGTGTGCTTATTACTCCAGGAAATTGAGTCCCTCCGAACGCCATTATACCATTTGGGAAAAAGAACTATTGGCCATCAAGACTGCTTTTGAGACCTGGAGACACCACCTGGAAGGAGCTCGCTACCAAGTTGAAGTTCGGACTGACCATAAAAACTTGGAATTCTTGCAATCTGCCAGGAAATTGAATCAACGTCAGATCCGTTGGTCTTTGTTCTTCGCTCGATTCAACTTCAAAGTCACCTACATTCCGAAAGGGTACAACAAAAGAGCAGATGCCTTGTCCCGTAAACCTGAGTATCTACAGATCAAGGACCCCTTGCCTCCTCGAACCATTCTGCCTGTCGAATCGATAGCAGCCGTGCATGATCCGGTAGATCTACGACGACAGATTCGGGAAGCGCAACACCTAGATGACTTTGCGATACGAAAGAGACAAGAGGTGGGTCCCGACTCACCTTGGACCTTGTCCGAGGGACTATTACGCTGCCGCAACCTGTTATATGTTCCAGCAGGCCCACTCCGGGGTCTCATCCTGACTCAATGCCATGATAACCCTGCGGCAGGTCATTTTGGTTTCTTTAAGACTCTCCACTTAGTGTCTCGGACTTTCTGGTGGCCCAGACTTCGTCATGATGTTCAGTCCTATGTGAATTCCTGTGTACGGTGCCGTCAGGCAAAACATGCCACAGGAGCCCCTCCAGGATTATTACAGCCTTTGCCCACGCCGGAGAGACCCTGGGGAGCTATTTCCATGGACTTCTTGACTTGTCTACCTGTTTCTGCCGGCTACACCGTTGTCTTTGTCGTGGTGGACATGCTGACCAAAATGGCACATTTCATTCCTTGCCGAAGAATACCGACAGCCAAGGTCGCTGCTCAGCTGTTCATTCAACATATCTTTCGGCTACACGGTTTGCCGGACAAAATAGTGTCCGACCGAGGAACCCAGTTCACCTCGGAGTTCTGGAGAGAACTCATGTCTGCGCTTCAAGTCCAAGTTAATCTAGCCTCCACGCATCACCCAGAGACTGATGGGGGTACAGAGAAAGTGATTGGCATCCTGGAGCAGTATTTGCGTTGTTTCATCAACGACCAACAGAACGATTGGTCCAAATATCTCTCCCTGGCCGAATTCGCTTTCAACAACTCTCAGCACACTTCCACTCAGACCACTCCGTTTTTTGCCAACTACGGCTATCATCCCAGATTTTTCCCGCTCACGCTCCTCGATTCTCCCGTTCCAGTTGCAGAGGACTATTTAACCGAACTCCAGTCAGTCCAAGAGATGGTTAAGCACCATTTGACTAAGGCCAAGGAAGACTACAAGAGGGTTGCAGACCGCTCGCGTCGCGACACGCCGCCGTTAGCTGTTGGAGATCGGGTTTGGCTCTCCACCAAGTACTTGTTTCCAGGGAGAATTCACCGCAAGCTTGATCAACGTTTCATGGGTCCTTTTCCTGTGGAGATGGTCATCAATCCGGTGACCTATCGTTTGACTTTGCCTAGGTCTCTTCGTGTACATCCCGTGTTTCATCGCTCTTTGCTTGTTCCTGTCAACCCTGATTCTCCGCTTCGACCTCCTGATCCGGGCCCGACAGCTCGCCGTGCTCACGTTCCTGTTTCCCGGTTGGAGGTGTCCGGCATCCGAGATTCCCGATGGCTCGATGACCGCTTCCAATATTTAGTTGATTGGACCGGGGGTGGGCCAGCCGCTGGCACTTGGGTAGATGCTCAGGATATTGAGGCTCCTGAGTTAATGTGGGATTTCCATACCGCGTTTCCCTCCAAACCACATCCCATACGCCGGACCCCGGAGGAGGGGCCTCCGGGGGGGATAGTGTTGTGAGTGTCTCTGGCCAGGCTGGTTACTTCTCAGATGATGACACAGCACCGGCAGGCCCTTCTGGGTGTTTTCCCCTCCCAGCAGCTGAGCCAGATAACGAGGAGCTTGGTATGCATGCTGAGTCAGAGGAGGATGACTCAGATGTGGAACAGGAAGCTAATTGGATTGATCCACGATACAGACGGTCTGATAGGCGAAGGGGTCAGTTGGGTGGAAGACGGACGTGACGTGTGGGAGGCTATATTAGCAGGGGAACGGAAGCCTCAGCTTTAGTCACGAGCAACGTTTACCCAAGGAGTGGCCTGGGGGAGTTCGCAGTGAGTTGTAACTGAGTCTCCTAGTGTGTCTGTTTAAATTGTTGAATAAAGCAGTTTGCCTTGAACTGCCTTCTTGTGAACTGTGCTAATTGACCAAGTCTTAACGACCTCGTTAAGTGTATTCCTGGGAGCTGAGAGGGGCTAGACAGAACATATATAAACGAAAGAATGATTCCTTCCTCCCATTTTGGGTTTACAGGGTGCAATCTAAAAAATAACCACTTGACACATATCCTTACTCCCTGACTACTGACAAAGCGGGAGAGAACTTGTGGCTCAATAGGTTAAAGCATCTGCTTAGCATGCAGACTGCCCAGGTTCGAATCCCGGAAGGGTGAGTTCTGACTGAAGAGAGTTAAGAAACTCGAAATGGCTATATCAGAAATCCCTTATTTCTTTGTCAACAATTTTAAACAACATATATATATATTTGTGCTTGCAAGATGGCTCTGGGTTGAGCTGAAACAAGCAAAAGGAAAGAATGATTCCTTCCTCCCATATTTGGGTTTACAGGGTGCAATCTAAAAAATAACCACTTGACATATATATATATACATATATATATATATATGTATGTATGTATGTATGTATGTATGTATGTATGTATGTATGTATGTATGTGTATATGTATGTATGTGTATATGTATGTATGTGTATATGTATATGTATATGTATATGTATATGTATATGTATATGTATATGTATATGTATATGTATTTGTATATGTATATGTATATGTATATGTATATGTATATGTATATGTATATGTATATGTATATGTATATGTATATGTATATGTATATGTATGTATGTGCGTGCGTGCGTGCGTGCGTGCGTGTGTGTGTGTGTGTGTAAGGTAAAAAAGGATATATGCAGTGTTATCTTCCTTTTAGATATCAAAAGGATTTTGCGGCTCCCAATGTTTTGTTTTTGGTGGGAAACGGGTCCAAGTGGCTCTTTGAGTGTTTTTGGTTGCCTACTCCTGGTTTAGATTAATATATTTTCTCTCTTGTCATAACCTATTTAAACTGAACATATTTGTACAAGGATTAATAAAATACAGGCTAAAAACACTCTATGTCTAAGGAGACTTTGTGAGGTTCTTTAACAAAAATTCAGGAGAATTTTTCATATATTCAACAGATTTGAATGGATTTCTCCAGGGCCATGCCTGGCTTAAGGGTCTCAGATTCACAATACAACACAGATAGAGAATAATCTATTACATAGGTTGACTTGCCCTTTATCAACTTAAGGATGCAATATAGTTTGAGTCAAATGCCAGTGTCTCCCATGTCTTCCATTGTTCATTTTTTTCATCCTGTGATTTTGGCTTTGAAACTGGGCATTGGTGGTTGTCAAATAACTGACATTTCTGCCTTAAGGAATTTTGGTTCTTAGTTTACTTCTCATGCTAATCACCTTAATTATTATTATTATTATTATTATTATTATTATTATTATTATTATTATTATTATTATTACTATTACTATTATTATTTATTAAACTTATATGCCGCCCTTTTCCCAAGACTCATTCCATTCTGTCTTTTCCCTCCATTCCCAGTACTTCTTTGATGGTCAAGCATATGGTAAAAATTTAGTAGAAACCCAATGTGATTTTTTGTTGCAATGGGAGGCCATTCTGATGATAACATTTACATGGCTATAGATCAAACTCTTCTTGAAAGGGGGATGAATTACCAGAACCTCCTGGGGTAGGCAAAACTGGAGGCTCTTGGGGAAGAGGTAAGGATATTGGGCATAGATAATAAAAAATTAGAGGCATGGATTAAGTTTTTATAAGAGAATTTTCTCAAGAGTAGACTGTTTTGCTGGTAGTTAGCATAAAGAAGCACATATCAGTAATACATTTACCCATGTTTCACCAAAAATAAGACCACGTCTTTTTTTTTTTTTTTTTTTGCTTACAAAAGAGGCACCAGGTCTTATTTCCGGGGGATGTCTTTTATACTCACCTCCAGCACTGACAGCCCCACTCAACCAGTTCACTTCTTCTGCCCGAAGGAACAGCTTCATTCTGCAGCTGCATTCTGGCCTGCATTTTGCAGTCAGGCCTTTCCAGAAGGCCTATGCAGCTGAGTACTGAGCTATGGATTCAATCCATAGCTCAGTTCTTGGCTGCAGTGGCCTTCCATAAAGGCCTGTGACTGAGAAATGCAGGCCTGGCTGCAGAAGACATCGCAGAAGAAGTGGGCCAGCAAGGAGAGACCTGGCTGCAAGGTAAGTGGGTGTGGGGCATGTGGGGCATGTGGGGCAGATCCACACCCCAACCCCCTGCCCTAGCTTGATTTTTAGGTGTGTGCCTTGCCCCAAAACTAGGCTTATTTTTGGGGTAGGCCTTACTATCAAGGAAACATGGTATTAACCTATAGAATTCAAAATATAATTCCTATCGTTTGCATAGCTAAGATTTCTTTTTTTTATTGTGCAAAGCTAATCAGTTCTATGGAAATAAATAGTAGCAAATACTAGAATTCTAAGCAAAGAAAAGATTTTCCCAGATCAGAAGCTACCAACAGCTTAGAATGTTTAAGCTTCCTGAACTTAATTAAATCTCACCCTGTTCCCCTGAGAAATAATTAAACAGTGGCTTCTATTGAACTATTGAAACAAGATTTGCATGCTGAAATCTGAATCTGGTGCCCAAAACTCAGTTACAGCGCTCAACAGTAATTTTTAATACAACAGAAGAAAAGTATTGAATACATGAGAAATAAAGCATTTCATATATTTAATTAATCTTGATGCTAATTAAATAATATTTCCAATATTTTAATGTGTACATTTCTTTAAGGAATGCATCTTTTTGGTATATATTTTCTCAAATAGTAGGAAAGTTATGAATGGTACTGCAAAATTCTGTAAACTATACATTTGGGGGGTATTTCATATTTACCAATAGATAGTCTATATCTTTAAATAGAGATGTTTTAATGTGAAAAAATTACTCAATCCACCCTTGCTAATATCTTTATATATTGAATATATGATATTTATGTTATAACTAAATAAGAAAACTTACTATATATCATGGTCAAGAAGAATGAGTTTTCTCCTAAAAATTCTCCTTTGAATTAAATGCACATAATAGTGATTATGTGGACGTGTCCATGTTGTTTCCTTCACAACAAAGTGAAAGTGGCTTGCTATTTTCTATTTATACACTTATTTGTACTGTGCTTCTCTAGTTAACATGATGAAGTCACCAGTGCATGATGCAATGAGGTTTTTGCTCTTCAGCTGGCTTATTAGAGAACCCAATGCTGAGAGGAATGAGGAAGAGTGATTGGCTCAGGGTCCTTGCAGCTAACCTTTTTCCCAATTGTCCACTAGATAGTATCTTTTCCTCATTCTCATTTCTTTCCCCAGTCTTTTTTCTCATACAAATCTTCTTTCCTTCATAATTCTACCAAGAATTCTTTTTTGATACATCCCATTTCAGCAATTCTTCATTGCATGTTTCTCTGTTCTTCAAATGTTATTCAAGAACAAAATTAATGCTAATTATTGCATCATTTTTCAATCAGAGTTGTCACACAAGGAATTAATCTCATCTGAAATGAGAATAACAAAATGTACCTCGGAATGTTAAGTCACTGTGCCAGTAAATAAGTATTTTCTTTTACACCCAGTGCTTGAATAATTTTACCTTCAAAAAGGATCTAGGACTGCCCATCCAAACAAGCAAAAAAATCTCAGAAAAAAAGCTGCATGAAAAAAAATCTATATTTGAGAATGAATTAAAGTTGTACATTATATTTTATATCAATTTTAGCATTCATGGGTATAAAGACATTCACTTCTAAATTATGTTTAAACATTGGTTCTATATTAAATTATCTTAAAAAATGGTCTCAGTTCTTAAAATTCTAGCTTTAATTAAACTAAAGGAGCACTAGTAATCCACCAGAGAATAAACAAACTGGAGTGCTGATGTTGAGAAACTATCTGACTTTTTCTGTGAAATTATATAAAGAACCAATATTAAAACAGGCCTGGGGAGGAAAGGACCAATCTTGTATTCCAATATGAATTTAGTGATCATCACCTGCTCTCTATTCAGAGTGACCTTTATGGCAAAACATATTTTGTTACATCTGTTACAACAACTTGAATCGTTAAAGAGATAATGAAAACAGGGCTTCTCAGGAAGCACAGCTTAGAAAAATGGGCAGAATTACTGTGAAGTAATTTTAGCAAATGGTTGCTATAAAATATGGTATGAGACATTTTTGATGGATGTTGGTTGACTCAAGGTAAAAGCTATAATTGGCTTTGAAAACACCTGAGACACCGTTGCCAAAATTAGTAACCTGGAAAGCATCAAGATGAGACTTTGAAGAAAGGATGTTACTCTTTGTTGTCCTATTTATATAAATAGCCAATCTACATCTTGCTAGAAACATGGAATACTTGGGCTTATTTAACCTCTGGCTTCAATCTGTGTAGATTTTCTCTAAGGAATTTTGTGTAGTTGCTCAGGTTGGATGATATAAAATTGAATTGAATCAGAGCAGCTCGGCTCCAACCATTTTTCCAAGTAAAGAACAAAAAAGACAAATACTCCCAAAAGAAGGAGGTTTTTTTTTCTGATTATGAAAGAACAGAATCTCCTATAAATAGAAAAGTTTCAAAAGACTGTTCCTAGTTCAGTATTTCTGGAAACTTATTTGGCCTTCAAAATGCATTAGGTAGTTTCTGCACAGTCTTAGTATTACCATAATCTTAACAAAATAAACATTCATATCTGTTTCATCTCTGAACTTTTTATATGCTTCTTTTCTCCCTCCATCATATTTAAAGAATCAGTAATAATAAAAACAAGAACAAACATAAATTTATTAGCAATGAAAGGTGTTCTCTGAAAAATACTTCACAAAAATTGTCTTCTAAGGAAGGTGTTTGTTGAAGTATGGTGTAAATTCATAAAGACCTCTATTCTAATGAATTTGATGGAGCTGTTTTAAATAGAAATGTCAGACAGCTGGTAGAACATATTGTCAGGTGCAAAGCAAACATTAGAGGGCAATTGATCAGAAGCTTTCAATTATTATAGGGACTTTTGTATATACTCTCCATGTTCTGTTTATATGGAAATGATAATCAGTTAAGAAAGCAAACATTAACACATTTTGCAAACAATAAAAAATGGTTATATCGAAATTCTTTCCTATGGGATAAAATGTTTGTCAAATATTGTAATTCTAAGTTGTTAAGCTAATACTCTTTTTCCCATTATGCTTGCTCCAAATGATGATCAAAAGTATACAGTTCAGTATCTCTAAGTCCAGCAAAAAGAACCCACTTAAATTCTTCTGTTTAGTGGCGTTGTTAGTTGATTTTATTCTTAAACACATGTACTATTTTTATTTATTAAAATTTTTAGAGTACATAACTGAAAATGTCAAGGCATATGTATTCCAGAATTATGGCTTCAAGAGCTTTATTCCAGCAAGAAAAGTATCTAAAATGAGACACACTTTCTGGAGTGACATACCCCTGGCTTGTTTCTATATACTCTGATCTAGTTTTGATATCTCCTTTACTAAGCAACTTTATTTTCTTCAAGGGAAGAACAAAGTTTTTCTAACAAATGGTTGCCAGTATTTTCTTTTTGATATAGAGCAGAGGAAGGTGATATATGTGATATTTATTATAAAAATTAAGATTTTATATATTTAAGGTTTCAGATTTGGCTAAAGCTTGGAAGCTGAGGATAATAGAGAAATTGGGATAGATTTTCATTTCCCCAGGATAAAGCAAACCTAGATAGATGCATCTCTGTTCCAGAATTGAACATCTAAAAGTCTAGTTCTGATCTGTTATTCTGTTGCTCCACAGTACCAGAATATCTTCAAAAGAAGAGTATATTTCAATTTTGCATAATGCCATTATGAGCCAGGAAAGATAACTGTTGGATTTCTGATGGGCAGATCTGCTCCTCCCCCCAATCAATTTGGTCCTTATGATCAGGTTGTTATCAAATTACTCTATTCTGTGATATGGAGAAATCCTGACACAGAAAGAAAAGGTTCTTAATGTTATCATTTGTTTGACAATGTAGCTTTAACTAATTTCAACAATCTCCTGAGTAATGGTTTGTTTTAAATTTCATTTTTAGTTTCTGGACTAGGGGCTGTTTATGTGATAAAAATGCCCAATAGTTAACCATGAAGGTGGGAAACTGAAACCAATTCTTATTGCTCAATAGTCCAAATTCTACTATAATATCTGATTACAGCAAGAGTTTGGGGCATTGTTGTCCAGCCGTTCTCTTCACATGTGCCAAAATAATCAATCAGGCAATGTAGCATAGTTGCTGGAGATCAGATTATTACTGAAATGAATTTAGCTCAACTATCTAGCTTTTTAAGTATAAAGATTACCTTGGGCCAATCATCTTCTAGGTTAACATGCTTAGCACCATTGTTATGAAGATACATGAGGGAAGAGTAAATTTGCATTTTATTCTTGTATGAAAGGATAGGATAAAAATATAATCAGTTGATGAGAATTATAATAATCCATACTGAATTATTTGAATATCAAAAGTAAGATGCTAAAAGTTGGTTTATTGGTAATTACAGTAGCACCATGCAGCTATTACTTATTCTATGAGGAAAAGTCAGTGATAACTTTGGTATTATTACTTTTTATTACTTTCAATTGGCAAGAACTTCTTTTCTCATGTTACAATTGTGTAATACACTATTAAAACAGTTTTGACTAATTGTATTCTTGATGGTTTGGGGCAGGCAGTAAAAATGGTTGACCTTTGTGAATGTGTTATTTATGAGATTAAAGTTATAACTATCATCATGATGAAAAATTATCCTGTATTTTTCTAACTAGTTTTCCTTTAATTTGAAGAAAAATTAATATGCCTTTAATATTTAATATGTTTTAATATTTATTTTGCATGAGTAAAGAAATGATGAAATTGTTTTTTTATTTAGTTTTAAAGTGACAAAAGATGGAAGGAATGATTGTCATGTCTTTCATTTTATTTCATTTTTTCCAAAATTTAACAACCTCCCTGGCTTCTCCCACTTTAGAGATATTACAAGAGAACTTCCCTAAGCTTTCTTGGACTTTGACAGTGAGTAGCCATGAAGGTTACAGATGGGTAAACAGGTGTACAATGGCAAAGAACAACACAGCAGCAGCATTAGTAAAGCTCAAAACTGCCACCCAAAGAAATTCTTCAAAAAATTCAAAGACATAAGATACAAAAACAATCTTTTTGAAATCGAAGAAAACTTTTGAAAAATTGGCACAATATTAATTTTAATCTCTCTACTATTTGCTTTCATAGCCTCTGCTTTTTCATATGTTTAAGCGAGGATGTCCTAATTTTATTGGTTTGATTGAATCTTACATACTTGAAGGGAAAAGAATAAAGAAAAATTTGAGAATATGTCACAGTGAGAGATGAATAAAATGCTATCATTATTAAAATATGAATCAGATTGAGGAAACCATTCTTCCATTTATAAAATGGTAAAGAAATAGCCATTTATATTATTTTTTACACAGTTGCAAGCTGGGTTCAGAAATGTAAAGAATTCTTGTTTCTTTGGAAGGGCATTTCCAAAGCAAACCTTAGCTTAATATAATTTTGTACATTGAGGTCATCTGGTAGCACATCACATGTACTCTGCAAAAGGCATACTGAATAGATATGTCCATAACTTTATACACCCCTGTATCTGCAGTCATTAAAATTGTAGTACTGATCATTTTTTATTTAACTTTATTACCCATTACATTCATTTTTAATTTTTTTATGTGAGCAGCCACAGCTGCTGTTACTTACTTTTTTTAGTTAAAAATGCAAAATACAAATTAGATCAACATTGTTGTTGCATGCTTGATAGTAAAGATTAAATAACTTGCACTGAATCTCTTAAATGCCTAGTTTGTTTGCATCATGACCGGAAGGTGAATATACTGTACTGTATTCTTGAATTCCAAAACTGGGCACACCATATCCTTTGTTTAAAGCAGGAACTCCATGTGTCATTTATACATCAATTGGGAACGGCATTCAGTGGTTCATAGTGACATGTCATTAGTGTGCTCAGTTATACAGCACTCTTGAGTGATACCAGAGATGGTTTAAGTTCTAGACTGCTATCTGAAGGCTGTAAAGATCTGGAAACTACATTAAAACTTTTGAGGAGTTGCTTGGCATCTATAGACAACTGAAAATGTAATAAAAATGCCCCTGATAGTAATTCTGGATAGGGCTACATTACCCTCTGAATGAGTAAGTTTGTGATTTGAGGGCTCTTGTGGATTCTTCACACTTGTTTAAATAGAAGTGAGAAAGGGAGGATTTGACCAACTTTGATGCAGCAATTATGACCTGATTATTACTCATATGGACTGCTGCAATGTGCTCTATGTGGGGTTGCCTTTCGAGATAAACTGAAAATTGGTAAAAAAAAATGTGGTAGCACACTTCTGTCAAGTTAATACTAATTCTGAAGTCATGCATGGGTTAGTAGTGGGCTCCAGGCTCAATCTAAAATGTTTGATATTACTTTTAAAGCCTTTTATAATACAGCATTGGGATATATCAGACAACAAGAATTGAATCAGTCCATTTAGCTCTGTCAACAAGAGAATATTTATAGGGGGTTCTCCACCATAGGAATCTGGGATATGGTAGCCCCCTTCTATGGAATATTCACTTTTCAGGGATACAGACTGTTCCATCCTATAGGCAATTCATGGAGTAGCCAAATCCATACCTTTCCAGTGAAATACAGCCCTTAGGGTACTTTAACTGCCTATCATCTATTAGGGAGCTTAATAAATATCTGTTGCATTTTATTTTTTTGGTCTACAGTATTGCTTTATTGTACTCTGCCAGAAGTCTTGATTGACTTGGGCAGACTCTAAATATTCCAATGTTTTTAAAATCCAAATGCAGCTTCACTACCACTGTACAAATACAGTATATCAGAAGACATACATACAAATTCACAAGAAAGATGTAAATCAATGTTTCTCAACCTTGACAATTTTAAGGCATGTGGACTTCAACTCCCAGAAATCCACAGCCAGCATTGCTGGCTGTGGAATTCTGGGAGTTGAAGTCCACATGCCTTAAAATTGTCAAGGTTGAGAAACACTGAAAATGGACTATTATATTTTTCTCTTTAATTTAATTTTTAGTTTTTCTCTTTAATTGCAGCTAAGCAATAAAATAATATTCTTGCCTGTAAGCATTTCTGTTCTATGAGACCTTGGACCTTTTAAACAACTAATAAAGCCTTAACATATATTTACTTCAAAATAAATTCAAAACATTATTTATAGAAATGTACATGTAGATAATTAACCTTATTGCTGAGTTTGATTTAATAAACAGTACATATGTGGGCACTATATACATGCATAGTTTTACCATTTGTCAAAACTTGTTTCAGGCTTTGCTCATGACAAGTCCTATAGTGCTGTGAAATTCTGATGATATCAAAATACATTGCTATGTTTTCCTGAATGTTGTTACTGTGCAACAAATGATGTGATCCTGTGCACTCAAGACTCCGTTTTCTCATTCATACTATGAAGCTCAAGAGTAGAAGAGGCAGGTCCATATCTCTTCTTCACCAATGATCATTGTCAAATATATGAAGAGGATTCATGCTGATAGGCTTCAGATTCATTTTGAACTGGCAAAAAATGTGTTGTTACCAATAAGGTTTTATTTGACAAATTGGTATTCTTCAGCTTTAGAATAAATGACTCACCTGAACATCAGATAAATTACGAAACCAGCTGGTAATTAAAACATCTGAAGAAATTGCCATCAGGATTTCAATCTGCTCTTTTATTTTGACAATGCTTTTCTGCCTAGAAATGGTCATCACAGAGCAAATGGTAGATTCTCTTGCTTTGTTGCCCTTTCCATCCATGCTAGGAAAACAAACATCAATCACATTCTTTTCTGTTTATGTAGTATGCCTATGAGTTTTTGAAGACATGCAGTTATTATCTTTTTCCACAAGTCTCTTCAGTCTTGGGGCAGAGGTTAAATAAAAAAAATTATATAGCCACCAATCTCACAGCAATCATTTTAAATGGCACACAGCAAATAAAAATCTGCAAGGTATAATATAACAAACAGAACTCTAATAATGATAATGATAAAAAAATAACGTGCCTGGTTATAAAAACAGTCCAATATTAGTGAGCAGATAAATAAATCCACCAACAGGGCTAAGTTTAATTTTCTGGCCCACTGCGAAAACAACCAGATATTTAAAGTTTACCAATCTTAAAGAAAACTGCAGACAGTATTACTATTCAGGTTGTTACACAGGAAGAGATACTGACAGATATCTTATCAATTTCACCCTTCAGTTTTATCTCTTCACTAGTGGAATGTGGAATATTATTTATTAAACTTTTTTTTACTGTTTCATTGATACATCAAAGGGCTGATTTAAAAACATGAAAGAAAAGTCCACCATCGCATTGTTCCACCAATGTCCACCTCTGTACAAGGCACAAAGCATTTGTTAATATGGCATAAAACTAACAAACAACTTACATGGCATGCTTCGCAGTACTCCATAGTATTCACTGCCTAGCAAGTTTATTTAGGCTTGCAGCCTTTGTTTATGAAATCTGTTAGGTGAATTCCATTCAAATCTGTTTGAATGGAAAGTACATGGATTGTGGCATTTGCAGTGTTAAACATTCAACAGTTTTTTGGCATTTCTTTTGTAAAGGGAAAAGCTTTGATGACTGTTATTTTCAAAATGAGTTTTATTCTTCTCCCTGAGATTGCAATTTAAATAACTTTTCTAGCTCTTTAATACCTGTTAAATATAACATTAAGCATTAAAAAGTGCTAGAAGTGGAATGTCAAAATGCTATAAGGCTATTTTAATTGAAGTCTCTAAGCTATACTGAAGCCAATATACCTGTAACACTTAAATGGCAGCAAAAAGCCATTTTCAAGATCATAACCTTTCCTGCACTGTTCTCTGGGTATGAAAAGAGTGATTGACAGGTGTAAAGACATTCTTTATTGTTAGTAGCCCTATGTAAGAAGAGGTTTGTTGGGATTACAATGGAAATGTTACTGGAACTTTATAAAGCAAAGGTTAAGTAGTGCATAAATCAATTTGTAGTTAACTTTTCAAAATAAAACCATATTCCATTGTGTATATTTCCTGCCTATTTTTCTGTCTTTCCTTACATTGTCCATAGGTCGCAGAAACACCTTTGCTCTGATTTCACATAAAGTTCATTACATTTTTATTGTCTTTTAAGCAAAGTTTGTTGAAATTTCAGACTAAAATTCTGCAAACAATGGTCTTCTAAATTATTTATTTGTTTTTAATCCCATATTTATTATTTTGATAAATAAAGTCAGTGAGCATACCTAATACTCCTTCCTCCTATTTTTCCTACCACAACAAACCTGTGAGTGACACTGGACTGAGAGAGAGTGACTGGCCAAAAGTAATCCAGCCTGCTTTCATGCCTAAGGCAAGACAAGAACTTACAGTCTCCTGGTTTCTAGTCCAGTGCCTTAGCAAGACACCAAATTGGCTCTCAAAATAAATCACTTTTCTTTTGATTCTTGTGATTTCAAAAACTATTGTATTCCATATTAGACATGTACATACTTCATGAATATTTATTTTTTGAATAATTATTTTAGAAATAATTTATTTTATTTGCATTCCTTAGCATTCTTAGTTTTAAAAAAAGGAGTCTCTGTGGATTTTACTCTGCAAATCTCCCTGCTAGGGGGCAGTGCTCATCTCTGTTTCAAGGCCATTGAGCCAGCAGTGACCAAAGACATTTCCATGGACATGTGGCCAGCATGACATCATGGAGCGTTGTTACCTTCCCACCAAAGTGGTACTTTTTTATTTACTGTACCTGCATTTGCATGCTTTCAAACTGCAGGAGCTGGGATGAGGATGGGCGCTCACTCCATCACGTGATGCTTAGGACTTGAACATGGGGTGCTGGCTTTGCAGCCGGCAAGCCCAGCAGACAACACAGACACATCCCCACAGCCTGCACCTGTGTTCAAAAGTGAAGGGACACAGGGCAGAAAACATCCTGCAGAAAGCAGAGCTCCAACTTCTCAATGATTCAGGTGACCCGGAAGACACAGATAAACCTTCAAGTGGCCTCAATGACTCTCTAAAAGAATGCAAATGATCAGCTGTCTGCAAGGAATATAAATCCTTCCATTCCCCACCATCCAGTCAGAGCTGAAGAAGCTTCTTGAATGAGAAGCGAAACATCTTCAAAGAAAAACAAGAAAGTCCAGTTGCCTCTTGAAAAAGCATCTTTGGGACACATATGATAGAATGTATCTGAATTTTGGTTACATTTCCAACACTTAGTAGAAGTCCCTCTATACATTTTCGCTAGTCTATCTGGAGTCAAATACCAGTGATACATCATTTTGTAAAAAAAATAATAATTTCAAACTAAAATTCAATGTAAATTTTAGTCCATTAGTCCATACATTTTCTCATTTATCTAGCATTATGTTGTACTCAAAGATTTTTTACCCATTTTATCATGCAATATTTGACATATTCATCTTGAATAACATTTTATATACTTTAGCAATCAAGTGGTCATTTCCAGAACATAAGATGACATCCAGCTCAGATTTAACTCCTGTGAAAGCAAAACTTTTTTTTATCAAGTTTAAATCTTTAAAAAAATCTATAATAATTAATCACAAATCACAAACAAATCTTTCACTTACTAATTGTTCTCCTATCTTTATCTTTTTCAAATATCTTTATGTTCTGATTTGTCATCCATTTCCAATATCATCTCTGTTCTATGTAGTGCTTCATAAGGTGATAGCCAAAGTGGCACTTTATCAGAAGGCATTCCTCTCTTGAGAGGTATGGAAATGGTGAAAGAAAGATAAGAAAAGGATGACTGATAGTAAGATGAATGGACTTGTTTTTTTCTTCCTTTTTTGCTAGTATGAATGTAGTAATCATTTGCTGTCATGCACACACACACACACACACACACACACACAAATATAATATCACTGAAGGATTTCTTTAGAATTACCAACATTTCACAAATGTCAGTAAATTAACAACTTTAAAAATTATTTCTAGTGTCAGTTTGGCAGGGGAATCTATTGCTCAGAGTGATTATGGATTCTCCTTTATCATAATTCTCAAATCCCTAATTGAAATTAATTAATTAATATGTTCAAATGGAAGCTAGACACCCATTTATTTGAATTACCTTAATTTGCATACCTGCACTGAACAATGGATTGGATTCAAAGACCTAAATATGTTTGTGTTTATGTGATTCTAGATAGCTGTCTTCTTTACTTCTTTAACAGTAGAGTTTTGTGACCTAAAATCCAAAACATTCAAAGCATTTCTTACACATGTTAGCTTTTGCTTTTGAAATCCTCAAAGAGGAGCTAATTAGCACCTGCTATAAATAAAAGTAGAAAAGCTCGGAGCAATGATTCTAAGCATCAAATAGCTTTGCAAGATTAGGATTCAAGCCAACTACATAACAGCCATCTAGCATTAGCAAGAATACGTGACACTTTAGCATTGATTAATTTACACACATATAAAGTGTCCTATTTTTCCTCACCCTAGATCCTCCTAGTGTTTTGGGTTTCATCTCCAAAAACTAACAGCTAATGAACAGGCACACTGATTAAAGTGTTGTGGAGCTGAAGTTCAGTACATGAACAGCATCTGACTGGGGAAGGATACTTTATCTAATTATGTTCATATAATCTATTTAATGAGGGCATACAAGTCAAAGAAGAAAGAACTTTTTTTCCTTTTCCCCCTTTTCATCTGAAATAATGTATCCTATTCACAATTCCTATGAATTTTAATGCTCATCTTCAAGTTTATTTCATCCATGTAACTGCAGTTGAATTCAATTCATGTACATTTTGCGTCTATAAAGTGTATGGCATAAATATGTTAAACTTTCTAGCTTTCAAATCAAGCATTTTCACATTTCTTCAAATATTGTGATACTTTTTCTCCAAAAATGTATTAAAATGCAAACAAACATTTTGTTTTTAACTTAAAACAGAAGTTGCACTTTATAAATTCCACAAAAATATTTTTTCATTGATTTAAAAAATGTTATTTATATAGAAATGGACTGAAAAGTATTTATGAATGAATATGTGTAAAAATTATAAATATATTAGAAAATAATGTTTCATTCATTCATAACTATTTAATACACCTTGGCTATTTATGTATGAAATGCATAAGCAAAATATATTTGTAAATGAAAAATTTGTTCTACTTGATGAATCAAAACTATCTAAACAGTTCATCATTCATTTAATACTTTTGCTATAAATTATATTGGTTGGTAAGTCATTATATTTAATTTTCTCTTGGCTTGCCTGGATTATATAACTGAATGAGAAGTGAAGTAGAATATGCTTTCTGGAAAAAAAAATCTTCATACCAAGCTGATTTTTCTTTGAAGTAACAAAAATCTATACCATTTAAACAACAATTCCGAGGACTATAAATCCCATATCTAGAAGTCTAAGTAGTAATTACAAAATGAATCAAAATCAGTTAATAAGAATGGTCTTATTTTGGTGCTGTATTCAACATTAGAATGTATTTTTATTATGATTATGTTTTCTGGCTTGCTTTACTAATCATGGACATGTTTTCTCCTGTGAGGAACATGAGAATTTAACAATTACTTGAAACTCTTTAGCACCAGGCAATTTCTTTGGGGATTGCAATATGTTGGAGTTCAATTTTCCTAGACACTGACAAAATGATCAGATTAAATTCAGTCCTTCATAATGGAACTCTGTGAATAAACCAAATGTGATTGAAATGAACTCATGTGCCACTCATAAATAAAGCTGCAGATTTCTTTTTCCCTCATACTGACTACCATATACAATGAACATACCATTTATAAGTCACTTGAATTCTTTAAACGAAGCAAAAACATGATTATTTTTCGTTCTCTAAGATTTGATTGTTCAACTATGATAATACTAAAAGGTAGCACTAATCAGCATTTGATTAAAAAAAATACCTCAGAGCATGCAAAGAAGAGAAAGATTTTAAAGAATTGCAAATATATTTTATTTTTGTACCATACATCAAACATGTTTTATACTTAGATTCAAAGAATCACAGTTATAGTATACATGAACACATATACATATCTTAATAATTTCTTGATTATATTTTTAATCCATATAATTTGGGACTATCATGCCTTTTTATACACAGGCTTATTGAAGGGAATACAGACATAATTAGAACAAAAAATATAAAATAAATCAAAAGGGTATTATTAAAACATTAATAAAGTGTTCTTTCCAGCATAATACAGAACATAGTGATGCAACCTGTTTTGGAGGCCCCTCAGATGGCATATGTAACGTTGCTGTTGCACAAGCTGCACTTCTGGGTTTTTCCAGATCCAATTCAAAGTGTTGGCCATTGCCTTTAAAGCCCTTTATGGCATGGGTTGATAATATCTTGAGGAGCTATCTCACTCCAATGGTACTACTCTGTCCTACTCTCTCCAGAAGAAGAGGCCTACTTCAGATCCTGTCTGCCAAAGAATTTCAGCTGGTGGAATCTGGGAGAAGAGCCTTTTTTGTGGGGTTGCCACCTTCTGGATTATTCTCCAGCTTGAGATATGGTCTGCCCCCACATTCCTGACCTTCCAGAAGTGCCTGAAAACCTGGCTTTGTTGGCTGGCCTGGGCCCGTGATAGGGGCATGCTGTGTTGGGGTATCTGAAGTGGTCTAGAGAAGGTCTCCACCTCCATTTTCACCAATCATTTTGATTTTCAGTTTCTTATTTAATTCTCTTAATTTTAGTTATTTTCTATTATTTTTTAAAAAATCTTTTTATCATATTGTAAGCTGCCCAAAATCCACATAAAGACTTGAACATAAAAAATACAATGTATCCTTAGACCAGATACAAGAAACCTGAGGAGAAACATTTCAAGTCATGCAAATAGACCCTACCTTAATAAGTTCACTATAAATGAGGTTGGGAAATTCCTTTTATATTTGTAAAATACTGTCTTTACCTCACATTAGCATTAAGGATACCTTATTGAAATCTGTGTAATTCTTGTTTCCCCAGTCTTGCCCAGTTATGTGGGGCTTGACAGATGGACATTGTGTTGGATGCTGACTGGGGGTTGGGTAAGTTTGAATTCTTATGAGAAATATAGGAGGGGAGTTTTCCATCAGGTAACTATATTGTTTATGACTAGCCATATCCAGAGTATTGCAGAACTTTATACTAACATCTTACATCAATGTAATCAGGAGTATCAATTTCAAGACCTCAGAACTACAATTTCATGCTCCATTGATGATGGTGCATAATATAATGGATTGCATTTCAGAGATCTCTAGAATCTAGGTCCTTTCTTATTGCAACTATTTGAATCATTTCTAGAGTTTAAACTCTATTGCTATACAGCTAAGAAATATACGTAAATGTTTTGATATTAAATGAATATTTTGACAGATTAATTGTATCATTTCTGTTTACTGTAATCAAATTTAAATTTTGTGCTGTGAATCTATTTTTTATTGATTAACATGTTGCCTTTTTATTCTAAACTGGTTACATTTATTTTCTGATGAAATAACGATGTCTCTTTCCTGATGAGTCCTTTATGCAGTCATACTCTGAAGGCCAACTTTTTATCTGAGTATTTCTAATACTTTCTAATCATAATATAAACAGCAGACACAGAGTATAGAAGAATGGGTTTGTGGGAAAATAGATGACATTTCTTTGAAACTTGATGCATGAATCTATACTGAGCTCTGTTAACAGATGAACATTGCAAACAACTTCCAGGGTTTTTGCAGCACTTAAGCTAGTTGAACAAATATGGTTACCAGGATTCAAATGCCAAAGCAAATAGGTGATGAGACAATGTTGATCAATAACAGCTGCACAAACCAAATCAAAGATTAAAAATAATTATTACAAGCACAGACATAATGTTTGCTTGGCAGTGGCTCAGTGTTTAAAACGCAAAGGCATGAGTGGAGTACAATGGTAAGGATAATACAATGCAAAAAAATAGAAAGATATAAGGAACATTTATTTTTCAGTGGCATAAATTGTGACTGAGAGATCTGAGTCACATGCTATTGTTTATCCCCCAACCCTTCCATTAATATATATATATATATATATATATATATATATATATATATATATATATATATATATATATATATATATATATATATATATATATATATATATATATATATATATATATATATATATATATATATATATAAGGCAAAGCAAATAACATGTTTTAGATGGAGAAAGGAAAAATAAGAAGACATCCTTGTTGTCACGATAGGTTTTTTTTATTGCATCAGTTGTTAGTCCTGTGCAAATGTCAATGAACATTTTCCTCCAGAAGCCTATTCCAACATCTTTTAACTTTCCCTTTGGCTTCCACATCTACCTCCTCCAATGAATATGTGCTTTGGATTTATATTTTAAAATCAACCTCTGAGTGAGACAACTTGGTTGAGGTCTGGCTCTCCTTCCTAGTCTACCTGAAATGAGGAAATTTTAGATTCCTCATCCCTACACCTCTATGTACTTTATGTACATTCTGTAATATTCAAAATTCCTCAACCAATTCAGACTATCCAGAAAACAAATCTAACCTTGATACCATCTTTTTTTAAAAAAAAACAAAAACCTACAAATTGTCATTAAATGTAATGAAAAATAATTTCTTTTTGAAAGCTTTAGAATGAAAAAAAGTATTGCAGTGAACTTCTAATGAATGGGAAAGGATATTTTCCAATGTATTTAGTTAAAAGATGTCCAGGGTATATGTGCGAACAAGCTATATGTGTGACCACATAGTGACTGTTATAACTGCCTACAGAACACCTTCCAACAAAATGGATACCCATGCAACTGTATCAAATGTCCCTGAACTCTCAACCCAGAGTAGCACAACCAACACAAGTTATGAAAAGGATAACACTGTAATGCATCAAAAACATCCCAGAAATCACCAACAGTCTATTACTACCACTTGGCATCACTGTAGTATACAAACCAAGTAAAACATCTAAGGTAAACCAAAAGACCCAGTAACCCCCAGAAGAAGAAAAAAAGAGTCATCTGTAACATCAATGTAAGGACTGTAACAGCCACTATATAGAACAGACAGGCAGAAAATTAAAAGTGTGTATCCATGAACACTAACTAGTAGTCAGAAGATATGATGACAATGCCTTAATTTCATAGCACATGGACAGAGTTAACCAAAATTTTTAATTGGGATGCTGTTAGTACCCTAAACCAAGCTAGAATCAAAAATACTAGAGAATTCCTGGAAATATGGTGTTCAGAAAAATCAGCCATCAAGGACACACAGAGATATAAAACATCTCCATGCTATTCCAGAAAGATGATAAAAAGGAAACAAAAAAACCAGAACATCTCCTTGCAAGGATTAATATCAGAAGAACAATCAAGCAATAAATAATACGGAACTACAAGGAACTACAAATTCAGACAAACATGTCGAAATTGACAGCCAAATCAGGAAACTACCAAGGAGAAAACAACACTGCCACTAACATTGAGAGGGCAAGGAACTGTATATAAACAGAGAGCAAAGTACTTTCCTTTCAAACATTCAGGGCTTTTTTTTGTCAAAGAACGCCCAGAACGGAGTTCCAGCACCATTTTTGGATGGAACCTTGTAGGGTAGGCAAGGCGGGTTGTATGACGTATGTGAGTTCCGGCACCTTTTTTTTTTTTTTTAACAAAAAAAGCACTGCAAACATTGAAGATGTTACCTGACTAGCAAGCAAACAACCAAGCTCAACAACATCAAGGACTCCAAGCAACTGTTAGGATTCATCACAATGTTTACACAGAGAGTTATTTACCTGGGAATAGAGTCAATGACAAGAAAAAAAATGTATACCACTCAGAGATGAGTAGTATACAAATATGATAATTAATTGATTAAATAAGTTAGTACAAAAATAAAAAGTCAGCCTGTGACTTGAACAAATATCAAATTTATATCTATGACATTTCAAGGGAAAAGTTGTGTGGTTTCCTTCCTAAAATGATTACTGTCCTTCAGAGGATGGTAATCTGACTTCACCTTTTTGATCTTTTTATCTCTTGGCCTCTCTATGGTTATAAACCTTCAGAGCATTATCCTAAGGGCAATGGGCAGAATTCAGCATGCTGTAGATAAAATACCTATTGGGGCATTTTAAGGAACTGAGGACTTTTCTATTCAGCAGCATTCAGTTGCTTGCTTTCTGTATGTATATTGGCTGGAAATGAAGATGCTTGAGATATTCCTTTCTTCATTTTAGCTTCTTGTTCCACTTTAGCCAAAATGACTGCCACAATTAACATAGCCTTTGATTGGCAGGTTCGTTACTTCTTCCCCTCCCCCCCACTTATGCCAGAAAAGCACAAATTGCTTTCCTTCTATGAGCTTATTTTTGAGGATGGGGGGGGGGAGGCAGTTTCACAGTTCTTCCTGTCATTTGGTGGTAGGAAAATGTGGCAGAATTCTAGTCAATTTCACCTAGCTAAATGAAAGAATTGAAGAAAAAAAGCATTTCACTGTTCAACTGCTATACCTGGAAAGAGAACCATTTATGAAATTGCTTTTCCCTTGCATCTCTGTGTCAATTTCATCCATTTTTGTTCAAATAACAATTCTGCCATGTCCATTTACATGTCTCTCAAGTTTTGTTTCTCTGTTTAATATTTTCTTTAATAAAATAAAGTCAATTGCTAGTTTTTGTGCATAGTTATTCCTATGAGTGGATTCACCTTCATATGTACCATTAATACAAATTATCTAATTCAACCCAATCTGCCAAAACAGACAATAACATGTAATAAATGTTTCTGTCTCTGTCTGTCTGTCTGTCTGTCTGTCTGTCTGTCTGTCTGTCTGTCTCTCTCTCTCTCTCTCTCTCTCTCTCTCTTTCACACACACACACACACACACACACACACAAAAACACAGAGACACACACATACAAAATGGTTATATGTTACTTATACAACAACATCTATTATTATTAAAAATAAGATCAAGCATGTAAACAAAATAACTACCAAAAGAGGGAAAACATGCATTAATTTACGTTAGAAAGCCTTGAGGAAATAAAACTACCATTAATGCCCAATGGACAATAATGTTGGTAACACAGAGGAATCTCTAAAGACAAAATGTTGCAAGCATAATTTTTCCTAATGACATTCATATTTTTTCCCCTAAGGGTCACTTTTTTTGCATGCATTGCATGCATTTTCTTTTCAACTGAAAACTCAACAACAAAGATCAGAAAAGTGTGGCAACTGAACAAAATGTATCTCCAATCTATTCTTGGCTTAAGGCATTAAATGAGAGGGCTTGCCTCTTTGAGGATATTAATAAATAGTAAAGAGGACTTACACATCTTAGAATCCTTAGAGGACATAATGCTGTCTCTAAATCCTCTGAAAACACGCTATCAATCCACATGAAAGACTTCTGAGAGTTCCCTTGTGTGCACTCAAAGCTCCAGCAATATTAAATCAGTTTCTCCTCTCAAAGTGTCATTAAAGTTAGAAGGCTTTGCTGGCATTTGAACTTTCCTATAAAATGAAAACCTGCAGGGCCTTTCTTATGGTCTGAGCTAAAGCCAGAGATTCAAAACAAAACAAAACCAGGGGCTAATATTAATCAAACTTTACACAAGGTTTCAATCACTGAAAAGTAAGGCCAAAAGTACATTTCAGTTTATAAGAACACATGAGATTTCAAATAGAGTACTGAACACTGAGGATTTTGTGCAATACCTGTATGACAAAATCGCTCAGATTCGGGAAGGCTTTAACTTCAACGAAGGCAGTCCAGCAGAAGTGGCTGAGGCCGGTCTTGAGACTACTATCTGGGCTGAGTTTGACTACGTGACACCTGATGACGTGGACAGATTACTGGGAGGTCTTAGAGCAACCACATGTTTATTGGACCCGTGTCCCTCCTGGTTGGTACTGGCCTCCAGTGAGGTGACGCGAGGCTGGCTCCAGGCAATTATCAATGCCTCGTTGAGTGAGGGTGTCTTCCCCGCCGCCCTGAAAGAGGTGGTGGTGCGACCCCTCCTCAAGAAGCCCGCGTTGGACCCGGCTGTTCTATCTAATTACCGTCCTGTCTCTAACCTTCGCTTTGTTGCGAAGGTTGTTGAGAGTGTGGTTGCTCGACAGTTCCCTCAGCACCAGGAGGAATCGTCATACCTGGACCCATTCCAGTCGGGCTTCAGGCCGGGTTACAGCACGGAAACAGCTTTGGTCGCATTGGTGGATGATCTCTGGCGGGCCCGGGACAGGGGTTGCTCCTCTATCCTGGTGCTATTGGACCTCTCAGCGGCTTTTGATACCATCGACCATGGTATCATGCTGCGCCAGCTGGCGGGGCTGGGTATAGGGGGCACCGTGCTTCGGTGGTTCTCTTCCTTCCTCTCTGGCCGGACGCAGTTTGTGTTGACGGGGTCAGAGGTCGACCCCGAGGCCCCTTGATTGTGGGGTACCTCAGGGGTCGGTCCTCTCGCCCTTGTTGTTCAACATTTATGTGAAGCCGCTGGGTGAGATCATCCGAGGTTTTGGGGTGGAATTCCATCAGTACACTGATGATACTCAGCTGTACATTTCCACCCCGAACCACCCAAATGAAGCTCTTGATGTGCTGACCCAGTGCTTGGAGGCCGTGCGGATCTGGATGGGGAAGAACGGTCTCAAGCTCAACCCCTCCAAGACCGAGTGGCTGTGGTTACCGTCGTCCCGGTACAACCAGCTGACTCCATTGCTGTCTATTGGGGGCGAGTCAGTGGCCCCCACGGGAAGGGCTCGCAACTTGGGAGTCCTCCTAGATTCACGGCTGTCCCTTGAGCACCATCTGACGGCCGTGGCCGGGAGGATGTTTTACCAGATTCGTCTGGTATGCCAGTTGCGCCCCTTCCTAGATAAGGATGCGCTACGCACGGTCACCCATGCCTTCGTCACTTCCAGACTGGACTATTGTAATGCTCTCTACATGGGGCTCCCCTTGAAGTGCACGCGGAGGCTTCAACTGGCGCAGAATGCGGCCGCGCGGGTGGTAGTGGGGGCACCCTGGCGGGTACGAATGGCCCCTATCCTGCGCGAGCTGCACTGGTTGCCAGTGGCTTTCCGGGTGTGCTTCAAGGTACTGGTTATCACTTTTAAAGCGCTCCATGGCATAGGACCCAGTTATTTACAAGACCGCCTTCTGCCAGTAAATACCTCCCATCGACCAGTTCGCTCCCACAGAGAGGGCCTCCTCAGGGTGCCATCGGCTAAGCAGTGTCGGCTGGTGGTGCCCAGGGGGAGAGCCTTTTCTGTGGGGGCACCGACGATGTGGAACGAGCTCCCCCCAGAACTCCGGACATGTCACTCCGCACCTTCAGAAGAGAACTGAAGACTCATCTCTTCAATCAAGCCGGCCTGGCCTAGATCTCCTCGGGTTTAAAAAAAAAATTTTTTTTAAACAAGGCTGTTTGGGTTTTAGAATTGGGTTTTTAACAGGTTTTTAGCAACAGCCTTGTATTAATATTAATTTAATTTATTTTTAAATATTTATTGTTTTTATGTTTTTATTCTGTTGTGAACCGCCCCGAGTCCTACGGGAGAGGGGCGGTATAAAAATTTAATAAATAAATAAATAAATAAATAAATAAATAAACATATCCCAATGTAATACACAACAAAGATGCCTACAGGGCATATTAATTCAGAGCACCTAATTTGTGATCCAGATAGAATGTTCCAGCTTAGTTATCTGCATCTGAAGAAAGTAAAAGAGTACAATCAATTACATTGGTCAGCAATGTCTATGGGACCTGATAGCAATAATCTTTGCCTAAAATAAATATATAAAAAAACTTCTCTCCCAAAACACTCTACCGAAATCTAAAAAAATATGGCAGATGTTCATTCTGCCCAGAAAAAAAAGTTTCATCCTACCCTGAATGTTACCTGTCCTAGACTCTGGCAGCAATGACATGGCTTATGCTTTGTGGTTTCAGAACAGTTCAGAAATAAAAATGCCATTAAAATAAACTCTATTCAGGAATTTAGGAGATGATGTAAAACATCTTAGCTAGAAAAATCAATAAGGACAATTAAGTCAGAGGAAACAGAAAACTCTCTGGCCTGCCATCTTCCAGGCACCTTGATTTTGATTCCAGATATGATAGCTTTAAGCAGGGCTTTTTTTGGTCATAGAAAGCCCAGAATGGACTTCCAGCACCTTTTTTGGATAGAACCTTGTAGGCAAGGCGGGGTTGTATGGCATGTGAGTTCCAGCACCTTTTTTTTTTTTTTTTTTTTACAAAAAAGCACTGGCTTTAAGTAACACAAAACTCCAGGTTGTCACCTCAGAGAATCAGTTATACAAACAGAAAAGGTTCTGTGCTAAATAACCAACCTTTTCTGCTACCCCCAGGAACAATACATAGGGTTATCTAGTATGCTCATCCTCACTCTCTGTGAATGTGAGCAGACCATCATCAGAGTTCTTGAATGCTAAATTGGGCAAGAATCATCTACTCTCAACTCTATGCCTAAGTGAGTTAATCTTTTATTTGCCTTGCCGAGACACTTCAGCACATGAAAATAATCTAGTGAGCTTTCTTACTACTTAAAAAATAATAATTGTTACTATAATTTAACTAATTATAATAAAACAAAAAGAAACAATGATACACATTTAAAATAATAAAGAAAATATAGTAATATAATAATTGAACACTTGGATAACCAAGAAATCTTGAATAACCAGCTGTTCTAATATCTTATAGCTAATATATTAAAATAAACTATTAACAATGTCAATCACTATAAACCATTTTATTCTCAATTTATTGTCAAGACATGTCTCTACTGAACTGTAAAATTATTTGGATAGCACAACTGAAATCAATAAAGGGAAAAAAGCTATACATATTAAACTATACATTGAAAACTAATGTAAATAATGTGTAAATTATATTTCAGATTAAATTATATATTACAGAACACAAATTTTAGATGTTGTACAATTCCATATATAGAACTGTGATCTAGCAATTATTTCTAAATAACAATGAACTGTACATCAGATTTACTTTTTAGATTTCAAGTTATATTATACTTCAAAGCATATTCACATAGTTTTACAATTTTTCCACAGAAGGGATTAGACACTTTTTCCAGTGTGGTTTTTAAATGCAAACAGTAAAATCCTTGCAGCTGTTATCATACACATATTTTGAAGCAATGTGTGGGTTGGTAAAAACCGATAAAAATATCTAAGGTTGAAAGGGAATAATCATTTTCAAAATTTGTTCCATTTTATGATGAATTCATTTCCAATATTTTGAACTTTGCAATATTGCTACTGTTAAATACTTCGTTCGTGTGCGAATGATGAAGACACATGGCGATGATGAATAAACACTTCATTCTCCTTCTACAACAACGAAAGCAAAAGCAAAAGGCATGCAGGCCTTTTTATATGGCCAGAAGCCCGGACAGCGTCAACCAATAGGAACAGAGTGTTTTCACGCCTTGAGCAGGAGCACAAGGCTGGCGCCGCTCTGTCTGGTCCCAGGCAGCTTTTGGAATGCCCGGGACCAATGCAACGTCCCAAGCCTGCTTTTGCAGGCTCAGGACACAACACCCCTCCCCCCTAGATGGAACATACTATGCGTACACACAGGTACGTCGTGCACTGGGAAGAGTGACATACAGCTGCATTATTCAAATGGAAAAAGTGTGGAATACTCAAGTCTGCACACAGGCAAACCCCTTCAATATTTATTAACACAAATAAATGTATCCGAAATCAAAATAATGCAAAATAATCTAACCCCGAATTACTCCATTCAGGGACCTCATAAGAAGGTCCCTCATGCTGCCCCAAGTACCTGGTTGATCCACCCAGCTGCTGACTGGCTGGACCCTCTAAGTCCAAGCCAGCATACCTTGGAGGGGTGGAAGTCCCCGAGTCCACAATGGATCCCTCCTGGAAACACTGTCCCTTGAGCCCAAGGCCAACATATGGAGAGGCCTGGGTAGCGGAAGTGTCCCAGTACTCTGTGCCCCCCAAGCACATGCCAGAGGTGCCAGAGTCAGGAGCCGCCTCCATGGCACCCCCCTTTGCTGGTGACTTCCTCTTGGGAGCAATTGCTGAATTATGCAAGCGCCCCTGATGGAATTCCCTTTCTGTGGCTATGTGTAATTTATGTGGATACCCAAAGTCAATCTCCCTGTCTGGAGCATCATCTGACATATGTGAATACTGTGGATACCCCCGGTATGACTCCCTGTCTGGAGTAATTATGGAGGTGTGGGATGACCCCCTATCCAGTGAATTTCTGTCTGGAGCACTTGCGGAACCTTGGGATGACACCCCAACAGCCTCATCAGCTAGTGAGGGCCTGTTAGACCTGGGAACCTGTGACCCAGAATGCATATTATGGTCCTCCTCCCCCCCCAGAGTAGAGCCAGGAGTGGAAGAGTGGCAGTCCAGTCTCCAATGCAGTTGGTCTATGTGTCTGCGAAGAACGTGGCCGTCACCCACAGCAACTTCATATGACAATGGCCCAGAGAACTTGCAGACCACAGCTGCGACCCAGAGATGTCCGGGCCCATAGTTCCATGCCCAAACCGGATCGCCCACCTGGAGTCTCCTAGGTGCCCGCAGTTGTGACACCTGTGGAGCCACCCGGTCAGGGTGCAGCCTGTCCAGTTTGGTGATGAGGCGGCGACCCCAGCGGAGTTCAGCAGGGCTCTTCCCTGTAGATGTCCATAGTGTGGTGCGGTGTGCAAGAAGGAAATCTGCTAACCTGTGATGCCAGTTACTGTAAGTCAGTTTCTTGAGAGCATCTTTGGTGGTGCACAACATTCTTTCTGCCAATCCATTGGAGGATGGATGGAAGGGAGCCGACATTGCATGCCAGATCAGGTTGGCTTGGAGGAAAGCCTGGAACTCAGAGGATGTAAATTGAGGGCCATTATCTGAAACTAGCACATCTGGAAGACCATGTGATGCAAAAATTTCTCTCAACACCTGGATGGTCCTGGCAGTAGTAGTGGAGGAAACAGGAACAACCTTTAGCCACTTGGAATGGCTATCAACAACAATCAGGAAGAATTGCCCCTGAAAGGGCCCAGCGTAATCTATATGCACTCTAGACCATGGGGTTTGAGTTTCCTCCCACCTATGTACTGGGGCCTGAGGAATTCCAGGCCATGACTGTTGGCACAATTGGCACCCATGCACCTGGGCCTCGATGGCTTTATCGAGCCCAGGCCACCAAAGATGGCTGCGCGTAAGCGCTTTCATCCTGACTATACTAGGATGTCCCTCATGCAGAGAGATCAAGATTCTAGACCTCAATGAGGCTGGGATCACTACCCTGCTACCCCATAATAGGCAACCCTTGAAAGTGGAAAACTCATGCTTCTTGTGCCAGACGCTTTGGAACTCAGTATAAGGGCACTTGTTAGGCCATCCTGACAGCACCCAGGTCAGCATGTGTGTAAGCATGTGATCAGTGGCAGTTTCTGCAGCCACATCCCTAGCATTGAGGGGAGACTCAGGCAACTCCTGAATGGACAGAATATTAACGACTGGAGCAGGATCTAGTTCAACTTGGTTCAGAGGTAATCTGCTCAGGCCATCTGCATGGCCCATTTCTTTCCCAGGTTTGTGAACTAATGTATAGTCATATGCTGACAGGAAAATGGACCATCTCAGCATACGAGAAGAAATGATATGTAGGGTCTTGTTATTAGTGGTAAACAAACCCAGCAGAGGCTTATGGTCAGTAAAGACCGTGAAGTGGAGGCCATATAAGAAATCATGGAATTTCTTTATGCCAGCCACTATGGCCAAGGCTTCTCTGTCAATCTGAGCATAATTCCGCTCTGCAGATGACACAGTCCTTGAGTAATAGGCCACAGGGACTTGTGTCCCATCAGCCTTCAGATGGCTAAGTACAGCTCCCTCCCCATAAGGAGATGCATTGCATGCGATGCATACAGGCAATTGTTCATTGAAATGTGCTAAAACAGCATTTGAAGTGAGCAAGGCCTTAACCTCATTGAAACTCCTGTCATGGACTTTAGTCCACTGCCATAGAGCCTTTTTGTCTAAGAGCCTATGTAACGGCTCTGCCACTGAAGCCTTATTAGGGAGAAATGCATGGTAAAAATTTAAGAGCCCCAAGAAGGCTTGCAGCTCACTCTTGGACTTGGGGCCTGTTGAATAGCTTGTAGCTTAGCTTCAGCAGGGTGAATGCCTTGGGCATCAATCCTGAAACCTAAGAAGTCAGTGGAAGTGACTCCTATCTTGCATTTATCCTGCTTCAGTTTAAGGCCTGCTTTTCGAAAATGAAGCAAGACAGCCCTTAACCTTTCTGCTAAATTTTGAGATGACTCCCCAGCGATGAGGACATCATCAAAGTAGGGACAGACCCCAGGAAGTGTGCTCTCCATGACATTTTGGAATATGCCAGGGGCTACATTTACCCCAAATTGCAGTCTTTTGACCTTGAAGGCTCCCCTGTGAGTTACAATAGTCTGGGCCTGTACAGCTGCCTCATCAACAGGTAGTTGTTGATAAGCCTGTGCCAGGTCAAGCTTCGCAAAAATGTGCCCTCCCTTGAGGGAGGCCAGGATGTGGCTTACAACAGGGACTGGATAAGTGTGCTGTTGCAATGCCTTATTCAGTGTACACTTGTAGTCTGCATATATACGTATTTCCCCATTAGCCTTTAGAGGCATTACTATGGGGGTTTCCCATGGACTAGAATCCACAGGTTCTAAAATGCCTTGCTGGAGCAATTTGTCCAGCTCAGTATCTATTTTACCTTTGAGGGCAAAAGGTACCCTCCTAGGCTTGACCCTGATGGGGTGATAGTTCGGTCTAACTGTAGCGCGATGGGGGGCCCCTTGTAGGATCCTAGTTCTGAACTAAACACATCTGCAAACTCCTTGCAGACTTCTGCAAGGCTCAACGTTTGCAAATGGTACAGCCCAGTTACCTGGATTCCCAGAGCCTCGAACCAATTGAGTCCAATAAGACTCGTATGTTCACCCTCAACTACCACCACATCTAGGGGACCTTCAAAATCCTTATGCTGTACTCTAAGGATGGCCTCTCCCTTAACACACACCACAGAATTCCGAAAATCAGTGAGTATTAGATTCGATGGCCTGAGTTTAACTCGAAGGCCACTGCTGCTGCATATCCTTTTGAATGTGTTAATTGAAATAATTGAGAGAGAGGACCAAGTGTCCAACTCCATTGATAAGGGAATCCCTTGCAACCGTACGTTAATGGAAAGTTTCTTCTTAAGGGGCTTGTGTGTCCCTGTCCTCAGAATACTCCTGTGTGATGCACAGAAACCCACCCTATGTTGGCTGGAGACCCTGGTACCTTTCAGACGCAATTCTTCATGAGGTTGGACCTTCTGGCGACCCAAACAGATGGATGCGATGTGGCCTTGCCTGCCACACACCCTGCAAATGGCGGAGCAGAACCTGCAGTCAGCTCGCTTGTGGCGTCCTCCACACCTGAAGCATTGAAGAGATGCTGGGGCCTTGTCCGGACGTCCCTTCTGCCTCCTTTCAGCTGGCTGGTTAAGTCTGTCCACCTCCTCTTCAGGATCCGCTTCCGACCCTTCTCAAGCGTCTTTTTGATGGACGGTAGCTGTGTCTGGAGGGTTCCTGGTGAGCTGTAACACCTTCACAGCCCTGCCTGCTGCTTCCTCAGCTGCCACCTCTCATAGCGCGTCTTGGAAGGAGACATCTTCTTTTGCAAAAATCTTCTGTTGTAAGTCTCTGCTCCTCAAACCGCATACGAAGCGATCTTGCAGCCTTTCTTCCAGATCTTTGAACTCACAAGGCCTGGCTGCTTGCCATAAGGCCACAATAAAGTCCGCAGTAGATTCACCCAGCCTCTGGTCTCTCTGCTCAAATGCGTGCCTCCAAGCAATGACAGATAACTTCAGCTGGAAGTGTTCCTTCAACAATTTCTTCAATCCAGTATATGTTATACTGACTGTAGAGGTGCAGGGGCCACCAGATTTTCTGCCATGTCAAAAGCTTCTTGTCCACAGGCACACAAAAGAATTGCTGCCTTCAGGCCATCTTCTCTTATCTGATTTACTCTGAAGTAGTTCTCCACCCGGGCTACGTAGGAATTCCATCTCTCTGGGTGGGAGACATCAAAATCAGACAAGCGGCCAATCTTTGACATTGTAACTTTACGATCTTCACCAATCGCTTCCTCTGCAAGCTGCTGTTTGGGGAAAGGGTCCTTTAGCCAAGCTCACTCTCCAGTGATGCTGTACTGGCAGGCTGGGACACTGATTCAGATGCCATCTTCCCCTCTTCAGGACTTCCTGGGTAAGTCCTTAAATCTTTTGTTTCAGCTTGCAAAGGATCCCACCTTTGTCGCCAGTGTTAAATACTTTGTTCAAGTGCGAATGATGAAGACACATGGTGATGATGAACAAACACTTTATTCTCCTTCTACAACAACAAAAGCAAAAGGCACGCAGGCCTTTTTATAAGCCAGAAGCCCGGACAGTGTCAACCAATAGGAACAGAGTGTTTTCGCACCTTGTGCATGCGCACAAGGCTGATGCCACTCTGTCTGGTCCCGGGCAGCTTTTGGGATGCCGGGACCAATGCAATGTCCCGAGCCTGCTTTTGCAGGCTCAGGACACAACAGCTACCACATATGAAGAACTGTTCTACTCATTCCATTTTCAGTAGTTTTGGGGAAAAGGAGATATTAAGCTTAGTTATGATGTCTGGTGTAATATACTAAAGATGAAACATCTTATTCCACTTCTCTCTTAAGTATAACATTTGAGGTAAAGTTAATATTCTTTTTGCATTGAAATTGACAGTATGAAACTAATTGAAGTATTTGAGAATACTGGAACCAACTGAAAAATTGAGGAAGTGCTCTGTGTAACATAAGACTTGAGAAATCTTAATTTTGTCCTGCTAATAATAGAATTGGGTAATCAGTATGTATTATCTCTCCAGTAAGCAAATTTCTTGATAGTTTCCTCATCATATAAGGAATATACAATATGATGAATCATATTATCATAAAAAGTCTTGAAGGCTGCATCATTTCCAGGATAGTAAAGG
The DNA here is from genome assembly GCA_034064705.1 of Bothrops alternatus. Lineage (NCBI taxonomy): Eukaryota > Metazoa > Chordata > Lepidosauria > Squamata > Viperidae > Bothrops > Bothrops alternatus. The sequence continues at coordinate 13,723,158 of JARGCV010000124.1, read as the reverse complement.
AAAAGCAACATATTAAAAAAACATTAGTTCATAGACCTTATAACATAATAGTATATCACCATGTATTTTTAACTAAAAATTCAAGTGATCAGCCTGAAAACCTCCCCATTACATCTTTCAAACCATATTACAGAATAATTCCTTAGAAATTTGTAGTGATACCCTATTGTATATTGCTTACTTCAATTAGTTTCATACTGTCAAACATAGCTTAAAGCAACTATAGCCAGATTAAAATCAGTCAGACTATAGTTTCCTGAATATATTCATATTCATTCTGGTGAATCCATCTGGAAACAATAAATGGAGTAAGTTATCTAGAGTAAAAATTATATATTCAAAGCATAAACATATCCATGGGTCCATCTGTGTATTTCCCTCTCAAGCTATTAATATTTATTTTATTCCCTCTTAGCTCACCCATCTCATCCATATGGATTATAAAATTTACATATTGTATGCAGCTGGAAAAAATAGGTCAAAGTTTTTTGCAATGTTGTGGGTCCCACTTTATGTAGAAAAGTAGTAAATGAAAGACTAATTTTAAATTATTGTTTTTATGTTGCAAAATTCTTCAAACAAGTTCATTCAGAATAAAAAGTTTCATAAGATTGTATTCTTAATTTATGTAATTTACTTTTCAAACCTGAAGGAGGAAAAAAGGATAATATGGATTTTCATTTTTAATATGATGGCCTTAACTCTCAGAATAATGAAAGAAGTATTAAAGTCTGACACTGGTAGATCAATCTGTTGGAAGACTAAATTGAGTCCAATGTTTATGACAAAAGCAGTTCTTTGAGAATATTTTCAACTTCTGGCTATAGAAAAATAATAGCCCAGAAAAGGACAGATATAGAACTACTGACATTTGATTGTTCTGGTATGTGTGGCATTCTAACTGGAATTCTAAAGCAGTCAAGTGATATATGTCTGTGCCTTTCCTTAAAAAAAATTGTGCTGCAGGCCCTAAGCTTTGGTCTAGTTCAAAGTGCCCCAATGCATGGAGATATAGAAATCTGGTTCTCTTGTACATATAAGAGAAGATTTTTTTTGGGAAAGATTCACTAAAATGTAAATTTTATAGAAGTTGTCTAGTGTGATCTAAGCAATATATTGGGCTGCAGATACTTCTGAGTAAGGTATGAGTGGAATTGGGCCAATTAAGAATGAGTAGACACACTCACCTAGAGCCTCAAAACATCTTCCAAATCATTCTAAAAATAAAATTATATACACTAGTGGGAAATGGGGTTAGCAGTCAGTGACTTATGGGTGCCATAAACCCTTGAACTAGCACTAACAAAAACACACTGAGCGCTAAAAAAATAAACTTGTGTAAGCTCTATTTGCAAAGTCAATTTCAGGAATATAAATCTATAATTTTAAAGCACAATTTTAAAGGAACATATATGATTATAGAATGTTCAGACTGTATAAGTTGCCCCTGTAATAGTTGGAGAATTACTTGGAAGAATTATGAGAAACAACAAGTATATAGCTAAAGAAAATGGAAATAAATGAAGACAAAGAATATCACCATTGCCACTGTGATGCAATCATTTGCACAAGGGAGCAGTTCAGCTGAAGGGAACTTACAAAGAATGATTACACACTTAATACAGGTAATCCTCAACCTATAACCACAATGAAGCTTAAAATTTATGCTGCTAAGTGACTAAGTGACTTGTTAAGTGACTTTTGCTCCATTTTATGGCCTTTGTTGCCACACTTGTTAAATTAATCACTGCGGTTGTTAAGCTAGTAACATGCTTGCTAACTGAATCTGGCTTCCCCATTGACTTTGCTTGTCAGAAGGTTGCAAAAGGTGATCACATGATCCTGGGACACAGTAACCACCATAAATATGAACAACTTCTCAAGCATTTGAATTTTGATCATGTGACCATGGGGATGCTGCAATGGTTGTAAGTGTGAAAAATGGTCACAAATCACCTTTTCCAGTGATGCTGTAACTTCGAACAATCACCAAATTATCAGTTGTAAGTCAAGGACTACCTGTATATAACTTATTCAAAAAATTACATAAATACAGGAATCTATTTGACTAAAGATAGAAAAGTTCAACTATAAAGAAAGTATATTTTCCTGTTTTCTTTTAAGAGCAAAGACTTTTCCAATTTTCTCATTGAGAACGATATAGTAACCTAAAGAAAGACATTTTTGCAACAAACCTTTTAATGTCTTGATTTGGCAAAGTGTTGCTGAAGTTAATTCCTATATTTCTCAAACTGGAAATTTCTACTCTTATTTTGAGAAACTGATATGTTCATCACTTCTTCAATATGAGTTTGTAAACATTCTTCATAATGAAATGTTGAGTATTCCATATTTTAGCATAGAGACAATTAAGGTATTTATTTGTGGAGCATATGAAAATGAAACTACAAAGGAAAGAATAGAATTTCAATGGCATGATCAAATACAATGTACAACTTATCTATATAGGCTTTGGTCCATGGGAGAACAAATCTTAAAATTGCATACAAATTCACTTTTTTATGTTTGTTGCCTTTGAGTCAGTGTTAACTCCTGAGAATTGTCTAAATAAGTCCCTGCAGCTTTCTTGGAAGATTTCAGAAATTTTGCCATTGCTTCCTAGGGCTGAGAGAGAGTGCCTGTGTCAGGTCCCCAAAACCTCTGTGTTTCCTTTGCATATATATTCTAATTTGGGGGCCTGCCATTCTGCTGGGGGAGGGGAAGTTTGGGATAACTTTTGCTTTCTACTTTCCCTCTCCTGCCTCCATCCTTGAGAAAGGAATGTGTCTCCCTGATAAGTTACAGAGAAATGAAAGCTGGAGAGAAGACCTTGAGATGGGCACCAACTGTGCTAGTTACCCACACATCATGCCACCTGTGGATTGGCTGAATTTCAAATGGACATTATGACTTTGGTGGGAGGAGGAATATTGCTTGCTTAACTAGACTGTTTGCATGGGATTTCCCCCAGATCGCGCCTTGACTTCCCTACTGTCACTGACCCCTAATAAAAGTATCCTTTTGAGACAATGACTGTTTCAAGAGTTCTGCTTTCTTGGGTAGTTAGTTGAAGTGGGTCCTTACAGACTGACTCAAGGTCATCCAGTGGCTTCATGCCTAAGGTAAGTCTAGAACTCACAGTCTCCTGGTTTCTAGCCTCAATTCTTAATATCTACACATATACATATACAGATTTTTTTTAAAAAGGTACTACTAATGGTGCCTGTTGTTCATTTTATACTAAGCAATTATTTGCCTTGAAATCTGTTAATAAGATAATAACCAATTATTCTCTCTTGACCAAAAAAAGTGATTATATGAAAATACTACAGAGTTTGATATTTTATGTACAAAATAGTGGAAGCAATTAGAGCTGCATCAAGTTCATATAGCACTGAACTCTTGTCACCTTGCAGATTGTTTACTAATAAAATAAACCGTTAGTATTTTCCATTAGCCTTTTCTATTTCAAATTTCATATCTCTCTAAAAAGTGCTAACATATTTTGTTTAGCAGAAGAAAAAGAAAGATCAATACTTAAACTTTCAACATCATTAGATCTCTTGCAGAAAATCAAAATCGCAAAGAATTATTCACATATTCCAGTAAATTGCACACAAATCATGTGCAATTTATTAGAATATTTGTCTATGCCATTTAAGTTTTCAGATTGCAATAATTTAACACACCAGCATATGATTTGCATCTGTACTAAAAGGTTTTTACTTATTTAAATTTTAAAATATAATATTTTAAACAATCCTATTTTTTCATCTAGTTATTCTCTCTGAAAATGGGAAGATTGTAAAACTATTTGTAAGGTAGGCAATTCAGATCTAATATAGGTGTTTTATTCATTTCTTTATTTATAGAAATATTTATATACTATCAATTTTTTAGACTGCTTACTTTTAAACAAACAAAACATCCATAGATATGCATAACATAATATAAAAGAAAACTAACTAACTAAACTAATATATTTCTTATTATTTGGATAAATAACAATTAAATATAGACATTTTTCTAATATTTCTGCAAATAATAACCACATTGATATAAAACTTCTTCTCTAACTGATCATTTTGATTGCCTTATCATAGACCCTGTTTAAAATTCTTATTTAAATTTGTTTCCCCCACAATATCCAAAACATTCTTACTGATTAAGATTTTCATTACACCTAATTATTTAAGTCTTTTTCCTCATACAGGCCATACCAACACTTTTACATTTCTCATATCTTAAAAAAAGAAAACATGAAAAAGTAATAAGAAGATAGTATACTACTTAAAATACATATCCCTCTTAGACTAATGTACATTTATATCCAGAATTTTTCTCTTCTTTTTAACCATATTCAAGCATATGTTTAATCTATAAATGTTCCATTTAAATAAATCCAATTATCTAATCTAAAGATAGAAGATAGAAAAATGTGGGTTAGACAGCATCACCACCAGATGGATCTGTAGCTGGCTGACCAGCCGTACTCAGTGTGTGGTCCTCTATGGAACCACATCTACATGGAGGGAAGTGTGTAGTGGGGTGCCCCAGGGCTCTGTTCTGGGCCCAGTGCTCTTCAACATATTCATCAACGATCTGGACGAGGGGATAGATGGGGAACTCATCAAATTTGCAGATGACACCAAGCTGGCAGGAATAGCCAACACTCCAGAAGACAGGCTTAGGATACAGGAGGATCTGGACAGCGTTAAATACTGAGTGCTATCTAACAAAATGAAATTCAATGATAAAAAAAGTAAGGTTCTACATTTAGGCAAGAAAAACCAAATGTACAGGTATACTATAGGGAGTACCTTGCTCAATAGTAGTAACTGTAAGAGGGATCTCGGACTCCTAGTGGACAATCATTTAAATATGAGCCAGCAGTGTGCTGCAACTGCCAAAAAAGCCAACACAGTGCTAGGCTGCATTAACAGAGGGATAGAATCAAGATCACATGAAGTATTACCACTTTACAATACCTTGGTAAGGCCACACTTGGAATACTGCATCCAGTTTTGGTCACCACGATGTAAAAAAGATGTTGAGACTCTAGAAAGAGTACAGAGAAGAGCAACAAAGATGATTAGGGGACTGGAGGCTAAAACATATACGGAACGGTTGCTGGAATTGGGTATATCTAGTTTAACGAAGAGAAGGACAAGGGGGGACATGATAGCAGTGTTCCAATATCTCAGGGGCTGCCACAAAAAGAGGGAGTCAAGCTATTTTCCAAGGTGCCTGAAGGCAGGACAAGAAGCAATGGGTGGAAACTAATCAAGGAGAGAAGCAATCTAGAACTAAGGAGAAACTTCCTGACAATTAACAATTAACCAGTGGAACAACCTGCCTCCAGAAGCGGTGAATGCTCCAATACTGGAAGCTTTGAAGAAGAAACTGGACAGCCATTTGTCCAAAATGGTATAGGGTTACTTGCCTGAGCAGGGGGTTGGACTTGATGACCTCCAAGATCCCTTCCAACATTACTATTATTATTATTATTATTATTATTATTATCATCATCATCATCATTAATCAAAGCATTTTTATCCATTCAAAGTTTTCTCAAGATCAATTTCACTTAAGTATCTAAAACAGTGTTTCTTAACCTTAACAATTTTAAGGCATGTGGACTTGAAGACCCAGAATTCTGGGAGTTGAAGTCCACATGCCTTAAAATTGTCAAGGTTGAGAAACACTGATCTAAAACATTTCCTTTATAAAAAACATTCCAACATTTTTGGTTTTGGATATATTAGTCACGATGTCAGTAGCTGGTCTCATGAAAAAATGTACAAAAGAGATGGTTTGCATCCATCAAAGAAAGGAACTGAGTTATTTGGCTATAAATTCACAGATTTTCTGGAGGAATATTTAAACAGTGAGCTAACTGATTCAGAACATCCCTATCCCCGGCAATCTAAAAACAATAGGGCTATCAGTGCATGTAACATAGATATGTGCCAACCTTGCTGTCAAACAAAATCAAGCTCTTAATAGCGAGTGCCACACAAGGTGTACTAACCAAATAGGTGGTAAGACATTAGGGGAACTCAGGCACCACACAGGTTATGTAGGAAGTAAACACAGAGTCGGTCATAAAGGACTCAAATGTCTATACAATGCACAGAGTATGAACAGCAAACAGGGTGAACTAGAAATTCAGGTTAATGAGGGCAGTTATGATATTGTTGCCATAACGGAAACATGGTGGGATGAAACTGACAAATGGAACACACAGCTAGATGGATTTAAATTATTTAAAAGAAACAGACCAAATAAAAGAGGAGGTGGAGTTGCTCTCTATATAAGAAATAACTGCATCTCTACAGAAATAGAGCACAACAATGATGAAAACTGTCCTGAATGCATATGGGTCAGTATAAAGGGGGGGGACGACATTGCCATAGGTGTATACTATAGGCCACCCAACCAAACAAAGGAAATAGATGAACTTTTTGCTAGTCAGCTAACTAAGGTATGTAGGAAGCATAATAGTAATGGGGGACTTTAACTACCCTGACATCAACTGGGAGACAAACTCTGTACCAAGTGGAAGATCAAACAGATTCCTGACAAACCTAGCAGACAACTTAGTCTCCCAAAAAGTAGAGAAGGGAACTAGGGGATTAGCCATTTTGGACCTAATTCTCACTAACAGAGATGAAATGATAGAAGGTGTTGAAGCCATAGGAACCTTGGGACGAAGTGATCATGCAATATTGGAATTCAACATTCTGGAAGCACAAGCAATAGAACACAGTCAAACTAGAGTCTTGGACTTCAAGAGAGCTAATTTCAATAAACTTAGAGAGGGTTTGGGAAGCATTCCATGGATGAGAATCCTCCAGGGGAAAACAACTCAAGAGGCTTGGGAAATTTTGAAAAGTGAGATAATAAAGGCCCAGTCTAGCACAATACCAACAAAGAGGAAAAATAACAGCTCTCAAAAGAAACCAGCATGGCTGCATAAAGAATTCTCTGATCAATTGAAAGATAAAAAGGACAAGTATAGAAAGTGGAAAGACGGACACATAACTAAGTCAGAATATCAGCAAATAGCCCGAGCCTGCAAAGACAAAGTGAGGAAAGCTAAGGCTCAAAATGAAGTAAGTTTTGCAACCAAAGTCAAAAATAACAAAAAAAGCTTCTTTCAACATGTAAAGAACAAGAAAAAAGTGAAGGAAATGATTGGTCCATTAGTCGGTGAAAGTGGCAAGAAGGTGACAAGCAACAGGGAGAAAGCAGAACTATTTAACTCGTTTTCCGCATCTGTCTTTACACAAAGGGAAAAAACAGACCAACCTATCAAAAATAGTGCCATAAAAAAAATAGAAATACAAGTTAAGAAAGGCAAGAAAATGGTAAGTGAACACCTGTCCAGCCTAGACGAGTTCAAATCACCATGACCAGATGGATTACACCCCAAGGTTCTCAAGGAAGTGGCAGATGTAAACTCAGAACCACTAAACTATATTTTTCAAAGATCCTGGAGCACTGGGGAACTACCAGAGGACTGGAAAAGAGCTGATGTAGTTCCCATCTTCAAAAAAAGGGGAAAAAAGGACCAGGAAATTACAGACCTATCAGTCTGACCTCAATACCTGGGAAGATTCTGGAAAAGATAATCAAACAATGAATCAGCGAACACCTACAGGCAAACAAAGTCATTACTAAAAGCCAACACTGGTTTGTCAAAACAGATCATGCCAGACAAATCTTATTGCATTCTTTGACCAAGTGACAAAATTAGTGGACCAGAGGAATGCTGTGGATATATTTTTTTTCCTTTCTTTCTCTCTTAATTTCTCTTATCTTTTTTGCCTCTTAAGTTCGCCTGGTAGCTCTGTAATCCATTTTGTCAAATCTTTTTTCTTGCCCTCAGACTTATTCTGTGATCTTAAAGCAGGGGTGTCAAACTGCTGGACCGTGGGCTGGACGCATCACGTGGAAGCCACGCCCACTCCATTGCAGGCAATGGCAAAACCGGTCTGATATGTTGCACGATGTCACGTGACGTCGTGAGTTTGACATGCCTGGCTTAAAGTATAAGTTATCTTTTCCATGTCCATTATTTCATGTAAGTTTTTTCCCCAGCTGGGTTGAGTCATACCTCCTTCTGTTGTTAGGTTCCATCTTTAAATTTCTCTTCTCTGGTTCATCAGTAGTTTGTTTTATCTGCTCATTTTTATTTTCTGAGAGTGTTTTTGTTGTAAAGTTAAATTAAAGATGCATTCATTTATATTTTCAAAATCAGTCAAGCGGCCAATCTTCGACATTGTAAGCTTTACGACCTTCACCACTCACTTCCTCTACAAGCTGCTGTTGGGGAAAGGGTCCTTTAGTTGAACTCAACCTCCAACGATGCTGTACTGGCAGTCTGGGATGCTGATTCAGATGCCGTCTTCCCCTCTTCAGGACTTCCTGGGTAAGTCCTCAAATCTTTTGTTCCAGCTTGCAAAGGATCCCACCCTTGTCGCCAGTGTTGTGTACTTCGTTCGTGTGTGAATGATGAAGATACATGGTGATGCTGAACAAACACTTTATTCTCCTTCTACAACAACCAAGCAAAAGCAAAAGGTACGCAGGCCTTTTTATATGGCCAGAAACCCGGACAGTGTCAACCAATAGGAACAGAGTGTTTTCGCGCCTTGCGCATGCGCACAAGGCTGGAGCCACTCTGTCTGGTCCCTGGGCAGCTTTTGGAATGTCTGGGACCAAAGCAACGTCCCGAGCCTGCTTTTGCAGGCTCAGGGCATAATAGCCATAGTTTCTCCTCAGGGCTGCGTCCTAAGTCCGCTGCTGTTCACCCTGCTGACCCACGACTGTTGTGCTAGGTTTGCCACCAACCATATTGTGAAATTTGCAGATGATACAACAGTAGTGGGCCTTATTCATGATGACTATGAGGGTGCTTACCACAAGGAGGTTGAGGGTTTGGTGAACTGGTATAAGGAAAACAGCCTAGTTTTAAATACTGGAAAAACCAAAGAGATCATTGCCAATTTCAGAAAAGACAAGCACAGACACACTCCTCTGTGCATAAATGATTCACCTGTGGAGATGGTTACCAGCATCAAATTCTTGGGTGTGCAGTTAACAAATTGGCTTGGTCACTCAACAGCGAGACACTGGTGAAGTGGGTACAGCAGCACCTGCATTTTCTGCATCTTACTTCCCCTATCCTTACCACTTTCTACAGAGGGACAATCGAGAGTATCCTGTCATATAACATCACAGTCTGGTTTAGAAGCATCACTGCTTCAGACAGGAAGGTGGTGCAGAGAGTAGTGAGGATGGCTGAAAAGATCATTGGCAGTTCCCTCCCTTCCATCCAGGATATAGCACATAAACATTGTTTGAGCAGGGTCTGTAAGATTGTCTGGGACACAACATATCCTCTTCATGACCTGTTTTTCTTGTTACCTTCTGGGAGGGGGCTTCGTGGTATCTGAAGCAGAACATCCAGATTCAGTCACAGTTTTGTGCCAGATAGTATTAACTTTGTGAATTCTAAAGCTTTGTCCTTCCACTACATATTTAAGACGGACAGCTATTAATATTTATATGTTACTTATATGTAAGGGTGTAGGTTTATACATATGTTGTATATAATATGTTTAAATGTGTGTTATGTATGTGTACACTTTGAAAGCAAGCAACTAAATTTCATTTTTAATGTGTGCCATTGTGCCCACAGTAAAAAATGACAATAAAGGTTATCTATCTAAAATTTCTGTTGCTAAGCAAGCCAGTTCTTAAGTGAGTTGCACTTGACTTATGACTTTTTTTTTGCTATGCTTGTTAAGCAAATCATGCAGTTGTTAAATGAATCCAGTTTCCCCACTGACTTGGCTTGCCAAAGCCAACTGGGAAGGTAACAAATAATGATTACATGACCCCATGGTGCTGCAACCATCATAAATACATGCAGGTTGCCTAATGCCCAAATTTTGATCACATGAGTTGCGGATGCTGCAATGCACTGGTTGTTAAGTCACTTTTTTCAATGCTATTATTTGAACAGTCACTAAACAAATGGTACTAAATCAAGAACTACCTCTATTATTAAGAAAATGTATTTTGGGACTCTGAAGAAGATTCTTATTCTTATCTATTGGGACTTCACTCTTAATTTTGCCTTTTCTTTTTTCTTTTTAAATATCAGAGTAGAGATATCAGAACTGCCATGCCGCACCTACTATGCTTTGCAACATGCCAGTGTCTGACATGAGTAATCAGGGAAGGGAGTTGCAGGGGGGGGTCTAGATTCAAAAACATTCACTGTGCTATCATGTGAGAGCCACTGGCAGCTCCAAGGTCACGTCATGGAACACAATACAATCTTGCCCACCAGCCCTGGAACTGTTACCATAACAATGTGTTTGAATGTAATTGGATGACCATAGATTAGACATGTCAAACTCGCGACATCACGTGACATCACACAACATATCGGGACGGTTTTGCCATTGCCGGCAATGGGGTGGGTGTGGCTTCTGGATGACACATCTGGCCTGCGGGCCGGCAGTTTGACACCCCTGCCATAGATAATCAAAGTGGGACGGGGAGAAAGGGGGAAAGTTAACGATATGCTTTGGGCGCAAAAAAATCAAAAGCAAGTTCGCTAGGCTGTAACCAGTCTGGCTTAGTAAAGTGTATTCTTTGTAGTCATTGCCTCGAGAATCTTTCTTTGCTACTGACTTACTGGGACAGTTGACAAGAGATCCTTATCTTATGTTCTTTATATTTGATGTCTCATCTTCTTATCCTTGGACACAAAGTAGACCCAAATTGCATACATTGATGAAAATATTTGGGTGATGATGAACAATTATACTTTCATAGTATTTTCATATTTTCAATATTTTCACATGCATTATCTAACTATAGTCTTATAAACTTTAGAGGAATTATTATTCTCATTTGTGAAAATGAAGAATTAAATGTGAAGATAAGTACAGTTTTCCCCAAGGATACCTAATGAATTTGTCACATAGAGAAGATTTGTTAAAAGGTTTAAAAATCTCATATATTTGATGAGAGGTTTCCATTGTATGTGTTTCTTACATCTGACAGTACTTCAAATCAAGAAGCTCGCTCCATGGCTTTTTAAGATTAAAAGAAATCTGTGAAAGATCCCTTAGCCACTCTATTGTTTTTCCAAAGAAAATGCTACTTCCCTAGTTACTCCATGGATTTATTTTCCCCGCTGGAAGAAAGAATAATGCTTATTTGTTTTTACTAACATAATTTTCTTCAGGATAAAACCTCCATATTAATTACAAGCTGATATTCTTTTATATCCCTAGTCTATCTAAAGTAATTCCAGAAACATTTTCACACTCAAGAATGCATACCAATCAGCATGCTAAACATTCCTTGGATATAGGAGAATTGCTGTTTATTATGATTTATAACATCTGTGTTAAAGTGGTGGCATTACTCATTTTTACTAAAGAGTATCTTCTGCATTTATTTAAAGGTTATCTATCTACTAGTTATTTATCTACTAAATATGAATTTGGGAAACTAAATATGCATATGGCTTTGTTTTTCATACATTTAATAACCATCTGGCTTAAGAAAAGTTGCCAATGGCAGTTAGGAATCTACTAACATGTACTGACTGTGAGTTTTGTTGGCTTAAAATTATACTTTTCTTTACAATATTCCTAAAGCCTTTTTAATGCATATAACTGTACTCAAGCATAAAGTGATATAAAATAGTATATAGCAAAAACAACCAAGAACATTTGATTATCATTTTTGATACAACTATAAATACAGACTTTGTTCTTCATCATGAAAAAGCTTTAATTTTGTTTGACTAATGTGATTATTAGCATTAAATATTTAAACCTCAGCATTTCTAAACACTTTGATAATGAGGTGATAGTGACATCCAAACAAAAAATTCAGAGCCAGAAAAATTTGCTTCTCTTTGCTGTTTAACAGAAGGTCAGTCTATTTTGAATTCATTCAATTTTTCATTTCCCTAATCATAACCTTTTTTAAGATTATTGACATATCACATTGTAACTTAAAAATGTCTGAATAGAAATTTATAGTATAGGCAAAAATGATTTATAATAGATTCTGTAGATGAGTGGATGGATGGATGGATGTTACTCATTCAGTTTCTCAGGAAAAATAATACTTTCCTTTTTTTAAAAGGAGGAAATAAATGAAGCAAAATTCTCTTGTGAATTGTATGCATTATTTTTTCCATAATTCCTTCTGAAAAATATTTCTATTTATGTGATATTGACAAAAAAATCAATTTTTGTTACCATTCTAGCCTGAAATGACAGGAGGAAGTAGTAATTTGGTGGTATTTTATTTTTCATTTAACTAGTCCACAGTGGAGATAACAGCTGGAAAGTTGTCAAGAGGGAATTAATGGAGTGGGGCTCATACAAAAGGTTTCCTTGTATAGAGGAAAAAATTATGTTACATTTTGGGAGAAAAGACTAATAATTAAATAGTTTTAATATTAACATACATTTCCAACCCTGTTTCCATGTATCTTTATTAGTCTTTTCTCCCAAAATGTAAGATCATTTTTTTTCCTTTATAGCTTCCCAAAATATATGCTATTTGTATGCAGTTTTCACAATTATTTTTATAACCTTCAAATATTATTTTTTTCTGTATATTTTTTTCATATGATAAATGTTTCAAGGTGGTTTATTGTGCTATGAAGGATTCCATTTTGCAAGGCATAACCATTTCATAAAAAAGGGAAAAGAATAATTAATTAATACATTTCTTTGACACCCATACATTTAAGCGGGGAAAAATAAATAAAAGTGCAACTAAAATCAGGAAGAGTCAAGTCAGTGGAAATTCACATGGTTATAGTAGAAATTTAAATTTTTAATTTAAGCTGCTAGGGTTTTTTCATTTGACACATGATCTCAGATAATAAGATGTTATATTTTACATTAAGTTATGTATAATATGGAGCTTTATTTAATTTGACTGAATTTATTAGAAAATTTACCCTGCTTATAGGACTGAAATATACAGTACGTGTCCTCAGCAATGCTGATACAATAAGAAAATCTGATTCCCAATTGAAAAATAAGGTGTCATAATATGAATAACTCACATTTATAACAGAGGAAAACTTATATATTCAGATTATATGAAACCAGCCTCTCCAAACTCAGACTAAAGATACTACAAAAGCTGGTTAGTTTTTAAAAAATGTTAATATGAGAACTCAATGTGCATATACATATTTTTAAATTGAAATAGTATTAACTCCAGTTAAGAGGTCTAGGAATGTAAAATAAGCTTTATGTCTAGTTTTGACAGTATTATATTACTGCTAGTAAAATCTGTTGATATCCATAACTGTGCAATACAATATGCTCAAGAGAGAAATATATGCAAAATGAAAATGGGTAACATATTTTATTTGATTTACTATGAGCTTTCCCATGTATATCCAGGTGGCAAAAATTGGCATTCTTGAGGTTTTCCTGGAATAAACCCCTTATGACTGATTAAAATGTAGATGAGCTTCATAAACCTCTGTAATTTGAAAGGTCTGATTTACTGAGGTAGTTACCTTCCATCTGCTTCAGGTGTGAACTAGAAATATTTCATATTATAAAATAAATTTAATTTGGATTCAGAAGTTATTTCCTAAGATATACGTTTTTGCTAAATAATCCACCAAGCTAAGAATTTAGTGCTATTGCTTTGTTTAGAGGTTTTACAAGTCTGTATGAAGGAGCCTAAGACTTTCTAATAGGCTGATGACAAATATATTCCAATTTCTGAAATCTGCCTCTCCTGCCTTGGCTATTAGTGAAAGTTGATGGCATGGAACAGGGAATTAAAATAGTGCCATCAATAGACTGATTTGTTTCCCAGCAAAACATTTGTAGTGTAACATAGACTGGAATAGCAATGCAGGCCCTGTATAGTTATAAGATGATATCATGCAACTAAAGTGTGGAGGCCAGCTGAGGTCATTTACCCAACAATAACTTATATTCTATAGTTATCCAACTATCTTGTCAAAACAACAGTAAGAGGATAGGCTTTGTAGCATTTTGACAATAGGGGAGCGATGCTGTGAAGATGCTACTGGTACATGTCGCTAGTGATGAAATAGCCTGACTATATGCAACTCTTTCAGCTTTTGCATTCCAATTTCTGCTTGCTTCAGAATGAAGAAAGTTATATCTGGAATCCTTATATTTCATTAACGTTGACTTTTGCCTGTGTGGATTCATTGCTGGCTATTCACAGATATACTACAAGTGGTCTTCACTTACCAATTGCTTCATTTAATGACCATTCAAAGTTCCTGCAGTCATTCCAACAATCTTTATATTTATGACCATCCAATATCCTGCAGTCACATGATTATCATTTGGCAGTTTGCAATTGGTATGTATTTACAACAATTGTAGTGTCCTCTGCTCATGTGATCACCATTTGTTTGCTCCAAAACTAGCTTCTGACAAGCAGAAGTAATAGAGAAGCCAGCAATAAAATTGCAAGTTGTTATCAGGTGATGTTTCACTTAATGACTGTAATGATTCACTTAATGCCTAAATGGGAAGTGACATGGTAAGCTTGCTGTAGACATATGATTTTCTGCTTAGTGACCATGGAAGTGGTCAGCTCCAATTGTGGTAACTAAGCAAAGACTACATGTGTTTAATTTGAAATCTTGGCTTTGTTTATGAACACACAAAATAATCTTAACCATTTTCTCAACCTCAGTATTCTTCCTATGCAATATAGGACTAATTATTCTGGATTATGTTAGAAATATTTGGAAGACATTCATTTAGTTAATATATTTTAAAGCCTTTGACAGGAGCAAATAAAAGTTGTCAGAATGATTAATTGTTCTGAGGAGTACGGTAGAGAAACCGAAATGTATGAATCTTACAAACAGATATTTGTAGAGATATCACATGTCTAACCTTGAGATAGCCGCATTTGACTGCTCTGCATTGGCAAAATAGTCAAAGGAGAAGCAAGAACACAGACACCATAGAACCATTAGAGATCAAAGATATGATTTGATGTCATGAGATAACTATGAATACAGGCATGAAATGAGAGATGATTGGTAATTGTTAATACATATTGTTAATACACATCACAGCATATCATATATGTATACTATGAGATCAATCATAAAAAGTGAATTTCTACATTTGAACTTCTTATATAAAAAAGAAAAAACTGAAGATATTTCTTGAAGCAGTTTAGAAATAATGCTAGCAGGGACATTGTTATACTATATCCCCATGTTCTGCCTCTATTAAGCATAAACAATAAAAAGGCAATTCCCTACTTAAATAAGTACTGGAACAGTCGCTTCATAATTTTTCCTTTTCAAGCAGACAAGCATAAAATAAATTCTCCCCATTTCATATATAGCTTTTGAAGTATAATGTTCAGCTTATTCTATATAAAACTCAATAGAATACAGTTTCAAAAGGGTCTAAGATTAGCAGAAATGTTGCCACAGAGTAATTAATTTCAATAACTCAACAGCAGGGAACTTTCTTCCACAAAGAGAAAAATAAAACTCTCAGCTCTCAAGCAGCCACATTATCTTATAAAATGGGTGGTTGCCAGCAATAGCTTTTTTATTACCTTTCTTATTGAGCAAAGCCATTGCGTATTCCATTCAGTCTCCTTTCTATTGATGTTTTGATAGCCTGAATGCTGCCGTATGGTGAACTTATTTTCCGGAAATGTACATTTGTAACAAAGGTCTGACAGGTACATAATCCACTGGGTTCTTCATTCATTTTTCCCTTGAGTTTTTTAGTGCCTTGTTTAAGGTTATAACTCAAGCTCAGGGATATAACAGAATTTAAAATAACTGACATTTTCTTACAGTCATACCACTTAGAAATAGGCAATAAAGGACCAAACAAGAGGAAAATGGAAATTTCATATTAGCAATAGAGTTCTGGCATGAAAGAAAAATCAATGCCTTTTTGTCCATAACAGTTTGTATAAAAATAAATGTATCTTCTCATGTATTATGAAATTTATATAAGGAAGGAAGCATAGATTATATAATATAGTTAATGTGATACACAACTGCAAAGTAATGTATTAATGAGATCTATCTATGAAACAGTAATTTATTTCATTTTTGTTCAGTATATATTTTAAAAAATCTTACTGTGGTTAGGTTTTTCAGGTAGTAAGGTAAGTTAGCAATGCAATTGATGTGGACCTTTTCCCATGCTCATGCAATGCTCAACCTGCCATTGTTGATTGGGCAATGTACCTAGATCCCAGATGGATCATGTATATATTTTTGGAAAATAAAGATAGCAGGTGTTCCAAGAAAAAGAGGTTTGCTTCAAAGCACTACTAATATAAAAGCTAGACCTGGTAGTACCAGAAGCAAATAGATTGAGATCAGACTGCTCTACTATAATAAAAATGCATAGGTTTGAGTCATTTTCCTTCCCCAAAGCATGAAGTTATCAATCCATCCTTGAATCCTAAAATATAGTGCAATAGTGCAATGGAGATTAAAACAGGCAAAATGGCAGTTGCATCATTCTGATCAGAGTCCTACATCTTGCATTCAGTGTTGACAGTGTTGACAGAAGGTACAAGGGGGCTTATATTAAAATATATATCTGCATCTACCATCTTGTCTCTTTGACTTTTCTGGCAGCTGTTGCTGTGTGGGATTTCTATTCTGATATTGGTCAGGACAAGTTTGATAGCAGACATCAAGGAAGAGAGGTAGGGAGAAGGAAAGAAAAAAAATGAGACAGGAAAAGGCTATGTCAATATAGATAGGGGAAAATTGAGACTTGGGACTGGACCAGAAAAAGTGGGCTGAGAGCTAAATTTGACCTGGAAAAGAACTGGGTTGAATCTGACAAAATGAGAAGAGATATATATGAGGTAGGGACTGACAGGGAAAAAGGGGAAAATAGAACAGTTTTGCCTTGCCTATAGCTATCCAAGTGTGAGCTCCCTAGATAACTGACTCTACTGACTACTGTTAGAAATATTTTTCATGCCATAATACATATTAGAAAATGACAATTAATTAGCCTTTCATAGCTAAGCCAGACAAGAGGCACACTAAGAGAATGTATAAACCATTTGGTTGAATCAAAGACGTTACCAATTCTGGGAAGAAACAAAGTCTCTGTTGTTTGCTTGTTTACAACCTAGTCATACTATATGCCTCTTAAAATAAAAGTCTCCAAGAACAAAAGATGCTTCTGGAGCTGTTAGGGATAAACAACTTTTACTATCTCCCCATGCAGATCTTGCTAATGACATGTATCAATCAAACTAAGAAGACAAGAAGAATTCCTGCACAGACACACATACTCACTCCAAGAGGGACACATTTACATAGCAGGAGGTGTAGAAATATACAGTTACTTTTCCTAAAATGACATGATTGTTCCCATGTAAAATTTAAAGACTTGGGTTTCATGTATGTGCTATCAAAGACTTTGTGTTGTCTCATTTCTTTTAGTATTTTTATTCTTTTTGTTAAATTCTCTGTATTGCTCCAATTTTAGTATATGTGCTGCCGAAGTGAGCACTCTTTTTGTTAAATTCTCACTGAAGTAACAAATATTCCTTTTGTCTTATAACTGAACTGTGTTTCTTAAATTTACTTTGTATGGTAAGTGAGTAATCTTTACACTGAAATCAGCAGCAATCCAGCTCATCAGACTTTATAGTAAGCTTCTAACATGATATTTGTCTTGCTGTGAGGTTAATCCACAAAATGTCCTTCACCTTAAGGACATACTATCAAATAAACCATTTTGGGTATATATTGCCAATCCTTCATCCTGAAAACATTTAAATGGAACTTATTTTTATACCAGTAATAGAATGGGAATAATTTTTGCACAGGTGTTGTTATCAATTTTCTTTTATATATGCAAATAGATGTCATGAGGAAAAAAATCTTACACCAAACATGGTGGAAAAGTACTCTTGCACCATATGTATGATGCCAAAAAGATGATTGATGTAGCTTTATTAACATTGACCACTTGTGTGAATGTGTGTAATGTAGGCATCTTCTTCCATCTTCTCATGGTTGATAAGGGCTGTCAATCAGGAAAGCAGTCTATGTTTCTTAGAACAGAGCATAATGTATAATGGCAGGTGCAGACTCCTTTACTATCTGATGAGATTTATACATCAGAGCCATAGATTCCCAATACAATTGTAAGAAAACATTACTTATGAGATTAAAGCTTATTTAAGTGGACTAGTTATTTGTAAACACTGTATATTTAGTGATTAACCTTGAGAACATTATTAGAGGGCATTTGTAGATGTACATTCAGCACTCAATTAGTAGCCTGATTAATCAAAAGAATACCTATTGTCTAAATGTGTATTAAGAAATAAATCTTGTTGACATGTAAACTCTAACAAAAAATGATACATGAAGATTAAATGTTCTGTGTGCTGAATTTTAAATGGAACTAGTTCTAATTGGTGTAGGTAAATGTGTCATTGAATTTAATAGCTATACTTTCCCAAATATATTTCACTTTAACAACTATATATTCTTTAATTGCAAAGACAGTGAATTTGGTAAAATTGTTAGAGTTGGACTAGAGTCAGCAAATTCAGCTTCAAGTTCACCCCTATCCATGGAAACCCAGTGAACATCCTAACCTCAATCCCAACTTTTGGGAATCTATGTCACAGGAAATTTACTGTGGGGGGAAAATGGAGAATAGACTATTATGTAAGAATTATTCTTACCTTTTGACCCTTCTTCATCGTCCATTCTCCTTCCAGAAAACTTTGTTTTCTAATACCAAATTGTCTTCTAACACCCAGATTGTTGGGGATGGCTGGGAGAGTCTTCTCTACCTAATTGATCTGTACTCAGCAAGAGCAAGACCCATATGTACAGGTTTGAATAAATGACCTTTAATAAAACCCCTTATCTTTTTATTCTCTTTTTAGGAACTATGGAGCAATCTTCCATAATAGCCAATCATACTGTTATCTTGTTAAGCAACTCTTTGCTTCAGCTTTGGTCAGTAGTATTTAAAGTGTTATGTCTGAGTATTTTAAACAGTCCAGCTCTTTCTTTGTGATTCTGGGGGCAATGTAATAGATGTCTGTGATACAGGCAATGCATATGTCAAAGCCTGTCACCATGCCAATGCCAGAAAAAAGTTTGCATTGTTGCAGCTCCTCCCTGCCCACATCAACCTAGGATATCATTTCTTTGAACTTTATATCTACCCTACTACATGTCAAAGGCTTGGATAAACATTTAATGGAAGTTGATCTATTTTCTGAAGTGGTTCATTCATTTCCTGTCATGCCCATTCTTTCCATTCTTGAAAGACCTTGGCTGTTCGTTCAGCAAGTTTTATTGAAGAAGAGTTTGCTGACTCACCTTTGCAAAGACCCAAAACTCAGGACATATTTTTGGAAGAGACTATTTTTGAAAACTAACAGGACAGCTCCTCATCCAAGCCCAAATAACCAGTCTCAGATTACTATATTTTGCACACATGATGTGAAATCTTAACTCTTTTGAGAAGTTTATAATTCTGGCAAAGGTAGAAGTAAAAGAAAAGAGAAGATGACTAACAGCTAGCTGGACTGACTCAATTTAGTGATTATACATATACCATTGAAAGACCTAAAGGAGCAAATGAGACAGACCGTCCTGGAAAAAAAATCTATTTATACAGTTCCCTAAAAAACAATATGGGCTTGATGGTACATAATCAAATTTCAGTACAGGATATAAAACTCTCTTCTCCTTGCTATCCACTTCTGTATAAAAAATGAGCTGTATTTCCATTGTAATACAAACTACTAGTTTTCACAAAAAAATTGCTAGTGTTTCCTTTGCAAACCTCCAAATCCTGATTTTCAACCTATCTATAAATTTCTTTCTTAATTATATTTTCTTTTTAAAATGTCTTAGCCTCTTTTCTGAAGAAGTCATTAACTGGAAGTTACCTTTCTAGCAGGTTGGGGATGAACTGGAGTGAGAATTATCTATTCTATGATAAGTGTCTGAACCTTATATTGAGGCAAGCAGGAAATGAAGATCAGTTTTGTAATATGCTACAAAAACTAATAAAATCTCAAAGTAAAATAAGCAAAATAAGAAAAAAATCACCATTTGTGAAATTCTGCAAACTACCTTTATTTTGGTAGGTAAATAAGCAATACTCAATTCCTCAATTTAAAGTCTATAAAGATTTTTGTTCATCAACAGAGTAATATGACATGCGATAATGGCAGGCATATTTTAGCTCAAATGAAGCAGTTCTGAAGGCAGCTAAGTATCTGCCTAAATGGCAGGCTTGTAGAATCTGTTTTCACTTCAAGAACCAGAAGTGACATGGCCCCCTTTGTTGTCAAAATGAAGTGCTAAAGGTGATATTGTCTGCTTCAGAAAACACCATGATGAGCACCATCCATTTTTGTCATCAACTTTGCTTTAAGGCTGGTAGTTTCTGTACAGGTGTAGACAAGTATCCATGTGTAGACATCCACATCAGGATCAGAGACAAAGTTGACATGAACTGAAATGGCTGTTTTGATGCTAAAATATATTCTTTAGATTAAATTAGATTAAATCACCTATGAATTAAATCACCCCACTGAAATTTTGCAGAGCCTTCTTAAATTGTTCCCATTGAAATAACTTGAAATTAAAAGTAATTACAGTGCAACCATTCAGTCTTTTCTCTTCCCCAGGATTGTTCCAAACTGCTACTACAAAAGCCTGCCTTGGGGGAAAATTGTGGGTGAAATGGAGTAAAGAAAATTTATCCCAAAATATTCATGCATTTTGCTAAGGTTTAATGATACAGAAATAAATTTGCTTTTGAGTATATAAATTAAGCTTTTCTTAAAGAGAAAAACATGTGTGCATACAGAGCAATACATTCTGCTTTTGTTTGCTTGCTATTCTTGCAAAAAAAAACAACCTTTCTATTTTACTTTACTACTGTCATTTTCATTTTCCAAGTGTATTTTAAGTCTAGCATCTGCTGTTATTAAAACATTTTACTTAAACAAATCTGTAGACCCCTTATAGCAGGGTGTCAAACTGCCGGCCCACGGGCTGGATGCGTCACATTGAAATCGCACCCACCCCATTGTGGCAATGTGGAAAAAGTCACAAAATGTCACATGTCATGTGACGCTGCAAGTTTGACACCCCTGCCTTATAGATCTGCAAAATGAAATTAATAAGCTTTTTTTACTCTCATATACATTCCTGTAATTTTGCATGTAGCAGTTTTTACTACTCATTGCAGTGACAATTCCATATTTGTGGTAATCCATTCTTCTCTAAGTATGCTCCTGCTTTACTTATAAAGAAAGAAAGAAAGAAGGAAGAAAGAAAGAAAGAAAGAAAGAAAGAAAGAAAGAAAGAAAGAAAGAAAGAAAGAAAGAAAGAAAGAAAGAAAGAAAGCCTTCAGTCTTCCAAGAACATAATAGTAGCCCTCCAGGAGAGAGTCTGCATGAAATAAGCTTTGAATTTTCAGGTGGGAAATGATAAAAAAAAAATAGTAGTGGGGGAGAAAAGCCTGTTTCAACTCCTAAATACTTTTTCATTAAAATAACTGTCTGGAAATAAAATCATTGTCATTTGCTAAATTCAGCTTGTTTACTGCATTTTTCTTGGAAGAAGATCCATTAATTGGGATGGGGATTGTCTGAGTTGCTACAGTTAGAAATGCATCTTTCAGTATAAATTCATTGCCTAATTTTAGCCTCTTCTTAACTGAAATGTGCAGGCCAAACTGATCCATGCATCTGTAGCTTCCCATTAGGATTGCCATAACACATTGGAATGTCTAGGAAGTCAGTTAGAATACTAAGTACCACCAGGTGAGCATGCATGTTATATAATTTCTGACCTCAAATGGTTATATAATTTATATAATTTCTGACCTCAAATGGTTTAGTGTCTAAGTGCATATTAAAAAGCTGCTTCTGATATGACCAGTCTGGTTAACTTTGTTTTGACTGAGGATGTCCTCCTTATGATCTTTGAAGATGCCATCTTCTTTTATCCATAGGGTTAAAGAGTTTGCTGTGCAGGATAAGATGAATCAGGAACCCGAATTGACTCAATTACCCAATGCAGTCTTAAGTAAAGGGGAAGTTAAGATCCCAGAGGTAACAATGCAGAAACCCAAAAGAGTCCAGAAGAAGGATCAGGTGATTAATATCTTGCAAAACCAATAATCAGATATTCTTTCCTTCTTATCAAGCCTGAATCTGGTGACTTTGCAGCCTGAACTTCCAAAGCTATAGAATCTCACTGTAGTTATTCATTTATGTTTTTCAGATTTTTTTTTGTTTATAAAGCTGTAACTATTGAGTAAATTTGTTCTTTCAGAGTAGTTCACAGCCTCTCACCCCATGTAATAGGGACTTCTCAGACCATGATGGTTAAACAGAGTATTTTCTGATCTCTAGTATGATAAAGTCTCTTTGGAAAACTAGAAACTTATTACCAAGCCTCAGACAGTTGTTTAGGTGTCCCCTCCTTAGAGGATCTTAATTTCTTCTAAAGGAGAAGAGGACATTGGCAGAGACCCAAGCAGGGCTTTTTTCAGTTGTGTACATCATCACTATGAAAACCTACCTGTGGAGAAATGTTTAATTTTATACCTCTTCATATAGGCGTTTTGAGTCTTTGGTTGCACTAATTTGTCTATGGTTTTGATACTGTTTAAAGATGATGATTGTTTAGACTAAGGTTTTTGAACCTCAGCAACTTTAATATATATGAATTCCAGAATTTTCAGCCCATACATCTTCTGGTCATTGAAGTCCACACATTTTAAAATTGCTGGTTTAGATTTTTAATAGTTATGTGCTTTGGATATTTTTCAGTTGCAAATGATCTGTGAATTAATGCCTATCTATCAATATATAAACCTTTTTATACCCTGTAATCCTTTAATTTGGGGTAGAGTTGGGGCAACTGAATTGAGCTGAGCATTTACTGGCATTCTGACACTATATAGAATTCACAGATTTTTTTTCTTTATACCCTAGGAGATAAATATCTGCTGCTATCTAGGATTGAACTCTCAACTTTCTGAATTGGAGGCAAGCATATTTACCACTAGGCCACCACATCACTCAATGCCTATCTATATAAATAGAAATTTATATAAGGCAGTTGCTAATTAAGATAATGAATTAAGGATTTAAATGGACTTTATAGAAATAGAAGACTAGGCAAGAAGTTGTTCGAAGAAACTTTACTTCTTTAAAATAAATAAATAAATAAAAATCCAGTACTAGCTATTCATCTATCCATCATGCACATAGGAACTGAATCAGCAGAAAGACATACCTATTCAGCTGTATACATAATGGCATTAAAATGAGCTCTTTTGGGGAAATAGTGCAGGCCACAGACTAGGAAACTTGACAAAGTCACAGACTTGTCAAATAGTTGAACTTATTGTTCAAAAATAATTATTTGTTCTGAAGTACAGTCGAGGTTATATTCCCGTGGTGGTGAACCCATGGCATGTGTGCAACAGGCAGCATGCAGAGCCCTCTCTGTGGGCACGCACGCCATCGCCCCAGTCCTAGGCCTTCAGTCCCATCCATGAGCAACCTGCATCAATACCTGTGCAGGTTAAGATTTAATGTAAAAGCTAATTAAGATATATATAAGCTAAAATATATTGATAAATGTAATAAACATGTTTTTACTTAGCTGATTTAATAAAAACTGTACTAGCTCAAATATGAGATGAATAGACATTAAGAGAAAAAGAGAGGAAGTATTTACTGTTGAAATAAGAGAAAATGTGGTTACTAAATTTAAGATATTTGGAAATTAATAGAAAATAAGAATCTTATACTATCAATTAATTAATGTAAGATGGTGAGAAATAGAATATAATCAAAAAGATAAGATGTGTATTCTGAATATTAGATTTTGAATTGTGATAATGGGAACTTTGGTTACTTAAAACTTGGGAATTATAAATACTAAATGTTAAAGTTAAACATTAATGGGAAATTAAAAATTTGGAAAAACTAATTAGGACATTGATTGTCTATAAAGACTGAATGTTAAAATAATAAGGATATGTATAAGCCAAAAATTATTGATAAATGTAATAATGTCATTTTTATTTAATTGATTTAATAAGAATTGTATTAGTTTAGACAGGAGACAGTGAATACTGAGGAAAAGAGAGGAAAAATTTGATGTAGTAGCTTGAGATTTGCACTGAAGATATTTGTATGTTATTGTATTATTGATTGGCTTAGCGACCACATTACTTTTTGAATACTTAAATGGAAAATTAGAAAATCAATAAAACATTTATATATATTAAAAAGAAACTGGTATACTGGTTCCTTACCTCTGCCTGGCTTGTTCCGTGGCCTCATGGCAGTGGCATTGGGTGTGACATGCGAGGTGGCCAATGGCCATGGCCAGAGGCAAACAGCCACATTGCGCCAAAATCGGCTGTTTGCCACCTCCTGCACAGTGCCGCTGCCATTAAGCGCCCTTCTGGCTCCTCGGAATTGTGCTGGTGTCCTTCGTGCTGGGTGTCCTTTGTGGTGAGTTTCTGGAAAGATTTGCGATGGAGGTGGGTGCGATGCGCAAGGCGGCAAGTGGCCATGATCAGAGGCAAACAGCCACATCGCACCAAAACTGTCCGTTTGCTGCCTCCTGCCCAGTGCCACCACCATGAGGCCGCAGAACAAGCTGGGTGGTAGTAAGAAACCGGTATATCGGTTCCTTACCTCTGCCCACCTTGTTCCATGGCCTCATGGTAGCCACATTGGGTGCTATGTGCAAGGCAGCAAATGGCCACGGCCGGAAGCAAACAGCCACGTCTTGTCGAAACTGAGGGGCTGGCAGACTGTAGCTGCTGATGGATACAGTTGACCCCCGTGCACTCCTGTGTGCAGGGGCTGATGTTGTCAGGCAGCAGCCACCCCGGCTGCTGCCTCTCCTCACCCTGCAGCAATGCCACCCCTGCCCTGCCCTCTGCCTTGCCTCACCTCACCATGCAGGACAAGCCCTGCCTGGCCCCCACAGGTGTCCCTCCCCATGAGCAACATTGAGATGGCCACATCCACCCAGTCTGCCATGACCACTGCAGCCACGCCCACCCAATAGGCCATGTCTACCCAATGGGCCACACCCACCCGCCACCCGGCGATACATAAGTGGGTTTTGGGTTGCAGTTTGGGCACTTGGTCTCTAAAAGGTTTGCCATCACTGTTATATTCACTTCTTTTCTAAAAGTTACTACTGTGCATTCTATAGGTTTAAATTGACTGTATCTACTGTTTCTATGAGTTTATATTAACTTTTCTTCCTCTCTCCCTTTTATAGGAGGTTTGACTTACTGATGGATGTGTTAAATACCAAAACTTAGGGAGTCCTATCCTGGCTGTGAATGCACAAAAGCTAAAGTTCTCAATCTGAGTTGTATCCATTTTTCAATTCCTAGATTTGGCTGCTTTGATTGCTATCTGGCATTTTCCATGCTTTTTGTCCAGATATCATTTGCTCTGGTCTCAACTGCCTTTAGGATTTTGGCATTTTTTCATCTTCTGGGAGAGAAGGGACAGGTTTGTTACCAATTCTGATTAGCTGTTGGTGCAGCTGCAAAAATTGGTGTGACTGCTGGGCACTGCTTCCCTGACTACAATTTAAGGCTGCTTGCACTTTTGAATGTCTTCCTTAGCACTTCCAGTTGCTAAGGCAATTTTGCCCCAGGCATCTCTGCTTAGCTTTTGAATATTATGCTTTTTCCTTCACTCCAATTCATATGCAGATACATATATCCCTGTTGTATCCACCTCAGGTAGGGAAGGCATTTCCTTCTGTAGCTGGAACACAGCATGGGATCAGATAACTCACTCCTTGAGAGAGAAAAAGAAAAAGATAAGAAGGGCATACATTGACTGCTGTCAGGCTCTGAAAAAAAATCATATCCTGATGAGTGCATAATGTATGTATGTATGTATGTATGTATGTATGTATGTATGTATGTATGTATGTATATGTATACATACAAAATATAGAAAGAGGGAGGAAAGGAAGGAAGGAGGTGGAAAGTGTGTATCTGTGTGGAGGTTAGCATTATGATCCTTCCCATCCTTAAGGATTCCCAGTCTAGAACTCTGCAGCAATTAAAGGAATAAAAATAAGAGAAAGGTTGAGAGAGGCATCATTTATATATTATCTACTTGCTCTTTCTTCCAATATAATTATACCTGGAAATGCTATCACATATTTAAGGAGTATCACTATGCATATTAATAATGCATTGAGGGATTGTAAATCTCTATTTTTATTGATCCTCTCATCTCTCACAGTGGGTCTGTGAGTTCAAAATATTTTTACAGTTATTTCATCACATTCAAGACATACATTTTGGAATCATGATACTAAATCATAGTAATAAAATTAACACTTGTGTCAGATGAGTAATAAAAACCCACAAGAAAAGCAATGCCAGTAATATAGAAGAATCATGTACTCTGGCATTGTTCCTTTTTATTACAGTGGGACTACTCTGCTGAAAGTGAAAGGATGAATGTGCTAAAATACAAATCTGGGCAATGTAAGGAATGTTAGGACATTTTGTTAAATAATGATTGTACCTGCCAAAGTGATAGACTGCCAGTTCCCCAAAGGACATTCACAGTGTTAATGGATCCAATATTATGCCTGCTATCATGCCAGGACCTTCTGTTCTTTATGTCTCACAGTGTCTTTCTTAACATCATTCCAGTTTAAATTACTCAATAATGTCACACTGCATCTTAAATTTCAGAGATACCACCGTACCAGTACGTTATGCAGCTGGAATATATGATTTGGAGGTTAATAAACAAAATCCTAATGAAAATCTCTCATCTGATTTGTCCATCAAATAAAATGATGCATCCACACAACTAACAGTTCCTAATAAAAAGATCTTGCTGTGCCCAACAGCTTTCTGAAAGTAATCTGGAATTTTTTTAATACCATAAAATAATTGCTGAGTTTAAAGAATAAGGTAGAACAGTGTATATACACTGTTTTGTTTATACTGTATATGCATTTGCATTTCCTGATGCCTTATTAGTAATTTCAATGAAAGTTTCCAATTGATTAATTACTTGATATTATACTAGTTCTTTATCTTCATTAGCAGATCTGAATGTTTTTATATGAGCGTGCACATTTAAGAGATGTATTACAGATTATGCTGTCAGTTTATATGCCTCGATTCTAGCAATCATTTCCAGCTGGTTGGTCTCAAGACAAAGAAGGACACAAAGACTGCTTACTGCAAATTAAGTCTTAAAAAGAGACTTCAGATGAAACTCTTGGTGTGTTTTCTATGAGTTTTTTTCAATGTGATGAATTAAAATTTACTTTAGATATTATTTTAAAGGAGAATATAATTTTGAAGACATTTTAATCACTGGACTGTAATATTCTTGTATGTATTGAGTTACAAGGTGGCCAAGGAAACTATGGTACAGTATGCTCTGCCGCTTTCCTCAATAACCTCTCTATTATTCTGTAGCCTGAGTGACTTTCCTTGTTTTAATTTAATCCCAAGAGAAGACATTATGAAATAACTTTTCTTGAGGGGATTATTTAAAAAGAGGTGCTAAAGAAGAATCTTGTTCTTGATAAAACATATCCTTTAATTTTTTGCTCATAAATCTGGTGGAGATTTTTAATGGGTCAATTATATCCAGATTTGTTTAGAGTGTCACAATCATTTTTCTATCATGCATATGAAAATGGCTGGAGGGAAAGTCTTCTGTTGGTATTTCTTCTGTTAAACTGAAATAAACAATTATCCCCAACATATTGGAAATCCCATTATTTCACCATAATAGGCTGGTGTGGTGGGAAACAATGGATGTTAATCATTTGGCTGCCCATACTTCCTCTGATTTGCTGGAGTGGGTGATGGTGATGGAAAAGGGACCTTGAAGACTGCCAGTTGATTTACTTATTAATAATATTTACTTATTATCAAAACTTCTTTCTTTCCTTCTTTCCCTTCATCATTACAATCTTGGGACTACTTTTTTCTGAATGCCTGAACTGACATAGGTATGAGTGAGCTGCTGTTTAACAGTCTTGAGAAGAAATTTTGCCAATTATTAATTTGGCTTTAAAGTTTTTTTTAAAGTCAAAGATACATGCATACACACATTCTATATACTACTAAAACTCTCATTGTTTTGACTTTTAGCTGGTAAAATGATGCATCATAGGGTATCAATTTTTAAACCAGGGTACCTCAAATGTGCTAACTTACAGAATGTGTCCAAAATCCAATGAAATTTGGGATAGTTGTGGCTATTTTAGTGCTTCTGGCTGCTACTGCACTGCTAGGCTCTGCTGCGGTCATGTGACCTTTATTTATTTTCAATGAAGTTTCAGTTTTCATTTTTGGACAAGTCTTGCAATCCCTCTCTCTTTACCTGCCAGCAGGGCAGGGCAAGACAGGGCAGGAAGATTTCCAATGACCCCTGCCAGCTTCCCATGAGGAAGCTTAATGGGAAAGCTGGCATAGTTGCTTCCACTCCCTTTTTGCCCATGCCTATCATTTTGTTTCTCTGTTTAGGTAAGGAAATATGTTTGAAATTATGATCCAATGGTACATAGGTTGTCTAGTAATAATATAAAACTAAAAAATAAAGAAACAATAACATGATGTTTCAATAAAGGCTAGGTTTCAGAAACAATAGGATGATTGATCGAAACTGCATCACTCTCCTAGTAATCTCAAATTTCTACCTGGTCTAATAGAATAGAATAGAATAGAATAGAATAGAATAGAATAGAATAGAATAGAATAGAATAGAATAGAATAGAATAGAATAGAATAGAATAGAATAGAATAGTCCAGCCCCCTGCTCAAGCAGGAGAACCTATACTATTTCAGACAAGTGACTGTCTAGGGATGGAGTGGCCATGATTTCTGAAGGCAAGTTGTTCCACTGGTTAATTGTCCTCACAAAGTTTCTCCTTAATTCCAGCTTGCTTCTCTCTTTGGTCAGTTTCCAACCATTGTTTCTTGTCCTGCCCTCTAGTTCTCTGGTGAATAATGTGACCCCCCTCTTCTTTGTGGCGGCACCTCAAATACTGGAATACTGATATCATGTCACCCCTATTTCTTCTTTTCTTTAGACTAGCCAAACGCTAGTCAAACGCTGGAGAGCTGTGTGGTATTTTTAGAGTTAAATTAGATGATGCTGGGAGGGGAGGAGAAAGAATGTATGTGGGGATTACTTAAGATAAAAAAAACCTGTGCTATATAAACAGAAGGGAACCTTTGCCCTTCAAACTGATTGGAGACTGTGATTTATGATAGCAAATTAAGGGAGGGAAATATGCTGGCAAATGTGCTCAGGGGAGGGGAATTCAGATCTTGGCATCCTCCATGCTATGCCGACACTCTGTTACACGATTAAATACTTTTTAGGATTCTAAACGAGCTAGCAGACGTGATCTTGAAATCACTGAACAAAATCTTTCAAAACTCCTGGAACAGAGGTTTATAAAAGAGATGATTTGGTTCCAATCTTCAAAAAGGAGGGAAATGGAGCCAGTAAACTGTAATTAGCCTGAAAAATACTTGGGAAAATCTTGGAAAACAAATTTGTGAGCACTTAGAAATGTGCAAAGCTATTAGTAAAAGCCAATATGGATTTTTTTAAAACAGATCATCTCAGACAAATCTTATTGCCTTCTTTGACAAAGTGACTAAATTGGTGGATAAGGAATATATTTTGGACACAGTTTATTAGACTTCAGTAAGGCATTTGACAAAGTAGATCACAGCCTATTTCCTGGTAAGATAGAAAAATGTGGGATAGGCAGAGCTACCACCAGATGGATTTGCAACTGGCCTACCAACAAATTAAATATGTAGTCCTTGATGGAACTATATCTAAATGGAAGAAAGTATGCAGTGGGGTACCTCAAGATTCTGTCTAGGCCCAGTACTTGTCAACATCTTCATAAATGATTTAGATGAGGAGATAGAAGGGGAACCCATCAAATTTGAAGATAACATCAAGTTGGGGGGGAATAACCAAAACTTTAGAAGACAGATTCAAAATACAGAAGAATCTTGACAAACTAGAATACTGGACCTTATCCAATGAAATGCATTTTTATTTTATTTATTAAATAAATAAACGCATCTTATAACAGTGGTGAGAAAAATAAAGTCTTACACTTAGGTAAGAGAAACCAAATGCAGACGTACAGAATAGGTGGTACCTGGCTCAACAGTAGTGACTGTGAAAAGGATCTCAGTATGATCCAGCATTGTGTTGCAGCCTGCCTAAAAACCCAATGCAGTCCTAGGCTGCAACAACATAGGGATAATATCCAGATCATGTGAAGTGATAGTACCACTTTATACTGCACTGGTAAGACCACAACTGGAATACTGTACCCAGTTCTGTTTAAGTACTAGATTTATGCTACTGGCCACAGTCAGTATTTCCCAGCCATGGCAACTTCCAGTCTTGTACACCAATTCTCAGAATTCCCTAGCTAGAATGTCCATTGCTAAGATTTCCTTCCAAAAATCTTTTTGTTGGGGCAGTTGGTTATTGCTTCAAGAATATACTACTTAAAATATATTATGAACTAATTTGTTGACAATGCATTTCTGCTTTCTTAGCTTCTGATACTTGCAAATATTTTTGAACTGTTCTAAGACTATTAGAAATCTAATAAAATTATTTTATTTTTATCCAGGTTTGCGAGTAGATCACAGATAAATCAGAGCCTAGAAAATAATGCTTTTAAAGACTCTTAAATGCTAGTAATAAGGAGTAAGAATTAGTATGTGATTTAAGGGATGGGGATTTGCAGTTATGAATGTATTTGATCAAGCTCTAAACTGACACCCAACTGAAGAATTTTATAAGAGCTTACTCTTTCCTTTTGCCTAGTTTTCCTTGACCCTGAAGGATAGGAAGAAATAAATCTATGTAAGTTCCAAGGCCGGCTGGTGTATACTGCATGCCTCTTTTTTTAAATTTTTTATTAAAGCAATCAACATTAATCATAATAGCGTACTAAAAAGCAATCAACATAAATCATGAGATACAACAGTAAGTTATAGTCTTTGTATATGTAAACCAGGGGAAAGTTCAAGCTACCTGCTATCCAACTTAATACAATCGATTTAATTTTGTAAACATTCTTCACTCCTTATGTCAAGATTTAACTATAAGCCAGATACATTTTCTTTGATTGGTGTTTCTCTTGTATGTAGTCTATCCACTGTTTCCAGTCTATCATATTACTGCATGCCTCTTGATAAGCCCTTTGAACACGTTCTCTGGCCAGACTTCAGCATGACTTATTTTTCTGCTGCCTACTGTCAGCCTTTCTGATGACAGGAAAACAAACAAACAAACAAAAACTGACTGTAGGAGTGAGTTTCCAAACCTGGATTTATATTTCTGAGACACCTGTCATTCTCACCTAAGAACCATAGGACTTCAACTTTGCAAGATTTAATAAATTATATGAACTATCTTTATCTTATATATTTCTATATGCATAATATCGATATAAAATGATTTCATTGGGGTTTATTTTTCAACATTCCTTTCTTTCTTTGAGTAAGGGAGGGGGGATTTTGTGTCTGATAAATAATGTATGAGCAGAATTAAATAATTTAAAAGCAATTATAGTTCTGAATGTAGTAATTAATTGCTTCAAGTGTTTCAGAACAGTTATTTCTATCTTCTCATAAAAACAGTACCCATGCTCTGTTAGATTTGCTAAACTGTAGTTCAGACTAAGACTGTCTTCAAATTATTTTGCTAAATGAAAAAATTGAAGGTATGAAGGAAATTTGACCATTACATATTGTTCAGTCCAAGTGAAGGAACACAAGAAGGATTCTTTATTCCAATAATCCACAACAATAGTTAGCATACAGTTAACTTTCAGTAAACCCCAAATCAATATGTTACATAATTTAAACCAGAAAAGTCATGAAACCCAGATAAGCTTTGTTGTGATGGACTGGATAAGACCTAACAAACTGAAGAATAAATCTGGAAAAGAAAATGTTGATTGATAGTTCCTGAGTCTGGATGAATGGAATTGCAAATAGAGACGGTAAATAAGAGCATAAGTAAATAATCAGTGGATGTAAGTGGAATGACACTAACTGAAACTTATAAAATGTGTGACCATCTGTACAAAAGTACAAAAGTTACTTTTTCCTTCAGCAGTATGAAATTCATAAGGCTGAGACCAGCTAAATTCTTTAAGAATAATGAACATGTGACCACCATTCTCAGAACAGCCATGTAGATAGATTTGCGTCAAGTTTAATTTTTCTGGTCAGAATCAAAACACAGAACCAAAAGTAGGTGCTAATTTATATTGTTCTTCAGTTGTATGTATCCACAAACAATTATGTATCAACTTGTTCCTATTTTGAATATGATCTCTATACCAATCTTTAGATAAGGGATATGTCATCCAATATGCTTCAGAAGGGACTGTATTTATGACATGAGGATAGCAATGAATGCATTCCTGTTTATAAAACTGAATGCCAGTCAAGAGCAGATAATTTACACAATGTGATATTATTCATGGATTCATTCAACTTTATTTTAATCAAAGACAAGCATTTAAAAACAAAATAAAACTAGAAATGATCAAACAACAGTTTAATGATTTTTCCATGTATGGAGGTATAGTATTCTAAAATACTATTAGTAATGCTAAGCTAAAAAGATCTAGAACTAAGAATAACTTAAAAACTAAGAATAATATTATGGTGTTTTTAAGGCTAAAACTAAATCTCTACCAAAACTAAATGGCAGGAGTCTGAAAAACATTATTAATTTCACTAAAACTCTAAATTTGGAGCAATTAGATATAGTAAGGAAGGCTACCCAAAGGGCTCTTTGTATCCCATCAGTGGAATCTATAAGCCCAAGGTACTTTGCTATACACTGGGTATACATGAAGCAAACTTTGTAATTCAAGTAAAAACTGTAATATAATAAAACGCATGATAGATTCCACAGCACCTGTGCCATAAGAACACAAATAGGACACAGAAGGTTTTAGATATATAGGATATCTAAATGTTAGTTCTGATTTTAATTACACCAGCTTCATAACAGAAGATTAGGTTTGAAGCACAGAGGGAGAGGTGAAAGATATTTTGTAGAAATTTAGATTACACATTTTCCAATTTTAAACAGTTACCTTAAGACCTAGTTACATATCCTGCAAGAGGTTGAGGCATATTTTGGCAGAGAATAACTTTAAGGCAGCAGGAATAAAGAAGATACATATTGATCAACAGAAAGTTCTAATTGCCAAAGCTTATGGGGTTTTTTTTGGGGGGAGAGGGCATTCTGAACTACATAGTCTAAATGAGAACTTCTACCACCAGAGGCCTGAAAAATGATTCTATTTGGAAGTCTTGGTTTGCTCAATCATGTTCCATGTGGGATCTAAGACATTTAAAAAATATTAGGACTTTTATTTTTTTCATAATTTATTACTTATTCTTTATCCTTGCAATAAATGACAAGGGATCTCAAAGATCTTTTAATTCAAACAAGGTTTGGAATAAAAGAACAACATCTTTGATGTACATAAACATAGATACACATCTGTGAGCAAGCTTTGGAGATAAAAAAGCCATTGTTGTCCTGATGGTCAACCAAGAAGTTATATAGAAATTAAATAGCAATGGTTCTATTTTGCAGCCTTGTCTGATTCCACTTATGGAATTATTTGCTCAAATAACCTGTTGAGATTAATCAGATTTTTAACTCAGAAATTTTGTGAAGCTTATATATCAGAAGCAATAGACACCTATTCAATGTAGAATTGGCAAGTTTGTCCCCTAGCATAATTCTTGTTCTATGTGCTACTAAAACACTCATTGTCCTGCCCTTTAACTGGATGAAATGATGCATCAGAGGGCAACAGTTTTTGAACCAAGGTATCTCAAATGTGCTAATTTACAGAATGTGTCCAAAATCTGGGATCCCTGATTCTTGAGGGAATTAAATTTGGGAACGTTGTGGCTGCTTCAATGCCACTGGCTACTGCTGGGCTACTGCTGAGGTCATGTGATCTTCATTTTCAACATTCTGTGATAGTTTTCCAGTCTCTCTCAAAATCCCTCACCTAGCAACAGCCATTTATCTGCCTGCTGGGAAGGAAAGGGAAAAAAGATTTCCAGTGCTCCCTGCTAGATTATCACAAGGAAATTCAATGTGGAATGACAGGAAATGGGAAAACACTTCTTCACCCACTGCTTTTTTTGCCCACCCTTGTCATTCTGTTTCCCTGTTTAGATAAATATCAGATTTTTTTATATCATCATTTTCAGAAATATCTCTGAAACAGTCACCTAACAGGGCATAGGTTACCCAGTATCAAATAAAGGCTGATCTAAAATAAAAAAGGCAGCATATAAAACAGAACACATACATCTCTGCTTACTGTAGAATGAAAAGTTGATCTGGGAGAGAAGTCAGCTTTAAGCTGGACTGTTTCTCTGCATGGATTCTGCTTTCAGCCGTTCCACCAATTTTATTTTTTAGAAGTTTTGCATATGGTTTGCTGATGGTACTTAATAAACTGATTTGATGATAATTAACTGGTTAGTCTCTTTTCTCCTATTTGTACATAGGAACCATTATTGTTGAGACCCAATCTTTTATAAACATTGCAATTAGATCAATGAGAAGACCAAGACCAGGATTTTCTATTCTTGCTTGTTCGAATAATTTCTACTGTTAAATAATCGTTACCTGTCATTAC
This sequence comes from Bothrops alternatus, assembly GCA_034064705.1. NCBI lineage: Eukaryota > Metazoa > Chordata > Lepidosauria > Squamata > Viperidae > Bothrops > Bothrops alternatus. Next base: position 13,688,306 of record JARGCV010000124.1, on the reverse strand, counting down.
CCAGTGCTGAGTTTTTAAATTTCTTATGTTTTCTTTTCTTCAATTGATTGATTGCTTATGTACCGTAAAATCACTGCTGTGTCTTATTGATTACATAGATAAATGTCCCACCTGATATTCTGTCCTGATTCTTCAGGTGTTACAAAGGTACTTTCATTTTCACTGTAACTGAGTCCATCCACTGGCTGCTGATCATTCTACTCTTCTTTTTTTCTTCCACTTTTTCAGCATTGGAGGTGTTTCCAGACAACTAGGTCTATGCATAATGTGTCTGAGGTAAGATAATTTGAAGCTGGTAATTTGTGCCTCTAGTGAGAATTCTGTTTTGATTTGTTCAGTAATCCACTTCTGTGCTTTCTTGGATATCCATAGTATTCTCAGCAAAGGACAAGTTCTTTTTATCCTCTTCTTCAAAATCCAACTCATTTCCAGAGAGTCTCTCAGTGAATACCATCCCCTGCACTGTTCTGATTTTTGTAGATATAGATAGATCAAGGGCTGCTGAATAATTTTTCATGATGCTCTACCAATTGCTAGTCTGCAGCATTTTTTTTGACAATTTGTTCTTTTAGTATTTATGGTCAATCCAAAACAAAAAAGCTATCCATCACTTTGATATCTTTATTGTCAGTTCTAAACTTGATTGTACTACTTGTCATTAGTTTGATCTACTTTATAGTTCCCTAATTTTTATTGTTAGACCTTGCAAATCCTTTATTTTCAGCTATCAGGTTAGTGTCCTCAGCATAGTACAGATTATTGATATATCTTCCTCTAGTTTTAAAACTATATTAATCTTCTTCCAAACCAACTTCCCTTAATATATACTCAGCACATTGTTAAATAAATAACCAATCCAAATGAAACCAATCCTTTGAATATAAGTTTATGGTTTCTAGTCTTTGCAGCTGAGGATAATGTAAGAGAAAGTTATAGATCTGAATTAGAATAATAACTTACATTTAACTCATCTGAACAATTATTGCAATGTAAATTTGAAATGCTGGCTCAGTTTCCAGGAATTTATTAAATTTTTTTCCTGTTGTGAAGATAATTTAATCTGAATAGGGAAGAATTCGTTTTCCATAGTTACAGAGAGTCATGAAGCAACTTGTCAGACACCTACAAGGATAGAATTCCTAGGAAATGATCACTGTCAGCTTGGCTGTCTATGAAGCCATTCTAAATGATGAGTATTACATTGTGAAATTTCAGTATAATATATTAGGGAAAGTTTTGTGCTGGCCCACTGTGAGAATTTTGCTGAATAGTCAGTAGGCATTGAATCATTCAGCAAGGTTAGATTCAGCTTCTAAAAACATGTAGCAAACATTCTACAGAAGTTTCCCACCATTTCCCACCATAAGAAATGATGGAACTGTCTGTATAGCAGAGGTGAAAAGATAGTATATATTATATTGGATCATGTAATCATGCCAATCATTGCATTGAAATCTCTAGCCACTAGAACAGGTGCCTGAGAATATTTAGTTTGCAAATCACTAATATATAATTCTAATCTATTCCAGATTTTTTTTTTAAATATACAACTGTGTTTGTAGCAGGGGAATGTGTATGCAAATAAAGAAGAAAAGGAAAATGTTTAACCTTAAAAGCAACAGCCATAGCAGTGTTCAAAGGAGCTCAGATGTATGATATCCAATTTTAAAGCAATAGAGACTAGCAAGCTTAGACATTTAACAATTAATATGAAATAGACTCAGTTTGTTTAGTATCTGCCTCATATAGTGACCCTCTGCATTTACAGTGATGATGAAAAAATAAGTTTAGGATCTATCCTTGCATTTACAATTTTCACAGGTCTATAAAGCAAAGGTTACCTGACGTAAGATTGTAAACATAGTAACAGTTTCATTTAGTGATTACTTTGTTTAATGCTCAAGTTGCCGGTCCCAAATATGATTGCTAAAAAAGGACTACCAGTAGTGCATTTATTACACTTTCTATCCAAACTTACAAGAAAGGTAGAAAGAGAAGAAAATCACCCTTTCAGAATCTAAATAGTATTACTTCTCTTCCATCTCTGGGAGTCAGACAATATATATATTATTATTATTAATAATAATCATCACACAGACAGCCAGATGTTCAGACTCCAGTTGTTTTGGGATTGCACCCAAGGCACCTATTACTATTGATATTACCCTTGCTTGTCTTTGACACAGTCGTTATATTTCTATTTGTAGGCTTTTGTATTTTGTTATCTTCTCTAGTTCTTTCTCTGTCTCCAGACACTGCCACATCCACTGTCCAGACTTTTTGTCTTTCTTATCGACAATTGTTAAGTCTGGGGTGTTATGTTGCACCTGTCTGCTTGAATTCTAAAGTCCCAGAGCAATTGAACTTCTTCATTTTCTATGAATGAATAGAAAATTGAGAATATTTCTCTATTTCATGGTCACACCAGTTCTTGCTTGCAGGCAAATAATATTACTTGGAGATCTTCCAATGCATTATTGTTGTTACCTTGTCATGCCGCTGCTTGTAGTCAGTCTGTGCGATTTTCTTGAAGATCGCACAGTTTCACTGAAAAGTAAAACTGATTGTCAGGAGCTCCAGAAGGATCTCTCGAAATTGTGTGAGTGGGCAACAAAGTGGCAAATGCATTTTAACCTAAACAAGTGCAAAGTTATGCACATCGGGGCAAAGAACCCCAATTATACTTACCAACTGATGGGGACCAAACTTTCTGAGACAACCCAAGAAAGGGATCTTGGGGTTTTGGTGGACAGCTCGATGAAGATGTCAACCCAATGCACAGCAGCAGTAAAAAAAGCAAATTCCATGCTTGGCATGATTAGGAAGGGAATCGAAAACAAGTCAGCAAGTGTTGTATTGCCTCTGTACAAATCGATGGTGAGACCACACTTGGAGTACTGTGTACAGTTCTGGTCACCGCACCTCAAGAAGGATATAATGGAACTGGAAAAGGTGCAAAAAAGGGCAACAAGAATGATCAAGGAAATGGAGCGCCTCCCTTATGAAACCAGATTGCAACGCCTTGGTCTCTTCAGCCTTGAAAGACGGCGTTTAAGGGGTGACTTGATCGAAGTGTATAAAATCATGCATGGGATAGAAAAGGTGGATAGAGAAAAATTCTTTTCTCTATCACACAATACCAGGACAAGGGGGCACTCCCTAAAGCTCATAGCTAAGAAAGTGAGGACAAATAAAGGGAAATATTTCTTCACCCAGAGGGTCGTTGATTTATGGAATTCACTTCCAGAAGGGGTCGTGACAGCTGTCAGCCTTGACAGCTTCAAGGCAGGGTTAGATAGATTCATGGATGCAAAGTGTATCGGTGGTTATTAAAACGGATGTCCATGTGCCGCCTCTATGTTGGTTGAGGCAGGCAGGATTCCCTTGAGTACCATTTGTTGGGGGTCAAGGGAAAGGGAGGATTTTGCCTTCTCTTTCTGCTCAAGATCCCCATGTACAATTGGTGGGCCACTGTGTGACACAGAATGCTGGACTCGATGGGCTTTGGCCTGATTCAGCATGGCTCTTCTTATGTTCTTATGTTCTTAGTTTACCAGGTGGTCCACTGTTTCTTCAGCTTCTTTGCATAGGCAGCACTTACTGTCTGTTACTGTCTTCTCAATTCTGGCATTATTGTATGCATTTGTTCTTAAGGCTTAGTGATGAACAGCCAGAATTAGTTCCTCAGTCTCTTTCTTCAACTTTCCAGCCCTTAGCCATTGCCAGGTCTTGTCATTATCTAATTTCCCAGCTATTTGTTTTGAGGTACTGGCCATGTAGTGCTTTGTCTTCCCATGCTTACATTCTGTTTTTCATTTGGTCTTTCTTGTAGGACAGTTTGGTCTCTTCAGTAGTCAGTAAGCCTTCCTGATATACTAACTTCAGTGCATCTTCATCATGGTCCTTCAGATATTCTTCCAAAGCCAATTTTTCTTCTTCATCTGATGTATTTGCAACATTCCACGCCCATCTATTTGCCTTGGTAGGTAGAGTCTGTCAATGTCACTGCGTGGACGAAGGCCATGATTCATTATCATTATTTTTCTGGTCTTCCTATCCAATAGTTCTGCTTGAGTCTATTCCAGGGCTTTTCAACCTGTTCATTAATTGTACTACTTTTAGGATATGGCAATATTCGAGTACCATCTAGCAAGGTGTCAAAAACTTGATGACCAAAAAAAAAAACCCTGTTCAAAATTGTAATTGCACTGAAATGACTTATGACCATTGCAGCATGCCCAGGGTCATGTGATTTATATTTGGATGCTTGGCAACTGATTCATATTTATGATGGCCACAGTGTCCCAGGGTCATGTGATCCCGTTTTGCAACCTTTTGACAAGCAAAGTCAACAGCAGGGCTGCTGGTGGCCAAATGCTAAAGTGGGACTTCCCTCTCTCCCTCCCTCCTTCTCTGCCTCCCTCTTTCTCGTGCCCACCTCCTTCTGAAGGAAGAATTTGACCCCCCCATATTTTCTCTCTTCCATATATTCATCAAACAAGGAAAAGCCTCCAGAGACAGAAAAGATAAACTGCTGAATGAACTAGCTTTACAAGGCTTTACTAGCCTCTGTTTTATTATTTCTGATTCTGGATGTTGTTCTTTCCAGAACTGGCACATTTGTTTTGAATATCCTCTTCTTGGACTTGATCTTAGCCCATTTTTCACCAGATATCCAGGAACTTCAACATCTAGCATGGACCTTGTTAACTTGGGTGACATCCAAGCTGATACAGCTTTCTGAAATTTACATCTCACCATATTTTTTATGGGAGAGACACTCTTTGTCTGACTCTTCTGATGAGACCTGTCCAGTATGGTTGAACCTCTGGCATAGCTCTCATCTTCCTCAGAGTACACAAGTGACACAACCACCTCAAGGTAGTGCCTCACTGGTGGATTATTATTATTATTGTTGTTGTTATTGTTGTTATTATTAATAATATTAATATTAATATTCACACCATCAGCCAGATATTTAAACTACATTTGGCATTTTTATCCACCTATTTGAGTCCTTCCCAAGGACTTGGGATTGGCAGATGGTGTTAAAAGTGTCATTACAGGATATAAGCAGTTTCAAGTAAAGCTGCCTTTTGCAATTGACTGATGGTGATTTTGTCAATGCTAATGGTGTTCAAGTGGTTTTGCAGATGTTTTGGGATTGCACCCAATGCACCTATTACTGTTAGTACTATATTTTATTATGCTGCATTCATTCTACTTATATTTGCATATCTTTATATTTTGTTATTTTTTTCAGTTCATTTTTATATGCTTTTATCTTCAGGTACTGTGACACCAACTAGTTAAGCCTTTTTTTTTCTTTCTTATTAACCATTGTTAACTCTGGGATGTTGTGTGACAGCTACTTATTTGTTTGAATTCTAAAGTCCCACAGCACTTTAACTTCTTCATTTTCTATCCCCTTGTTTATTTTGGGATCCCATCAGTTCTTGCTTACAAGCAAATGATATTTCTTGTATGTATTCCAATGCCCCATTGTTGCTACTTTATCATGCCAATGTTTGTAATCAGTTTGTGTGATCGTCTTGCAGCAGCTAACCAGGTGGACCACATTCTTTGTAGAGGCAGCATTTGCTTTCTGTTGCTGTCTTCTTCATTAGGGCTTTGGATGCATTTGTTCTTAAGGTTTGGCCTTGTACAAACAGAATTAGCCCATATCTTTCTTCAAGTTTGCTTCTCTTAACTATTGCCATCTTATTGTTAACTACTTTGCCTGTTAGTTTTTTTTTTAATGTAATAGTCATGTAATACTTTGCCTTACCATGTTTCTTGTCTATTCTTTATTTGGTCTTTCCTGTAGGCCAGTTTTGTCTCTCCAGAGTAAATTAAAGGCATTTGCAAATGATTTGGATTTCCTTTTTGAAAATCCTATTGGAGAAATTGATATGAATGGTAAATTTAAAGGAATTTGGTGTGGTAGCTGGATTCAAAATTAATAAGGAGAAAATTAAGATATGAAGGTTGTGAAATTTAAAAAAAATATAGAAATGGGTTTTTGACTGAGAATAAAGTGCTTGGGAATTATTATGACTAATATGAACTGTATGTTCATTCCATTTTTTTCCATTTTCAATCAAAAGTCCATATAAAATCAGTCATCAAAGCATATTAATGCCAGGTTTAGGGGAGTGTAATGATGATCACAGAATGAGAAATCACAAGAGACAACTTAACTAACTTAAATTATAAAAGTTCACTGTGATATGAGTTCAGCAAGAAACTAGCCAATATTAACTGGATCTATAGGTGTTTTACTTCAGAATGATTGCTGTACCCAGGATTTGGGAATTTAAGTTCCAAAACAGACATTTTTGCCTTTTGAAAAAGGCTTCTTAAGTAGTTATTTATAAGGAAATTCCTCAGCATTTATTCAGTGTATCTCAATAAATAATAGGGATTCTGCTTCTAAAGAAAAGAAAAACCAAAGCTTTTCAGTTTTCTGTTCAAGTATTAATTATCACAGTTCTACCATAAAGCAGGAGAAAGAATGATGTTGGAAAGATGAATTATTATCATCCTGAAAAGTATATTTATCTTATCACAGAAAAGTAGCTTTCTTCTCTCCCCACCCCCCTAAAGATACCTTTCAAAAGTATATGTGAATTTTACTGTTGTAAGAGCTCTATTGTAAGGGGAAAAAGTATGGCAAGTGACACTTACTACAAGTTGTTCATTCTTTCTGGCATCAGCGTGCAACAGTTTAATCTATGAAGTATAAGAAATAGAAGGCCACCAATGACAGTGACACTTCTGACTGCAACTTGGCAATCCAATAGTTGATAAGACTATAGATATAAATATATTCCTTTTAATCTGATTATTTCCTCTAGGCAGCATATACTTTGGGGAATCTACACAGGTAAGACACTCCTTTTTTTCTCCTGAATCTGTATTTACATCCAGGGTATTCAACCTCCTTTATTTATTTTTGAAGATACATTTTTCTATGCAAACTTTTAATCTGATACTTAATGAAAGTGAGGTAGACTCAGTGTGGCTAATAACATATAGCCCCAGTGAAGATAAAGATTTCCTTCATTGACTCCCATATCACTAGTCAATAGTTTTCTATATCATTTAGTACTTAGTATATCAACATCAGTGCTACTACTGTAGACCTGGGAATAACACTTGTTAATTATCTGCTTTCTTTCCCTGCTGCCTTATTAAACTTCAGTGCAGAAATATCACATTTTACTGTAAATTGCTTATGTTTTCATTTTATTCTGCTGTAAATTGGAATTCTTTTTTAAAAAATACTTTATAAACTCCTTAAGTTTTATCCCACTTGACAATATTATTAGAAAAACATTAACATATAAAATCTGCATTTAAAATAAACATATTTTAATTCCCCCAATAATTTATTTCTCTTCCCCTCTGTCTTTCTATTACAAATTTACATGAAAAAATAAAGAGTTACATGATTTTTGTGTATTATGCTTTGGTATAACTTTCTATCAAGTTTCCATCAAAGTTCCTGAATCCATTTCAGTTTCCAGTTACCTCAACTTTGGGATGAATATATGAAAATGTAATACGTTAGCTATAGTAATTTCAGTTGTGAAATCTTTTGTGACTAAAAATGTTTTAGACATTGTTTGAAATTAGAGGTTGTCTTCACTTCCACCCATTGATTCCTATGGTATTGCTATCTGAACTGACTCCACCTAAACTGTACCTATTATTTGGCTTAATATTTGTAAATGCAGTCAAACCAATATACCTGACTGCAGACAATTTCCCTTTGTACTAAGAGTGGTACTCTCAAGGAATCTGGCTGGCCTATTGATTAGGAAAATGATCCCCATTTGAAGAAGCCTTTCATCATTTCTTCTTATCACCTTGTATACAGTAATTCTAGTAGTAAAAGGAGCTAAGACATTAAAATGACCTAAGGATAATATTTCCAAAGTAAGATTAGGCAAACGTCTACCTCAACTCTTCCCATTATATTGGTGATTGATGGCTCTTGATAAAATAATGGCAGATGTAACAAAATAATGTTGTTAATTGCAAAGTTGTGTCCGACCCATCGCGACCCCATGGACAATGTTCCTCCAGGCCTTCCTGTCCTCTACCATTTAAGCTCACACCCACTGCTTCAGTGACTCCATCCAGCCACCTCATTCTCTGTTGTCCCATTCTTCTATTGCCCTCAATCTTTCCCAGCATTAGGCCCTTCTCCAGTAAGTCTTTCCTTCTCATTAGGTGGCCAAAGTACTTGAGTTTCAACTTCAGGATCTGGCCTTCTAAAGAGCAGTTGGGGTTGATCTCCTCTAAGACTGACTGGTTTGAACGCCTTGCTGCCCAGGGGACTCACAGGACTCTTCTCCAGCACCATAGGTCAAAGACCTCAATTCTTTGGCACTCAGCCTTTCTTATGGTCCAACTTTCACAGCCATACATTGCAACTGGGAAAACCATGGCCTTGACTATATGCACTTTTGTTGGCAGAGTGATGTCATTATTCAAAATCTTAAAAGAAGATGCAGTAAAAGTACTACACTCAATTTGCCAGCAAATTTGGAAAAGTCAACAGTGGCCACAGGATTGGAAAAGGTCAGTTTACATTCCAATTCCAAAGAAAAGCAATCCAAAGAATGTTCAAACTATTGCACCATTGCACTCATTTTACATGCTAGTAAAGTTATGCTTAAAATCCTACAAGCTAGACTCCATCAGTATGTGGATCAAGAACTACCAGAAGTACAGGCAGGATTTCGAAGAGGCAGAGGAACTAGAGATCAAATTGCCTGTTTTGAATAACAAAATAATATCTGCATGCAATAATGTTGCCAGAATCATAAACTCTACCTGTGCTATTCCTTTTGCTATTCAATGCAATTCATACACTTTTCAAGGACTGACTATCCCTTCCTCAGAAGGTTTTTAAGTCAATACAAAGATGTCTAGAAAACCTTTTCAGAACCACCAAAGTTTATTCAGGTAGGAGGAAAATCATTAACCTACCAGAGCCAATATTTCCCCCTTGTTTTCCTTTTGCTTTTTTTTTTTTTTTTGGTACCCTGGACCACTTCTTTTTTTCTTCTAGTATTGGTCACAGGTATCATTACCTAAACTAGCAATAATTTTACCACAGTCAGAAATCTTCTATAAAAGAAGGAAAGTTTTACCTTGGTCCTTTCTTCTTTTATCCAAAGACACAGTCACTCTGAAGAACGTTCAAAAAGGTGGCCATTCCTGAGATTTCCACCACTATCCATACTTTTCCTTATCCCAGAATAAATATTTTTGAGCTTCTGGATTTGAGCTTAGCCAATGTGATTTCCAAATTAAATATGTAGTACACTCCCATAGAGATTGCTTAACATCAAAGGAGCTGAACCAAAGTCTTATCACCATCTTAATCTTTGAAAGTACTAACTTTCTGCATCCCTGAAACAGACATGCTTTGAAAGACAAGTCAGCTTCATTTAGTCAGTTGGATCCAGAATCAGATAAAGAAATAATACATCAATATACACCCTTTGGAGTAATCTCAGCTCTTAGCTCCAGAATAATCCTACGGTAGCTTCAGGAAGCTAAACAGCACACTGAGCAGTTCTGATAAAAAGGCAAAACAAGTAGCCATTGATGAAACTCCCTATCTTTCTCCTCCAAAAGTTTGAGGACCAGAACTGTGTGCACAGGTAGCCCAACAATGAAAAGGGAAGACAATTCCAATTTCTCCTTTGCAAGCAGTGAGATATTTAGGCAAAGAATGTTCCTTCTTAGTAAATCTCACTCTCTTTTTCCCTCCCCTTGCTGTTTGAATATACAAAATAATGTTTTTTGTAAATGTCTCTCCATCTGCTGTGGCAGGAAACTTTCAGACTTCTGCCTTTTTCAATGGTGGAGAAGTCTATTATTTTCCGAATACTCCTTCTAAGGATGAATATTGCATAAAGTGAATTGATATCATACACATTTACCATTTCTCCTGACCGTCTGACTTCCTGCTTCATCTTCTGAATGGAATATATTCAGTGATGAGATTCAAATATATGAACAACCAGTTCTCTGTGTGGATGCCACTTCCGGTAGTCCATTCTGGGCCTGGGCAACAAAATATTAGCGACTGGTTCTGCCGAACTGATGTGAACTAGCTGAATCCCACCACTGAATATGTTACTCTGTAAACTCATAGATTATGAACTGCTCTTTAACTGATTGTCTTGTATTCTACTTTCAAATATTGGCTGAGGTAAACCAGAAACTGTTTTTTGTTTATTTACTTGTTTGTTTGGTATATTATTATTTAATGAACTGGATGTATTTTTATTAATTATACTTTAATTCTAGAAGTTTCAGGATGATTGTTTAATCTCCAGATAAAGTCCTGACAGAATTGATACTGTGGTAGGCTGTAGTTGTCAATACTATGGAGTAATCACTAAGAGTTGCCTCAAGCCGCAAGATAGGTGGTAAATAAATTTGATGATGATAATAATAATGTTCCTGGTCCTTGGGAAGGACTCGGTAGTGGAGAAAAGTGCCAAATGCAGTCTGAACATCTGGCTGATCGTGTGACAAACCATAATAAGATAACATGCAGAAAATTCTGGTGCTACAAAAATGTGAATGGAGTATTAGAAAAATCCTGAATCATTTCAGATACTATTTATTAGGATTGTGTAACTGTGAAATGATTAGGGAGACATTACTGGGATCTTCCTGAGATAGGATCATTCTGCAGTTCAGTAAATTACCCAAACTTTCTTTGTTTTTTTTCAAGTTTCCTGTGGAAGAAAATGGTGCTTACCATAAGAAAAACAATGGTGGATATCATGGTTTTGGAAACAACTTATTTCTTCCTGCAATGAATATTTTCAAGAGTGAATACTTTCTGTTGTTGTTGCCGTAATGGAAAAAAATATTTTGGCAAATGAAACCTGTTTTGATATCTTTATCAAATAATTTCCTCCATCCTTTCACTAGGAAAAATATCAGCTATTCATTCTCAGCAACAATAGCAATAATATTCAGAGAATGGCCCTGAGTTTTTGCAACTTGCTGTTTGGAGAGTAGGATTTTTAATGGAGTGATCTGATAGATCTCAAATTCTTAAAAAAAGATTTTAAAAAAGATATTCATTTTTTAAATAAAGGAAGACAAAATGTTATCAATAAATTTTCATAAGCAATGTAAAATAGAATCAATAATATTAAAATAATTTGATTACTCTGTTGTTTCCTTGCTTAGATTTTGATATAGTTATCTTACTATCTTCCTCAACAATATCCCTCTCTTAGGTTTACTCAGTCTTCCATCCTTCCAAGGTCAGTAAAGGGAGGGCCCAGATTGTTGGGGGAAATATGCTGACATTTGTAAACTACTTAGAGAGTACTGCAAAGCACTATGAAGCGGTATTTAAGTGCTATTATTATTGCTATTATATATAAGCATTTATTGCTTAGTACAAAGCAGCACATGCCACCTCAGGGCTGCAAGTCTGACTCTTAACTTTGGAAGTTCAAATATGCAAAACTAGTACTTAATATTTTAAGGTATATGGCTGAGAATGTTGTTAGTTACTTAGGGAAGTTTATGTTGTCATCTGAAGCACAAATGATCAAATATGCAAATTTAGAGAATTTATCTTCTGTTTCCCCTGTCTTAGCAGCTACGTACTAAAAATTTACTTTAATATCTAACAATAAGCTTCTACATGAGCTAATCTGAGCAACCAGTCAATTCATCCTCTGCTTCTGCCTTTGTCTTTTAGTCTACTAGGAAATCGATTTAGTCTCCCAGATAGATGTGTGTATCTGTAAACTTAGATACTTAATTAATTCTAACTAATAAGGGGACAGCTGCATCTCCCTATTCTATTTCCATTTAACAAAAAAACAGATTTAATTATTGCCACCTACTCTCCAGTGAATTGAGAAATAATTGTGTAGGTGGGAAAACAAGGGAATGTGGGAGTATAAGATTTGTGCCAGAATGTGAAAGAGGAAAAAAGTGAAACAATAGCTGGGGCTAATCAGTTTTAATGATTCAAAGATGTATCTATATTATCTGCCATGGCATTCTACAGCACTTTTCCTAAAACCGGTTTTCACATGGCTCACCAGCCATTTACCACATGGCAGATATGCAGTATAACTCTTGATTCTCTATCTCCTTTTCATATTTTGTGCCTATCCTAAAAGTATGTTTTTTTTTCAGCAGTATTTATTATTATTTATTTGCATCAGTATTTATTCTCCAAAACCTTTAGAACAATAGTTATACCAACTGTTATTTTCAAAGTGACATTGATCATTCATTTAATAATTGCAGAAAACCTAGATGATAAAATATTGGTTTTCCTAAAAACATTTCTAGTGACAGTGGTTTTAGGTTTAAGTAGGATCACAACATGATCTCAGTTAAGATAGTGATTCTTCAGATTGCATGTGTACTATTGCTTTGAAATGGTGTTCTGTCAACCTGCCTCCAAGTACCCTGTTAATCATGGTTTTAATCTGCCCATAACTGCAATAGCTGAACATCTTTTCAGAACTATGTTGCAAGATCAAAAATATGTATTCATAAATTGTCATTGAACATGGGATAGGGCAGCTGCTGATGCCTTGGATTGGGTTGTGCCTTTGCGGCCTCTGAACCGGCGTGGTTCTCGATCGGCTCCCTGGTTTAACGGGGAGCTGAGGGAGATGAAGCGCCGGAAAAGACGCCTAGAGAGCAGTTGGAGGGCGAGTTGCTCTGAGTCTGACCGAACACGAGTAAGAGACCATATTAGGACTTACTTAGTGGCAATAAGGGCAGAGAAGTGTTCTTATGTCACTGCCCTTATTGCGTCATCAGATAACCGCCCAGCCTCCCTGTTTAGGGTAACCCGCTCCCTCCTTCATCGGGAGGTGAGGGGGGACCTCTTGGAGGGAAGGGCTGAGGATTTTGTGCAATACCTGCATGACAAAATCGCTCAGATTCGGGAAGGCTTTAACTTCAACGAAGGCGGTCCAGCAGAAGTGGCTGAGGCCGGTCTTGAGACTGCTATCTGGGCTGAGTTTGACTACGTGACACCTGATGACGTGGACAGGTTGCTGGGAGGTCTTAGAGCAACCACATGTTTATTGGACCCGTGTCCCTCCTGGTTGGTACTGGCCTCCAGTGAGGTGGCACGAGGCTGGCTCCAGGCAATTATCAATGCCTCGTTGAGTGAGGGTGTCTTCTCCACTGCCCTGAAAGAGGCGGTGGTGCGACCCCTCCTCAAGAAGCCTGCCTTGGACCTGGCTGTTCTATCTAATTACCGTCCTGTCTCCAACCTTCACTTTGTTGTGAAGGTTGTTGAGAGTGTGGTTGCTCGACAGTTCCCTCAGCACCTGGAGGAATCGTCGTACCTGGACCCGTTCCAGTCGGGCTTCAGGCCAGGTTACAGCATGGAAACAGCTTTGGTCGCATTGGTGGATGATCTCTGGCGGGCCCAGGACAGGGGTTGCTCCTCTATCCTGGTGCTATTGGACCTCTCAGCGGCTTTTGATACAATCGACCATGGTATCATGCTGCGCCGGCTGGCGGGGCTGGGTATAGGGGGCACCATGTTTCGGTGGTTCTCTTCCTTCCTCTCTGGCCGGACGCAGTTTGTGTTGACAGGGGGTCAGAGGTCGACCCCGAGGCCCCTTGATTGTGGGGTACCTCAGGGGTCAGTCCTCTTGCCCTTGTTGTTCAACATTTATGTGAAGCCGCTGGGTGAGATCATCCAAGGTTTTGGGGTGGAATTCCATCAGTACGCTGATGATACTCAGCTGTACATTTCCACCCCGAACCACCCAAATGAAGCTCTTGACGTGCTGACCCAGTGCCTGGAGGCCGTGCGGATCTGGATGGGGAAGAACGGTCTCAAACTCAACCCCTCCAAGACCGAGTGGCTGTGGTTATCGTCGTCCCGGTACAACCAGCTGACTCCATCGCTGTCTATCGGGGGCGAGTCAGTGGCCCCCACGGGAAGGGCTCGCAACTTGGGAGTCCTCCTAGATTCATGGCTGTCCCTTGAGGACCATCTGACAGCCGTGGCTGGGAGGATGTTTTACCAGATTCGTCTGGTACGCCAGTTGCGCCCCTTCCTAGATAAGGACGCGCTACGCACGGTCACCCATGCCTTCGTCACTTCCAGACTGGACTATTGTAATGCTCTCTACATGGGGCTCCCCTTGAAGTGCACGCGGAGGCTTCAACTGGCACAGAATGCGGCCGCGCGGGTGGTAGTGGGGGCACCCTGGCGGGCACGAATAGCCCCCATCCTGCGCGAGCTGCACTGGTTGCCGGTGGCTTTCCGGGTGCTCTTCAAGGTACTGGTTACCACTTTTAAAGCGCTCCATGGCATAGGACCCAGTTATTTACAAGACCACCTTCTGCCAGTAAATACCTCCCATCGACCAGTTCACTCCCACAGAGAGGGCCTCCTCAGGGTGCCATCGGCTAAGCAGTGTCGGCTGGTGGCGCCCAGGGGGAGACCCTTTTCTGTGGGGGCACCGACAATGTGGAACGAGCTCCCCCCGGAACTCCGGACGTGTCATGATCTCCGCACCTTCAGAAGAGAGTTGAAGACTCATCTCTTCAATCAAGCCGGCCTGGCCTAGATCTCCTCGGGTTTTAAATTTTTAAACAAGGCTGTTCGAAGGTTTTAGAATTGGGTTTTTAACAGGTTTTTAGTAACAGCCTTGTATTTATTTAATTTAATTTAATTTTAAATATTTATTGTTTTATATGTTTTTATTGGGTTGTAAACCGCCCCGAGTCCTACGGGAGAGGGGCGGTATAGAAATTTAATAAATAAATAATAAATAAATAAATTAATGTCTAGAGTCTAATCCCTTTTCTTCCATTCAGGTTGCATTAGGTTTTTTTTACAAGACATCCTAGATTTCTTTCAGCTTTTGGATCCATTAACTTGATATAAAAGAGGAAATGGGGGAAGAGAGAGAATGAATGTTGTGGTGTTGTTGCACACACTTGCTAAGGCATAGACATCTGCTGATGCACTCCACTATAGCAAAAACTGTTTTTTATACCAAACTAAATGTCTGTAACATTGGAGAATGCAGGAAATGTGGTTATATTTTAAAGTCTATATTGGTTTTAAACTAAGCTTTTTACCATCTGTTATCCTAATTCTAAATTCAAAGGAACAGACTTCCCTATTACAGCCGTAAAAAAGAAAGATATAGATGATTTAAATACAGATGTGTGTGAGAATGCTGCATTTAATTCAGATGAATGTCTCTGGCATTAAAATGTGATTTTCAAACTCTATTTTCAGAAAAGGAATTGACAGTTTTATTGTCACTTAATCTTAAGTGTGTTTACTTTTACCACTTTATCTTGAAGCTTAGTTTAGTTCCTTTGAGGTGGAAAATGCTTCCGCCTCAGTATATTTTTGTTAGAAGTCCCTAACGACACATTTTTTTTAAAAAAAAGAATTCTTCCAGTCTAATCTGTTGTTGTATATTGTTCATTCATATTTATGGAATTTTGTATACATTTTCTCTTGCTATCCACCTTTTAGATGTCATTTTTACTGGCCAGCTACCTCAGAAAATTGCAAACTGCAAAGTGTTAGGTCCTCAGAATCATCATATAAATCCTGCTAGTGAAGGAACAGAGACAGTTAGTTTATTATAGCTCTCCCATAAAGACCATGGACTCTTCTTAAGCATATTTAAAATTATGCAAAATCTGATTTATTTGCAAAGGCTAAGGATGTTTACTTTTATCGGTGTGTCTTGAAGTTTAGTTTCTTCGAGATGGAAAATGCTTTTATAGTTCTCATTTATTTTAGTTTTTCTCTTTCAATACTTGTGTCTTACATAAACAGTCATGGTAATTCCCTACAAAACTTACAGTGATTAGTTATTCCTCTTTGTTCTTAAAAGACAACAATCATTCAAAGATAGTATTAATACCCCATGATCTTTAAATAGCTTGGTTGCAAGCAGATTTGGTTAAGAAGTCCATTCCTTTGTTTGAGAGTATTCTGAGGTAAAAATTCATTCCCTTGGGAGAGAATAATAAAATTAGTTTAGACAGATGTTCCATCTAAGGGAGAGAATGAAGGATTTTGAATTGGTCAGTCTTTGTTACTTATATCCAGATCTGACATTGTAAGTAGTATAGGAATAACAACAACAACAAAACCCTGTTACTTCATACTTTAGCTCAGGGGTTCTCAACCTTGGCAACTTTAAGACTTGTGGACTTCAACTCCCAGAATTCCTCAGCCAGTTTTGCTGGGTGAGGAATTCTGGGAGTTGAAGTCCACAAGTCTTAAAGTTGCCAAGGTTGAGAACCCCTGCTTTAGCTATATTAACTAATAAGTTCAAAACTGTTTGGGAGCTTTCAAAGTGTTCAGAAGCCTTCAGCACTTTTTCTTATTATTTCACAGTATATTTTGGGAGTTCTCCAATGCTTGTGTAACATGAGCATTCCAGATAAACCTAAAAAATCTCACACCAAGACAAATACAAATACATCCCATCTCATACACCAAAATTACGCAGAGCACAAATTCATCCAGGCAAACAAAAGTAATAAAGCAATCGATTTTATCTTTAGTCAATTATTCTTACACTTAAAAACATAAACCCTGTCGTATCAGTTCTGTTCAACCTATAATTGACCATTAAATTAATATTTTCTGTTCCCAACCTATTGAATTTAATGTTTGTTTAGACATATGTCAACTCAACTGCAACCTACTGTGATGATAAAAATGAGATAATTAATGTACATAATATTGAGATGTGGTTTACATTGCAAAAGAGCCTATCCATATAGGAAACCTTTAGTTTGATATTCAGACAGTAAAATATAATTGAAGATAGTCCACTTTAATGCATTCCATTTGGGTTTGCAATTATAATAGTTCAGAATGGTATTAGTTTTGATAAGCTACATGATATCAATTTTATCATAATTTTGGCTTTCTATTGGCTGAATTTAAACTAAAAATAATGCTTTTTAAAAACAAATATGGACTCAGAATTATTTAGCCACTTCCCAACAATATTTATTGTAGGGTCTAGTTCTATGCACCCCATTACCAAAATTATGCTTGAAGATTATCTGGACAGGGTTTTCTCTAGGGTCACAATTTTATGACAATATATTAGGACAATATATAATATATAAGCTATATTCTTATATGTAGGTCTTTGGTTCTTCGGGTTTTCTCCCACGTAGAATTTGAAGTGTCTTGGCGACGTTTCGACGAAGTCCCATTCGTCATCTTCAGGCTGGTTCTTTCGGCTTCGTGCTTCTAGGAGCAATGTATGGTTGTCGCTGTTTCTTCCTTTTAACTGCCAGTGGGGGTTTGAACTGATTGGCTGGGAGCTCGGCTGTGTTCTTATTGGGTGGAGGTGTGTTCTCATTGGTTAGGGGCTTGGCTGTGCTCTGATTGGCTGGGGGGTTGGCTGTGCTCTAATTGGATGGGGAGTGTTCTGTTTGGGTGGGGGCTTTGTTGTGCTCAGGTTAGTCTGAGTTACAGGGGGATTAGAGATGGTGAGCTGCATAGCTGTTTGGCTTCGCGTTTGTGGTCATGCCTCATCTTCATGGTGGGTGTCAGTTTGCTTCATGTATGGATTGGAGGGGTTTAAGGTGGCTAATGATGCAGCTGTGGTCTGGCTTCTGGTTTGTGGTCGTGCCTCATCATCGGTGTGGGTTTGGGTTTGCTTTTTGCCTGGATGTGTGGTGGTGACATCCTGTGTGGTTTTTGTGAGTGTAGGTCTGGTGTCATTTTTTGTGTTATGGACTCGTTTGTCAATAAGGACGGGTTTCCAAATGGCTGGTAGGCGGGAGGTATCATCTCGTTTGTTCATGCTGTGAGGGCGTTTTTCTATCTCGATGGCTTCTCTGATTATTCTATTATTAAAGTGTTCAGTTTTGGCAATAGTTCTGGTCTTTTTGAAATCAATTTCATGTCTTGTGGCTTTAAGGTGTTGGACCAGAGAAGAAGTTGCTTCCTCTTTTTTGACTGAGTTTTTGAGTTCTTCAATGCGTGCACTTATTCTTCTGTTGGTTTGTCCGATGTATGTGGTGGGGCAAGCAGTACATGGGATTTCATATACTCCTTGATTTTCTAATTCAATTTTGTCTTTAGGGTTTCTTAGGATAGTGGATGTTTTTCTGTTTGTGCAGAATACTGTCTTGACGTTATGTTTGTGCAGGATCTTGCTGATCCTGTCTGTGGTGCCTTTTATGTATGGGAGGAGGGCTTTGCCATTTTCTTGTTCTCTGTCTAAGTTCTCTGTCTTGTTCTCTAAGACAGAGAACAAGAAAACGGCAAAGCCCTCCTCCCATACATAAAAGGCATGTTTCACACCATCTACCAGCAGAAAACACACACAAACTGCTATCTGCACGCACTCTCACACCACCACCCAGCACAGATCAACTCCGTAGCTAAGACACTCATCTTCAGAACCAAATGCCTAGCTGACGAACAACACCTAAAAACCGAACTACACACTCTCACTAATGTACTAACATCCAACGGATTTCCAAGAAATAAGATTTCCAACTTAATCCAAAAAGAAACTCCCACTAAAATCCAGAGAACAAGAAAACGGCAAAGCCCTCCTCCCATACATAAAAGGCACCACAGACAAGATCAGCAAAATCCTGCACAAACATAACATCAAGACAGCATTCTGCACAAACAGAAAAATATCCACCATCCTAAGAAACCCTAAAGACAAAATTGAGTTAGAAAATCAAGGAGTATATGAAATCCCATGTACTGCTTGCCCCACTACATACATTGGACACACCAACAGAAGAATAAGTGCACGCATTGAAGAACACAAAAACTCAGTCAAAAAAGAGGAACCAACTTCTTCCCTGGTCCAACACCTTAAAGCCACAGGACATGAAATTGATTTCAAAAAGACCAGAACTATTGCCAAAACTGAACACTTTAATAACAGAATAATCAGAGAAGCCATTGAGATAGAAAAACGCCCTCACAGCATGAACAAACGAGATGATACCTCCCGCCTACCAGCCATTTGGAAACCCGCCCTTATTGACAAACGTGTCCATAACACAAAGAATGACACCAGAACCACACAGGATGCCACCACCACACATCCACGCAAAAAGCAAACCCAAACCCACACCGATGACAAGGCACGACCACAAACCAGGAGCCAGACCACAGCTGCATCATTGGCCACTTTGAACCCCTCCAGCACAACAAAGCCCCCACCCAAACAGAACACTCCCCCAGCCAATCAGAACACAGCCAACCCCCCAGCCAATCAGAGCATAGCCAAGCCCCTAACCAATCAGAACACACCTCCACCCAATCAGAACATAGCCAAGCTCCCAGCCAATCAATTCAAACCCCCACTGGCAGTTAAAAGGAAGAAACAGCTACGACCACACATTGCTCCTAGAAGCAGAAGCCAAAAGCACCAGCCTGAAGATGACGAATGAGACTTCGTCGAAACGTTGCCAAGACACTTCAAATTCTACGTGGGAGAAAAGCCGAAGAACCAAAGACCTACACACACACACACATACACACACACACACACACACACACACACACACATACAGGAAGTTTTTCAGACAGATTGGTCTGATTGGTTACACCTTGACATTTTTAACTGTTTTTCAGACAGATCGGTCTGATTGGTTACACCTTGACATTTTTAACTGCTGTACTGCAATTAAACTTTTTACAATCTCTTTTGCCTTGCTGCCCCCCAACTAGGGGCATAGAGGAGGCTCAAGTCGCAACTGCGAAACATTTACAAATTCATTTTTTTTTCTTTTTTGACAAAGAGGTAAAGAATTAAATTGGGAGACTAAGATGGCCATTTCGAGCTCGTTCTGCTCTCATCACTTAGCCATACCCTTTATGGGATTCGAACCTGGGCAGTTTTACATACTATATATTCTTTTATATTTGTTTTCTATATTCATACTTTTATTCATACTTTTTTTAGCAGAACCTTGGATTTATGAAGATTACAAAGCATTCACTTCGGTTAATTTTGCTAGATTTTCATCTTTTAATACTCTTTTGGTTTGTTTGTATTTTCATGACTTATTGCTTTTAGAAAATTGTGTTATCCTTTCAGATACGTTCTCAAAGACAAGACTGAAAATGTTTTTTTTATTTAAATGAATAAATGCAAAATTGAAGCATATTACTTTGTTACTTTTAACAGTTTAACTGATGTTTTAAAATATGTATCTTACTGCTATAAGGAAAAAATACCTATCAACTCTTTGTTCTTTTAATAATGTTTCAGTAGCAGCCATATGTTTTTGATTTCGCTGATATTATATATCTTTCAAGGGGTGAGGAAAGTATAACATTTCCTGACAGCTTCATCACCAGCTACAGCCTCAGGAACCTGAAAACTCCATCTAGAGGTCTCTATAGGAGAATAAATTAACATACTATTTTCTTTTCCTTTGAAGCCCAGGCAAAAATCTCTCTAACTATGAATGAAAGAAATTTAAGTGTTCAGAATATAAAGATAGCTATATTTTCCTGAGGGTGACACACATTTTTACATGGAACAATTAGCAAAAATAATTTTGTCCTCTAATCAAATATTTTAAAAATGCAATGTTCATTAACAAATTAATAAGTTTTAGGTAAATAATACATAAAAAGCTTGATCTTTGAAGACCAAAAATGGCTATTTTCTTCCAAAGGTTTTTTTTAAAAAATGCTTAGATCGTGGTGATAATGAATACATAGTATTCCGTTGTGGTAGTAGTGGTGCAGGGAGGAAAATGGAGGATGACAAAGCAGTGTTGCAACATTGTGATGCAAGTCACCACCTTCTCTGCATGCTTTATAGTATCACATGCAGCAAAGGTGCAGAATGTGCAGCATGACACAGCAATATTTATTTTATATTTCAGTAAAATAAGTAAAACAATCATGAGTAATTCATCAGTAATAAAAAAAAGATTGACAGTAGAATACAGGCATGATTTCTTACATATGTAAAATGTAGTGCATAAAACTACACTTTGATCAAGGCTTACTCAGGATGGGGAAGTTATCTCTGAGAACCCTTTTTCTTCTTCAGACCCAAATTCCAATCTTACTTATAGTTGTTTACACAGGTTTAATTCATATATACTACAAATGTCAGCTGTATAAAGCTATTGTACATCTTGGCCTTTGCAGCATAATCCTGGTAGCAGCTGATGCTAGCAAAAAGATTCTGTACTCATGAGTACTACATACATCAAACCCTAGGGGGTTGTATGTAACAATAAATTATACATTTTGCTATGTACATAATTAAATTCCATTTTTGTTTTTAAGTTATAATTGTCTTTTTATCCATTTTAAACCTTTCTCTTAACTAAATATATAAAAACTATATCCTAAATAGCAATTGCAGACAATTGTCTCTTTTTCTTTCTTTCTTTTTTTTTTTTTGGCATCATCTTAAATTCGCCAGTCTCTTGTATTAATAGGTCTTGATATGTTAATCATTTTCACTATCTGTTGTTCATCTTTTAAAAAATATTACTTGCGCATTATATGATTCCAATGCAGGTAGTCCTTGACCTGCAGCAACAACTGAGCATAAAATTTCTGTTGCTAAGTGAGACAGTTGTGAAGTGAATCACTGAAGTTGTTAAGTTAGTAACATGCTGTTAAGTGAATCTCGTTTCCCCATTGACTTTGCCTTTCAGAAGATCACAAAAGGTAATCCCAGGACCCTGCAACCATCATAAATATGAACAAGCTGCCAAGCATTCAAATTTTGATCAAGGGATCATGGGGATGCTGCAATGGTCATAAGTGTCAAAACACTTATAAGTCACTTTTTTCAGTGACATTTTAATTTCAAACAGTTACTAAATGAACTGTTGTAAATCAAGGATTACTTGTATATAGATAACACATAAATTCATTTCTCTCTTTGGGGGAAGCGATTTCTCTTTAAAGTCACAACATTTTAAGCAGCCCCATGACTATTCAAACATATCCATAGATAGATAGATAGATAGATAGATAGATAGATAGATAGATAGATAGATAGATAGATAGATAGATAGATAGATAGATAGATAGATAGATAGATAGATAGATAGATAGATAGATAGATAGATATAAATAATATGGATCTGTTAAACAACTATGTTGAGTCAAAATTACATCAAAACTTTGTATAAACAGAGGCATAGAATCAAGATCATGTGAAATATTAGTACCACTTTATAAAGCCCTAGTAAGACCACACCTCGAATACTGCAGCCAATTTTGGTCACCATATCACAAAAAAGATGTTGAGAGTTTGAAAAAAAATTCAGAGAAGAGCAACTAAGATGATCAAAGGCCTGGAGACCAAAACATACGAAGAATGGCTGTGGAACTTGGGTTTGGCTAAAGAAAAGAAGAAATAGGGGAGCAGTATTCCAGTATCTGAGGGGCTGCCACAAGGAAGAGGAGATCAGGTTGTTCACAAAAGCACCAGAGGGAAAGATGAGAAACAATGGTTGGAAACTGATCAAAGAGAGCAACTTGGAATTAAGGAGAAACTTCATGACAGTGAGGACAATCAACCAGTGAAACAGCTTACCCCCAGAAATCGTGGACAATCCATCACTGGAAATTTTCAATCACCTGTCTGAGATGGTATAGGTTCTCCTGGTTGAGCAAGGGGCTGGACTAGAAGACTCCCAAGGTCCCATCCATATTCTATTCTATTCTATTCTATTCTATTCTATTCTATTCTATTCTATTCTATTCTATTCTATTCTATTCTATTCTATTCTATTCTATTCTATTCTATTCTATTCCCATGCATGTTTAGAAAGTATTATAAGAACATCTCATATATGTACTTAACTCCTAAACCAATTCTAATTTCCTGTTTATTAATAGTTTTACATAGTAATGATTTGAAGCCATGAGAAATTGTTCTCTCAGATAATCATCATCCCAAAAACAAATTTAGTTAATATTTTTCTTTGTTTATTACCTTACATATTTCCTTAAATAAATTCTTAAGGTAATTATACATAGAAACCAACTTATAAATCCAGTAAAAATTCCATTTGGTTTAACATTCTGTTTCACACTATAGTGCAAGCAAATGTCAGGGTCATTGTAAATGGTGGGGACAAATGATGAAAGAAATATCATTCTTTCCATGCCGCTGTGTGATTCAAGCTCATCTCTTCTTTCCTTTATATATATAATATCCTCATTTTGTTATTTTGATGAAAGCATCAGATTCTTTAACCATTTCTACAAAACAGCCATCCAGAAATATCTGCAACCAAAGCATTGCTCCAGCACACACCATCATAGGCACCTGTGTGATTAGCATGTTAGTTTTGTTCAGGTTTTCTTATGTCAGGAATACTCAGTCATTTAAATGCTCTGAATAGACTCTGTCCCTTCTGCACCAGATGTGTGTTTGCATCCTAATATGTGTTACAAATATTGCTAGAATTAAGGGGTGGGGAGTTCTGAAAGCAGTTTCTCATTCTTGCTAGCAAGGTAAATCATTAATTCCTAAAAGTTCTGACACTAATGGGAATTAAAACAATTCTGCATTTAAAAAGCAATTTTCTCTGATTTTATGAAGATTGTGAAATATGCTTTGATACTTATCCTTGGAAAACATGTGACACCAAACTTCCTCCACTCAAATATTGAAGGGACTGGAAGGTGAGCTTGAGATTTATCTTTGTAAGTACAAGACTGAGGCAGGGGAGATCCACAGTCATCCCCACAGTGGGTTAAAAAGTCAACTGGGCAGCCACAATCTTTTTTTTTTTTTAACTCACATGTACATCCAGAAAGGGATTATGATAGCACTCTTGAAATTGTTGAAAGGCTACATTCAGAAAGCCAATATGTTTTTAGCTTCTCAGAATGCAGTATGCATGTTAGTTTGAATATTAGTAAAAACCTGATAATTCTAATAGCAGCTTGACAGATAGAATCCATTACTAGAGTGATGGTGGATTCCCATTCACTGGATTTGTTTAAGGCTAGATTCCATCTTCCATGGAAGAAAGTGCATGTTTGTTAATATTAAAATGTAAGCTAAAGCACTTTCTCCCCAACACCTATCTGTATAAAGGTGCTTATTAATGAACTCATATCATGTCTTATTTGTAACAAAATACCTTTTCCATCATTATTGAAATATGTTTTTTTCTTGAAATTTCTACCATACAGATTATGGAGCAATTTGGGATAAGCAGAAGCTTTTCTGCTGCATAAATCACCATGAATTTTCCTCCAGGCAAAATTCATTGGCAACTACATAGAATGAGAAATAACCAGATTATCTAGAGACTGTATTGAAATTTTTTAGTTATGATCACCTCTATCTTCTATGGGTTTAAATTTCAGAATGAGAGGTTTTTGACATATTATGCATTATATCTAAAAAATCTGACATTTTTGCAAGTATTAATTTGGAGCAAACGATTAATTGCGCTACTACTGTTCATTTTCTTGAAGAAAAATATTTCTAAGGGAGAAAACCTAGTGAAAGTATTAAACATGTTTTAAGAATTTCAATTATATTTATAAATAATGAATCAATACACATATTAATTAATTCAATTAATTTGTCAGCTTTAAGGGCAGTCATGAATGGAAAGCATGTTTACTTTCTGTATAGTCTCTTTCTTTCTTTCTTTCTTTCTTTCTTTCTTTCTTTCTTTCTTTCTTTCTTTCTTTCTTTCTTTCTTTCTTTCTTTCTTTCTTTCTTTCTTTCTTCTTTCCTTCTTTCTTTCTTTTTTGGACTACTATATCTCTTATCCTGGGGGCTGAACAAAGTATATAAGAAGAAGAAAAGGCTAGGAAGAAAATTTATTCTGGGACTATATAATATCTTTACACTAAAGCTCATCTGATGCTAGAAAGTTCACCATAAATAGTGAACTATTATTCATCAGCATATTTTATTCATATGTCTTTATGTCTGAATCACCATGAATATTCCTGGAAGAACTATGAATCTATATAGGTCTCAATGTCTTTACATTTACTGTAAAACCAAAGAATATCTGACTTTTTAATATCTGGTTTCAATACTGCTTTTGGATTGCTTCAGGCATGCTGTTGATTTTAATGCTGTTTAACGTATGATAAAAATTAAATCTCATTTTGTGGTGCCTAAACAAATATCTTCCTACTTTGAGTCTCTTTGCATATCTGAAATAATGTATTAACTTAGCTTGACAAATATATCTTCCTATACAATGTATGTGTAATAAATTAAATCAGATATTTTCCTATAGATACGTATTAGTATATTCAAGATGATTCCTAGTATGCACTGCCATAAACTGAGGTTTATAATGAAATCTACATGTACTGGCTATTATACGTTTTATTGTAATATGACATTTTAAGTAATAAGCTGCTGCTCTGATCTAATTTACCATCAGTATCTCTTGATAAGGAGGTCTTGGGAGAAGGAAAATGTGTAAGAGCATTAATCAGATGGCCACCAATCAAAGAGACGCTTCCAAACATACATCCCCCAGTACAATTACACAAATCAATGTATCTTCTGGATATAGATATATGCAAATATCTCTAAGAAAAGATGCCAATATATTGCCAGCATCTTTTTTCCCCCTATAGATTTGCAACTGGTATTTTGCGTAAAGTGTCTCATTCACCACTGTAGGCTCCCTGTGGCAAAAGTTTAATATAACCAATTTGTCAATGTCCACAATACTGTTAATCTTTCAGGCCATTGTCAGACTGTGAAAGCTATCATCCATCTATTAATTCCACAGTCAGTCTAGGAGAAAGATGAAGAATTGAAGGCATTGAAGAATTGAAGTTGAAGATCAAAGTATCATTGTTTTGTTGAGTATTTCATATATACACAAAAATAGGTTGATTTTTTCCCCAACATTATATATTTGTTTATGTATTTCATGTGCTCAAAATCTTAGATTGTAAAGAATTATAGCATGCTTCTGAGAAACTATATATTTTAAAGTGTTGTGTTCAACTACTTCAACTTTCAGCTATTCATTGACTTTCTTCTTAATGTTGACTTTTTTGTGCATTGTTGACACATTGTTATATTGCTGAATCTAAATGTCTGTCTATGGTCTTTCATCTATAATGGTTATTCAACACTTTGGAGCCATTGCCTAATATTACATTCCCTGGATGAGAAACATATCTGCAGTTAACTAAGAATATTATGCATCTAGCAATTTACTAGAACCTTGGGTTATTGACTTTGAAGTCTTATGCCCCCAAACAACAGGGAGCTGCCTCTTCTTTTCCTTCTTTCTCTTTCCATTTATAGTATTTGATTAAACATTAATAAAAACCTGACAAAAATAAGTAAGCATAATTTAATTCTAGCCAAAGTGCTGGCATTCTTAAGCCTGGGAAAATTGTGGGAATGAATTGATTTTCTGTGGCACAATGTTGGTCAATAGAGATTTAAGCTGAATGTTGCAATGCAAATCAAAGAGTGGGTGAGTGGGAAGGTTGTCATGAAATATTGGGGAGGGAGAGGTTAAATATTTTCCTTTAATCAGGAAGAAACTGTAGCAAGTTTAGTTACTCTGTTAAAACTTTCAGCAAGATCATAATTTACATATCAGAATTTTGAAAGTCACAAAAGTCTTAGCTGTTAGTACAATTTTTGAGTTTCCAAAAGAAATGAATATCTCCTATTCAAACTTTCAGTAATGGATTATGCTTGAATCTCTCATTTCTGTTAATGGCTGCACTGAATATTGTATGCAAAAGCTAACAAAATAATAGTAACATATGTCCAACTTACCTTTTTTGGTTACACTGACTATAATTTGTTTGATATCAGCTTATTGCGCCTTGTGAACTCAAAAATTCCAGTCTGCAATTATTCCTGATAGGTAAGGATAATGTGGGAATCCAGCCAATGGAGTAAAATAAAAAAACATGGTTGAGCAAAATAGTAACTGAGTCACTCTCTAACATCTTGTGCAGCCTGTTACCACATTTTTTTTCTCCTTCAGTGCTTGGCAATTGCAAAGTTATATCCTGTTTGGGACATATATTTTAATAGGAT
This sequence comes from Bothrops alternatus, assembly GCA_034064705.1. Taxonomy (NCBI): domain Eukaryota; kingdom Metazoa; phylum Chordata; class Lepidosauria; order Squamata; family Viperidae; genus Bothrops; species Bothrops alternatus. The sequence goes on along the minus strand of JARGCV010000124.1, from coordinate 13,661,238 downwards.
TGGTGAGGCTTTCATCCTGAACAAACAAAACAAAGTTGGATCCCTGGAAACTTTTGTAATATTTATTGAAGTGCTGAACTGAAAGTGAAACATTTTTCAAGGAAGGGAATAGAATTTTTTTTGAAAGCCATGTTTGAAGTGATTCATAACCTTAAAACAAAATTTGTGTAGAATTCTTTATTTAATACAAGATTTTTCTATTCAGCAGGTTCACACACTCACATATATACCAATCAGTGGTGGGATTCAGCCGGTTCGTACCAGTTCAGCAGAACCGGTAATTAATTTTTTGTTGCCCAGGCCCAGAATGGACTTCCGGAAGTGGCATCCACACAGAGAACTGATTGTTCACATATTTGAATCCCAACATTGATACCGATATATATTCTATAGGTTTATCAAATTACTATTTCTTTATAGTAGAATTCTCTGAATTTTATCCATATTCTTATCATAACTCCTTTCAGTAGCCCTTTGACATTGTTTTTTATTGACAAAACAATTAGGACACAGGTTTAAATAAGTCTCTTCAAAGGTTCCCTATTTCAGTAAACTTGCTAGAAGAGTCTGTTTGATTGAGATTATCTTACGCTGATTTCACTAATTGATAGACTTTCTGTGATGGCTGATTACAACCCAAGGGAATTTGTTTTGTCTTAGGTTAGGACATTCTGTACATTTTTAAAATAACTTTATTCTGTTTTATAGAAAAAAAACTTTAAGGATGTATAGTTAAAATTATTGTGGTGAAAAGTAACATTCTTGGAACTTACCTTAAATATACAGCTTTTAATCAATGTCTGGCTTTTCCCCTGCTGGAGTGGGTGACAATGTAATGACAGAACTGAAAGAGTATGAAATGTATGTCCTGACAGGTAGGAGCATCTAATCAAAATTTTCTGGGCCTGCAAGCAAAGCAGTATTTGACTAGATATGGATATAGCTCAGATAGGGATACAGCCCACCAGGAAATCCCAGAGTAATTCTTTAGAATGAGAAGTAGAAAAAAGTCCTCTAAGAAAGCAAGAGAGAGCTATTTTTCTACATATGCCAAGAGAACTACATAGATGTATCCATAAAGTTGTCAATAATCAAACTCTATACAAATGCCCACTCAGAATCAATTAGGCATAAGGCATCTGAGGTGGACCATCTTAATGGTTCTTTTCCTGCAAAAGGTCAGGAGGTGCCACTGGGTTTCAGGGAGACCATATGATTTGACCATGATAAAGGACTACCAGAATGTCCTTCATTTTTAGATCATGAATCTCTTGCCACAAGGAATTGTATTGAAAACAACAAAAATGTCCACAGTAGTGATTATTACTCCTTTTAATATGGCTGCAAGATGTGTGATATGTGTTATAAAGAGACAGATCACCCAGTGACAACCACTATTTTGAAGCCAGTGACCATTGTAACAGACTCCCATTGGCTTGTAAGTTCTATGCTGGTAATCAATTTGAACAAGTTGGTTATTTGTGTGGAGGCCTGAATCCTGAGCCATTCTGGGTTCAGTTCTGAGACCAAACTGAATTAATTCCTCTGGTACTATCAGTCTGCAAGGATCAGACACCAGCTCAGAGATCCAGTGAAGAAGTTCCAGGTCAGGTGAAGACATACTATTTATTAGGCAGCAGTTGATTAGCAGTACAAGTATAATGATTGTTCATAAAGCCCTTCAAATATTCACTTGAAATCACTTGCAGATAATTCTTCTTTTCCAAATTTAGAGTTTTGGTTGCTGCAGCCACACGCAAATTAACTAACCCTTCCATCCTCCCCCAATCATGTTTCAGTGATACATGCTATAATCCTGCCCCCTGGCCAAGTCATTCCTGCCTACTGCAAAGACTCTTTAATAAAGGTGGGGTACATGGGTGAGGGAGGGGCTGTGGAAATAAAATTGTAGGACATACATTTCATACTTTTTCAGTTCTGTCATTACATTGTCACCCACTCCAGCAGGGGGAAAGCCAGACATTGATTAAAAGCTGTATATCTAAGGTAAGGGAGGGGCTGTGGAAATAAAATTAATTTCTATTAAGTTAGCATTACCACATTTTTGCAATATAAGCAAATAGAAAATATCTTTTCCCTCCTTACTTTTAAGTATTGATAGCAATCAAATCACAGGAGGTGTATGTCTTATATGTGCTGAACAGGAGTTGCCTAGCAACAAGCTCATTGTCAATTTTTCTTCAGGGTGCAATAAATGTCCATGTCTGGAACACTATTTATCTTCATTAGAACTAAGTAATTCAAGCTGTCAAGTCTCTGGTGACCATTGGGTATCTGCTTACCATATATGTGATGCTTGATTACACTGCTCTAAAAAAAGAGAGACCCCCTTACTTGTCAACCTTATGCTTGTGGCATCATTAACACAGGCAAGACCCCACCACCTCACCTTTTGCTCATGCTGTATATTTATTAACCTGTCTGTACACACATTAAATAGTGAATTAAGAATAGTTTTCTTTTAAAGCATGCTAAACTGTAACCACTTAAATCAAATACATATCATAATATACTAGGAACCATGGTATTCCTTGGTTGAAATTTCAGGAAGGTATTGCTAAACAGCAAACAAAAGAGTCCTTTTCTGTAATGTGGGGTTGATTTACTCTGTATGAATTTTTTAATCATCTTCATAAAAAATGATTACTGATTTCTTCAGTCTCTCCTTCAGCTATATGGCTTCTTCTTCTCTGTTCAGTCATAATGATGACCTTGTGGCCTTTTGGTTGTTTCTAAAATATAATTCCCAAGGTATATTGTATTTCTACAAATAGGGAGACAATCCAATGATCTGAATCCAAATATAAAGGGCACAAAATGCCAGATTGTCCCACAAATATGCTATATATAGCTTTTAATCTTAGTAAAACAATCTACAAATAAGTAACAAAAGCTAAAGCCTTAAAAATCTATATAACATCATGACATAGTCTTAAATAAAATATTCAACAAAAATATATCCTTAATTTTGGACATTGACTTATGTCCCAAAGGTGCTTTTTCAGAGGCAACTGGATTTTCTCGTTTTTTCTTTGAAGATATTTTGCTTCTCCTCCAAAAAGCTTCTTCAGATCTGACTAGATGGTGAGGAATGGAAGGATTTACTGAAGAAGCTTCTTGGATGAGAAGTGAAATGTCTTCAAAGAAAAACAAGAAAGTCCAGTTGCCTCTTGAAAAGCCACCTTTGGGACAACCATGACCTGGATGACTAAGAATCTCCATAGACATTTAGCTATGCACTTTGGGATGAACATCCTTCAAATGGTGCAGGAGTATGAATGGATTTCCAGAAAACATTGCAGACTACAGGAACCATTTGTGCTTCAGTTTGAGATGCAGAAAACACATATGCATCCCCAACAGCCTATTCCTATTTTCAACAGTGAAGGGACGCAGGGCAGAAAACTTCCTGCAGCCAAGAAGGCTCCACACACATTTGCACTACTCAGGTGACCCCGAGGTGACCCCAAATGAAGAGAGGAGAGGAGAGGAGAGGAGAGGAGAGGAGAGGAGAAGAGAAGAGAAGAGAAGAGAAGAGAAGAGAAGAGAAGAGAAGAGAAGAGAAGAGAAGAGAAGAGAAGAGAAGAGAAGAGAAGAGAAGAGAAGAGAAGAGAAGAGAAGAGAAGAGAAGAGAAGAGAAGAGAAGAGAAGAGAAGGTCAGTTGTCTCCATTAAAGGGTCCTTCAAAATCCCAATAGCCAGGCATTTGAATTTCAGGGGGAAACTCTTTTTAGAGGGCAGGTGCTGCTGTAGAGAAACTATTTCTGTGCTCCCAAAAGATGGGATTGTTTAATCACTATGATCTGGAGCATGCCAGATCTGCCAAATCAAACTGGCCAGGCAGCTGCTATAGGAGACAAGCAGTAATGATGTAAAATTTAGGTCATCTTAAAATGACAGAATACTAAGAAGCTAGTACTTGTTTTAGGTTTAGAAGCATGACATTTAATGTGAGACAATATGTTATAATAAATGATGACACCTAATCTGAATCTGTTAAACTGTAATTACTATTAATCCTTTTAATCTTCAAAATTATTTCCATCTATGAAATGAACGCATTTAAAAGTTTAGGGACCTGGCTTCTTGCTAGCCTACTGGAGGCTTTCTTAATCTTCTTCCATAACTTAGCATAAACAGTCTAACTTTTCCTGTCCTTTTAAGCTACAGTATGTCTAAGATACTGAAGCAGGGAGCTTCTTGACACATATTATAGATCCATTGGGAGAAAAAAGTTCACTTCTCTCCAGTAGCAATTCTAATTACAGTATGGCATTGTAACATTGTGTCTTGTGGGGATGTGGGGTTGGCATTTGTAAGTGTTTATCATGTTCTCGGTGCTGACATCTTATTAAGAAAGAAGCAGAAGCTCATTTGATTGTCTTTCTAGAAACTGATGTTAGGATCAGGAAACAAAAAGGTTATGCTGATGTAATATTTTAGCTTTCAAATCTGCCTCTTCTGTTGTTTTCTCTGTCAATGCTATAAATACAATTTGCTAGAAATTTGCTAGAAGGATATCTTGTAAGAATTATGATAATTTCCTTCCTTCCTTCCTTCCTTCCTTCCTTCCTTCCTTCCTTCCTTCCTTCCTTCCTTCCTTCCTTCCTTCCATATGTACAGTGTTTAGAAACACACATCACTTTTTTCAAATGAATGAATGATAAATTAAGCATGTAAGTAAAAAAAGATTCATGCTTTTTTCCATTTACATTGGCTAAAACTAAGCAGTAATTTTCTTTTTCTGATAATTAGACGTTCAACTGCATTTTTAAAACTTGCTGATCTACAGTTCTGACCAATTAAGATATTTAAGGGTTTTGATGATTTGCAGTTATTCCATAACCTAACTGAATATATTAAAGATTATAAAATCTTGAAATGTATCTTTTCCTGAAGAGTCATGAAGAGTTGTGAAGATAATATTTTTACAAGACACAGACACACAGACTCTTGATAACACAGGTTTTAACCTGAACTTGCCCTTCCTCCCTCAGGAGCAGCCTGAAGCATGTTACCAAAATAAAACTTGCATGTTGTAGCTGGGTAGTACTTATGCTCAAATGATTAGTGAATTTTGTTTGGTAAGAACAAAAAACTTTTTTTTTACAGAATTTAGGAAATAGCAGGCTGTGATCAGTGGATTAAGCTGACAAATTCACATCTTAATTTCTTTCTTTTTAAAAAAGAATTGTGCATTACTTTTAGGGAATACACACTAAAAAGTTCAAGCACTGCTCAACTGTTGCAATTTTCTACCTCATTAATGGTGTTGATGCTCAAGAACATAGACAAGAACTTTATAAAAGCTCATAGTTTTCAATCCAGACTTAATGCCTTTGTAGAAGAAAATCTCTCTAGATTATATTGGACTTTGAAGACCAATGGAGGACAGCAGGGCTGTTCAATTCTAAAAGATGCTATATGCTGTTTACAAATCATAGTACATGATTTGTACATGTAGTACAAATCAACCACAATTGAGCCCAAAATTTCTGTTGCTAAGCGAGACAAGTGAATTTTACCTCATTTTATTGCCACAGTTGTTAAGTGAATCACTGCTGTTGTTAAGTTAGTAACCCTATTGTTAAGTGAATCGAGTTTCCTCATAAACTTGCTTGTCAGAAGGTTTTAGTGGGTGATCACATTACCCTGGGACACTGTAACTGTCATAAATAGGAGTCAGTTGTCAAGCATCTGAATTTTGGTCATGTGACCATGGGGATACCGCAACAGTTGTGTGATAAACTATCATAAAAAAACTATAATTTTTTTCAGTGCCATTGTAACTTTGAACAGTCACTAAATTAACTGTTGTAAGTCAAGGACTACCTGTATAAGGTATTGAAAAATTTACAGTTATGCAGAACAATATAATGATTTGCTTCAGTCTGAGAAATATTTGCCTTATATTGTTTTTTCTAGTGAATATATATAAGGAAAAAAAGATAGTGGAAATGACATAGTATGATAAAATGAAATATGTTCTTCGTGGACTTTGGTCATCTTACATTTTTAAAATTGCTCTGACACCTCATTTCCAAATAATCAAGGCCTTCATCAAAACTTATTTGTGGATATAAGCCATTTTCTTAGTAGTGATAAACTGAAATTAATCTTCTTATCCAGTAATTGAAAAAAGGCTATGTAAATTGCATTTCCATGATTCACATGTGTGAGGTTAATAAGTTAATAATAACATACAATAATAAGAAAGAGTTACTTTCAAAAGAGGGTGACTTAGCATTATACAGTCATTTAATTTGGTTCCCAAATTACATGATGAGTTTAAATTGCATGACATAGATTTGTGCTTCACAAATATCACAGCACCACACGCAAATCTTGTTTTAAACAGGGCATCCTTTTTTTAATATATTTTGGAAATTATATTTTTCTGAACAATCAGCCTTCCTAGGTAGAATCATAATTCCCAGAATATTTATTTGATGTATGCATTATTTTTGAGTTATGAATTGATATTAATATTTCTATTACTTAAGTCTTATGCTTAAATTGTTTATACTAAAATATAGCCTGAAACTTGGTATTAAATAGACCCTTCTTGTCCTCAACTTGGCATCTTCCAACTAAATTGAAAATGTAGCTCTTAACATGCTCAGATTTCAACCCTATATATGGAAAGAGTACTAGGTGGGGAAAGACTAGCGCATATTTGATATTTTTCTTATCTGTACAGTATTACACACAAGGCATCATTTATCATAGTAGGACTTTCTTGAGTGAACATAAGATGATCAAACATTTGGGTCTTCTATTTGAGTTGAGATGATAGAGAGCATTTGAACACCTAAGTATAACAATGGTCTATTGAGGACAAATGAAGCATGTTAATATTGCTGTTTTAGTTTAAATCTACTCTAGTATGTTGATTTGGAAATTATATGTATGTGACCTCCTAAGAATAGCTTCTTCTATGATATTCAATGCAATCCAATAGATGCATGTATGATCTTGAAATATGATGGGAATCATTGTGAAGACTCTCTTTCTGCTTGGATTTATAAGTTAATGGTTGTGTGTAAGCTAGGAGTACTTTTTCACACTTCCTGCTGGAGGCACAGATATGATACAGTATTTAGTGCAAACATCAATCGTCTGTAGGTGATGGTGCTCTGGGCAGAATACATCAGCTAAGGAATTTTGGACATATTCTTGAATGCAAATTAATACAATAAAAAATCTAAAAATACTTTATCCAAAAGGATAAAGTTTACTTTTGTTCAAGTAAACAATGATTAAATTGGTATTGGAAACAACCATGATGTCAACGCTGCTAACATTGGATATTCTTGCTTAAGGGGAGGAGAAAGAATGTGTGTGGGGAGTAATTAAGATAAGAAATACACGGGCTACAGAAAGAGAAGGGGACCTTTGCCCTTCAGGCTGATTGGAGAACGTGATTTATGACTGCAAAATAGAGGAGGGGAATAGGCTGGAATGTTATGTGCTCAAGGGAAGGGAATTCAGATCTTGGCATTACATGATTAAAGACTTTTTAGGATAAACAATGTCTGGAAGTTCTTTGAAGTGTTCCTTAGTCGGAACCATGACATCATGCCAAGATCTTCCTTCTTTTCAAACTACCTGGGGTCCTGAACCCCAGTTGCTCTCTCTAGACTTGAGAGAAGCTGGCAAAGATTCAGGAGGAAATTTCATTATGGGAAAAGAGCACCTGCTTGAAGACAATGACCCGGCAGGTGCTGATACCCCAGAGGAGGAAGCAACAGATAACAGGCTGTAGGAAGATGAGTTTTGGCAGATAAAAGCAGAACCCAAGCAGCTAGGAGAGCTGATCTGGCCATCAGCCCAGGCCCAGCCCAGCAGAGACTCCAGATGCCTTGCCACCCTCAAAGGCAAACACAGACCGGTGGAGAGCTACCAGATGGTCTGCCACTGAAGGGTTGGGTGAGTCACTGGAAAGATTTGAAAAGCTAGAGGTAAGAAGCAGAAATAAACTCCTGCAGAGAGGAGCCTACAGCCCCTCCATTGCAGATCAGACAGATTTCCAGACCTGTCTTCCCCTGCCAGGGCCTCCAGTCCTGAAGAAAGAGGGAATCCCAGTCTGAGGCCTCTGCAGCAATGGAGAATTTGGCATCCCCCGCAATTGGATGGTCAGCAGCCTCTGAGCTTCCCACAGTTAATAGAGGCCTTGCAACAGCTTGGGGTGATACAGAAGCCAGGAGATCAGCAGCTGGTGGGGGGATAACCACAGCAAGGAGATTGGTCACTGGCCCCAAACATACAGCAACAGGGGGCATGTCCACAGCCCCTGAACATGCAACCCCTGGGATGGGACCTTGGGATGGGACCAGCAGCTATTAATTGCTCCACCATTCAGAGCAACCTTTGATGGGGACCCAGAAAAGCTGATTTTCTTCCTCAATCAAGTGCGCTCTCATTTGAACCACTGGGCCTATCTCTACCTGGACCCAGGCACCATGGTCGATGTGATTGCGTCCAGCCTAGAGGGAGAAGCATCCGAATGGCTGAACAATTTATATAATGAGCAAGCCCCCGAATAGGAGGACCCCCCACGTCTTCTTCCTAGGGCTGAGAGAAAGATTTAAGGACCCATCCACTGGCCTCAAAGCAGGAGAACAAATCCACAAAATAAAACAAGCCGGCAGGCCTGCCCTGGAGTACGTGCAAGAGTTTTGCAAGATAGCAGGTCAAATAGAGGAGTGGCCTGAGCAATCCCTAATCCATCACTTCTTTGAGGGATTAGATGACCACCTCTCTCAGGCCTGCATCTATCGAGCAGTACCTGATCAGCTGCAAGAATGGTGCCAGGCAGCGGTGAAGCTAGACGTTCAGCTTGCCTGCTATAAGAAGCCTCCCCTACCTGAATCTGAGCCGAAACCAGAGCAACCCAAATGGCAATCACCCCCACAAAAACTTCTAACTACTGCAATGGCTGAAAGGCTACCTGCAGGCCCATCAACTAAATATTTCCAGTGCAGACAGGAGGGACATCGAGCAGCAAACTGTCCAGTCCCCTACCCCCAACAACAGAGCAGACCAAAACCAGCGGCGAGAAAGAAACCTGCCCAGCGGCTAACAAGAGAGAAATCCAGCCAGGTCACATAGGAACCTATTGCCCAGGTCACACATACCCACACAGGAAGATGCCGGGACTCTGGGTGGACCCGCCCCTGCTCTACCCTCCTTTGACAGTGATAATGGAGAGAATGATTTGATGGTGAGTCGACACGTCCCGCCTTTTTCACTGTCCACCAAATTTATAATCCCTACGTCGGGGGCACAAATAGACTCAAACGTACTAATCAATTCTGGATGCTCCCATTGCATCATTAGCTTGCTGTTTGCCATGAAATTGTGCATATGAGCAAAACTGCTCTCCAAGCCCATGAGGTTTTAGCAAGCTGATGGCTCCCTGATGGGAGGGACTCTTGTCATACAATTAACTGAGCTCCTACGCCTAGAAATAGGTGAGTACTGGGAGTTTATTCACTTCCAGGTGGCTCCAAAAATGACTGAGGCTGTGATCCTAGGGTTAGCCTGGTTGGACAAATGGAAACCATTTATCTGGTGGGAAGAAGTTTGGAGAAACATGAAAACTGCATTAAAAAAGACTTCTGAGACCTATAAAAAGCAGGCTGATAAAAAGAGGGCTCCCCAAAGGACATTCGAAAAGGAATGGGGAAAAGGTTTATCTGTCAACTAATTTTTTACACCTCAAATTGCCCAGCAAGAAATTGGTACCAGAATTCTTGGGGCCTTTCCCCATCATATGCATCATCAACCCCATCACAGTAGAATTAAAACTCCCATAGGCTTTAGGGAGGATTCACCCTGTCTTCCATTGCAGCTTGTTAAAACCTTGTCAGGGCTCCACTTTAAGACCTCCCCCTAAGAAGGCACCTGGGCCCCTCATAGTAGCGGGTCAGACTCACTATGAGGTGAAATGTATTCTTGACTCTAGAATTTTTAAAGGGAAATTGCAGTACTTAGTACAATGGAAGGGGTACTCGCTGTCCGATGCTACTTGGGTGAAATCCAGCAATGTGAAGACTGACCGACTCATCAAAAAGTTTCATGAGAAAAACCCCAACAAACCAAGAGACAATCCCTGACATATGTTTTTGTTTACATACAGGACCTATCCTTTTTGTAAGGAGAGGCCAGATGTCAACGCTGCTAACATTAGATACTCTTGCTTTGAAAAATATACAGAGCTGTCTGGTATTTTTAGAGTTAACATAGATGATGCTGGGAGGGGAGGAGAAAGAATATGTGTGGGGAATAATTAAGATAAGGAATACAGAACGGAAGGGAACCTTTGCCCTTTGGTCTGATTGGAGAATGTGATATATGACTGAAAAATTGAGGAGGGGAATAGGCTGGAATGTTATGTGCTCAAGGGAAGGGAATTCAGATTTTGGCATTCCTCCATGCTGTGCCGACACTGTGTTTACATGATCAAAGACTTTTTTTAGGATAAATAATGCCTGGAAGTTCTTTGAAGAGTTCCACTAGTCGGAACCATGACAATTATGGAAACTGAAATAAATTGATGTTTCTAATTGTGCTTACACGTAAGGGATATAATAGATTAGAACAGGGGTCCTCAACATTGGCAACTTTAAGACTGGCAAGCTGGCTGAGGAACTCTGGGAGTTGAAGTCCACAAGTCTTAAAGTTGCCATGTTAAGGACCCCTGGATTAGAAGATAGATTTTCAATATTTGGGGTCAAATTTGATGTAAAAATTCCATGTGAATTAAGGAAAAAATATTGACTATTACTTAAATAGATATCCATCCATATTGACTATTACTTAAATAGATATCCATGCATATTTTTTCCTCAACCCTTGATATATATTTTGCCACAGTAACTATAAGAATGTACAAAAATGTTGAATAACCATATGGAGTGTTTTTTCCTATATTTTGTTTTGTTTAAGTAAGCACATTTGCATAATTTGTTTTCTGTTTCTGTCATCCTTACTTCTATCTTCATTAGTAACTGCTAAGTAGGGCAAATTTTGGTGTTTTTCTATATGAAAAAAAAGTGACAATAATTTGGATATATACTAACACTTGATTTATTGATTTCTGGAGAGAGACAAATAAAGAGGACAAGGCAAAACAGTGCAGCAGTTAGATAGATAGATATACTCATAATCTCTATAGTTACATCAACTGTTTTTACAAAGATTCACACAGTTTTTCCCAACTCACAGAATTAGGTGCAAATACTTAAATCTATCCCATTGAGATTTTTGAAATTTAACTATACAATTGTTTTATTATCATAATGCAGAATAACAATGATATCATAGTCTATCCATGATACTGAAACAGTTTAATGGTAGTCATACATAACAATTTAATATAGTTTGTAGAGCAATACAAAAAAAGAAATAAATCTGGTTATAGCAACCACTTAGAATTCATATTTTTTCTGTCTGCATATAATTTACAGCATGGTACTCTAAGAGATCTTAGTTATTCCAATGCATCATGACAGAAAGCATGAAGAAAAAGTGATTCAATCCACAAATTTACATATCTTTGAAATAATAAACTGTGTAAGGGCACCAATATATGCTGGCAGTGTTAGCAAAGCATAGCTTTCTGAAATAAACTATGGTGCATTCATCATATGGATTTCTTAACGAAACAAGGCATTCCTCAGCCAAAGTTAAGCACTTTTAAATTCCATTAACTTCAGTTTCTGAAGAGTTTTGTAAAAATTTCACAAACCTTTTCTATTAAACATAAGTGAGCTTTTGTTACAATCTTATGTTTATAGTCTTATGCTTCACAGGTTCTTAGTTGTTTGGATCAAGCTTCTGGAGTTTCCCAATAAAACAAGAATTCATCTGGGTTAAATTGGTTGTGCTTTATAGCCAGCTCTATGCATGTTTGACCAGAAACAAATCACAAAGTATTTAATGAAACTTACTACAAGAAAGCATGCAGAGGATTTCCCCAATGGTTCATTCTAATTATCCTATTGAACAGACTCATTTCATTAGATGATAAATGGAATGGGCTTTACATCTTTTTTTCCCAAGCAATAATATAACTTGCAAAACAACTGAGCTCCCATTGTTTTCAAAAATGTTTATTTACCCGAGTTGCACTTAAAATTGACCAAAATATTCTCCTTGGCCTAAACTTTGGTATAGACCTTAGTGATGGTCAGTAAGAATCAGACACATATATAACTCTGAATGCAGAGAGATACTATCTCCACAACCATAAGACAAAAGGGCATCAGAAGCAGACAATTTTTTTCCACAAACTTTAATATTATTTCTAGAACATAAGATACAGCCATTTTTAAAATTATTATTTTAAAAATACTTGTGTTTGATGCAAAAGGGGAAAGAATAAGGGGAATTAAAGAACAAAAATGCAAATAAATTCACATTTTCTCAATATAGTATAATCAAATATAATTGATAAAATTAACATTAAATTAAGAATGACAAAAATCCACATCAAAAATTCAAATCAAAAGCAGTATAATCTTTGTAAAGAGTAAAAAGAAAATGGAATTATAATATTCTGAGCAAGACTGAAATGGAACTCAAGTCTTGGCAATCTTTTTCAGTAACATTGCTTAGCAAAATATAGCAATTGAAATTATTCTATAAAAATGAAGTTTTTATTAAAACATTTCTAATTCATTTGAAACTCTAGAAAAAGTGCAGAGAAGAGCAGCAAAGATGATTAGGGAACTGCAGGATCAACCATACAAAGAATGGTTGCAAGAATTGGGTATGTCTAGTTTAACAGAAGGACGAGGGGAGACATGACAGCAGTGTTCCAATATCTCAGGGGCAGCCACAAAGAAGAGGGAGTCAAGCTATTCTCCAAAGCACCTGAGGGCAGGATAAGAAGCAATGGATGGAAACTAATCAAGGAGAGAAGCAACCTAGAACTAAGGAGAAACTTCCTGACAGTTAGAACAATTAACCAGTGGAACAACCTGCCTCCATGAATGCTCCAATACTGGAAGTTTTTAAGTAGAGACTGGAGAGCCATTTGTCTGCAATGGTATAGTCTATTCTGCTTGAGCAGGGGGTTGGACTAGAAGACCTCCAAGGTCCTTTCCAACTCTGTTATTTTGTTATTCCTTTGCCTGTCAAGTGCCCCAAAATTATCTCTTCAATATCAAAAAAATCTATATAATATTACCAATGTTCTGATGAATGTCTGGCATACTAAATTTAATACAGTAATGTTTTCCAACTAAGAATTTAGGAATTTGATTTATACAGAGCTATGTCATTTCTTCCTGACACTAATAAGTTAATTGCTGATGTTTTAAATACATATTTAAAACTCTCATTATATGTTTGGAGAATATAGAAACAACTTCCTCTATTCCTTTATTGTTCATATTTCAAGTATTGGGATTGTATCAGTACAAGGAATTATAAGGTAGAAGCTTTAAAGAGTAGAGATATAATTATAAATGGCAATCCTATGACTTCTGAATATATTATATAAAAGGAATAGATAAAATATCAATTTTATCTGAATAAAAGTATTTTTATAAATATACATGTTATATCATTCAAGACCATTGGCAATCTTTATCATGGAAGACTATGGATAATCTCTGATAATGCTGAAAGAAAATAGAATAAAAATGAATAACTGCATAATTGAAAAGTATGAATCCTGTATGAGCTGAATGGATTAATCTCAGAACAGAATCATGGGAAATAGATTTTAAAAAAGATGCTGTGAAAGCTTTTAGAACAGGGTAAAAATTATTACATTAAATAATCCCATAGAAGTATGTGAAACTATGCTAACAAAAGTGTTAAAAGAAGGTAGACTGATGAAGTGAAAATGGCTATGGATGAGGAAAAAACATATAAAAGAATAATTGTTGGGAAAAAAACAGAGATGTGAGAAAGAAAGTATATATTGTATATAAAAAAAGAAAAATAATTGCAAAGAATATAGTAAAAACAACAAAAGGGAACTAGAAACTGTTATCTAATTAACTCTGTTATTTAGAAAAATAACATTCAGGGGTTTTGGCATGAATATTCTCCCTCCAAAGAAGTCCTAAACTTTTGAGCAGGTATGAACAGGGATAAAAAAGGATGTGTCAGCAGGACAAATGGAATTAAGAATTAAAGTGGTAAAACAATTTGGTGTGAAAGGGAATGAGGGAATGCTGGGAAGAATCTTTTAGAGATTTGTTTGAGATTTACAATTATAACATTGATATCAGGATTGCTGACAAGACTTTGGAAGAAATTTTCATTTCCCATGTCTTGATTGGCCTCCAGGGTTAAACTTGGCTTCTGAAGACCCACCTAGATAAGAATTTTAATTCCATATTGCAAAAAAACCAATAAAACAATTTCCCATTCTTTGTGCTCCTCCCTTTCACCTCTGTAATTGATTTTTGATTATGAGGATCTTGACTTTAAAGCTGTGCAATTGTTGGTTACTGCCAGAGAAATGTTAGATATTAATTTAAGTTCTACATATAAAGAATGGAATTGAAACAAATTTTAATGTTCAAGAAAAACAATGAAGAAAAGGAAGCCACATGTACTGAGGAAATATTGAAGAATATTAAGGCTGCAAGTGTTATAAGTGAACTTGGAAAATATTAAAGTATGAATGCAGTTTGCTTCTAGAATGTTTGTGCAATTTATTTGCCTTGTGTGAAGAGTGCATCAGTACTTAGAGATTGGTGGAGGGGTAATCCTGCACCCAAAGAGAACAAATGAATGAAAAAATAATAATTTGGGAGGTTATGACCTATAAAGCCCTACATGGCATCGGACCAGGTTACTTACGAGACCGCCTGCTGCCTCACGAAACCCAGCGACCGGTTAGGGCCCACAGAGTCGGCCTTCTCCAGGTCCCGTCGGCTAGACAGTGTCGCCTGGCGGGGCCTAGGGGAAGGGCCTTTTCTGTTGCGGCCCCGGCCCTCTGGAATCAACTCCCCCCGGAGATCCGTATCGCCCCCACCCTCTCCGCCTTTCGTAAACTACTAAAGACCCATCTCTGCCGGCAGGCCTGGGGCGGTTGAAATCTTGCCCCTAGCCAGTGTATGTCTGTGTGTATGTTTGTTGAATGAATGGTTCTTAATTTAGGGGTTCTTCTTTTTATATATTTATTTTTATAAATGTACTATTTAGTTTGTATTGGATTTCTATTTATGCTGTAAGCCGCCCTGAGTTCCCGGAATAGGGCGGCATAGAAATTTAATAAATAATAATAATAATAATAATAAATAATAATTCATTAACTCTGGTTGGAAAGGTTTTTGGCAGAATAGATGTTTTTCTTTAGCAGGTCCTTTGGAAAGGTAGGCTGATGTCCCTTAGTTGTTTAATGTATCTATTGACAAATGTACAAGCAATACTTTGGGTGATCTTTGAAAAGTGTATTACTTGGGCCAATTAGTGTGTGTATATTTTTGTATGTAGGTACTGCTGTACAGTTAGCCATGGTATTGAATGATTTGTATTAAGTCACTGGTACATTAAGTTGTATGATGCAAATGAGGAATATGAATCTGAAAATGAATATAACAGAATAACAGAGTTGGAAGGCATCTTGGAGGTTTCTAGTCCAACCCCCTGTTCAGGCATGAAAATTTAAACCATTTCAGACAAATAGTTGTCCAATCTCTTCTTAAAAACTTCCAATGTTGGAGCATTCACAATTTCTGGAGGACAAAATAATTAATAATTACTTAATTAGGAAAATGTAATAAATAACTGCAAACTGCAAACTGCAAACTGTAAATAATAATAATAATAATAATAATAATAATAATAATAATAATAATAATAATAATAATAATAATAAACTAGAGCAAGAATAGGAATTTAAGAAACTTAATAGAAAGCTATGCAAGAAAAGGCAATGGATAGAAATATCCTATATCAAATCTCTATTGAGTCTACAAATTCTGATATAAAAGTAGTGGACAATGTCTGTTGTAATAAAAGTTTACTGAAAGATGTGAAATTTATGTACTAAATATAGGAATGTTCTTTAGCGACTCGCTGAGTATGTCAAGAAAATAGAAAAATAAATCGAGGACTTCCGGTCCTGCGCAATAGCAACTGGTCATGGGCTTGCGGACTGCTGCACCCCCGCAGCTAATTTTTGTCATGCCTGGAGACCCTAATGGGTCCAAGCTGCCCCAGAGAGGTGGCAAAGAAAGAAGGGTGCCCTGGTGACTCTAGAATGATGGCAGTCGCTCCGTTCATCTTGGGGAAAGCCTTCTAACTGACAGGAGAAAGGGTGTATTTCACTGATCAGCCTAAGCTACTTGCAACCGAAGTCCAAAAGAACTAACCAGCACAACAGTAAACAGCGTGTTTGAAACTGAGTGAGGAATCTGATTTCCCTTTTCTATTCTACACTTAATTTCCTAGAAAAGATCCCCAAGAAGCAAAATACCTCCGAAAGTGAAGGAGGGGGACTTCTGCCCCATCCTTATACTAATGGGAGTGACGAATTAAAATTTCCATGGAGGATCAAAATATATGGTAGTGAAATAAATTTATAAACATGAAAGCTAAAATTTAACTTTGGACAAGCTTAAAGCTATTGAATGGTTACAATTTTCATTTTAAAGACCATTGTTCATACTGAAAACTAAATAGATGCTGACACCTAGTGATGGATGAAGATTATGACAGTTATGATTTCCATAGAGAACGTGCCAAAATCTGTGTTTGTGACCATCAAAGCTTTAATAACAAAGAAGGGGTATGACAAAAAAAGAGATAACAATCTGGGCTGCAGACAAAGAGAGAATTATAAACTTTAGAATTTTTTTTTTAAATCTTTGGATTAAAAATATCTGTTTAACCGGGACTCTAAAGCTATTTGTAGATAAGAAGGAAAACATCAACTTTTGGCCATCATGGATCAGAGACATGTAGACAGAACACACCAAGAAAACATAAATACCTCTCAGGAGAAGATATATAGTATACTGCAATTAATTCAAATAACACTGAGTTCAAATCACAAAGAAATCCAAAATAACTGTGAAAATATAAATCAATCTATTTCTAAGTTAACTCTACAATAACAACAAAAACAACAACAGAGAAGGAGCAGACAAAACAAATAAGTGGACATAAAACTGAAAATAGAGACTCAAAGACAGAACTTAACAAAGCAAGAAAACATGATTTAATCCTAGTGGGAAAAGATTTACAAGAAATGGAAAAAACAACTCATCCCTTAAAACTTCAAAATAAATCTGAGAACAAAAAAACAGATTGGATAAAATGGAATGTAGAGATATTGAAAATATCAGAGAGAAAGGAAGTGATAAGAGAAGCAAAGAAAGAGAAAAAGAAAAAGATTTTCAAGAAACATGGAAAGGCAAAAGCCTCATATAAAGACACTTTATTCAATTAACTTCTTATACCTACAGCAACAGTCATGAATATATGGGAAAACTTTTTAATAATAATAATAATAATAATAATAATAATAATAATAATAATAATAATAATAATAATAATAATAATAATAATAAAAAGTTGGAAGAGACCTTGGAGGTCATCGAGTCCAACCCCCTGCTCAGGCAGGAAACCCTACACCATTTTGGACAAATGGCTGTCAAGTTTCTTCTTAAAAACTTCCAGTGTTGGAGCATTCACTGCTTCTGGAGGTTAACTGTTCCAACTGTCAGGAAGTTTCTCCTTAGTTCTAGGTTGCTTCTCTCCTTGATTAGTTTCCATCCATTGCTTCTTGTCCTGCCTTCAGGCGCTTTGGAGAATAGCTTGACTCTCTCTTCTTTGTGGCAGCCCCTGAGATATTAGAACACTGCTATCATGTCCCCCCTTGTCCTTCTCTTCATTAAACTAGACATACCCAATTCCAGCAACCGTTCCTTATATGTTTTAGCCTCCAGTCCCCTTTGTTGCTCTTCTCTGTACTCTTTCTAGAGTCTCAGTATCTTTTTTACATCGTGGTGACCAAAACTGGATGCAGTATTCCAAGTGTGGCCTTACCAAGGCATTGTAAAGTGGTATTAATACTTCACGTGATCTTGATTCTATCCCTCTGTTAGTGCAGCCCAGCACTGTGTTGGCTTTTTGGGCAGCTGCAGCACACTGCTGGCTCATATTTAAGTGATTGTCCACTAGGACTCTGAGATCTCTCTCTCAGTTACTAATATTGAGCAAGGTACCCTTATACTATACCTGTACATTTGGTTTTTCTTTCCTAAATGTAGAGCCTTACTTTTTTCACCATTGAATTTCATTTTGTTAGATAGCGCGCAAGTCTGTCCAGGTCCTCCTGTATCTTAAGCCTGTCTTCTGGAGTGTTGGCTATTCCTGCCAGCTTGGTGTCATCTGCAAATTTGATGAGTTCCCCATCTATCCCTTTGTCCAAATCATTGATGAAGATGTTGAAGAGCACTGGGCCCAGAACAGAGCCCTGGGGCACCCCACTACACACTTCCCTCCATGTAGATGTAGTTCCATTGAGGACCGCACGCTGAGTACGGCTGGTCAGCCAGCTACGAATCCATCTGGTGGTGATGCTGTCTAACCCATATTTTTTCTATCTTATCAAGTAGTAGGTTGTGATCTACTTTATCAAATGCCTTACTGAAGTCCAAGTAAATTATATCCACAGCATTCCTCTGATCCACTAATTTTGTCACTTGGTCAAAGAATGCAATAAGGTTTGTCTGGCATGATCTGTTTTTAACAAACCCATGTTGGCTTTTAGTAGTGATTTTGTTTGCCTCTAGGTGTTCGCTGATTCGTTGTTTGATTAACTTTTCCAGAATCTTCCCAGGTATTGAGCTTAGGCTGATAGGTCTGTAACTTCCTGGATCCATTTTTTTTCCTTTTTTGAAGATGGGAACTACATCAGCTCTTTTCCAATCCTCTGGTAGTTCCCCAGTGCTTCAAGATCTTTGAAAAATATAGTTCAGTGGTTCCGAGATCACATCTCCCAGTTCCTTGAGAACCTTGGGGTGTAATCCATCTGGTCCTGGTGATTTGAACTCGTCTAGGCTGGACAGGTGTTCACTTACCATTTTCTTGCCTATCTTAACTTGTATTTCTATTTTGTTTTTTATGGCACTATTTTTGATAGGTTGGTCTGTTTTTTCCCTTTGTGTAAAGACAGATGCAAAAAATGAGTTAAGTAGTTCTGCTTTCTCCCTATTGCTTGTCACCTTCTTGCCACTTTCACCCACTAATGGACCAATCATTTCCTTCACTTTTTTCTTGTTTTTTACATGTTGAAAGAAGCTTTTTTTTGTTATTTTTGACTTTGGTCGCAAGGCTTAGTTCATTTTTGATTCAGAAAAACACATTGATCAAGAAGGATACTGGTAAAAGGAAAAAGATCAAAATGAAAATTAAGAAAATAGATGATGGGATCTACCAGAGAGAATATTTTAAAAAGAAACATTTTTTTGAATATGGTTAAAGAAATAGAAAATATTCTGAATACAAATGTTATTCTAAGAGGGATGAATTCCTTAAATAATACTGTATGCTTCCCCCCCTTTTTATTTTATTTCTTGATATAAGTAATATAATACTGTTGAAATGGCATAGATGAACGGAATGTTTTAGATAATTAAATGTGTTTGAATGTAGGGAAATTATAATGTATAAAAAAGAAAAAATATTTTGAATAAGAGTTAAAGGATTAGATGACTAGACACATTAAATGGAATATTTCAAGATTAAATATATTTTAAATTATGGTTACAAAGAATAAGAAATTTTGGGAAAGAATATATATTAGGAGGAATATATATTTTAAGTAGTATTTTACTTTTTATGTTTCTTTACTCTTGCTCTCTTTTCCTTTTGTTTATTGTTTTTACCTATTCTTTAAGAAATGTAAAAGTGTTGAGATGGTTTATATGGGAAAAATGGATTTAAATCTTTAAATGTAATTAACTGTTGAGAAAATCTTAACTAGCAAGAATACTTTGAATTTTATGGGAGAATCAAATATAAATAAGGACTGTAACAGGGTATAAGATGAGACAACCAGAATGATTAGATAGAAAAGAAATATTATATTGATGTGATCATTATTTCTAGGAATATTGGAGAAAAATCATATATGCAACTGTTATTTATCAAAATAATAATAACTGTATTATTTCAAGGTTTGCAAAGAAGACATTTTGGGGGAAAGGGGAAATCAATTAAATGTACTATGTGGATTATGGATTATAGAAACCAATTGTTAATGATTTTTCTTTACAAATGTAAACCCAGTAAACACTCTGTTTACCAACTATTAAGTGATTTATGTTTTAAAAAATCAATAAAAAAAGAAAAATAAATTGAATTCAGAAAGAATGTGGTGCAAGAAATGTGTGCAGTAAAAAGGGGTCAAAATAAATGTGTCCGGAACATGTAGATTGTATATAAAATGACAATTTTTTTAAAAAAAAAGTATGACTTGTTCGTATATAGAGAAAGAACAGAATTGAACTGCAGCACAAATACATGTATGAAGGAAGCAAGAATGTGTTAAGAAGTAAACTAAGGGAGTTATGGCTTGATTGGCTGATGAGATATTCATAAAAGGTGATAAACTTCATAAATAAAAAGCAGTTTATGAAGTACTTTAGGGATGTGGTAGAAGCAATGATGGTTCTACCATGATGGTTCTACAATGATGGTATACCATGACTTAAAAAACATTATTAAATAAAACAAAATGATGAGGGATCAAATATAGTAAGAAGAGAAAGGCAGTTCCATAAATATACAGAGACCAACCAGTGCAGAATGTGTTGTAGAGATGTCACACGGATGTACTCTATACCCATTATTTGCATAGAGGCATTAGTGACCACCAGTAGTTTATGGGTAGTTTTAAAAGCAGCCCCTAGTAAAAAGGATTCCATTAGTCCAAAATGAAAGTGACTAACACACAAGTGATTATGAGAAATGTCTGCTGCTCAAGAAAAGGTTGCAATTCAATACAAGATGGATCAATGTAAATCCCTCTTAGCCACAATTGTCACTTGTCTTCCATCAAAAGCTTGGAATTCAGAAGGACCCCCAAATTTGTATCAATTCTAGCTATAATGTGCATTCCTATTAAGAACTAAAGATGGAAAATCTCTGGTTATGGGCCATCCATCAAAGATCTTGCTTAGGGTTAAGACTAAACCTGTTTGTTATCATCCAGACACTAATGGTATCCAGATACTGTGAAAGTATCTGTAATACTAATTTTCTGTAAACAAAATTGTTAATGCCTATCTTCCACCTGGGGAATAGCCACATTTTGAATGAAGACCTTTCTTTGTTTTATCCCCATGGTAATCCTATAAGGTAAATTGAATTGAGATAATAAGTTTGCCCCAAAATCAGTAAATATTTCCATGACTTGAGATAGATTTTAATCCAGTTCTCCCTAATCCAAGTGTAATACTTAAACTATAATGCCTCAGTGAATCTTGTATTTCATAACATTAGCTCAGTAATTCCTTTACAAAAATATCTGCACATACAGTACTTCCAATTCATTACTGAAATTAAAATATTATTTTTCTAATTATTGCAAACTTTGATTGGGTTTGCCATATCTCTGTTAACTAACTGCCTTGAAAAATGCTTCTCTTTATTGAGGCATTTTGAAAGAGAGCTTTAATCCATCTTTTGAGAGAACAAACTATGAAACTTTGCAGACTTCTCAACCTTGACAACTTTAAGATGCATGGATGTCAACTCCCAGAATTCCTTAGCCAGTGCTGGAGAATTCTGAAAGTTGAAGTCTATACAGCTTGAAGTTATTAAGGTTGAGAAACCCAGGTGTATACTGTCAAATATATGTTTAGGACTATTGTCACAAACCTCTAAGTTTAAAATTGTGCTAGAAATATTTATATATTTCTTGGCATTCATGTTAATTTCATGCCTTGGGTAGTAAAATATTGGGGTCAAGGAAAAGAGTCAGTAGTGCTGGGAATGCTGTAATCAAAAAAATGACATAGGTCAAGGGGAAGTAAACTGCATGAGACTCGAAACGTAGAATAAGAAAGGGACAACAAGAGGGAAAAACAGGTTGAAGATGATGAATGTACAAAAAATACTAAATCTTATTTTCTGATACATATTTGTTTCTGTCTTTTTTTGATTCATATCTGTTTTGTTTTGGATTTACAGAACCTAACATTATAAATGTTATCATTTCTGCTAGTCACATTTAACATGATGGATCTGCACTAAATGTGAAAGGAGACAAAGGTAAGTCATGTTTTGTTTTGTGGTTTTTATTTTTTCTAGTGTTTAAATTGCTTAAACACTAGAAAAATATATTGTAAATGTATATTAATTTGAAATATTATTTTGAAGATTTAGTTATTTTCAAAATAAAATACAGATATTTGAAGAGGGAAGTAGAAATATGCATCCAAGCCTTTTTCCCAGGCAATCTTTCCTGATAAAGAAATTTGCCCATTCTGGGCATGTTTAGAATCTTTCATATAATATGTATTGATTTATTGAGCTGAGACAGGTGATGGTTTCTATTCCTATATAATATATACATTTCTTTAAAAGCAGTTCTACACCTGGATGTAAAACCTTGTGCCTACTATCTTTTGAATCCTCCAGGGCCTATCCTGAGTAATTGCAGAACTCTAGTGTCTCATAATTAATGGCACCAAACACAACCCATGATTATAGCCTCATTTAAACAAAAATATTACATGTGTTTTTGGTGGTTCATTAGTGTATTCTTCAGCACTATATGGATCCTTGTTCAGTAGTTAATTACAGGGTAGATAGTTGTCCTAGAAATGACTTCTATTTTAATATTATTAAAATTATTTTCTGCTCTAATATTACAATATTGTAGCCTTGTAATTTTATATTTTTGTGACATGAAGATTAGTTTCATTCCCCCAGTAATTTAACTTTAAAATGAGAGTATAATCTTAGATGAGGTAAAATGGGAATGAAAACAGATGAGAGTTCATTTAATTCAGGGTCATTTTCCCTTTACATGATTATGCATCAATCTTTTTCCCCCTCTTGCTGAAATATAGAATACAATTCTATGTTAAAACATATTGGCCACTTGCCACCTGGTTAGGACTGTAATAATTTGCCAAGAAATTTGGTAATAAGCTTTTCTCATGCCACTAATTGGAAAACAACCAACCTGCTTCAAATACTTTCCAATAAAAGAGCTAAGACTGTTGAAATCACCAGCTTTCATTCTTTGCTTTGTAGTATGTTTGCTCAGGTTTGACAGGTTTTTTTTCTCTCTCTCGCTCTCATCCCTTCAAATGTTCCTTGGTGCAAAGTCCTGCTGTGACATTCTTGAACTTTACCATGACTGCTACCTTAACATATTGGAGCTGTCAGGAAGTAGAAATGGAAAACGGAAAAACCTTGAAAAAATGTCCAAAGGCACAAAGCTTCTTAATGTTCTGATGAATTTTCTGCTGGCAGATAGCAATTCATTTGCCTTTCTTGATGTCATCTTTTCTTAAATAATAGGAAGCATTCTTGGCCAGTAGACAAACAAGAAGGGGTGCTTGATAATACCCTGATGAGGCTGTTTGTCATTTGGTTATAGCTTTTAAATAAAGGGGGAGCAAAATTGGATAGCTCTCAAATAAGCAGGCCTGAAATGGTCTAATTCAGAATACATTTAATTTAATTAAATGATGTTGCCTTCAAAAGCTGACAAAATTTTAATATAATAGAGATAAACATGAAGCAATTTTTAGAGTGAATACAATGCCATTTATGTGATGTATGGCAAAGCAAAAAGTATAGTGATTTTTTTTTAAAAAAGAAATGCTAGATCCAGCTTTTATTTGCATCTTTTTAAACGATGTGTAACGACAGATTATATACTTTACCAAATGGAAATATGGTTTCTATTTAAATTTCCTAGAATGTGATTAATGGGCTGAATGCTGCCCACAGTTCTAGCTTATTCTGGGTGATAGTTATGAGAATTTAAATTGCATAGTAAGTATTAGAATATCAAAAGAAAGGCAAAATGGGGGAAATGATTTGTAACCTCTTCCTGTTAGAAGATAAACACATTTCAGCCTCTTCTAAAAATTATATTGCAAATAGAAATTTCTACCTTCAGGTCCAATAGAATATTCTAGGATGATGAAATTGCAATTAGAAATAAGGTACAAAACTTATCTGACATTAACAATGAGTAAAATGGTGACAATTCTTTTTAGTTATATCCACCACGGTTTTGCTGATATATCACACTTAACATGTTGAAAAGGGCATAAGAATACAGTACTAACATCTTCAAGTTGTTCAGAGTTTATAATCTTAAATTTGCTAAGTATGTTTGTCCTTCTAGCCAAACTTTATAAATGCAAGAAATCCACTTCTCTAGCTTATCTGACATAATCAGTTAAAGTCAGAGATGGGGATCTTAAAATCCTCCTGCATTGAAATTTTCATTATATATGTATAACTTGCATTTATTCATTCAATTTTTCTTATCAAATGCATTTATCTTGGTCTTCCAAATATTAATTTTCAGGTTTTTATTCCTCATTACATCATACAACCTATCTAGCATGTACTGTAAATTTGGATTGTCAGCCAAATGTTGCACATTCATATATAAATGCTTTAAATAATGAAATCAATATCAAAGGTCTTTGTCTTACTTTTACTCATTGCTGAATCATTCTCAAAGTTTATTTCCATCATGTTGTTTTTCTTGCATTCAACAAACAACCATCAACTGCATATTCTCATAAAACATTATATAATTCAACCCTCTTATTTCACAACATGCTTTATCTAAATCAACATACGTAGAAGGCCTTTCTTTCTCACATTCAAACATTTCTAAAGGACCTGCTACAGAGCAGAAATGTACTCTGTGCATCATTGCCTGATAGAAAGCCACACTGCACTTCCAAAATGTTGTTTATTTCATTTTTATCATTTGTATCCTGTAGAGCAGAATTCTGTTAAATATCTTTACAGGGAAATGTAAAAAACTAATCCTCCTGTAGTTTCTGTATTCCCTCTTGTTATCTTTCCCTTTGGAAGTATGCCTCTACAGTATGCCTTTAAAACCTTACACTATTGATAGGCACAGGAGATAATTTGTATGCTTATGTTAACAAACTTAGCCTGCTGCATAGTCTAACTCCATCAGTGGTGGGATTCAGCCAGTTTGCACCACTTTGGCAGAACCAGTAGCTAATTTTTTGTTGCCCAGGCCCAGAATGGACTTCCAGAAGTGGCATCCACACAGAAAACCAGTTGTTCACATATTTGAACCCCACCCCTGAACTCCATCCATATTCAGAGTTTTCTCCAGTCACAGTTCTCCAGCATATGTATAACTTCTTTTTCATCAGTTACTTCATGGGCACTAACATTTGCATTTAGTTAAACTCCACTCTTTGGCATATATTCTAAATATTAATTAGATTCAGTTAATGGCAATTTTTATTTTAACTTATTTTATGACATCCTTCCACACTGAGCCAATGAGACATCCTAAGCTGGCATGATGCCAAGCCAACAGCAAAGGTGCAACTTTGTTTTATTAAGCAACATTGAAAGACTTTTTAAATTTCTATAGAGATTGAAGAGAGGATGAATTAGCAATGTTTCTTCAGCCCACAGGCCACAGCAAACATTTGGGAGGTGGGGACGGGGCTAGAGAAAAAAGATGGAAAAAGAAGACCAATCATTAGAATTCACAACATTTAAAAGAAAAGTACTTCACAGTTTGTCATGTGTAAATTAGTCAGTGATTTTAAAACTTTGCGAGGTTGTCTAATAAATAGTGGCTCCAAATGCAATAAATACATTTCACAATGTTTAATTGGAAAGATAACACTTCCTAAGAGAGAGAGCTTGCTTTAAATGCCATTTTCTCCTTAAAAGGAAGCTGAATTGAAATGGAACTGAATCAAATTAACACACATCATGCATTCACTTAAAGTTCACACCTGCAATTTAACAGGTTTCTCTGTGCTCTCTATATTTATCTGACTGCAAGATTTTAAAAAAAAACCCAAAGATTTTTATCCAAAGAATGAAGCAAAACAAATAACAAACACAGTCACCAACATTAGTACCATTCCAGTTACTTACCAAATTTCTGACAGCTGTTCCATTCATTTTATGAAAGTAGAGGATTTGTGAATGTAATTCCTTTTGAAGAGTCTCATCTGCCCTTAAACTGAAATACATGAATGGTAGAAACTTTTTGAAAGAGGAATTTTAGGAATGCACACTATAGCAAAGGTCTGCTTTGAAATTGGCATATAGCGGTATATAAAACTATGTACCATTGACTCTAGAGGAATGTGACTGCTTATCTGTGTAGCTTTCCAGAAGCCTGTAAAGTTAGATATGGTTGATTTCATAATGTGGAAAAACACAGGGTGGCTAAAATCACCACAACTGATTTTGCAGGACCGCAGCTGGAGTGCCTGCTAATGTGATTGGCAAGTGTGGCAAGTTTATCTGTCCTGTATTTTTCCTGAAGTTCAGAAAGATACAAAGAGATTGTGACTTATAGATGTTCTTCCTGAAAAAGCCATCAGAGTGGTTCTATCTCAACTCTCCAAACAGTCCCCAAAGAGAGTCAAAAACAGGTTTTCAAACACCACATGAAATGCCTGCAAAGACACTTTTAATTTAGCTAAATTTCTTTTTAGATGGTCACAAGGAATTTCCACCTTCTTCTTTATTCTTGATGGACAAGATAGGGAGTCATCTTATCCTTCTTTAAAAAATTGAATTCATCAGAAGAATATTCACTGAGAGGGGCTAGGCCTTTCACTGTTAAATGCTACTCTCTACTGTGAAATATAAATTTAGAGGAAACAAATCAGAGTTTACTCCATTTTTTAACCATGTTAATGGACAATTTCAACAAATGCAGTATCTGAAAGTTGGTCATTTGGATTATAAGAAAATGATGTGTGGTTATGAAATTGTCCACGGAAAATAATATTGATTTTTTTTCTGATCAGTTTTATTATAATAGACTAAAGTATATTTAATGGGTAGACAGACTGGGTCAATTATGAAAGTTAAAATGTTTGGAGGGAGAAGAATCAATAATCATATGAATACTTTAAGGGAATGAATGACAGGATAACTCAAATGGATGAAGATTTGTAAACTAAGAACTCTATAATAATGCTGTGAGAAAACATGTAGTAAATATTATTATTGCCATTAAGTTGAGGATCCTACCTAGGGACCACAACTCCAGAATGATTTGTCCCCAATCTTGCCCTTCATGTTCTCCAATGGTGCATTCATCCCATTATAATTGATTCCATGCATCTGATGATCTCAGATGCATGGTGAGACAAGGTGTCAAATGACTTATATGACAATAATTGCTTTAGACCAGACACGTCAAACTCACAACGTCACGTGACATATCGGAGCTTTTCCCCCACTGCTGGCAATGGGGTGGGCACGGTTTCCTCATGGCACGTGCGGCCCGTGAGCCAGCAGTTTGACACCCCTGGTTTAGACAGTTCAAGCAACCAATAAGGATAGAGTATGATCTCTTCTCAATATTCAGTCAAGGACAGGGCTTTTTTTCCAAACATCAGGGAAAATACATAAATGACCTACAGTATTAAAAAGCAAGCAACAAATGAGACAAAAAGACCCATCCATCCCTCCAGAGTATGTGATATATCAACATGTGCATAAGTAAATAAATGCATTAAAGTTGTTGTATTTCAGTACCTGTTAGAGAATTTTAATTTCTCTATTGGTGAAAAAATAAATCAGAAACTCTCACAGTTGACTGCATTTAGCTGATTCAAATAAATTTCTTTATATTCATATCAAAATATTACAATACCATACATTCTTCTTTACACCAACATAGCTCAATGAAGACTTCTTACAGAGAGATACAGAGACAAAACTGAGACTGGAAATCCAGCTCCTAACTCAATACCCTTTTTGCAGAGACTCAGTAGCACTTTCTTCACATTGGCTGACTGAGTTATCACATGGCTCTTCCTGCTCATGAATATTCCAACACTCCTCCCTTCATGACAGGAAGAGACATCAGACCTATTGACTTAATACATTCTCCATAGTGAACACTACCCAATGGTTGAGTCCTCATGTCTGCCAAATTATCCTCAGAAGAACAATGATGTAAACTAATCAATTTTCCTTTTACAGCTTTCCTGACATTACAGTACTTAATGTCTACATGTTTACTTCTGTTCTTCACCCTGTCACCAGTTGCCATTTTTATACAGGCAGCATTGTCTTCAAATACCTTTACAGATTCTTTTACATTAATATTTAAATCTTGCAACAACTGTACATATCATGTTACTTCAGAACACAATTCAGATAAAGCAATAAACTCTGCTTCCACTGTTGAAATAGCAACAGTTGTTTGTTTTCTGGACTTCCATCCAATCATTGTCCCTCCAAAGAATATTATAATCTCAGAATTTGATTTCCTTGTGTTTATGTCATTTGCATAGTCACTATTGACATAACACTTTAATTTCAATTCCTCAGTAATCTGTATTTGAAGACCCAAATTTATAGTTCTCTTTAAACATCTGAGAACCCTTTTTACACCCATCCAATGTAACTTTGTAGGTGCAGCAGTAAAACAACTCAAAATGCTTACTGTGCAAGCTACATCTGGTCTGGACCACTGTGATAGATATAACAAACTCCTTATTGCTGAGTGATATATCTCTTGATCACAGGTTTCACCTTTGTCCGCACTTAAACTATTATAAAAATCCATACTCGTGGGTGTGGGAGCAGTATTGCAATCTTTCATATTATATTTCTCCAATAACTGTTCAATTTTTCTCCTTTGACTGAGAATATAACCACCTTTTTCATTTTTCTGTATCTCTACACCGAGATAATTTTTTATTTTTCCCAAATTCTTTAATTCGAATTTCTTTCCTAATTTATCAGCAAATTCCTTGACTTGTGATGCATCCTTTGCGATGAAGCAAAGATCATCCACAAATGATAACAGTAGACAATTCCCTCCTTGTAACTGTCCAGTATATATACAATTATCAGCTTTGCAACTTTTAAATCCAAGATCCTTTAAAGCAGTATCTAAACAGATATTCCAGTTTCTGGCTGACTGCTTCAGCCCATAAATAGCCTTGTTTAATTTATACACCATGTTAGGTTTTGCAATTTCATATCCTGTGCTTGGATCATATAAATTTCTTCCTCTAACTCAGCATTGAGGAATGCAGTTGTGATATCAAAGTGCCAGACTTTATACTTATATGCCGCTGCCAACGTCAGTGCTAATCTTATACTCTCACTTTTCACAGTTGGCGCAAATACTTCATTGTAGTGCACATTCTTTAATTGTGAAAAACTTTGTGCCACTAACCTGGCCTTATACTGTACATCATTATTTGGCAATACCTTTTTCTTATATACCCACTTACAACCCACAGCTTTGGTTCCCTGTGGCAAAGTCACTGATTTAAATACTTCATTGTCTCTCATGGATTTCATCTCTTTATCCATGACCTCCTTCCATCTTTCTTGTTCAGCTTCTGGTAATGTCAACACCTCTTTATAACTTCTTGGCTCATACCACACATTGCAAACCTTTACCTTGCTGGCAGAATACCTGTCAGGCAGAATTCCTTTATTACATCACTCTGACCTATGTGGTATTAACTGCTCCTGTGTCTCAAGTCTATCTGGCTTCATGTCTTGTTCAGCCTCTCCTCCCTGAACATTGACATCTTCAATAATCATTTTTGCATCATTAGATGAGTTATTGTCATTAAATAGATCACCGTCATTAAGTGAGACATACCCAGAATTTGTATTAATTCTGTTCCAATTTTGTTCTGCAAAATTAGCAGACCTTGAAATTACAATTCTTTTACTTCTATCACTAAAGCAATATCCTTTTGACCCTGGCTCATAGCCCACAAACCTGAGCTTTCTTGCCTTTTGCTGTCCCTTTCTTCTGATTGACTTCGGAATATGTACCCATGCAGTACTTCCAAAAATTCTCAAATGTGCCAGTGATGGCTTTCTCCCATGTAGAATGGCATATGGAGTATTATTAATGGAGGAACTCCACAGCCTGTTAACTATATAATTGGCAGTCAATATGGCTTCTCCCCAATATGACCTGCTCATACCAGAATCCTCTAATAATGAATCTTTGTTTCCAAAACACCATTCCTTCTTTCAGCTACACCGTTCTCTGCTGCTGTGTAAGGATTTGTACGTCTGTGTCTTATCCCCAACTGCCCCAACTATTGTTGGAATTTAGTTGACATAAATTCAGTACCTCTGTCAGTTTACAACTGACACACTTGTTGTCTGTACCTTCTCTCTACAAAATTTACCCACTGTTTGAATTGTTGTAGCACCTCTGTCTTTCCTCTAAGCAAGTAGCAAAATGAATACCTGCTATAATCATCAACAATTACCAGTGCATAATTTGCTCCTCCCAAACTGGTTTGCATAGGTCCTACCAGATCTGCATGGACCAGCTCTAGAGCTCTTTTTGTTTGTCTTGTGCTATATTTACTAACTGGGAATGCCTTTGACTTCAATGCTTTGCATACTGCACAGTCCAAATATGTTTTGCATCCCTTCAAATTTAGCCCTTCTGCAAATTCTTGCATTTGCTGCAAAACTTTAAGGCTTGCATGGCCAAGTCTTCTATGTAGAAGGTGAACGCATGAATCATGCTCTGCAACATTCTTAAATATATGGGAACATTGAAATTAGACACACTTAACAAATTATGTTCCATCTCAGGTACACAAAGCACATTGATAAACTTTGATTCCAAATATGGAATTTTTACATCGCCTCTTCCAATGACTTTTGCTTTCTGGCCATTTGCCAAAGCCACAGCTTCTTGTGCTACTGGAACAAACCTGCAAAATAATTCAGAGTCATTAACAATTGTTTGACTTGCCCCACTATCTATTAGCCACTTGTCTCTGTTGTTGCTATAACAAACTTTTGCAACACCAAAATGTTCCCTTTGCAAATCAGTCTTTTTTGCTTGCACAAATGTCTTTCACTGCAAATTGTTCCTCTGCAAACAGTTCCTTTTCAGATGTGTGTTTGCTCCACAAATGTAGCAATTCTTTTCTTGCTGAGCCCTCTGCTTGCAAAATCTCTCTTTTGATGCAACTTGGTCCCATCTGCTCCTTGTTTCTTCTCCGGAGACTTGCAGTCTGGACCCCCTGCTCAGGAATTTCATCTCCTCGTGGCTGTTCCTAAAATGGTGCTTTTCTTCTTCATTAAGTAAACATGCCTTTAAAGCCTCAAAATTTAAGTCTTGCTCTTCTTTATACTCAAATATCACAGAAACGGTGTCCCAGGTTTTATTTAAACTGTTCAACACCAATAAAACCTTCTGGGACTCAGGGAATTTAATCCCATGCTGTTCTAAGTCCAAAAATAAACTTTTCATTTTATTTAAATGCTGTTCCACAGATTCACCTGGTTGCAAACAGGCCCTGTAAAGTTTCCTTGACAATTGCACTATATTGCATGCAGAAACATTCATGTGCACAGCTCTCAACTTCAACCAAAGATTCCTTTGCAGTCTTTAAATTGTTCATCATCTAAATTCAAGATGAGATAAGCCATTGCTTGATCATGACTTTTCTGATCAGCAGCTGCAAACACTTGTGGTGGATTTTCTACGATATACCACAGCTCCTTAGCCTTGAGCAAACATTTCATTTTAGCAGCCCACACAATGTAATTCTTCTGGCCCAAACGAGGCACAGAGCTTTCCTTAAATTCCATTGCAGCCATTCTGCTTATTCTGCCTTGTTCTTATACTTTCTAAACACAGGCAATTTTTTCCAGCTTTAAATTACAATGCAGTCCTTAGTAAGCTCTGGGCCCACAATCTGTTAGAGAATTTTAATTTCTCTATTGGTGAAAAAATAAATCAGAAGCTCTCACAGTTGACTGCATTTAGCTGATTCAAATAAATTTCTTTATATTCATATCAAAATATTTACAATACCATACATTCTTCTTTACAGCAACATAGCTCAATGAAGACTTCTTACAGAGAGATACAGAGACAAAACTGAGACTGGAAATCCAGCTCCTAACTCAATACCCTTTTTGCACAGACTCAGTAGCACTTTCTTCACATTGGCTGACTGAGTTACCACATGACTCTTCCTGCTCATGAATATTCCAACAGTACCTGTATTAGCAATAGTAATAGCAAAAGTACTTAGATTGATATAATATTTCACAGTGCTTTATAGCCCTCTCTAAGTGGTTTATAAAGTCAGCATATTGTCCCCTACAATCTGGGTCCTCCTTTCACCAACCTCAAAAGGATGGAAGGCTGATTCAACCTTGAGCTGGTCAGAACTGAACTGCTGACAATCAGCAGAATTAGCTTGCAATACTGCATTTGAATTGCCTCAGTATTTCTCTCAAAGGGTCCTTGCAGGGCAGATATGATCCACGTTTTCTTTCTTGGGAATAAAATCTTTAAATGGGATGAGAAAAACATTAAGCGTTCACTGTTTTCAGTGTCATATCTTAATCCTATCCCACCCTGCTACAGTACTTTCCAGAGATTCAAATATGAGTTTTTATTCTTTGCCTGGAAATAAAAATGTGAGTTTCTGAATAGTGCTTTCCCATTTATATGCTTTTCTCCACTATGATGAGTGGAGAATCCACTGGTGGGTTGTCTCAGCCTTCTTGCTCAGAGTCAGAAAGTTGCCACGCCTCCCGCTGGGCTGGACTATACCCAGTTTTTGACTTAGTCTTCACTCAGCAAGAAGCATTAATTTTGACTCCTCTGATTAGACTAAAGCTGAAAACCTATGGAATTTTCACTCATCAATTTAAATTGGCTTTCCAAAAAAACTTATACAGAACTTAATTAATTTACCCTACCAAGTGGCTGATCCAAATTCATTTCACTGCTGTGTGGGTTTTTTTTAGCATTTTCAGCTCCACCGAGCCTCCAAACTACAGCTGAGAGCCGTTGGACATTTTCGGCTCCATTGGGCCTCCCGATTGACCGGGAGAGCTCTCTCGATGATGCGGGGTGTTTGCCTCAGCTGTGCGACCCCCGCGGAGACCTCGGAGGCTGGATAGCCTTGCTGGAGCATTTCGGTGCCACGAGGCTTCTCTTTTAAATTCCTGAAGCCGGATCGTCGCAGACGCTGCGCAGCACAGCAGATCGTCATTCCCTGTGCAGAAGGCAGCAAGCGAAACGGTCAGCTAGGTTCTCCAAGGGGGCCGCCCGGATACTTCCCTTAGGGCTGGGTTCCCTCAGACGGTTGTTATTTTGGTGCGGCTGCCATTTTGGGAACGAAAAATTCCTTCAGCCCCAAATTGCCTCAGGGTTTTTTTCCCCAAGAGATCTGGCCCTCTACAGCTGCTGAGAGAGAGGCCTCGAGGAGACATCAGGCACTGCAGAAGGAGTTCTCTAGAGCTCAGAGGCTCACCTCCAGTGGAGCAGAACTGGTCTCCCCCATTCCACTGGACCTCTCCCCATTTGAGCCTCAATACGCGCCACTGAGTACTGCCCTAGGGCATGGTCTCCTCAGGGGGAAACCGAACAGGTGGGTCTCCCTCTCCCCTTGCTTGCAAGCACTCGGGGGGGTCTCCTCCTCCCACACAGCTCAACAAGGCCTGGAAGCCACATATACACCTACGGCAGCTGGCATTTGCCTGACAGAGCAACAGGGGGTGTGGCTGGACCAATTTCAGGCCTTTATGGCTCAAGCCTTGCGCAGTACATGGCCTCTTCCATGGGTCAACGGCCTCCTCAGATGCTTATTCCTCCCTCGGCATCTCTGCCTCAGACAGGGCCTGCCCTGTTTCCCAGCTTGGGCTATTCGGACAGATCCTCTCAGGTAGGAGAGGATGAGTCCGTGGACTACGAGACCTCTGACATGCCTATGTCAGAGGATGAAGAAGCAGCTCTGGACCTGTCCCCAGTCTCCGGCCTCTTCGATCCTTCTCTATTCAGGTCGCTGCTCCTAAAGGCGTGCACTTCGGCCAACATCGCTCCTGAACAGGAACCTAAGCCGGTTGCTTCCACCACCCAGGACTCGAACCCTCTGTTCTCAGAGCCGGTGGTCGAGGAGAAGCACATTCCTTGCCCAGCTTTCTCCTGCAGCATGGTGGAAAAGCAATGGTCTTCCCTAGGCACTCTTCCCACTCCCAGCAGGAAAGAGAAAAACCTATTTAATGTCTCTTTCTCCTTCTCCTCCCTCCTGGAAGTGCCACTCGTGGACATGCCCCTAACCTCCTTATTTTCTTCTTCCACGATACCAGGGGACATGGCCAAGGCCTTGAAGGTAGAGGAAAAGAGATTTGAATTTTCCCTCCACAGGACTCATCAAGCCTCAGCATGGTCAGTTAGGGTGGCGACCTCATCATCTTTCTTCACCAGGTCTTCAATCATCTGGCTCCATGAGCTCCAGGTGCTGATTTCCCCAAACCAGGTGCGAGCACACCAGACATTGGGCAAATTGGTTGCAGCATCTGAGTACATAGCGGACGCTTTGCTCTACGTACTCCGCTAGATCCATTGCTACCATTGTCTCAACCTGCAGGCTTCTCTGGCTAAAACAATGGCGGGCCAATCTGAAGTCCAAGTCCTAGCAACAGCCCCTTATACTGGTACCCACCTCTTCGGCCCTGTCCTCAAGCCATACCTGGTTGAGGGAAAGGACAAACGTAAGGTACTTGCACACCCCTCCAAGAGGTTGGACAGAAGGCCCCAACAAGACTTCCGGAAGCAGTCCTTTCGTACCAGACTGGAGACAGCCCTTTCGGGCCGGGCCATCCTGGGATTGGCCCCGTAACACTCAACCCTTTCCTCCAAGACAGGATTGCCAGCAGGACTGCCAAAACCCCAGAGCCAGGGCCCAGTACCTGTCTAAGTGGTCCTTTCAGGGCTCAGGAGGCCATCTGTATAGATGAAACAAATGACTCCAGGGAGACCTCTCCCATAGGTGGCCAGTTATCCCTGTTCGCTGACACTTGGGAGGCCACCACCACGGACTCATGGGTACTAGACACTATCCGAAATGGCCTAACCTGGAGTTCTTAACTATACCTCCAGGGTGCTTCCTCGCTTGCCCCAACATGAGGAACACTGCCAAGACAAGGCTCATGTCCATGGCCATCTCCCATCTACTGGACATAGAGGCCATAGAGCCAGTGCCCATGGAACAGAAGGGACAGGGGTTTTATTCCATTCTGTTCGTGGTACCGAAGGCCTCGGGGGGCTGGAGGGTGATATTGGACTTGAAAGGACTAAGATGCATACTCTCAAGTCTATCCTGGCCAGCATCATAAGGGGGGATTTCCTGTCCTCCATAGACCTAACGGAAGCTTACCTACATGTTCCGATCCTTCCTGAGCACCGCAAATTCCTCCGGTTTTGTTATGTGCACCGGCATTTTCACTACAAAGTGCTCCCATCTGGCCTTTCCTCAGCCCCATGGGTGTTCACAAAAATCTTAGCGGTATTAGCTGCCCATCTGAGAATGATCCCGGTGCGCGTTCAATGCTATCTGGATGATATCCTTATCCAGTCCAGCTCCTTCCGTTCGGCCCAGTTGGACCTGGCACACACCATCAGGACTCTTCAGGTTCATGGATTCTCCGTGAACTTCCAAAAGAGCCACACAGTCCCCTCAAATCGCCTTTCCATCTGGGGGTAGTCAGACTGGAACCTTTGTGAGGTCTTCCTCTCCCAGGAAAGCCAGGACAGCATCCGGACCCTCATACACCAGATTCGGAGGGAGAGAGTGGTTCCTCTGGTCCAGTTGTCACAGTTGCTGGGGAAAATGGTATCCTGTATGGGGATCATTCCATGGGCCAGGTTGCATTCCAGAGAGCTTCAATGGTTCCTTCTCCCCTTTCAGAAACTGAACATGAGCTCTTCCAACAGGAGGGTAAGAGTCCCACATCAGACACTGTCATCCCTCCTATGGTGGACCTCCCCGCCGATGGTCAAGGGATCCCTCTTCAAGGAGCCTGCCAGGCTCACCTTAACCACAGACACCAGTTTATTTGGCTGGGGGGCTCACCTCCAGACACAACTGGCCCAGGGTCGATGGTCCTGTTCGGACTTGAGCCACAGTATAAACTGGCTAGAACTCAGGGCCATTCATCTGGCCTACGCCACTTCTCCACCATGGTAACGGGGCAACATGTGCTGGTATTAACAGACAATGTGGCGGCAAAGGCGCATGTAAACAGGCAGGGAGGGACCCGATCCAAGTCCCTTATGCTCGAAGCCCACAGTCTGAACTCTTGGGCAGAGGCCAATCTCGGCTCACTCAAGGCAGAGCATATATCGGGGGAGGCGAATCAACAAGCGGACTCCCTGAGCAGGTCTACGGTGGACCACTCAGAATGGCGCCTGGACCCAGCTCTGTTCAGGGAGATCTTGGACAGATTCGGTCAGCCCCAGTTAGACCTGTTTGCCTCCCCGACCAACTCTCAACGGCCCAGGTACTTCACCAGGTTCCCATCCTCAGGGGCAGAGGGAATGGACGCTCTTCACAGCGAGTGGCCCAGGATGTTGCTGTACACATTCCCTCCCCTCCCACTGATTCTGGCAACCATCCGCAAGGTGCTTCAGGAGCAGGCGGAGGTCATCATGGTTGTTCCACACTGGCCGAGATGCCTGTGGTTTGCCAACCTCGTGGAGCTTTTCATCTCACTGCCATGGAGAATTCCTCCAGAATGTATCTCCTTCAGCCAAGGGGCCCTTCAACACCTGGATCCCCACTGGCTCCAGTTGGCCACCTTGCACTTGAGCGGAGAAATTTAGCCAGACAATCCTATTCATCAAGGGTGATCTCTATGGTCCAAGCTTCCAGACGCCCCTCGACTAATAGGATCTATGATGCGACATGGAGAAACTTCTGCCTGTGGTGCACTAAGCACCAACTCCAACCCCCCCGTAGGGACATGAGCGGCTTTGGAATGTCCACCAGTGGATTGTCCACTCATCATGCTGGAGAAGGGGCATTGTCTTACCTGAACGCCTTTTCTCAGCATGATGATGGAGAATCCAAACTCACCCTTTAAGGGCTGTCTGGTCCTGTGTCAGGGTAGGAGGAGCCAACGCTTCAGACTTTGTTGGTTGCTTCGCCTTGGTCGAAAACTGGATACAGTCCAGCCCAGTGGGAGGCGTGGCAACTTTCTGACTTAGTCTACTCTGAGCAAGAAGGCTGAGACAACCCACCAGTGGATTCTCCATCATCATGCTGAGAAAAGGCGTTCAGGTAAGACAACGCCTCTTCCCTTATAGCTGCTGGCCATCCATTGTACAGTAGCATTTATTTATGCCCTGTTTAAGTCATAAAACAGCATTTCTTCTAGAATTGCTCAAAACTTGAAAGGAGTATAATGTTAACTATACAGTACTTTATCAGAATGTAGATGTACTTGAATAGAACATCCAGCAGTTACTGAGACTGCCACATAATTGGATACCATGACCTCATAAGAAAATACCACTTCTGTTAATTCTTATTTAAATAGCCCATGCAGTTGGTGTTCTTACAATTACATATTCATACAAGAACTTAAATTTCATTTGTAGAAAGCAAGCTGCTACTTTAGTTTGCCAAATTCCAACTTGAGTGATGAGACAAGCAAGGCAGAATGACCTGAAATTCACTGCATGAGGAACTTGTGTGATTTGCAAGTAGAGACCAATAGCTGCCAGTTCTAATGGAAGAAAATAGCATTAGGGTATTTTCCTCAAGTAGCAGTTATGATCACTGAGGACAGACAAGACCCACTGAACCTAAAGAAAGACAAAAGGGAGATCAGGAAGCAGGAATAAACATAAGTTTAAACAAAAAAAATGAGCAATATATCAAAAAGGTCAGGGAAGGGAGACCAGTTTTATATATATGTATATATATGTATATACTGTATGTATATGTATGTGTGTGTGTGTGTGTTTGTGTGTCTAAGCATGTTATCAATAGTACAAATGTAACATTAGGGCTTATCCACATTATTGATAAATTGTAGATATTAAATAACATGTAAAATGTCAGGTTTTTATGGAAACATATAGAAGCCTGCACTGGAATATTGAGATTTTAAATACTAAACAAAATGACATTCAGAACAAGGGATATATTAAGCCTAAAGAACTTGAGTTACAATATTATGCTCAAATCAATATTTCAGTTTCCTGAAACTTTTATTCTATTAAAAAAATCTGTTTTCTCCTTCCTTTCTGGGTTGATTTAGATTTTATTTAGATTCTTCAGTTATTTTATTGTACAGAGAGTACAATACGTGATGACAGAGAATATGGATATTAACTGGTTTCATTTATTTTACATTTCTCAGTCACTTTTCAGTCTTGCCTGCCGGCTGCCCATGATAGCACCATCAGAGAAGCTAACCATGATTTCTTTCCTTGGGATGCAGAACAGCTCAAGGTGGCACTAGAATAGAAATCCCTTTAATGAGTGTTTCATGATTTTATAATTTATTACATGTGGACTGTAGTCTACATTTTTCTCCCTTGTACTGGCTTTCTCCTAATCCACATTTCTTGCTTTCTCTTATTTTTTTTCTTTAAGTTTAAAAAGTGTCAATGAGTATTTGTGTGTGCGTGCGTGCACGCATGCATATTTATGTATTTCCTTAATTTCTTTCTGGTAATTTGTAAGCAAAATTTGGAAAAATTAAGAACACTGGAAAAATAATTCATCTATCAATGCAGTACTTCTCTACACATTTATTTGGGAATAAGTATCCTTGCACACAGTTAATGCTGAATAATCATAGATAGATTTGTATGGAAAACTCATGAAGTATTAAGTTATATGAGTTCCAACTTCCAATTTTGTTATTATCCCTTGATACTTCTTTGTATTTGCTTTGTATTTACTTTTTTATTGTAAACCACCCTGATTCACTTAGGTGAGATGGGCAGTGTAGAAAATAGATAAATAATTAAGTAAATAAAATAGCAATATGAACAGTTCTTATTTAACAGTAAGAAATTTGGCCCTACTTCACTTATACTTTTAAGAATTTAAGCATCCAAATGCCATTGAAATACAATTTTTTACTGAAGTTAATTAGCTCTGAATAATTGCCTATCATCAATGTTTTAACATATTTTTCAAGCCTTCCTATTTTATGATTAGATGTCTGTTTTGGATTTTGTGCAATAGAGGTATCAGAGGCCCTGCATTTTCAAGACTTTATCGTTACCATCAATAATATGGGTCTGAATTATTTTAGCTGCCCTGTATCCATTGTTACTAAATGAAGGCTTGGGTGGCAAGCAAAAATACAATTTTTTAGGTTAAAACAAATACATCCAGCCTCCATCAAAGTAAAAGTTGCTTTGATGTGCATTCAAACATAACAAAAAGTGTTGCATAATCAGGAAAGTTAGTCAAAAAGCATGTGAATAATTGATAAACTACTTTAACAAAAGCTTTCTGATATTTTTCCATATACAACCTCATATACTCTTGGGGTTGAATGCAATTTCCCAAAGCCTTGAATAAGATCCTCAGAGTCCTCTGAAATTGCCAGTGAAGTGTAATTTTTAATGTGAAAAAACTATTTGTCCTGCTTGGCTGATTTTTTTTTTGAAGTATTTCCATCTTAGCAAGTTATTCAGAGTCCTTTTACTGAAAAAAACTTGGCTGCTCCTGATATGTATCAAAGCATGTAATTTTAGCTGTTATTCTAAAGACAGGGAGAGAAAGAAAGGGCAAATAGCAACACATACTTGATGACATCATCACAGAAACAG
The DNA here is from genome assembly GCA_034064705.1 of Bothrops alternatus. Taxonomy (NCBI): domain Eukaryota; kingdom Metazoa; phylum Chordata; class Lepidosauria; order Squamata; family Viperidae; genus Bothrops; species Bothrops alternatus. Next base: position 13,621,407 of record JARGCV010000124.1, on the reverse strand, counting down.
TGTGACTTACGAACTTGCATCAAATGTCATGGCTTATGAATATAACTTTGTACAGTATATAGCAAAAGCACTTTATTTTAATGTTACCATATACCCATCATCATTTTTAGGTTGTTGTGTTTGTTTCAGATGCTGCTCATTCCCTCCACCTTTGGTATATATTGGGAAAATGCAAATATTCAGATATTAATTCAAATAAAACAGTCTTCTTATTCAAACTTTTCTTGACAATAATTAGTCTTAAAACAAATAGTAAAAATCTCAATAGTAAAAATCTCAAGGTTATTAATAATTTTATGTATGCAGCTTTTCCATTTTAGTAGATAGAAAGTGATTTCTCTAGCAGTCATCTTTTTCCAGTCCTGACCTGAAATATGTGTATATAAAGTAACTTTCCCTCCTCCTCTATATTTTATAATACTCCTCTTATTTAAAACTTCATTTTTTTCTTATTTGTATTCTTTTGCAGAAATGCATCTGAATATTCAGCAGATATTTGTCTCTAGATCCCATAAACACAAGTAGTCATAATGATTTTGGCTGTCCCAGATCAAGCTTTCAGTAAGAGGTCCAGTAAGACCACGTTAGAATGTGTTTTAAGATTTACCAAGGATATATGGTTCTTTTCCATATAGAAATTTGATTAATAAATAAAAATAAATAAAAAATGTTCCTCTTATTTTCTGCTTGAATGCTATAGTTTTACAGCTGAGAGATGAATAACTAATCTAGATGTCAAATACAGCATCCTGAATGGAAACTTTTCAATTGTCACCTTGAATGCTTTTAAATTCTTGTTCCTATAGTAGTGTCAACTGGGCACTCATAACTTCTAATAAAATAAAATTTGAATTCTATCAATAAATAATTGTTTATTTTTTTAAAAAAATGCAAAAGCTTGGGTTCAAATAGATTCTCTGTCAATCAAATCAAGCTTAGTTTTGCCCATACGTTTAATAGCTTAGCATGTTAACTTTGTATTATGCTAAAATATTATTTTTTTCTAGGCCAGTGGTTCTCAACCTTCCTAATGCCGCGACCCTTTAATACAGTTCCTCATGTTGTGATGACCCCCAACCCCCCATCCATCTGGCTGGGGAGGGGGGGCAGGAAGGCCGCTCCGCCGGCTCCACCCAGCCTGGTTGGAGAAATGCCATTTCTCTCCCTATTTCTCTCTTTCCTCTCTCTCTTCTCTCTCTTTCCTCTTTCTCTTTCTCTCTCTTTTCTCCCTCTTTCTCTTTCTCTTTGTCCTCTTTTCCTGTTTCTCTCTTTCCTCTCTCTTTCTCTTTCCTCTCTCTCTCTTCTCTCTATCCCTCTTTCCTCTCTCTTTCCCTCTTTCTTCTTTTTCTCTTTCCTCTCCCCGTTTCTCTCTTTCCTCTCTTTCTCTCTCTCTTTCCTCTTTTCCTGTTTCTCTCTTTCCTCTCTCTTTCTCTTTCCTGTTTCTCTCTTTCCTCTCTCTTTCTCTCTTTCCTCTCTTTCTCTTTCCTCTCTCTCTTCTTTCTCTCTCTATCCCTCTTTCCTTTCTCTTTCCCTCTTTCCTCTCCCCGTTTCTCTCTTTCCTCTCTTTTTCTCTTTTTCCTCTCTTTCCCTTTCTGTTTCCTCTCTCTCTTTCTCTGTTTCCTCTCTTTCTCTTTCTCTCTTTCCTCTCTCTTTTCCTCTGTTTCGCTCTCTTTTCTCCCTCTCTTATGGCAGCATTGTTGGGGGTCCCTGCTGTCCCTGGCCCAGCCTCTGCTGCGTCCTCAGCCGAATGGGCGGGGAGCGGGAGAAGGACGGGAGGCAGTGGCTCCGGTGGCGGCGGCCACTGTCGCATTATCGGGGGTCCCCGCCACCCCTGGCCTGGCCGCCAGCCCTGCCAGCCCCTCTGCCAGCCCAGCTGTTCCCCCAGGCACCCCTTTTGCCCCAGTGCCAGCCAGAGTTGCCTTGGGGGCAGCAGGAGGAAGGAGAGGAGAAGGGTGATAAAACCGCTGCTGCCACCCCAACTGGGACTCTGCGCTGCCCGGCCTCGCCCTCCACCCATCCGATGGAGCCATGGTGTGGGCTGGTGCCGTGCAGCCCGCCAGCCCCTCCGCCAGTCCGGCTGCTCCCCCCCAAGCACCCCTCTTGCCCCAGCCCCCGCCTGAGCTGCCCTGGGGACAGCAAGAGGAAGAAGGAGAGGAGAAGGGCGAAAAGACCACCACAGCCATCACAGCTGGGACTCCGCACTGCCTGGCCTTGCCCTCCACCCATCCGATGGAGCCACGGTTGGGGCTGGTGCTGCGTGGCCCCTGCCAGCCCCTCTGCCAGCCCAGCTGGTCCCTCCAGGCACCCCTTTTAGCCCGGCACCTGGCCGAGCCGCCTTGGGGGCAGTAGGAGGAAGAAGGGGAGGAGGAAGAGGATGGCAAGGAAGCCGCCATCAGCACTGGGCCCCAGGAGGCAGCTCTCCTCTCCTACCTTTGCTGAATCTCCTTCTTCCTTCCTGGCAGCCTGGACTCTGACACACCTTCCTGGCCAGCGGGTCCAATGGTAAGGCTGGCTGGGGATCGCAGGGGCTTGTCTCCCTTGGGCCACGGCTTGCAGGAGGGCTGGCCCACTCAGCGGAGCCTCCAGCGGGCTGCTCCGAGCAGGGATCTCAGAGCTTCCCCGGGCGGCTCCAAGGCCACAAGGCCCTGGCCGTGCTTCTCCCAGGGGGTGGGGCACCCGGGTGCAGGGCCAATCAGGAGCCTTGCAGGAGGTAAGTCTGCCTGAGAGAGAGAGAAGGGAAGTGAAAGTGCCCCTCTCTCTCTCTGCAAATGGTGGAGGAGGCCATGCGGAGACGGATGCGGAGCAGTGTCTCGGTTCCTAAGACCATCAGAAATATGTGTTTTCCGATGGTCTTAGGCGACCCCTGTGAAAGGGTCGTTCGACCCCCAAAAGGGTCGTGAGCCACAGGTTGAGAACCGCTGTTCTAGGCTAATGAATATGATGGTGCATGCACACTGCAGGCAGTGGCTATTGTATTAGGAAGGGCATTTTACAACTCCAATACAGAAACTAGGAAGAAAAGTGCTTCTGGCTGAATTCAAAAACATTCCAGCTGTTTCTGTCATCCACAAACCCCAAATTAATATTCACCTTGAAGCAACTGCTGTGTTTATTATCCAGGTTCTGTTATAAAAGGCAAATACTTTGATGTAGATAAAATATGCACATTATGGATTTTTAATTATCAGCTATATTGATAACAGAGTTGTGTGTTTGAAATCAGGAACATGTGCTTTATTATAGAAGTGTAATAATACAGCAAAACCTACTGGAATAAGATATTGAACTTTTATACACTTAGCATTTTGTCTATTGTTTACTGGAATATCACTCGTGATATGTTTTCTTCACCATTACAACTGTTCATTTTTTAAAAAAAGATGTCATCAGTTGCAAATCTGAAATTAGAACCAGTTTCATCTCTAACATTACAGCATCAGATTATGCAGTGAAAAGAGATAGATTTCAATTTTCAAAGGTATAATCATTAAACAATAATACAAATGGAATATTAATTAATATCCTTCATTATGTTCTCTTAAAAGTTTAATATTCTCTCTTACATACAGCTGAATTGCAGTTAATTCAGGATGGCTGGCATGAAGGTGCTTTGTATATTGTTCTGTAGTCATATCTGACTGGTTGACTGGTGGTGATTTTGTCTAGGTCAGGGGTGCTCCAGATGTTTTTGGATTGGACCCAAAAGTGCCTATCACTGTTGGTACAAAGTTGTTCTCATTTTATTTGCAAGTCTTTGTATTTTATTATTTTCTCCAGTTCTTTCTCTTTTTTTCTGCTGTCTCAAGGTCCTGCCATATCCTCTATTCAGCAAAATTATTATTATTATTATTATTATTATTATTATTATTATTGTTGTTGTTGTTGTTGTTGTTATTGTTGTTATTACTGTGAGGGTCTGGATGGGCATTAACAGATTAAGGCTCAACCCCAACAAGACAGAGTTGCTGTGGGTGATGCCTCCCAAGGACACTTCAATCTGTCCTTCCATTTCTCTGGGGGGTGAATCCATAAACCCCTCAGAGAAGGTCCGCAACTTGGGTGTCCTCCTCAATCCACAGCTGACATTGGAACATCATTTATCGACTGTGGCGAGGGGGGCATTTGCCCAGGTTCACCTGGTGCACCAGTTGCGTCCTTATTTGGATCGGGAGTCTCTCCTCACAGTCACACATGCCCTTGTCACCTCGAGGATCGACTAATGCAACGTTCTCTACATGGGGCTACCCTTGAAGAGTGTTCGGAGACTACAATTAGTGCAAAATGCAGCTGCGCGAGCAATTGTGGGCCTTCCACGTCGTGCCCACATTTCGCCAACTCTCCGCATGCTGCATTGGTTGCCTATCGGTCTCCGAGCGCAATTCAAAGTGTTGGTCATTACCTATAAAGCCCTTTATGGCATTGGACCTGGATACTTATGGGACCGTCTTCTGCCACATACTTCCCTACGACCGGTGAGAGCGCACAGGGTTGGCCTCCTCCGGGTCCTGTCAGCGAAACAATGTTGTCTGGCGGGCCCTAGGGGGAGGGCTTTCTCTGTTGTGGCGGCCGCCCTCTGGAACCAACTGCCTCCTGAAGTCCGTGTTTCTCCCACTCTCCCAGCCTTCCGAAAGAATCTTAAAACCTACCTCTGCCGGCAGGCCTGGGGATGATTGTTGATTGTGGTGTGACTGATGAATATGTGTGGGGTTTTATTTTTAATGTTTTTGCTTGGACTTAGACTGTATTTGTTGTTTTATATATATGTTGTGAGCCGCTCCGAGTCTTCGGAGAGGAGCGGCATATAAGTCCAAACAAAATAAATAAATTAAATAAATAAAATACTGTTATATATTTTATCACTGAATTAATATTTTAGCATGGATAGTTGCACTGTAGCATGGATATTTTAACATGGGAATTGTTATTTTTGTCACAGCTGAGTATTAAGGATTCATGTGGAATTATTGCCAACTCCAGTGCAGACTGGCTTCCTGGTCTGAGGCATACATCAGAGTATAAGGAATTTTGAGGTTTTGCTCTTAGTGTAGTTCTCTGCATCAAAATGTGTTAAAAATGTGTATTTTGTGATGCATAATAGTCATGAATGCACACTTGTGGCATACACTGTGTGTTGTTCTTTCAAAAAATATATGCAGATATATGTATAATATATAAGCACAACATGTTTTGAACATTAATGTGGAGTATGAATTAACATGTAAACAAGACATGTTATATCCACTACTGATAAGAACCTAATTATTGGATTAGAAAATAGATTTTTTATTCATAGTATCCAGTTCTGGCATTTTAATTTAGTGCAGAACTCTTTTTGCACTGATAGTCCTCTCATGTTAAGACTAGTATAAAAACAAACTAATACTTTAAATGCTGAGTTGAAAAGCATGATGTTATTGACTAAGAAGATGCATATATCTTATTGTAATCTCACTTTCCACATTTATTTACACTATAATATAGTAATGTAATACATTATACTTTATATTATATACATCTTACCCAAGGAACTGTCTTCACATCAGCCCATCCCACCTGATCATACCGTTGTGATTCCTCACCAGCCAGTGGATCCAGCAGATGAGTCTGAGGATTCAGATGAGCCTGAGGGGCCTGGAGTGACATTAGAGTCAGAGAAAGGCTCTGAGGAGTTCCAAGACTTACAGTTGGACAAGGAGCCTGGCCCCTCTACTCGCACTTGGGCTGAGACATAGCTGTGCTGGGAGCCTGAGTTGGACAGCGATGAGGAACAGCTGGGGCAAATCTTGGATGCATGAATGCACAGGCAGGAAAGCGAGTAGGACAGAGGAATGCAATGGGCATGCTCCAAAGGCAAAGGAGAAGGCATTAGAAAGCCACGCCTTGGCTGAATTATAAAAGGGGAAAGTGTGGGAGGTGTTGGTTGCCAAAGGCAACTGTTCATGCTGAGGGAGTTTCTGTGGACTGTGTTTGTTTGCCTTGGACATTGACTCAGGTCTATGAAAATAAAAGGGATTGGTTTTTTGTTGCGGTTCCTGCCCGTTTCTTGGGAGAGGGGTTTCTCCTTGTGAGTACAACAAGGACTCACATAGGCTGGGAGAGAACACAGGCAGGATGACATCAGTTAAAGAATTCCAATTGGTGGGATCCAGGAAGAAAGCCTTCTCTGCTGTTGCCCCCACCCTGGGAACGTTCCCCCTCTAGAGGTGAGGTGGGTTCCCACTCTCCTAGCCTTTTGAGCATATTTAAAAACCTAACTCTGCCACCTCATTTGGGGCTTGCTGCAGAACATGCAGCCATGCAGCTGGTTAGTGTCCTCAAGCCCCTCCCACACCTTTAATTAATATTGAATTTTGAATTTTGAACACCTTTGCCACCATTTTAATTTTTTTATATTCAGTTTTTATATTTTTAACATTTTTTCCATACAGCACTCAGAGGCAGTTTGTAAATGTGATAAATAATAAATAAAAAATCTGTAAATCTCATTTGCCAATATTCACTTTTAGATGTAGTAGGCATTATAAGGTCACAGAGTGAATTGTAATGCATAAATGAAAGCCTCATTAAAGTAATTCCAAATTAGTGTTAGTGTCTGTGAGATATAAAGTTACAAAAAAGTGTTTTAGAGAATCACTGTTATTCACATGTGCAAACATTATTAAAAACATATTACTCTTTAATACTTCAAGTGTGAAGCTTTATCTTATTAATATTGTAAAGTATAATGCTTTTCAGTGGATTTTCTGTTCTTAAATCCCCAGTGAAGCTTCAGATTGGCTTTGAAAGATTATCTTATGTTCATTACAACTTTTAAGAAATGGAAGCTGAAGGGGATAAATTATGTTTCCCCATCTTAATTCAGCTGATGAAAATTCTTCCATCCCCAGAACAACCTTACTCAGTTTCATCCATACTGTAGTGCAGGGGTGTCAAACTGCCGGCCCGTGGGCCAGTTTCATCATACCGGAGCCGTGCCACCCCATTGCTGGCAATGGCGAAAAAGCTCCGATACGTCGCACAACGTCATGTGACATCGCGAGTTTGACATGCCTGCTGTAGTGTGCTCTTCCAGGGACTTAAATATCTTTCTGAATTACTAAAATTAGCTACTAGAGTGTCAACAGTAGACATAGTGTTTAACAGTGCAAAATGTCACAAGAAATAATCTAAACAATGAAGGCAGCCTTCATTACACTAATGTGTGGATAATACAAACTTCTAATACATTTTAATCCCTACATTAATTGTTTGGGTAATGAGGAAGCCATTTTGTAATGGAATAGAAGAAACACTTTCCCAGTAATAAGTAAATGTCATGCATTCATCCAATTCACAAAATCAGTTTACATTGATAGCGCGATACATACATGGCCAATAATAATTTTCTTCTCCCACCTATTCTGCCATTCTTCCATTCAGGTATTCATAAGGATATGCAGCTTGTAGATCATAATATAGATGCCTATCACAACTGTGCCTACTCTGAAAATTATTTGGAAGAGACATTTAAGGAGTTGTACAGCACTTGTCTGTGAGTCAATAAACCTCTTTTTCCAGTTTTTCATCTACCCCAATATTTACTCTTATCTACTCTTATTGATACAAACTCTGCTGTTGGTTTTACTTCAGGATGTAGTATTTAGTGCCTTTTAAACATAGAATTTTCTCATTATATGCTGTCTCTTTACTGGACATGAAAATGATGTATCCCTGAATTATGGTTCTGTTATTAAAGGGTACTTAGCTCATAATTGTCACATTACAATATGGGATCAGAGAAGTACAAGGAAGATACATGCCATTCTTTTACAAATCTCATTACTGTAAATTGGATAGCGCAGTGTAAAATATCTTTTTCAAAAAGACCCTTTTTCAAGAACAGTTGGAACTGACCAGAAGGTAGATGGCTGTCAAATTAATCCTAACATCCTGGGCTAGAGATATTGTACTGATTGGAAACAGTGTCTACCTCACTATATAATTTATATATAAATTAATTTTGTCTAGAGAGTCCAATAAAAACCTGTTTTCAGAATAACAGTACTGGTAAAAAAAAAGAAACAGAAAAAGAAAGTGAAGTGTCAAATTTATCTAGTCTGGAAGACCTTTAAAACCACAGTAATAGCAGAGCTAAAATTCATTTCACAGACAATCAGTGTTGGGAACTATTAAAAAGGGAAGCCAGATCACAAAATTGAAATCTTGCTGGAAAAGGGGAGGAAAAAAGAAGGGAAAGGTTCATAAAAACCTGCAAGCAGACAGCAAAAGATTCAAAAAAGGGTTTTGAAGAAGATATTATTGTTAATATGCATAAGAAGTAAGTTCATTGAAAGATAAAAGAAGAAAAATCTGTAGAATAGTAATGAAGTTGAATGAATTATTATAGGTGCCCATGTATTTAACTAACATGTAGTTTTCTTTTTTAAGAAACTCATAAACCCTCTGAATTCCATTAAGTACCATAGTCTCCCTTCCATTATGGTATATTCCTTTCATTCAAAATCCTGAGCATTTATCCTTTCTTATGTTAAAATCTTGTTGAATAAAGCAGTAGGTTGGGGTTTTTGTTTTGTTTTGCTTGTTTCTGGTTAAACAGATTTGCAGATTTTCATCCAGCTGGAACATTGCATTCATTCAGCCAGCTGAAGATTCATTAAATACAAGCTTATGAAATCTTTATGTATAAACTATGAAACAAATGGAGTTATGGCAGAAGAAATTTGTTCTATAATATTGACTATAATTTAGTGCAATGGGTATTGAAGCCAAATCTCATTAGTTGTGTATATTTTTGTTTGCTAAATTGAAGTTTATTGCATCAAGCGTTTGGTCCTATCAGGTTTTATTCTTTTCACTTTGATTTGGCCTCTGCACTGATGTTTTTTCAGGCCTGTCTTTACAAAATCCAGGATAAACAATCTTATCACATGGTAACAGACAGACCTGCTCAACAAGCCCAGATGGGTAGAATAGCATAACGCTCAGATTTATAGCAAAACTCATCATTGTTGTAGAAAGAGATGACCTGCACTACTGCACATTTATGTGCTTGGTTGTCCACTGCTGCTGTTCTTATATTTGCTTACCTAAGATGCAATAGAAGATTACTGTCCATCATGGAAGAATGAAAAATGTTGTTTTTCTTTCTAAGTATTAGTAGAACTATAAACATCTAGGGCTCAGGAATATTTAAGAACCTTAGAAAAATCTTCTTGCCTATAGTTATCAATCATGCTGACTAAAAAATTACCAAAGAAAATCTTGGGTGAGGGCGAGTTGTTTATTTTGGCAATTCTATTAACAGCACTCCTTTCAGATCAATGATTCTGCCCTCTCCCCACCAGTCTGCAGAGCTTTATCAATCATCTGTCAATGTACCCCAAGTTGGTATCATCCTGATCTATTAGTACTTTTGTTGGGTTCTGAATTTCCAAACAGAGGTAAGAGAGCCTAATGTTATTAGTAGAAATGTTTGTTTAGCCAGTAAGTGAAGGTTCTTATCTATAATCTCATCTCTTCTTAATAAGTCCCTGCTTTTATGCAGAGTACCTATTAGGATTGCACCAAGCAACTTGAAACAATTTATTTAGCAAAAGCAATGCATGAGCTTACTTGGTCCCATAAGTAGCCATACCCTTAAATAATTTTAGAAATGCTGAAAAATAATACCTAGAAAGAAATAAGTGATAATCAATTGATTTTTCAGATGCTTAGTTAGATATGAGTAGGATGAATATTTTACTTCCCTGTACATTGGAATAAGTAGCATAAATATTTAAAGCAAGTCATCTGTTTTATGCCATGCCTATCAATATTCTAGGTCATTAAAACAATAACTACCACCGCTGTCGATAGCCCTAATTTTGTTAAAGGTGATACAGAGTAAGTGATCCCTTTAAAACAGGTAGGTCAAACTGCCAGCCCGTGGGCCAGATGCATCACGCCAAAACCGCACCCATCCCATTGCTGGCAATGGGGAAAAAGTCATGATACGTCATGCGACATCATGTGACATCACGAGTTTGACATGCCTGCTTTAAAAGTATGACAGAGTTTTCATTACTCTTTTTAGTCCTAATGGTGATTTATATACAGATGAAGCTAAAGCAAAGAAAACAAACTAATTGATCATTGAAGTAATCACCCCAGAGTTTTCTCTCAAGGAACAAATAACCAGGCTCAAATTATTACATACTTTCTGGAGAAGGCTCTAATACTGGGAAAAGTGGAAGGAAAGAGAAGAGGATGATCAGTAGCAAAGTAGATGGATTCAGTTATCATGGCAATGAGTACACCATTGAAAGACTTGCAAAAATAGGATAGAGATAGATGATCATGTGGAAAATCTATGTAATCACAAGGATTCAAAGAATGAAGTGAAAACTGAATGGCATTAGGATAGTTTATTCTACCCTCTTTCTAATTAAACTGTTTATATAAGATGGCACCTTAATATTAATCTGGCGTTTTTATATAAAATGCATATGAGGGCAAGGAGGTGATGATACATTGAGGAGAGTATGAATTTATGCCAAAGGATTTTCCTAGATATTGATACTTGTACTCTATAAAGGAAGCATACAAATCTGTCTTAAGCAATTGATGGTAAAGAAGAAAGTCTTGAGTCAGTTTGGATGACTTGACTAAATTTTGTTTATTTGCCTGCCAATGTGTTCTCTTATTTCAACCAAAACAATCATTTATAATACAGATATCTGACATAGAACATGCTAGTAATAGGCTGATATGATTAAAGTAAACTGAGTCATCTGTCTTGCCCTTCATGAAAATGTAGTCAGTTCACTTTGTGTATATAAGCTTTCCCATCAATATAAGATGGGTTTTGTCTTTCCTTTAATGGGAATGAGAAGTGCCTTCTTGGTTCAGTGCCCTGGCAAGAAGGGCATATTCTGGGCTTCCTGTTCCGGTTCACAGTGTTGCGGTTGAACGGAGAGACTCATCTCTTTGCCATCCAAGTTTCCCCTGCTGGTAGAACCTTGATTGGGTCGAAAAGTCACCCTGGAGGGGTGACCACTGTTGAGGAGGCTGCCCTTCTGACTGCAGAGGGGCGGCGGCGCCCTCTGCAGTCCAAGCGAGCTTCTTTGGGCCGACGGAGTAAAGATCGGTCAGTAAAATGCCCAATCACTTAGCTGCACCAGCCTTAAGCCACAAGAACATCTAAGAGAAATAGAACCAGCGTGGAAGATTCGGTGAGACCTTTCCTTGCCTCTCCCTTTCCTATTTATTCCCGTGAAAAGCCTTTGGAATTATTTCCTTATCTTTTTAAAGCAGCGTTGTTGATGGGGGAAGAAAAGCCTTGGAACAAAAGAAAAATTAATTTCAACTTTTTCAATGGTTGACTTTATTTTTGAATATTTGGGGGTCCTAAAATCCCTGTTATACAAACTTAATATGCTAGCAATTTGGAGAATTTTTTTCCTATTTTCTACTATTTTTATAACTAAAGAAAAGAAGGAAAGAAGGAAAAGAGGAAAGAAATTATTTTTATTGGAGGTCTGGAAAGACTGAATAATTAGTTAACACTCTGGGGACATCTTGTGGTGAAATTATTTACTGCAATTGTTATTTCCTCTCTTTGGACTCTGAGCTTGACGTTGACCTTCAAATTATCTTAAAAGGGAAAGATAAAGAAGCTGTGGAAGTGGATATTGACTGATTGTTATTAAATATAGCCTCCACTAAAAGAATAATGGCTTTGATATTACTGAAATGGAGGAACTCTGTCCAGATTTCAATTACAAGTATATATTGGACCAAATTCTTGAAAATACTGAACTAATAATTGCCTGTACAAAAGAGATTATTTTTCAACGACAAATTAAAGCGCAAAGTGTAAGTGAGCACTTTGCAGGCCAAGAAACAGCAGAAGGGGTATATACTCAAGAGACCCGTTCTCAACTTTATCCACAATTTACTGAGATGGAGGAACTAAACTTACTTCAGGACTATCAATCTACACTGGAAAAAACCTTTGATGCTAATGAACAAATGACTTTTAGCACGGAAACTAAGGATGTTACCCCAGAAGGGCAGGCTGATGTCCAGACTCCAACTGATTACCTGACAGATAAAAAAAACCAATAGGAGGAGAACAAAATAACATTAAAGAGGACTCTACATTATTTTATAGACAATCTATTGAGATTTTGGATGATTCAAAAGTGACTGTAATTCAACTAGATGCAACTTCAGAAAAGATGAAGATTGATGTCCAAGTACAAGCTATTGAGAATCGCTACAATTTCTTCACTAGCCTATTAAAATGGACAATGGGAGATTCTCCCCTGACTTACTCGTTACGGCAAGAAATGGAAGGAGTTTTATTTGTGGACTTAGAGGCCTTACTATGGAAACCTGTCTGGAACAGAAAGAAAGCTAGAATAAGATATAAATATGGAATTTAAGATTACACTTATGGGTTGCAATGGCTTTATAGAGACATGGATTCATTTGGACTTGGATTCGTAAAAGGTGTTTTTAGGATAGGATTTGGAATTTAATATTGAAATATAGTAAGAATATATTCTTCAGAATAATAGATCTTCCTTCTTTTCTCTTTTTCTTGGTTTGTTTTTGTTTCTTTTTATTATCTTATGCTATTTTTCCTATGTTTTTTGTTATTATTAGATATGATAGTTGATTTGTGGAGCTATAATGATAAAAAGATTGTAATGATGGAAGAGATGAAATTAATAAATAAAGAATTACTGAATAAGAAATAGAATATAGTTGAGAAATGTAAGAAGGTAATTATGGAAATAATATGCTTAAATAAGAGAAATTATGGACACCCGAATTGTAAATAATATCTTTGTTTAAGACTAAGTTAGATACGGTATTTGGAAATTAATAAACTTAAAAACACGGTTTGATTTACATTGATGAAAGGTTGCTGATAACTTCTATTGATTAATTGAATTCTTATTTAGGACTGTATTAATGAATTAATTTTACTTAAAAATTTATTAACTTGACTATATTATTCTAATTGTTAGAGAGGGAAATTTTAAGGAGCGTTAAAGAGCTGTGGGTGATGCCTCCCATGGACATTTCAATCTGTCCTTCCATTACCCTGGGGGGTAAAGTTATAAACCCCTCGGAGAAGGTGCGCAACTTGGGAGTCCTCCTCGATCCACGGCTGACATTGGAACATCATTTGTTGGCTGTGGCGAGGGGGGCATTTGCCCAGGTTCTCCTGGTTCACCAGTTGCACCCTTATTTGGATCGGGAGTCTCTACTCACAGTCACACATGCCCTTGTCACCTCGAGGATCGATTACTGCAATGCTCTCTACATGGGGCTACCCTTGAAGAGTGTTCGGAGACTACAATTAGTGCAAAACGCAGCTGCACGAGCAATTGTGGGCCTTCCACGTTGTGCCCACATTTCGTCAACTCTCCGCATGCTGCGTTGGTTGCCTATCGGTCTCCGAGCGCAATTCAAAGTGTTGGTTATTACCTATAAAGCCCTTTATGGCATTGGACCAGGATACTTACGGGACCGTCTTCTGCCACATACTTCCCTTCGACCGGTGAGAGCGCACAGGGTCGGCCTCCTCTGGGTCCCATCAGCAAAACAATGCCGTCTGGCAGGTCCTAGGGGGAGGGCCTTCTCTGTTGTGGCGCCCACCCTCTGGAACCAACTGCCCCCTGAAGTCCGCGTTTCCCCCACTCTCCCGGCCTTCCGGAAGAATCTAAAAACCTATCTATGCCGGCAGGCCTGGGGATGACTGTGATTGTGTGTGAATGATGAATGTGTCTGGGGGTCTTTTTAAATGCTTTTTAGATTTGGTTTTAGATTTTTGAAATGCTGAGATGATTTTTGTTTATGTTGTTAGCCGCTCTGAGTCCTTGGAGAGGAGCGGCATAAAAATTTAATTAATAAATTATATGTATGATGTTATTGTACTTAATTGATTACCCTATCTCCACATTGTTTCTTAAGCATTCTGGTGTAAAAAATGGAAAAATCAATAAAATTGTTGGAAAAAAGAAAGAAGGGCATACTCCCAGTGGTGGGATTCAAATAATTTAACAACCGGTTCTCAGCAGGGGGAGAGGTGGGGGGTGGAGCTGAGGCAGGTGGAGGAGGGGGAGCTTCCCCATGCACCCCGCAGCTGCTTACTGTGCTGAAGGGCCCCGCAGCCAGGCCTACCATGCCCCGACACCTGTTGTGCCTCACCTGTTCGGTAGTGACTGCTCCCATTTTCTCCTTCTTCCTCCTCCTTTGAACAGCTCTTCACTCCCGTTGCTGCTTTTTCAGTCCTGGAGTTTTGCCTGGAACCTGTGCACAGGGTGTTTGGAAATGAAGCCCTGCAGCGATCGGGTGGGATGGGAACTATTTCCTTTGCTTTTGGACTGGCTCCGAAATGGACTGGAAGGAGTGGCTCAAAGACTCCAATCTGACTTTGCAGCAAGCAGGGGGATTGGAGGCACGTGAATGCACACTAGTCTGGGGTCTCAAAAAACTGGAGTTTTTTTCATCTGTGCTAGATTTTCACTGCCATACTGTTTAACTTTTTTAAAAGTTTACTTGATGCAGAATGCAAATCTGCAAAGCCAGATTGGAATCCTCAAGCTGCTCCTCCCAGCCCATTTCAGACCCGGTCCAAAAGCAAAGGAAATGATTCCCATCCCACCCAATCACTACAGAGCTTGGTTTCCAAAGACCCTCTGCACAGGCTCCGGACAAACCGAGATCTGGGACTGAAAAAGCAGCAATGGGAGAGAAGGGCTGTTCAAAGGAGGAGGAAGGAGAAAGTGGGAGAATCCCAAGGGAGACCTTCTTTGTCACCCTGCAAGCAGAGGCAGAGCAGGGGGAAAGGCAGGCAATCCAGACATGCTGCATGGCAGCAGCAAGCAGAGACGCGGGGGGGGGGAGCCTTCTCCTGCCTGCCTTTGCTTGCTGCCACTATGCAGCATGTCTGGATCACCTGCCTTCCCCCCCCCAACCTGCCTCCACTTGCAGAGTGATGGAGAAGGTCTCACTTGGGCATGGAACAGGGCATCAACCTTAGTCAGTCCATCATCCTAAGGACCCAAACAACTAGAGGAGATTCAACTATTTGTTTCTGAGGTCTTAGACTGCACAAACTAACAGGAGGCTCATTATTTTCACATGAAGAACTCTGTGTGATAAATAAGAAATTAGACAGGAAGGCCAGGAGTGAAGACTCAGATTTATCATAACTGATTCACCAAACTTAACAAAAAAAAATAGGTATCAGTTCTGCCAAACTGCAAACCATCTGAATCCCACCACTACATATTCCTGACCTTCTGGTCTTTGACAGATCCTCTTTAAGGGACAGGTAGGAAGATGAGTGCCCACAGGCACATGTTTTTCTGTTGTTTTTTTTCTCTGCTTGATACATTTGTAATTTTAAACCTGATATTAGACACATAAAATTTCATTTTTGTATTGGACAACCATATAGATTAGTTAAAACAAGAATGAGACCTGGCTTGATAAGCACCAATCCAAATGATTTCATATCAATTGGAGGACATTAAAAAATGTCATAGTGTCTTTCCGGTTTTGAGTTGCCAAAATTTTCTTTAAGCATGACTAGTGCCTAGTCAGGCAATTGTTTGTCATCTATGTCCAGGCAAAATTTATAAATATTCATATCAAATTATTGATATTAAACTGTAGATATAACCTTGGAATTACAGGGGACATTTACTAATGAACAGACCATGGCAAGGCTTAAGCAAAGGATTCTGGACATAGAATTCCAAACTTAATTTACCAGAATTTCTACAAGGTCTGAATTTTTACAAGAATCAGTTAAAGCAGAGTGATACTTCAAGTAAAAAGTAGCACAAAATTACTGCAGATCTTTCACAGAAATACAGTTGATACCTTAACCTAAGCAGTTCTTGAGAATAGGTTCAAAAAGAGCCACTTTGCAGAAAGAATCTGGCCATACAGAGTTGTAATAAAATTGACTACTTGGCATCAAATGATTGGGCTGTTTCATCCAAATTAATTATGAGACATTAACTAACAAAGTGGTTTATGATCAATATGGAAAGTTGCTCTATATTATTTGAGAATTCAGAATGTTGATCTATTGCCAGAATTAATTTAGTCCTTGATCACTTCATTCTATTTATTTATGCAGTCCACTAATCAAAGAGAGATGAATTAGCAATATTTATCATTTGACTAACTTTGTTTTAGATAAAAACAAGTGACAAAGTAATGTTAATGAGACTACCACAGTATATTTACAGTTTCAATTTACTGCTGAAGTGAGCTTTAGTGGAGGAGAAAATTCATGGATCGTTTAAAATTGATTTTTGAGTTTTCTCATGCACTGATCCATTTCCATATTTTGACTGCTGTAAAAATATAAATTATTTTACATTCCATTTCACAAATATTTATTTTTCTTCCTCATTAACACCTACTTATTTTAATATAATGTAACATTAATCAATAGATTTAATATATTTTTTAAAAGTTACTGGTCTTCTTTGTGTGGGGAGATACAGCTGGGAAAAAAAAAACCACTGAGTGTTACAGACTAAAGAAGGAGTGAACAACTGGTTACTGGTGGGATGCAGACAGTTCCAGCGCCTTTTTGAAGTTTTCGAAGCTCCTTAAATTCATGCCACTGGTATTCAGTGGCAAAATAACAGTTTTGAAGTTATATCAGTTTTTACTTTATGTTTATTTGTTGTTTTCCAAAAATATAGGTGGAAAGTAATTCCTTAAACTTTTTTTGAGGCAAAACATGCTCCCTGCACACCTTAAAACTCACCATCATGAAATATGAAAAAATAATAAGGTATTAAGTCCAGAGAAGTTTTCAGTAACAACCTCTCCCAGACTTCTTTGCTGAGACTAATTTTGGGTGCTCCATTTCAGGTGGTTCTTATGTTTCCTGAAAAATGTGCACAGAAAATGGTGGTAAATGCCATCATTGTTTATCTGTGATTTCACATAAAATTCTATTTTGTTTCCTACTCAATACCTACATGAAAGAACTAGAAGGAGATATCCAGATACTTTGGTGCTATTAATTTGCAAATAGTTTGCATTACTGTTCTGGACATGAGATGGAATACAGTGTCTGATTAAACAGAGAGGGGGTAGAAGACCATGCTATTTCTATTCTCATTTCCTTCATATAACAGTATGTCATTAGGAGAGAAGAGTAGCTACTCTATATGATTTAGAAATCTGCTCTTAATTTATTCTACATATTCATACTTCTGAACCATTCTTGAAGGCTGGTAAAACTATGATTCTATTTAACCTGATGATGATGATGAAGATGATGATAATGATGGTGATGATGATGATGATTGATGATCATGCTAATGACCATGATCATGATTATAATGATGCATATTTTGCACACCTAAAATCTGTTTCCCCCCCCCGAGGCAACAAAAATAATGTAAAATAATCCTGCATAAGGAAGAGGAATGGGAAGCAGCTGCCTATCCTTAAGAAGATTTTTGCCTGAGTACACCCAGTATTAGGACTCTGAAAAATGGACAGCATGAGATCTATATAACAGAGCAAGTTTTTCTGGCTGTTGAGAAAAGTGACAGTGTACACTGCTATGTAAAATGTTTAGCAAACTCCCCAGGCACTTATAGTCAAAGCAATTTCATTTGCATTCTTGTTGTGTTGTGAGTGGTCATTTCCCCAATGCTATCAACCAACTATAAGTGGTGACAGCTTTACAAACTAGGACAGGATCTCCAACAGGAAAATGTAGTTATTTACCAGCTTCAGAAATGCATCCATTTGAGAGAGGGCTGGTAAATCGTATTTTTCCTAGATTGTCACCCAGAGCATTTTTGTCTACATATATAGAGAGGTATTCAGAAGACCCAGAAGATTTTTCCAATACTAGGTCCCCTCTTCTATTTATATATTATTCAACACATATTTCCAAGTGCCAGTCTTTAGTTGAAAGAAGGGGAGGAAGATGATTTTGCTTTAATGAGATTGCTAGGGAGTAAAAAGATTTGATCACCATGTTGGTCTTTTTATTTTATTATGTGTATCAGTTTATTATATGTGCAGCCACAGGCCATTATACAACATTGATATAGAGCAAGTTTCAGAATAGACAGCTTAATCTTTTTAAATAAATACTGAATTAATATGAGGTTGAAGTAACCAGGTAGTGGCTGGTAAACCAGAGTCAATACTACAGAATAAAAGCACCCTATAATAGTTCTTAGTTCTAGACCCATTCCAGAACATCTGCATTTGATTCAACAAAGGTATCCAGGGAGAAACTGTCATTTCTTCAAATCTCCAAATATGCTGATTTCTATATCTGCTGATGTTTCAAAACGTTGAAGTACTGATAAACTAGGAAACTATAATCTGCATGTTTCATTTATGGTCTTTTATCAAAATTTTGTGAATGTTTATTTTACTGAAAAAGTTTTTCCAGAAGAAGAGAAACTGTTTCCTAGGGGAAGAAGCAAAAATTGTTCAAAAAAAATATTCTGAATCACATATTTCAGAGTGGATTCTCACGATCAGCTTTCTAAAATATAAAAACAAGAAGGATAATTTTATCATCTTTGGTATGCATACAAAATGCTGGATAACTTTGGATTCAAATTCATAGAGGATTTTAAAGACTATATATCACAAAAACTCTCATTTCTATAATCTTTACCTGGACAAAACAGTGCATCATAGGGCAACGATTTTTTTGAAACAAGGTACTTCAAATAGGCTAACAGAATGCATCTAAAATATGAGGAGATGGATGGATGGATGGATGGATGGATGGATGGAAGGAAGGAAGGAAGGAAGGAAGGAAGGAAGGAAGGAAGGAAGGAAGGAAGGAAGGAAGGAAGGAAGGAAGGAAGGAAGATTTCTGATGTTCCCTGCCACACTTTTCTTAAAAAAAAAAAAATCCTTAATGGGGAAGCTGGCAGAAAGTTGAAAACTACTCCCATTCCTACTGCTTTTTGGTCCACCTTAAGTCATTCTATTCACCTGTTTAGGTAAGGAAATATATCTAAAACAATGATTCAACAGGGCACAGGTTGTCTGGTATACAAAGGAGACTGGGCCTCTTCCTCTTGGGACTGATGAACAAAGAGTTGGAACTTTGTTTTTGTATATAATAACCACAGCATAATTAGTGTAGGCATAAAGATTTGGCAATATCTATACTGAAGGAATGGTTGATGAAGATGCTAGAACTTGTTGAGGTGACCAAATTGACTTGCTTGATTAGAGAAAAAACAACATGTACTTTTATTAGTGCCTGGAAATCCCTTATGGACTTTTGCATAAAAAAAAAAATCTTTTACAATATGTGGTTTTGATGCTTAAATAAGATTAT
The DNA here is from genome assembly GCA_034064705.1 of Bothrops alternatus. Taxonomy (NCBI): domain Eukaryota; kingdom Metazoa; phylum Chordata; class Lepidosauria; order Squamata; family Viperidae; genus Bothrops; species Bothrops alternatus. The sequence continues at coordinate 13,602,050 of JARGCV010000124.1, read as the reverse complement.
AGACTGAACAGAGTCATGATGTAATTTCTGGAGAAAATGTGAATTTATAATTGTACTTATAACTGCTGTAGAGAAGATTGGAAGCCATTTTTTGTAAACCTTTTCTTCCTTTTCTATTATTCTTTTATGTTTTTTTCTTTCACTTTTAGCTCTTTGATTTCTATTTTTTTCTTTCTTATTCTATATTATTTTGCATTAGTTTTTAATCTTTACATATCAAAATGTCAGGTAGGTCTCTCTACCTTTCAACATAATCAGCCTCTTTTGGGTAAGAAATATTACAATAAAAACATAAGAAAAAAAGACTATATGCAGGAGATCAAAGAAAACAAAAGAGAATAGCACGTGTCCTCTTTTCAGTTTTGATGAAACATAGATTAATATGAAAATCACTGCGAGGGCAGCTAATAGATGGTAAATGAGGACAGGTGCATGATCATTCAAATAAATATTTGCAAGTACAAAAAGATATGGCATATGTTATGTCCTGGGCCTGCTGAATGACTCAGCAGGCTCAGGAGGCTGCAGAAGGCCCCGACAGACCATGTGGTTGCCTGGGACCAGACAGGCTGTCTCCAGCCTTGTGAGCATGTGCAAGGTGGGAGACTAGCCTTGCATTGATAGGCTGATGCTATCCCTGCAAAGGGAGTATAAAAGGGCCAGCACCATTTTGTTTGCTGTTCTGTTCTGTTTGTGATCTTAATAAAGAAGTTGTGTTTGTTACTCCTGCCTCGCTTCGATGTCTCTGATGCTAAAACAGAATATTGGCGACGAAGGTGGGATTGGCTGCAAGAAGAACAACAGGAGAAGCTAGGCTGACTTAGCAGAGGAGGCCTGAAGCACTGGGAAGTTTGGCGTCCAGAGGAAGCGATTGCCTGCCAGTACAAGAACGCAGGAGATGAGCTCAGCTTCGTGGGACCCCTTCTCATACCTTGCAGCAAGAGGCATCGAAGAGGCTTCAGGCTGTAATGATGTCAAAGCTAGGCCATCTATCAGAATTTGATACTTCTCACCCTGAGCGCTGGAGCTCCTACGTGGCTCGAGTAGAGAATTACTTTCGAGTAAACAAGATCCAAGAAGATGGCCTTAAAGCTGCTACATTGCTGTGTGTCTGTGGGCAAGAGACTTTCAATATTGCAGAGAATCTTGTAGCCCCAGCACCACTGGAATCAATTGTGTATGCTGACTTAAAGAGGATGCTGCGAGAGCACTTCGAACCCAAGCTCTCAGTAATTGCATGGAGGCACACCTTCGAGCAGAGGGATCAGAGGCCTGGTGAGTCTGCTGTGGACTTTGTTGCTGCCTTAAGACAAGCAGCTAGGTCACTTCTGGTGGCTCCGCCGGTGTCGCTAGAGTCTCCTCTGTGAGGCTCCGTTCCCTGGGTATGTAAAGCCGCAAAAAATAGCGAACATCAGCTGTTTATTGCGGTGAAAAATCCCCTCTTCGGGCGAAGAAGAGGTGTAGAGCATCGGGAGTAAAGGGTTGAGCTCTTCTAATATCCCTGGAAAAAGCTTTCAGGGATCAAGAGTGCGAGCTCCCCATAACTCCTGAAGACGCTCCTGCCCAGAGACGCTTCTGTCATCAGACAGAAAAAGACGCCGCGACCGCCTCTGCTTTTAAAAAATAGAACACAAGAGAGACTGTTTGCAGACTGAGTGAATACAGGAGCTTTTATTGGATTGCAAGTATTTTTTATTGTTTTTCTGGCAATATATTTCTAACTGTTACTTTCAACATAATGCATTCAAGATGGCGTATAGCTTTCACTACTTTCACTGCTAAAGGAAAGTGCTTGAAAGTGAAAGTGAATTCTCCATTTTCTTTTTTCTCTTTGTTCTTGTAAGCGAAGCTAGAGAGACAGTTGTAGAAATTGGATTAAAGCCAGAGCGATTGTTTTAAAATTTAAAATGGAGTGGAATTTACGTTTTAATGTCAAACCTATTTTGGATCGCATTGATGAATTTAAAGAAGAAACGATTGCAATATTGAAAGAGACTAACACAGAAATATTAAAATTAATTAGATCCTTTTTTCCAAATGAAATTGATTTGCAACCGACTGTTGAACATTTTATACAACAATCCAAACAAGAAGAAGACAGTATTGAGAATGAAGAGAATAATGGGAAATGGATTTTGCTTGATAAACAGTTCATTTACGGAGTGGAGGAAGAGGATTTGTTCCAAGACAGGAGGGGATGGCTACTCCTCTCAGACAAGCAGCAAGAAGAAGATTTAACTGAGAAAAAAGAGAAATTGATCCAGTTTAAGAAGCAATCTATCTATGGTGCTGAGGACCAGGAAAAGCAAAGACAGAGATTTGAAATGTTACCTCAACGAAAGTTTATGGTTAAGAGAAATAGAGGACTAATGCAAAGGTTAAGATGGCTTTTATGGATTCAAATGATATTGCAAGTAAAAAAGAGAGACTTATTATTTGGAAGGGGGGCCTCGTTATGGAGATCTACCTGGCAGAAGAAAAAACCAAGAGTACGATTGAAGATGTGAAATTTAAAATTGTGTGCAAGGAATTATGGGTAATCCAAAACTATGGACTGACTCAAGGACTAAGATTATGAATAAGATGTAAGAGAAGATGATTAACGGAAGATATAATATTAAGATTACGAGTAAGACGTTAAAGAAGATGATTAATGGAAGATATAATTAAATTGAAGAAGAATGTACTTGCTTTGAAATGATCTAGGTTTGACATTAGATTGATTGATTGATGGGATAGATAAGCATTATGTGATTTGATAAGGAGGAATCTAAGTTAGAAATGGATTAAATAGATTGTATTTGTTATTTAGGTTTATTTTACATATGAGAAAGCCCAGAAGTCGATTGAAGAAGTGAAATTTAAAATTAAGATTGTTAGATTGATGGTTTAGATATGTAAATGAAAATTAATAGTCTTAACAAGATGATTTGTCTGTTTTGTTTAGTGGATTGAAATGATTTAAGGTTTGATATTAGATACTGATTGAGGGATTAGATATGTATTAGAATTGATAAGGTTGAATAAATGTTAAGTAGAGATTGTATTTAGTATATAGTTTAAAATTCTTGTTAGGATTATATAATAACTTTGAAGTAGTGGGTTTTCTTTTGTTTTACCCTGTACTCACTCTGGGAAGTCAGGGGGGGGGTAGGGAGGGTTTATAATTTTATATATTATGTTTTCTCAACTGCAACGGGGTTGATGCAAGGATATGTAATTATTGTTATTAAGGGGCTGCTCGGGTGGCCTCTGGGCACCACATCTGATGGAAAGAGGAAGGAGGAGTGAAGGCTTATGTAAGTAGAAAGTTGATAAGAAGGGGGAAGAGTAGGGATAGTTGGGTGGAGTAGAAGGAGGGAGATAGAGAAGGAGGGAGGAGAGTAGGTAGTTAGTTGGTAAGTGAGGGGGAAGGTTAGGGTTAGGGGGATGTGGTGGTGGGGGTACCGAGCAGTAATGTTAATTGTTTGGTAAATATGGTCTATGATTATTTTCAGTTGAGTTATTATTATTAGATGTATTGAAATAAGTACTTATGTGTTGTTTATGGATGATTTTGAAATATGTATTTATGTTGTGATTATGTTTATTGTTTATTTTAACATTATGATTTGATTTGAGCATTTTTCTTTTTCTGTTAAAAATTAAAAAACCAATAAAAATTTTTTTTAAAAAAAGACAAGAAGCTAGGCCTTGTGCATTCAAGGATCTAGAAGAGAGGCTCTGGGATCATTTAGTTTGTGGGCTTCGGAGTCGTGAGCTGCAACAGAAACTTTTTGCAAAAGAAGATGTGTCATTCCAAGATGCGTTAAGAGAGATTGCAGCTGAAAAAGCAGCGGGCGGAGCGGTGAAGGCCTTGAGGCTTACCAAGAACCCCCCAACGCCTAGTACAGTCCATCAAGAGGTCACTCAGGAGGATTCTGAAGAGAAGCCAGAAATGGAGGTAGACAGGCTTCAACAGCAAGCAGGAAGAAGGCCTCAGGAAGGTAGACAGCAGACAACCTCAGTCCCTCAGTGTTTCGGGTATGGAGGTTGCCACAAGCGCTCTGACTGCCGGTTCCGCTCCACTATCTGCCGGGCATGTGGCAGGCAAAGCCACATTGCCTCTGTCTGTTTGGGTCGCCAGAAGAACCGGTCTCCAGAAGAATTGCCTCTGAAAGGTACCAAGGTCCCCAGCCAAAACAGGGTGGGCTTCTGTGCATCCTGTAGGGGCATTTTCAAAATCAGTGTTCACAGGCCACTTAAAAAGAAGCTTCACATTGACGTGAAGTTGCAAGGGGTTCCCTTGTCAATGGAGTTGGACACAGGGTCCGCTCTATCAATCATTTCCTTGGACACTTTTAATAAGGTTTGCAGCAGAAGTGGCCTACGAGTTAAACTCAGGCCTTCAAATTTAATCCTTACTGACTTCCAGAATTCCAGAGTCAGCATGAAGGGGGAGGCCATGCTCAAGGTGCAGCGTAGGAGTTTTGAAGGGCTGCTAGATGTGGTGATAGTTGGGGATGATCGTACAAGTCTTATTGGACTCGATTGGTTCGAGGCCCTTGGGATTCAGGTGACTAGACTTCACAATCTGCAAACATCAGGCCTTGCAGAAGTTTGCAAGGAGTTTGCTGATGTGTTCAGTTCAGAACTTGGCTCATACAAGGGGCCTCCCATTGCTTTACGTTTAGACCCAGCCATCACAACCATCAGGATCAAGCCCCAAAGGGTGCCTTGCCCTAAAGAACAAAATAGATGCAGAGCTGGACAAACTGCTCCAGCAGGGCATCTTAGAACCTATGGACTCTAGTCCATGGGAAACCTCTATAGTCATGCCACTGAAGGCCAATGGAGAAGTCTGAATTTGTGCAGACTATAAATGTACACTAAATAAGGCATTGCAGCAGCATGCCTACCCAGTGCCTGTGGTGAGCCACATTCTGGCCTTACTCAAGGGGGGGGGGCAAATCTTTGCAAAGCTTGATTTGGCTCAGGCCTATCAACTTCTACCTGTTGATGAGGCAACGGCTGAGGCCCTAACAATTGTGATGCACCGGGGAGCCTTTAAGGTAAAAAGGCTGCAGTTTGGGGTTAATGTGGCCCCTGCAATATTCCAGAGTGTGATGAACGCTCCATGGTATTCCTGGGGTCTGTCCCTATTTTGATGGCATCCTCATTGCTGGGGAGTCATCTGTGAACTTAGCTGAAAGGCTGAGGTCTGTCTTGCTATGTTTCCGCCAAGCAGGGCTGAAGCTGAAGCAAGACAAATGTAAGATTGGAGTTACCTCCACTGAATTGCTGGAGTTCTGTATTGATGCTGAAGGCATACATCCTGCTGAATCCAAGCTCAAAGCAATTCAGCAGGCCCCAAGTCCCAAGTCCAAAAGCGAACTTCAGGCTTTTCTGGGACTGTCAAACTTTTACCATGCATTTCTACCTCACAAGGCCACAGTGGCTGAGCCATTACACTGGCTCTTGGATAAACAGGCTCCTTGGCAGTGGACACAAGTCCATGAAAAGAGCTTTTCAGAGGTCAAGGCCTTGCTTTCCTCAAATGCTGTGTTAGCTCATTTCAATGAGCAATTGCCTGTATGCATAGCCTGTGATGCATCCCCTTATGGGGTCGGGACTGTGCTGAGCCACCTCAAAGCTGATGGGATGCAAGTCCCTGTGGCCTACTACTCCAGAACTCTCTCATCTGCAGAGCATAATTACGCGCAGATTGACAGAGAAGCCTTGGCAATAGTGGCTGGCATAAAGAAATTCCATGATTTCTTATATGGCCGCCATTTCATGGTCTACACAGACCATAAGTCTCTGCTGGGTTTGTTTACAACAAACAAACAAACCCCTCATATAATATTCCCTAGAATGCTGTCAGCATATAACTATACTCTGGTCCACAAACCAGGTAAAGAAATGGGCCATGCAGATGGCCTCAGCAAATTACCTCTACCGTAGGTAGAGGCAGATCCTGCTCCTGCTCTTTGCATTCTCTCTATTCAGGAATTGCCTGAATCTTCCCTCAATGCTAGGGACCTGGCTGCAGAAACTGCCACTGACCACACGCTTACACGCATGCTGACATGGGTGTTGTCAGGGTGGCCTGACATATGTCCAGGCTCAGAATTCCAGAGTTTCTGGCAGAGGAAACACGAGCTTTCCACTTTCAAGGGGTGTGTCCTGTGGGGAAGCAGGGTAGTCATCCCAGCCTCATTGAGGACTAGAGTCTTGCAATCTTTACATGAAGATCATCCCGGAATTGTCCGGATGAAGGCGCTTGTGTGTAGCCATCTATGGGGGCCTGGGCTCAATAAAGAGATCGAGATCCAGGTTCATGGGTGCCAAGTGTGCCAACAGTCAAGGCTGAAATGCCTCAGACCCCTGTACATAGGTGGGAGGAGACACATACTCCATGGTCGAGGGTACACATTGATTACGCTGGGCCCTTTCAGGGGCAATTCTTCCTTCTCCTCGTGGACAGCCATTCCAAGTGGTTAGAGGTTGTTCTTGTCTCCTCCACTACTACTGCTAGGACCATCCAAGTGCTGAGAGGAATCTTCGCCTCACATGGTCTTCCAGATGTCCTTGTCTCCGACAATGGACCCCAATTCACGTCTTCTGAGTTTCAGGCTTTCCTTCAAGCCAACATGATCCGGCATGCCACATCTGCACCTTTCCATCCAACTTCCAATGGCCAGGCTGAGCGTATGGTGCTTACTACCAAAGATGCTTTAAAGAGAATCACTCCACGGCAACTGGCATCACAGGTTAGCTGACTTTCTTCTTTGCCACTGCACCACACCTTGTACTGCCACTGGGAAGAGCCCAGCTGAACTCCGCTGGGGTCGCAGACTCATTACCAAACTGGACAGGTTGCACCCAGACCGAGTGGCTTCACAGGTGTCACAGCCGCGGGCACCTAGGAGACTACAGGTGGGCGATCCAGTCTGGGCAAGGAACTATGGACCTGGACATCTCTGGGTGACCGCAGTGGTATGCAAGTCTCTGGGCCACTGTCATACGAAGTGGCCTTGGATGATGGTCGTGTAAGGTGGCACATCGATCAACTTCACTTGAACCTTCCCAGCAACACTTCCACTCCTGGCTCTGCTCTCGGGGGGGGGAGGAAAACCACAATTACGATCGTGGACCACAGTCTCTCCATGAAAGTGGGAATACACTGGCTCCAGAAGGGGGTTCTGCTTACGAGGTGGCTCCTGACTCAGGCACTGGGTCTATGGATTTGGCCAGTCAACCGGCACTACAGGCTTCTCCATCTGCTGGTCTTGGGCTCATGGGACAGTGCTCCCAAGAGGGGTCTATTGTGGACTCGGGGAATTCCACCCCACCAAGGAACTCTGGTCTGGGGTTACAGGCTCCGGCCAGTCAGTACAATGGAGGGTCGCCGGATTCAAGAGGGCATCTACGTCCTGGTCTGCCAAGCCTAGCAGGCAAGCTCACAGGCCATGTGCCCACAACAGCTCTAAGAAGATCAGAGCGAGCAAGGGGGCCCCCCAAGCATTTACAAGACTATGTAAGGTTCTTGTCAATTCCAAGACAGGCCTAATAGTCTTGTGAAAAAATAGAATGTATGTAAGGGAGGCTTAATAGTTCTCTTGAACTAAGGGCACACTTAGAGTTGGGGTGTTTTGTTTGATAGAATTAAACAATATGTGATATTCTTGTAAATATGAGAAATGTCATGACTGGGTCTGCCTGCGTACAGGCATCACTGTGTTAGAAATAACAACATGCTTAATTGAACACATGTATATGTATGCTGCTATAAAAACAGTAAGTATTCACTTATTGTTTTATCTGGGGGGAGGGGTGTTATGTCCTGGGCCTGCTGAATGACTCAGCAGGCTCAGAAGGCTGCAGAAGGCCCGGGCAGACCATGTGGTTGCCTGGGACCAGACAGGCTGTCTCTAGCCTTGTGAGCATGTGCAAGGTGGGAGACTAGCCTTGCATTGATAGGCTGACGCTGTCCCTGCAAAGGGAGTATAAAAGGGCCAGCACCATTTTGTTTTCTGTTCTGTTCTGTTTGTGATCTCAATAAAGAAGTTGTGTTTGTTACTCCTGCCTCGTTTTGATGTCTCTGATGCTAAAACAGAACAGCATATAAAATGATGGAAATGTTGATGAATATTTGTAGATGCCTTTTGATGGTACATTCATTGATTTTTGATTGAATCCATGTCTATTTCTACTATTTAATATTTGAAAATTATTAATTATTTCTTTAAAAATATTTGTTTCAACAATATATTTGTGTGGTTTTTTATTTATACAGTCATTATTTGAACATATAAACATTTATATTAAATATAAATAAAAGAACAGGAATTGGAAATCAAAGCCCCCCAAAAACTCAATAGCAGTCAGAACTGAATAACAAGAAAGGAAAAAGGAGATGAAGGAGGAATAAAAGTTTTCAAATAAGATACTGCATATTATTTGAAATATACGTGTTGATTAAACTGAGATGGTGCCATCTATCTAAGGTGCAGAGGTGGGAGATGCTTATAGAGAGGCCAAGTTAAAATCTATCAACTCTTGGAAAGCTTTTCCTCTGTATCTAAATTAAGTGATCCCATCAAGTTTCACCATACAAAGATTTGTGATCTCTGACACTAGAGGAGATTCAACTATTTGTTTCTGAGGTCTTAGACTGCACAAACTAACAGGAGGCTCATTATTTTCACATGAAGAACTCTGTGTGATAAATAAGAAATTAGACAGTTACCTGCCAATCTGTGGTGAAGTGGTGAAGAATAATGTCAGGCCAAGAGATTTTAATATGAGTATTGTTATTGTTATTTTCACTACAAAAGAAATTGTTTGTTATTATCAGTTCTATGGATTAAAGTTAACATACCTAATTAAAAGTGTAGCAGTCTGCTAATGACTTAAAAAAACTTTTTCACATGAATATATGATTTGTACTTTCACCTCTTCCTAAACCCATTTAAAACATTTTTTACATTTTATCAATGGTTTCAAGAGCTTAAAAATTACTGTCCTTGGATCTGGTATAAGGATTGGATACACAAATGGAATGGAATAACTGCCCGTTACCCCTTTCATACATTTTTAGACTGTGTTTATGTCTAAATCGGAGACTTAGAAATAGAAATCTGAGAATTGTGGCAAGCTCATTTCAGAAGGAAAGTAAATAACCATCTTACATCAGTAAATTTCAAGGAGTGCAGATATTCCCAGTTTGCAGAAGGCTTGTTATAGTTGTCTGTTAAGTAATCTTTAAATCAGTTAAAGTGTTAGTAACAAAAAAAAAGTGGCAATTTATCTTCTGGGGGTGGGAAGGAAATTGAGAACATCCTAATGAATGGGCTAAGGTTTCTTTCACTGATTTCCACAACCCAACCTTCAGAGATATGTTCATGTGTTTGAATTTCTTTCTGCATTTTTTTAATGTGGTGATCTATTATATAAAACTTCCCTACTTTTTCCAGGAATAGAGGGAAAAAAGGAAACATCATCATGAGGAAATTGGTCTTCTGGAGCTTTTTTCAGATAAGCAAGCAAGGATACGAAATAATAAAGATGAAAACAACCATTCATAGCCCCAAAGGGTAGATTAATATGCCAGAAACAATTTGGGATTAACCTTGCTCTTAGGATCAATTTCTGAATGTACACTTTTCTTCAAATCACAGTTTTTGGCAATACTACAACCCCATTTAACTTTTCCTTTACAAGTCCCCATAACACTGGATTCAGCATTACAACTTGTATATTCTCTGAGAGTGAGAAATTGTTACATTTGATGCCCCCAGAAGCAGCAAATTCACCATTTTCAAGGTTAGGGCTCCTTTTTTCCCTCTTCTCATGATCAAGCAAGATTTTTATGTTCTTGTCAATATCTTACTTATTTGGTGAAATGCCTGGGGCTTAGAAGTACCAAGTATATTCTCACTCAGCAACTAGAAAGTGTTTCCTGTATTACCTGGGGAGGCTGACAACCATTCAATGTACTTAGCTTATTTATTGAACTGATAGAATGCAAATTATCCAATATGCAGTTAATTATTTGATTATCTTCAGTCTCTGAGTAATGGTTTATTTCATGCTCAGGAAGTATCTTTTCTTCATTTAATTTTCAGATAACAGTCCATTGGGAATCTAGATAGGATCAAGGTCACTTGTAGAAATGTAGAGTATAGATCAACAACTTTGATCAGCAATTTTGTGTGAGAGAACTTAATTTCTCTGTGTCTCATACGTGTATACTTTCAACATTTGTACAGGCAGTAACATAATATATTGTAAGCAGCTTAAGACATGTGCTAGATTCATGCCCCAGTATTAAGGTTAACTAATTACAAATGATTTTGACAGGGTGAGAGAGATAATTTTAAATCTCCCCAGCTAATTCTTTCTTCCCCCAATAAAAAGAAATTGTGTTAGGCTTGACTTCTTGGCATCCTCAGGAGTGCCATACCAAAAGTAGGGGGTTATTCAATACTCCTTAAACACATTTTTGTTGATGTGTATTTTACAGACTACTTTGAATAATCTGAATAATCTGAGAGCAGTTTACAGAATGCTCTTAGTGAAAATGTACAATATAAAAAGAGGAATATACTGGCTTTGAATTGTGGTCATGGTAATGCTTGCAAAGTAATTATGATCTGTATTTGTTGTAGAGTACAAGTAAAAGGCCAGTCAAAAGTACTTTTATCCTTCATCCATTTTGACTATATCTTTTAGCTATACAAGTTCCTTAAGCAATAATAAAGTAATCTCCATAACAACATAGTTCTCTTCAATTTCTTTGCATTCCAGCAATCTGGAGTCAATAGAAGGTAATATAGAAGGATTCTAGTATGGTTCAAGAATAGCTCAGGAAAAGATAATGCTATTTAGGTCTCCAAAGATTCAGGTGTGCTCCATCCTTTGATTTGATTTGAGCTAATCACCAGAACAAACTTTTCTATCACAGTTTATACTGCTGAATTACTTAACAAAGAATTATCTGGCTTTTGGAGAAATTTCACCAGTCTCTATTCCGCCTTCAATTAAACTTCAGGATTAGGGTATTATCCATCTGTGTCTGAGTATGCACCCATAAAAGCATGCATGCATGCCTGTGTGTGTGTACACATACATACATGTACACACAAATACATATGCATATAATGATACATTTTCACATACATATGAGGCCACTGTCTATGTTTAGTAGCTTTGTTCAGAATAGCAGTGAAGCTTTTTTTCAGTTTTCTCAATTTGTTGATTATCTGCTATGATTATTAGAAGCATGCCAACTTGAATGTATGAGAAACAACTAAATATTTCTGATTTAATCTTTTTAAAAAATATCCTAAAACTAGGTAATGCCAACAATTGTACAATATTGGAAAACACATTCTGTTCATGTATTATACTGGGTAGCTTTCACATGGCTATTCTATTTTTAACCTCTCCTTTAAACTTTCTATATTTATTTTTTTCTGTCAGTCTATGTACATCTGCTTCTAGATAGGATGCCATGCCTACTCTTTCCTTTCTTACCCCTGCAGTTTAACTAGCAATGATACAGAGTTATGACTTAAGAGTTCTTATCCTGCAGTGATATATAGAGAAAACATTCAGTGCTAAAGACTACTTGGCAAAAGTAGTTTCAGCTGAAAAAATCTAAAAGAAATGCAACTCATGAGAATTCAAGCACATGCAAAGGTTTCAAAACATTTAAGTGACATAAGACTGCCACTTATGATTCAGAAGAAATTCATTTTTAAAGTACTGATTTTATACCAAATATTCAATTTAACTATAGCTCACATATCCATTTTTATTGCTATTTCTGATAGCAACATATTTAAATTCAGTTTGATAATTTGAGATATATGGGAATTTTCAGTCCAATACATTGTTGCTTCTGGGCATCAAAGGAATTGCATAAAGAAAACAGAGTCTGGCAATTATAATTGAGATCAATTAATATTATATCAAGTGGCTGCAAACCATTATATATAGAAATATCTATATCAACCCATAATTTCAAACACATTTGATGACTTGTATCCAATCACTATTCTGCTTAAACATGCATGTTAAAGGTTCTATACACATAAATGGATATGAAAACATCAGACAACCCTATTTTACACATTCTGCAATGAAAAAGGCATATAATTTCTTTTATATTCTCTCATGATTCTTGAAAAGACAATATTAAAAGAAAGAATAGACATTTCAATAATTTTATCAAAGTCCAATTCCATTGAAAAAAGCTACAACAATGACCATTGTTATTATAGAAGCTCCAAGATTTACTATTAATTCTAGATTATTGACCCTGTCTATAATAAATGAATCCTGCTTCACCAGTATGTAATGAATATATAATTACACTGGAAAAACCTTTGAACTGCATCTCTCAATCAAATATTCACATAACTGTACTTTCTAATACAATATAGATTGTGCTGGCTTATTTTAAAATAATTAAATATAACAAATGAATGTGAATTTTATGAAAAATATATTTAAAATAATGACATTTTTTCTGTGGTTTTGCTTTTTTATTGCATATTGATATAAAAATGAAATAGAATTCAAATGGAATTCAATGGACTTGGCAAAAACATGCTGAAGTGGATTTACTTCTTCATCTCAAGAGACATGCATTTTAGTGTGCTCCTTTTTTGTCTTTAGCATTGATCCAAAAGAAAATATTTTGTTTTGCTAGAATATTTTTGTGGGAGAGGGAAATGGGATATAAATGTTAACATTAGAATAAATGCCATATGTTTTAATTAATATATCACAAGTACACTGGGATTCTGAAACAGAAATGAATGACTTATGTTATTACAATTAATAGCAGTGCCCTAATTGTAATTCATTTGACATTGGACACAAATCACTTGAATTATCTCTAAAAACCATCCTTACCAAAACTGTCAGAGCCTCATTTCTGACTGCAAGTTTCAGCTTACTTATAGGAATTATCTTGAACAATGATCAGTCACGGTAGGCAGAGAGGATAAAATGCAACAGTTTCCAATGAACAGATGACGTAGTGTAAGGAAAAGAATTCAAATATCCCATTCTATAGGGTTTGGTGCCTGAATTTGAAGAGTGGTTGCCTATACATTCTACCCTGTCTGGTCCATGTTGACTGCTTATTCACTGTCAGTTTGTGTTATGGCTGAAATTCCAGTAAACAAAGATTTAGTTCATAGTTGTGTTAGTCCAAATCCATGGGGAGTTACTGCCTAGTTCATCCTACCTTGGGAAACTCAACACAATTCTGTAAAAATAGCTTCATAGAATATTACTTTTCTTTTCTATGCTGTAACTGAGAGCTAGTTTGGTGCAGTACAGTAGTTAAGGCACCTGACTACAAGCCTACCTTAAGCATGAAGCCAGTGAATATGATCCGGTTACTCTCTTTCAACCATAGAAAAAGACAGGGGCAAATCTGTTCCAAAAACATCTTGCCAAGAAAACTGCAAGGATTAGTCCAGGCAGTAGCTAGATGTCAACACCAACTCAAAGACATTGTGATGAAATAATAGATAAAATATCAGGCTGATTATTTCATTTTTTTATTACTTCATTACTTCTTCAGAAATAATTACTTCTTGAGCCCTCCTCTAGTTGTCCTACCCTTGAGGGATTTGTTTGGTTTATAAATAAATATAAATTTAAGATTGTGTGTGAAAGTATGTGTGTAAATCCTTCAGAGGTGCTGTATTCTTCATGAGAGCACATAACATTACTCATAGTAAGTCAGTCAATCATTTTATTCTGGTCACTGACCAGCAAAACAAAACAAAAGACACATAGCTACTAATTAAAGTAGCAATGTCTCCTTTCAAACTTCTTCACAGGGTTAAAAAAAAAGTGACTTTAAGGAATCAATCCATTAAAACAATTTTAAAAGCAAAGGTACCATTGATTTAAGGAATCAATCCATTAAAACAATTTTAAAAGTAATTTTAAAAACAAACCAGAGAGAGAGACAGAGAGAGACAGAGAAAGAGAGAGAGAGAGAGACAGACAGACAGACAGACAGATATGAAAGAACAAAATTTTGAACTAAGGGAGGTGTGGGACTAAATATTAATATTCTGTAGGAAAAAAATTCAGAGGATAGAATGATAACAGATAACAGCTAACAAATAACAGCTACATCCATGGTATCTCCTTCTGCTCTCCTTAACAATTAAAATTCACCACCATAGATAATAGATATCTATTTATACTATAGATAAAGTGCATTCCTTTCAATATCTATAGACAGGGTAAGTGCATACTTTTCATGCATATAACTAGTTGTATTCTTTCTCCTAATGATACTAAATTACAATTTTGGTAATACATTTATCACTTAAGAAGGCTTTAGTTTCTGCCTCTTTCCCATTTTCTTTAAATATTAAAACTTTTTTTTTCTGAGGATTGACTTTGATAAATGCAATAAAATGTACTTTATAAAGGTAACAATGCACTATGTTTAATTTATTTCCTAATTTTATTTAGCGGCAAGTAGAAAAGGTACAGGTTACAAATGTTGCCTGTGTATAAACTCACATTTGTGCTCATCTAAAGACATAAATATGTTCATGTAAAAAAGTTTAAAAACTTCTATTCCTACTGAGTTGCAAAGAGAAATGAAGAGATTGGAAAGGAACCTAGGGTGGAAATGGGGAAAATTGGAAGAAGAACTGAATAGGTATTAGTAAGAGCTCACATTCAAACCTTCATGGTGATGATAAGAGCGATAAATTCTTCTCCAAAATTTTGGCATCCACAGACTCCTGACTGAACAGTCTTGACTGTTTGGGGGGAAGACTGCATGCGACTAATTGCCTTCAGTCAAGTCATATAATTTTGAATGATTTATTGCAAATAATGTCACTTGTATCCACTCTAAGATGAATCTACTGTTGATGAGTGAGGTGACATCTTGCATGGTAATCAACCCCTCTTGATCCTATTACACCTTTTGGCATCATTCAATTCCTTCTACCATGGTATCCTTTTAGATCACCTGCAGAAAATGTGAAGCTGATTTTATAGTGAGGAGTTTGTTAGAAATCATTTGGAATTTTGCAGCCCAGATCCGGTTAATTTATACACTGTATACTAAATCATAGAAATGCCAAAAACATTTGTGCTTATGATGAATGCCTCCTTTTGCTTTAAAGTTAAGTTGTCTCATAAGGTCTTATAAGTGTAGTTCTTACTGGAAATGGCATGCTCCCCACTGCCACACAGTATTCTTATTGAAAAATAAACAAGGCACAAGAGAAATATTGTTGTACTCCTTGAAAGGGATAGATGGATTGCTTAAACAAAAATGGAAATTTAGAAAAATATTGCCAGAGAAAATCTAGACCTATTGGCAGGGTGTGGAATGTGCTGGGAAACAACATCTTCGTTAATATAAAGTAAAACTATGTTCATGCTAGTAAAAGAATGGGGGGAAATGAGCTAAAAATAAAATTTGGGAAAGTAAAATTGAAATTGCAGCAATTATCACTTGGATTTCTGCATGAACTTGTTCTGTATCTCCTGGACAAAGTATTGATC
Source organism: Bothrops alternatus (assembly GCA_034064705.1). Taxonomy (NCBI): domain Eukaryota; kingdom Metazoa; phylum Chordata; class Lepidosauria; order Squamata; family Viperidae; genus Bothrops; species Bothrops alternatus. The sequence continues at coordinate 13,586,501 of JARGCV010000124.1, read as the reverse complement.
AGACTTTCATACTTTCCTGAAATTTATTATATAGCTCTTATCTTTATACAGTATATGTATATTTTAGGATAAAACACATTATTTTGAGGGCTCATTTCTTTACACTACAAAATGACACTTCCAAGACTTCCAGGGGAGGTATGGGGAAATTTGTTTCTCCTTTGGCCTATTTGCCATTTGTAATTTACTTTGTCTTTGAAGCCCAGGCTCAAAGGAAATTGAGGTGGGAAAAGTCATTTATAGGCAGCTTAATGAAGGTCCACTACAGATTTCCCTTTTCTACTCATCTGCACCTAAAGAATCATACTAAGATTTAAAATAGCTAACAATAGCTAACAATACAAGTAATTATTAAATTAATGTTAAGTCACAGCTTCCCAATGTACTAAGCAATAAGTATATGAATGCAACAATGAAGCAAAATATATTTAGAGATATTTTGTCTCCCATGGAGGGGACGAGATTTTAATTTGCTATTAAGTTTTAAAATGTGTAATACTAGAGGAAATTTGGGAAGTAACAAAATTATCTGTCAAATCAGGATGTTTCCTCTTTCTCTCAGGAACATGGCAGTGTTGTTTGTTTGTTGTTTGATTTTGTTAGAACAATGAGAATGGCAAAAACCCACCTGGTGAGCAAGAATTTCCCTTTCTTACCATAAAATGAAAAGAAATCCTAGGAAAGCAGCATTTGAAATCTTCAAGAAGATAATGCTTAAAGGAAATGTAGGCACTGAAATTTTGTATTTATATTGTTTTTCCTTGATATGAAGGTCTTCACTTTCTTTCTTCTACCAAATGCCATCATTTTCTTGAATTGTTGATAGAAGACTATCTCTCCAAGGGTTTTGATAGTTTTTAGGATTAACCAGAAAAACTTGCTAAATTATATGCTTTGGATAAGAACAAATTACTGGCTTAAGCATAAATATAATTGAAGGAAGCAAATATATGATTCTGAATATTACATGTTGATTGAGCTTTGCAGTTTCCTAAGAGCTGATGGCCATTGCCTATGCCAGTGATGGCAAAACCTTTAGAGGTCGAGTGCCCAAACCACAACCCAAAACCCACTTATTTATCACAAAGTGCCAGGGCATTGTGGTGCCCTCAGGAGGGCATGGGGGTGTGGCCCACTGGGTGGGTGTGGCTGGGGTGAGCATGGCCACCTCGATGTTGCTCATGGGGGGATGCCTGTGGGGGCCGGGCAGGGTTGGGGGAGATCCAGGGGGTCTCTGGTGGGTGGGCCGGTGGGCAGGAGGCCCAGCATAGATGGGGGAGGCATACAATCCTAGCTGAGACTGGGGTCCATGGCACCAATGGGGATCTGGCTTTCCCTGCTTGGGGTGGCCTTTGGCTTGCTGGGTGTGGGCATGCTCTACCACCTCTACTTGAGCTCGCTAGCTGGTTGCTTCACCTCCTTTGTACTGGGTATGGTTGCTGCCCCAGGCAGCAGCAGCAGCCTAATGGACCTGCACAAGCTGCTGGCAGTGGCGGCACATGTGCCCACAGAGAGGGCTCCGAGTGCCGCCTCTGGCACGCGTGTCATAGGTTCTCCACCACTGGCCCATGCAAAGACCTGAAATTTGGGGAATGAAAAACTTCATGATTTTATTATCTGTTAGCATGTTTATTTGTGCAAGTATATTTTTTGCTAGCCCTAGATTTGTCTAATATTCCTTTTTTTTTTGTCCTTCATATGCCGAGACAGATCACTGTGATCACTTGAAAATATATTATTTTGTCATTAGCTCTCCCATGGGAGACCCAAGCTTTCAACAACAACCAAAAAAGAGCTTTCTGTTTCCTAAGTATTAATAGATGACTCCCAGCTGTTCCTTCATTCTTATTCTGTCAGGAAAGATGTAACTACATGAATAAACAGCATGCAGTTCTGAAGCTATTATCAATTATACTAATTAAGGTCAAACAGAATGCAACAGCAGCTTTTGTAAAATAGAAGAAAAAAGCACACTTGAAATATAAACTAAGATTAATTTGAAGGTATCCTATGTACTCATGATACCTTCTGCAGTCTTCATTATTAATTATTTCAAGGTGATCTTTTTTTCTTTTCCTTATTTAGAATCAGAGCTATATAACACTTTATTTGTTTTCTCTTTGTTTTCAGTGGAGAAAGATACACAAAACAGGGCCTATCAGTATCAATGCATTTTGAATAAGGTTGGCCTAATTTTTCTCAGAAAATTAATCTGTTTTGTTGTTGACAAAATGCATAGACATATCCATGCACATGCAGACATATTTTGTTGTCAAAATATATGTTCATATGTACATATATCTATTTTTAGACTATATGGCTTTCTGATATGGATAGTTAGTTAAACTTAGGGTATGGATTGAAATTCATGTCATCATTAAAGATGAAGCAATTAAAAACATCCTGAACAACAAAGAGCAAAAGAAGGAGAAACAGTTCTTTGTTGATGTGCTGAAAATACCCATAGAAAGGCAGAAAGTTAAAAGCAAAGAAGACAGAATTACATTTTCTCAACTAAATGCTGAGTTCAGAAAACAGCAAGAAAAGACCAGAAGGTATTTCTAAATGTAATGCAGAGAATAATAATAAAATAGAAATGATAAGATATTTATTTTTTCAAAAATGTAGAAAAAGAACCTTCTATCCAAAAAGTAAAACAATAAGTAAAGAAAGAGAACCTATAAAACAGTGTGAATATGTTTTATATAATTAAATGGGCTTTAGAAAAAGTTGTTAACAAATCTGCAGAAATTGAAGACATATCAGAAAAACTATTTAAACACAACATGGTGCAGTGAAAATGCTGAATATAGTTTGTAAGCAGGAATAGAAGCAGCCAAAGTATTGGAAAAGATCAGTTTATATTACAGTAACTAACAAGGGCAGTGTTAAGAAAATAGTCTGAAAATTGAACTGCCAAGCCACAGTGCCAGTAAAACTTATTTATTAAATAAACTGGTATCTCCTAATTCCTAAATGAGCAGAAATTGACACAATTACTTATTATTTATGTGTAATTGTTTACAGAGTCAAAATAAGATCATCTATTAGTAGCTATAAAGAGTTACTCAAGTAACTAGGCAGCAGCTATGCCATCTGATGCTTCCTTTGCATGGTAAGGACAGTGAAAGCTATTGGAAAATCTTAAAGACAGGATAAAACAACTTAGCAAATAGGCATGGAGTCATGTAGGTCATTACATGGCAGCAAGCAATAAAATTTGCTATTGAAAAAAATCAAATTAGGAGTATCAAGTGTGGACTCTCTGATATTGTCAAATATTAGTAGCCACATTAATGAAAAGAAAATGTTAATATAAAAGTTCTTTAAAAACAAAGGCCTTAAAAAGATTATATGCTTTAAAAGAAACTACATAAATGCTTCTGTCATTTAGTGCAGTAATCTATTGATCATTGCAGAAGGAAAGTTTCCTTTAGTATATCTTTCTTCTTCTTTTTTTCAACATTTCCAAGGCAACAAGATTGTTTTGCTTCATGAAACTGGCTTCCACTTTCCAAAACCTACAAGAGATTGACTGTAATAATCTCTATGAATCTCTCATGGGTATCAAGAAAGGCCAAATCAAGATAAGAGTGAAATAATAATTATATGTACTACATTTGTATGCAATTATACATACAAAGCCAGAATTGAGAAAACAACAAATGCTGCCTTGCAAAAAAGCTGAATTAACAGTGGATCACTTAGTTAGCTGCTGCTAGAAAGTAATACAGACTGATTACAAACAACATCATGACAAAGTAGCAAAACTGGAATATCTGCAAGAAATATCATTTGCCTGTAAACAAGAATGGTGAGATCACAACATAGATAAAATAATCAAAAATGATGCTAAAGTGCTTTGGGATGTCCAGGCATTACAATCCCTAGTGGAATCATGCAAGGAGAAAAAACTACTGATAAATTACTCTAACTCTAAAGTTTTAGCTTTCTCCAAAGTAGCTATGAACATAGATGACAAATAAATGGACAAGCCATTGAATAAATATAAATATTAAAATATTCTGGAAGCATCTGTTGGCTATACTAACCTCACAGAGTTCATTATGGAAAACATTTTGATATCTGCTACCATCATAGCCATTTTCCACTGAACTCATAATGCACTACTACAAAACTCTACTTCATCAGATCAATCCCTTAATTACTTTGTGCCACTATAGAGATAGTTCAACCAACATTTCTACATAAAATATTCCAGATTTCTTGAAATGTTCCAAATGAAGCTCTGGGGAAGGAAGCATTAAGGAAGATGACCCTGACAGAATCATGCAGAACTCTTGCCTAGGCAAAAGGGGCTAAATAATTTTCATAATCCAGACATTCATAAGTGGTGGTGGTGGTGGTGGAGGAGGAGGAGGAGGAGAAGGAGGAGGAGGTGGTGGTCATAAAGGTTTTCAACATTCTATGACAGTCAATATTTTTTTAAAATAAATAAAATAATTTGTAGTCCTTGAGATATGAGTTAATTGTTGTTCAAAGTTAAGTCAGACCTTCAAAAGTTATATATGACCCTGTTTCAAAGTTATGTGACTCCAGCACCCTCACAGTCATTCACCCTTACACCTGACTACAGAGACACTGTAGTGGCCCCCTTCTCTCTCCCCCCACCTTGTTGATCTTTCTCTCTCTCCCTCTCTTTAAAGGCTGAAACTGAACTTTCTACCTCCAGCTTCCAATCTCAGTCCTTTTTAATCGCCTCATTTACTAAATTTACTGCATTGTTGGAAAGATGGTGACAAAATCTCTAAATTATTTACTATGATGAGTGACTGACAGGGTGAAAAATAGAGGAAAGGAAGAAAGCAAGCAAAGAAAAAAATTCTGCAGCTTGTTTGCATTGAGGAGATGAAGAAAAAGTTTAGCTCAAAAGAAAGACAGTTAAACCATAAACTTGCAGAAAATGGTTATAGCAGAATCTGGGTCCTAAAGTCAGGCAGACAGCAAAAAAGCCTGGAAATCTTTGCTTGCCTCCTCCTTTAGGGACCCAGCTGGGTGGTAAGTCTCTCAGGGTCTCCCCCATCCATGATGTACCCCATGCTCACTTAACAATCATCAGGTTTGTTTAATGGTGGCATTAGGGAAAGCAGGGAGTAGGGTCGTTAAGTGAGGCTGTCTCACAATGTCACCACTTGCAACCATAATGGACAGGCTCCACAATGGTCATGAGTTGGGGAACTACCTGTAAATGTTTACAAATATAAAGATAAAAAATGAATACAAATTAAGAAAAAAGGTACAAAATAAAGAAAAGAAAAAAAAGAAGTGTGAAGAGCTAGAAAAAAAGGAAAAGAAAACAAGAAAACATACTTCCTCTAGACAAGTATAAACAATTTCAGTAACTTAACACCTTCTCTAATATTTTAGTTTAAAAAATCTCTTTTTCCTATATCTCATTCTTTATCAGTAATCAAATTATAAAAGTTCACCAGTCCTTCCTTTTAAAAGCTACCAGCTAGCAACTAATGCATACATATTTTAACCTTAAGCAAATAAATCAATTTCATAATTCAATTTGTTACTTTCTCTAAGAAACAAAATAAATTTCTTCCCATTTATAAACAGATCTTTAATCCCTCATCATTCAATCCTAGTTTAAAAAAAACATCCATTATAGTTGCCAGAAACTACAACACATATATTTAACTGGTCAAATAAGTTTACTTTATATTTCTCCTTTTATTTTTTAAATAGCTTGATCATTAATCCCATTAAATAATGTCCCCAAGTTAATTTATTATAATTTTCTTTTTGTCTCCTTTCAGGAACAACTTCAGTAGTTTAACATGACCCCTTTGAAAATCTAAAATATTCAAGCTTTCCAAATGGCTCTTCTGATTTGTTATTCATATACCCCCTTTTGTTATTAAGACATCAGCCCATATCAAATGTAAATCAATTGTATCACCCCTTTTCATATTATTCTTATAGCCTGGTTTTTTTAAATCCATTTTCAAATCTACAGCACATTTTTCAATATCACTCTTGTAGTCATTTTAAAAAAATCCATTTTCAAATCCACATTCAATTCAGCATCACTCTCTGTTTTATTAAATAACATCTGTTCTTCTTTTATTTTGTCCATTAAATCCATGTGGTAGTATTAGAGAATTTTGCAAGTAATTTCTGAGTACATTGTTCCCAAACAACCTTATTTTTTTCTATACTCAAAAACTATTGTGCCATTGTGTTAATGGGACTCTTCTCCTTTAATTGTAGTCCTTAGTTCTTTCTGATGCCCTCTGGTCAAATTTCAGAGTCCCCTCTTGTCATACATTTCTTTTCCAATCAAACTGCTGCTTAGACAGGATGATTTTACCCTGGTTCCTAGATCTCTCAAGCCGAATGGAGATTGTTATTTTACAACCTTTTCATTGCAGCTCTGGAGGGAGCAAACTTGTGAGTGATCATAGTCCTCCCATTGATCCGGAGAGGAGTTTCAAGAAGCCAATCCATTCATTGGCTGCTCTTATCACTACGGTCACTAAAGTAATGTTTAGTCCTCTACTTTTCCAGAAGTCCTGTTACAATAGCCAAACTCAATAAAATGGTTTTAGCCTCCTTGTGGATTTGATTTCCTTGTCTGGTCCATCTAGTATGTCCTATACCAGACTTACAGGACTGATTGGGCTATATTTCCTCCTTATAATTCACTGAATTTTGTTCTCTTTAATGCATCTTTCCTCCTCTTATTTCTCTGTGTTATAGCAATATAATTTTAAAAAGCAAACCAAGAGAAATTAATTAAATCACAACTAAACTAACTCTTATTGATTTCTAGAATCTATAGTTATGGATCCCACTTCAGTACTTCAGTGGTTTATTGTTTTATAGCTGCTTTTGACATTGGAAATATTTTTTTTAAATGTATTAGAAGATATTGAATGTTACAATTATTAGAATTGAATGTAATTGTCTAAACAGATCTTGTGAATTTATGGATAATATACCAAAATCATAAATATGTTAATAATTGTACTTGTCTATTTCTCAGACTTTTCATTTAATTGTTGTAAACTGGACCATTTTATTGCACATTCAATTATTATGACTAGCTTAATGGTCAGTCAAAAATGTATTTCACTTTGGTTCAATGTGACAAATCAAAAACTGAGGGCTAGGCCCTTATTTAGATGGAAACAAAGAGGTCCTTATGCTACTTATGTAGTTCAACTTCTAATTCAGAACATGATGCCTCATTTGCAGTATTATCATATCAGAACAATTTAAATGCAGGAAAATCAGGAGAAGGAAAGATTTGTTTTGTCCAATAAACTGCATATATCATTATTCTCCAATGTATTCATTTTGGGTTTTTTTTTCTTACCACATCCCAATTCATTGATTGGGGTATTGTTTGCTTCTTGATTGGGATATTAATAATTCCCCAAACAAGGTATTAAGGTTTTATATTGTTGTATTGTAATCAGGGTAATGCAGTGATTATGAGTTGGACAAGGACATCCAAATTCAAGTCTCCAAAGCTGAAAGACCTTGGGACAGTTTTTGTTTTAGCTAAAGAGTTTGCAGCTCATATGGAAATAGAATGGAAGGCAGCCTCATGTACAATACCCTTCTAAGAATAGAATACCATGGATGTATTAATAAATAAAATAAATAATAATCCTATTTTGTTCTTTATTAAATTTTAAGCTCTGGTTTCCATACTCACTGAATTATAATCAGTATTAGGTGACTTTTGTTTGAACTCTGGGGCTTTCTTTAACAGAATAACAGATTTGGAGGGGATTTTACAGCTCTTTTAGTCTGACCTCCTGCTCAAGCAGAAAACCTTATACCATTTCAGACAACTGATTGTCCAGTCCCTTTTTGAAAACCTCCAGTGATAGAGCACCCACAATTTCTGAAGGCAAGCTATTCCATTGGTTAGTTGCTCTCACCATTAGGAAATATCAGACAAATGGTTATCCAATCTCTTCTTAGACATCTCCAATTTTTTTAGCCTTCTCTCCTGAGTTTTCCCCTCTAAATAATCAAAATTGGTCTTCCAAAATTTGAGAAATTTTTTGGGAATGTGCAAGAGGTGAGAAAGGGGAAAGTGAAGCCTGTCCCAAAGATAAATGCTACTCAATCAGTGAAAGCCACCATTACATATTATAGATTTGCTTTTTATGCATTAGAATACCATATTACTATTGTATGGCCTTCTGTCTGTCTGTTTAATACAAGATATCAAGTTGTTCTGATTTTTGTCACATTAAGAACTGAAATAATAAAGCAAAAATATTTCAATTACTTAAATCTTCCACTATTTAATTTTTACTCAGTCAGTCATTGAAAATAGCTGTAGGATATTTTGCAATTTAATGTTAATTTGTGGTATATAGAATAATGCAACTTCAACAACTAAATGTGTAGTTTACTGTGTGTGTGTATGTATACTGACACATACTTTTCTCCCAGCTGAGGCAACTAAAATCTTTCCAAATCTCTTAGATGTCATGGAATCTTGCAGCGTAGATTCCTCCGTGTGTTGATTGTTATTGTCTGCTTTGTTTAGTTTTATCCTACCATTTCTTTCTGAAACCTTAATATTTCCATCATTTTAAACATAAACTGTCATTTCTATAAATGCCAGGAAGATTTTCTCATTCAGTCCTGTAACAGTTTTTGGCTATGGGTTGTAGGGGTTTTTTTTAGATGTGCTTTCTATTATGCATTGCTTTAAGATGGCGGGACTGAAGCAAAACTAGGCAAAGCAATATAAAAAGATTTATTTTACCAGACATAAAGCAGGATTAATCAGAAATAATTCACAGGAAGAAAGAAACATACTCATCTATAATTTAGAATTTTTAAGATGAATTAGGTTTTTAATTGTGCTTATAACCAAATGGAAACTTTTTTCCTCTTCCGTGTTTTGAGAATCACAGTAATGAATGGCTATAAAGTTTGTCCATTGATAAAACAGCTTGATAAGTGAATTGGCAAAGGGAAAGGAAAGTTGTGCTTTGGCTAATAAATCCAAAGGCAACCAGTGTTATGGTAGATAATAATAGGTGTACATTAAAGGAAATTCAGGATGCCTGTTCCAATTATTTAGACTTCACCTAAAATTAAACAAAAGATACCAAACCAATTTTAAAATATTCCAATCTCAGAACCACTGTTTTGAGTAATTCAAGCATGAAACAAAAATATGAGTGCTTCAAGAAGTTAATATAATCACCATGACCACCATCACAAACACCACCATGGTTATTTCAAAAGGCATCTTTGGATTGTTACAGCTATTTTAAGCATTGAAAATGGACTGTTGTCTTGTGGCTTATTACTGAGCCTTTTTTTTTTTTACAAAGCCAATAGAACTTCAAGCCTAACCAACAGAATAACAGTAACCAGTCATGTCCTTTCTATTTTTAGTTTTGGCTGAATGGAGTCATGAATCTGAGAAGCTCAAGAAGACAGAAGAAACTTTCCACAGTTGCTACATGATAGCTTGCCCATTAAATTGCTTTCATCTTTTATTCCCCATGAGAAAGTCAGAGTTCATGTGGGTAGATGGTGGATTGCCAGTGTGTATTTTTGTAGTATATTTCCTGACAAGTAATGTGAAGGGTGCACTTCATACAAATAATGCTAATATGTTAGGACTGCGTAAAATGTATTTCTATTGGTTGGTTAAGTTTTAGTATGGAACAGCAGTCTATGTATTCCTTTAAATCTTTCAAATTTGAGATTCATTTCGTCTTCTTAAATGAAAAGATTCTATGTTGGTTTGTCCTTGTAAAGATTCAGTGTACACTCTTGTAATTTAAAATTGTACTGTTAATATTAATTCTGCAAATAGGCAGCAACCCTCCCCTTCCCCTTCCTCCTCCCCTCCTCCCCTTCCTTCCTTCCTTCCTTCCTTCCTTCCTTCCTTCCTTCTTTCCTTTCTTTCTTTCCTTTCTTTCTGTAGCTAACCTTATCTATAGTTGAAAACTTTTCATATGATAAAGAGATCAGCCATAATCCATTACAGCATATCAGATCATACAGAAACAAATTATTTATGACAAAGCCCAACTCAACCAATCTTCGTACAACTTCATCCAAAAAGACACACCCATCCAACTGCCATAAAACTAACATCACAAAAGTCTATTTATTTACCAAATAAATAGCCATAAAAGAACAACCCTCCCATACATCAATATTCTAGTTCAAGAAGTTACTCTAACTATTCTGAATATCTATAGCACAGAAATCATAATCCAAATACCTAATACTAAATGAAAACAAAATAGAAAATATATATAAATAAAATTCAAAGGCTAAAAATGCCACTATATACAGACAGAAGATTAGTTTGAAAATATCTGCAAGGATTAACGAGAAGGCAAAACAAGTGATGCTATATTGTACCATTAATCTCCCTTCATACAGACAATCTACGATGTAATTTCAACTGGGAACTGGTGGAAATTTTAGAACATGCTGTGTTGAAAAGTGCAAGAATATTTGGTTGCCAGTTGAAGGTGCTAGTTGTCACCTTGAATTTCCTTGAAACACCTGCATGGTCCTGGACAGAGGGAGGGACTGCCTTCTTCTGCATTAACCTCTCTAATCAAAATGAATCAGTCAGTTCCCCTCCTGACTGTATAAAATTGCCATCTGACAGGACTTTAGAAGCAGACATTTCTTATTGCTACTTCCCATTGTTTGAAATGTTCTTCTCATGGATCATTTCTTCCTTCCTGAGTTTAAGGAAAGCAGTTAAGACCTGGATATCCCAACAGAAGAAAATAAGTGTAGCTCAAGGTTGAATTGTGAATGCTGTCTGATGCTTGGTTGTTTGCTTGCAGACAATTGTTACCAACTAGGTAACATTATCAGTATTAGTAAATGTCAGGTTTATTCCCTGTTCACATAGTAGCTTGCCCTGTCAGTGTTGGCAGGGATATGGCTTCATCTTTGGTAGTTCCTTGATTTAAGTATCATTTTCTGCTTGATTACTTGTCTGTTGTTAATTCCTGCTTATCTGGATGTTGGCTGGAGGGTATTTCTTCTGGTTTTTATTTCCTTCTGCTTTTTATTGTTTATTTTGAATTTTATGTAAACATGAATCTGGCAAGTGTGTGATTTTTTTATTATTTGATATTGCCAACTTTGTTTATATTATGGGTAGATTTATTATTTTACTCATTATTTTAGGTTGATCTAGTTATCTATCCGGATCTTCAGGAACAGGCAGTATACAAGTGAAGTGAAATAAAATAATCCAATTTAATATTTAGACCCATAACACTCCAATAGTTAGCAGACATACAATACATATTTAATCCTGCTCATAGATGTGTCACAAGATGCAGCCCCAACACTTCATTTGCATAACATTTGCCAGTCAACAAATCTCAGTTCAGCACATCTTCTGCACTATTGTTATCTGGTGTGGTAATGAAACATTTATTACCCAAAAAGAAACTTGAAAAATTCTTACAACACAATACACCAACTCTAACACGTATAACACTAAATTATATTTATTTCCTACTATTACAATATAGACAGATATGTGGCATTCACTCAATAAATAGAAAGCCTTTTGGAAGACCTTCATATTAGCTTGCTTCCTAAAGGAAAATAATGTTGAGGTTTGTCAAGAGAGGTTGATCTATTTGAGGTGGCAGTCCTAAAAGTATTTGGCAACAAGCCATATTAATTATAGTTTTATAAGGCCATATAAAACTGATAGGTTAAAACCAGCACTTAAAATTGCACCAAAAAATCAATTTCATAAACACAGGTGTAATGTGCTCATAGCATTTAGTATTAGTTAATACATGACCTGCTACATTTTGAACAAACTTCAGTTTTCAGAGGTATATAAAGGCAGCCTCAGGTAGAGCACACTGCCTAATTTAACTAGTGGCAATAAGAGCATGAATTAATGTTGCAATTTAATTCAGCTTCCTGATAGACTTATGATGCACTAAATGAAACTGGGCAAAGGCCTTCTAGCCATAATCTTACCACCCGTACAGTAGAAGATGGACTCCAATACACAGACCTAACAGTGGTGCTATCTTTTGGAGACAACATTAGATTGAACAGAAAATCAGCTGAATAAATAACAACTCTTATCTTACTGGAATGTAGCTTGCTTGGTTCAGCCTGTTTCTTTCCATTCAGATCTTAACAGCCAAGTTCAAGACTTCAGTGGAGTCACTGAAATGGTCCACGTTGTATATCATCAACATACTGTTATTATTTCAAATGGACAAATGAATTCTCCCAGTGATTTCATATGGATGTTATAAATAGTAAGAAGAAAACCAGGTCCTGTGGCACTCTACATGTAAAAAGCTATTTGGTTAAATTCTAACCAACTAAAACTGCCCCTGGGAAAGGAGTAGATCCAATGGATCCTAGTTTCTCAATCTCAACCCCCAGAGATATTCTATTCCACAATAGTTCTGAATTACAGCTGAAAATTGTCTAAATAATATTTTTTCCTAGGTATTCTGAAGTTACTTCCTTATAACAGCCATAACAGCTGCAAGATGTTTTCCAACACAAAAGGAATTTGACACCCTAAACAAGATATCCTCCCCAATGAAATAAGGGAGGGAAAGTAGAGCCTCTCTTATTGGCTTAGTGTAGGCTTAGATGTGAGCTCAAACCCATATATCTGGAATAACTTCTATCAGTTCTATCTCCTGGCAGTCCTCAGCAAAACAAGGGGAAAACAAACTGTGAACCAAGAGAGATCATCAAAAAACCAATCACGAACTTGGGTCCCCTCCTGTTGCCAGTGGCAACTGCCCATTGAATTATCAGAAAAATTCTCAAGAGTCCACAAGAATCCATAACAGGCATCTGAAGTAGGCCATATGAATGGACATGAGGTCAGAGTAAGCCAATTTTATTGTGACAAGTAAATTATCAGATATTATGCTATACACTTCCAGATAATTAAACATCTGCTCCAAGGCAATGTCCATGGAACTGGAGGGAACTAGACTGGGGAAAACTGGTCTTATACAAAGCCAAATGCTCCTGGCAAGGATGAGCAATCTATTCAGGTAAGATGTACAGATAGAGATATTTATAAGAAAACCAAACTAACACTTTATGACGTTTCCCTATCACTATTGGCAACCAATTAAATGGAAAACAAAACAAAATGATTGGATTGTGCTTATTTATTTATAGGGCTAGGAATAACAATTGGCCATTTTATGCTTAAAACCTTATTAATGCATTTGAACTAAAAAAAATTCCCAAGGAATACTTGGGTTTGGATGAGGAAGATATTACATTGAAATATATCATAGAAAAAACAGAATATGTGGACTTTTGAACTTCTCAGATGAAAGAAAAAAGAAGCTGTAGCTGAGTGAACCAACCACACACTGATTTCTACTGAGAGTGTCTCTCTTCTTGACCTTGACTATTTATAGTAGTATATTTTCAGAGGAATATAATTTGTGCATGTGATTGCCTAAACAGATTATTTATTTCATAAATAATTATTTTAATCATGGCTCATATCACCTTAACAATGACTGTTTTTTATTTTTATCATTAACCATTAGAAACCTCCAAAGTTGGCATCCCCATTGTTTAAAATTAATCTTTTTGATCACTAATACATCATTTTGCATGGCAATGAATCTTTTTGTCCATATTTATATATTTCCACCTCCAAATCCACATTTTGAGCCAGAAATAAATGAGAAGTTTTCACTTCCACTTAAAGTACATTTTAACAAATAGCTTGCATCAGACCCTCCACAGAAAACAGTTGTTTATTATGTCTTCTGCATTTCAGGTCCCAAGTTTGTACAACTCTGTTAAAGAAACATGAGGCAATGATGGAGTGATTTATTGAACTTATGTCTAATTTTTCTATTTTTCACTTACCTGTGTCTTCTTTGTAGAGAATGAGAATGCTTAGCTTCAAAGCAAAACAAAACAAAAATGAAGGGATAGCCTGGATTCAGAACTCAATGTTGCGTTTGCAGTATTTCCTCAAACCTCAGGTTTAACCACATAAAGATCCTGAAAATAGAACAAATAGCTCAGCAAGAGTGGTTCATATAGTTGACTTTGGCTGATTTGTAAAAGCAAAGCAATTCTGGTTAGTACTTAAATGAGATTCCTAAGAAAATACCAGGCTGCAGACTATACTGGGAAATAAAAAAATAATTTCTTGAAAAAAGCAATACCAAACCACTTCTGCATTATTGTTGAAAGAACTATAAAGTTGATAACAGGAATTAAAACTGACTTAAGGAAAGTTAGCAATGTTATTGGCAGTGCTGTACTCTGTCTGGTTCAGTTCTGCATAAATTGTGCATAAGTTATCCATCCAATGTTTACATAAAACAATTTTTCATAGTATCATGTATTATCTTTATAACAAAAGAAACTCTTTTTAGTATATTTAGTATATACAAACACCAGCACATTGTTTTTGCAGTGAAGAACACTATCCATATCCTTCAGTGTTGATAGGTGAAGTGGTTCAAATGGCAGAGTCCATAGGGTAGACAGGGGGTCAGGATGACAATAGCCGTGTCACACTGCTGCAATCCAAGATTTTTAGACATTCTAAGTAAAGCAGCAACAGCCTCTCAGCGCTGCTGGGCTGAAAACATTGCAAGGAGAAAAGTAATTAAAAAGCTGCTAGAGAACATTCCAGCACCAAAATAGGGCATATCACAGACAGGGTGTGGAGAAGTTGATCTGTGATCTTCTCAGCCCAAAACCGATCTAGCCATTAAGATGGCCTAATTTAGAATAACAATATTAATAAAATTCAAACAGACAAGCACCTGTCATGTAACACCCCAAGCTTAACAATTATCATTAAGAAAGACAATACTGGATTGGGGTTGCTACAAGTAGCTGGAGATAGTAGAATAGAAGAGATAGGAGAAAATCACAAAATACCAAGAGCTGCAAATAAAAGTAGAATGACAGTGGCAATAAATAAATAAATAAAAGCTAGTACAAATTGTGAAAAGCACCTTCGGTGCAACCCCAGGGCAGCTGGAATACCATTTGAACACCATTAGTATTGATAACACAACCATCAATCAATAGAAAAAAAATGGCTTTACTTGGAACAGCTTATATCCTGTTATAATACCTTTAACACAATCAAACATCATCTGCCTATCCCAGGTCCCACTGACTGTATGTGTGTTTGTGAGTATGTAAATACCCATACAGACACACACTAGACCAGCGGTCCCCAACCTTTGCAGCTTGGCAGCCCAGCTGGGGAGGGGAGGGGAACCGGGTCACCAAGCCTCAAAGGTTGGGGACCACTAGTCTACTGTGTATCTGGGTATTCACACTTGTGCAAGTTGAGGTGCATGCACATGCACACAGGCCTGCCATTTGTGTGAATTGAGCTGTGTGCATGTGTGTGAGCACCAGCCCGCTACTTACGTGGCCCAGTTGCAAACAGGCCATGGCCCAATAGTGGGCCATGGCTCAGAAGTTGTGGACCCCTGCACTAGACAAGTCATAGGTCATCCTTTCAAGATTGTTTCCTTACCTAAACAGAGAAACAGAATGACCACTGGCATTATTATTTTGGCTTTAAATTTTAAAAAGGAAACATCATTTTATTAAAGAAGGAATATGCATAGTAAGTTATATATATATGCTTTTTGTTTAACAAAAATGCTTTTGATGACATTTTTGGTTAATCTGCCATCTTTAAAAATATTCCAACATTTACCTCCTTTTCTGAAATACCGTTTTTTCCCCCAAATAAATTAGCATATTCTCCATGGTTTGTCCTTGTGTTTTATGTATAGTGAGAGCAAAGCATGAGTTTATTGAGGACCATTTATACTGAAGAGGGACCTCTCCACCTTCTCATACATTTTGCATAATTCTTGGAATTATGACAATGCCATTTTTGAGTGCACCAGTGTTTATCTTTGGTACAATGAATTTGAGTACCTCTTATTGCATGTACCAGTTTTTCAACACATTGATGGATAATGTGCTTCAATGCCACTTTAGGTAGCTCTGGATTTTTTTGGGGTTGGCATTTCAGTTTGCACAAATGTATCATAATCTTGTGGTCTTGACTTAGATTCTTCATCAAGCTCAGCAGACAGTGCAAATGAGGTAGACCCCACTTGGGACAGGCCACATTTAACATGTGAGCAATACATCTACCAAACGGATCATGTGTTCCAGTGAAGTTCTTCAGAAACAACTTTCTCTTCAAGATGAATACTTTTGTGATTAAATCTGGCTGATTAATTGGCTGCTGGCTCAAAAAAAGATTCTCTTGTACAGTATTTCTGGCCTATTTGGATTGCATGTCAGTATGAAAAATTAAGCACTGCCATATGCTCTATCTACTATACATCATGGTATCATAGCATCTTTCCATCATCTTTCCATCATCTATCTTGGTTCCCCAACAAATGTTAAAGAGAGGATGATACACTTTTGGATTGTTTCTAAAATCATCATCATCATTCAATAGGTCAGACAGATCTCTCTATTTGTTGTTGATCTCAAAGTTGTTTGATTCATTTGAATGTAACTCAGCCTCTCATCTTCAATCTTAGCAGCCATACCAATCACATATTGTTGGAATAGACATCCTCTGCTTAGAAGGTTATTAATCTCATTCTCAAGGTTAATTATTCAATATACATAATAATGTATTGCCATTAGTTTCTTGTTGTACATCATTTGAAGCTGATGGTGCCAGCCATCATCTCCAAGAGGAAAGAAAAGTATGCATTGAAAACTGTCATAAGAGTTTGGATGAGAGTCTGATATTATTTGCAAACTATCTTCTTGGTATTTGAGTATAATGTGCCTTTATTGGTTCAGTTCCAGTGTTGTTTGTTATAATGATGGTGATTTTGTTGTCAATTTCTGCATTAAATCATCTTCCATGTTCAAATGGTGGTTTCCTGTCATGATCAGTGACATTGAAAGCTTCTGACATGTCTCCAATTTGTTTTTTGCAAGTGAAAGAGATGCAATGTGTGAATTTCTTTGTTGTAGTAGTTTCTCCAATAATTCAACAATCTCAACAAACAATCTCAGTAATGAATTCCATGATTATGGAGTAAACCCATTCTTAATTCTACATTGTTTTGGGGATCCATGAGGTAAATTTGAATAAATTTGGCTTGTTGGTTATGATTTGGCATTAAAATGTCTGATGTAATGACAAATTTGCTCTTGAAAAGTCACAGAAGGGTTCCATCCTTTCCTTATTGGAAGGACATCTTTGGCACCAAGAATATCATTTGGAAGAGGCAGTTGTATTGTCTGATGTTCTTCCTAAACCTGTTTGCAGTAGGTTCACCATTGCCATATAAAATTAGGCGTTCACTAGATAGAGGTTGCAAATTGCCTATCCTGACCTTTCCCTTTATATGGCATAAAGTGATGGTTTCTTCCAGGAATAGAAATGCATGACAATTAGGACAGAAGTATTACATTGTTCAAGTCATGCATAGAGTATTATGTATGTGCCTGAACAATGATGAGACTGATGTGCATATTTTTGTGCCAGAGAAGAGCACATAAAGCAGTAAAAATATCCAGGCCTTTCTTCATGCATCTTAAAATTGTTGCTTCTTTAAGATCCATATAATGAGTTAATTCATTGCTCCTGGCTAGAGAACGGAGCAAGGGATTGTGAGACTGGCTGGGAAACTGTCACAGAATGTC
Organism: Bothrops alternatus; assembly: GCA_034064705.1. Taxonomy (NCBI): domain Eukaryota; kingdom Metazoa; phylum Chordata; class Lepidosauria; order Squamata; family Viperidae; genus Bothrops; species Bothrops alternatus. The sequence continues at coordinate 13,568,807 of JARGCV010000124.1, read as the reverse complement.
AAACGTGAAGATCATGTGATTTCAGCAACAGCCACATAGCACAGGAGTAATCAATAGCACTGAATCAGCCATATCTTCCCCAAATTTCATTCCTTCATGAGTCTTGGCTTTTGGACATCTTCTGTAATTTAATTCATTTGAACATCTTAGTTCAAAAATTATTGGTCTATGATGCACTGTTTCACCCAGGTAATGATAATGATAGTTTTAGAGGTATGTGTATGTGTGTTTGTGTGTGTGCTGATCATAAGGGGAAGGAAGATGTTTAGATAACAACTAGACTGATGGCAATGTAATACACAGTATGTGCAAGAACACAGTTGGAAGACTGAACAATAAATATGATGTTGAAGGTAGAATCTGGGAAGGTAGAATCTTGTGACTGACTTTGGGAAGGTAGAATCTTGTGGGAAGGTAGAATCTTGTGACTGACTTTGGATGGTGATTTTGATCAATTCTAGGATCATAGAATTGCAATTTGAACTTTATCTTTTCATTTAATTTGACTATAAAATATTTGAATTCCTATTTCATATACAGATGAGAACTTTTTATCTGAGCATTGATTACATTGACAAAAATATATAGAAGTCCAGTTCTGGCTTCAACAACCTTAATTATAACCATGCTTACAAATTATTTGCAAACCATGCTTACCCCACTGTTTTTTTAAGCATGTTTTTTCAGCAAGCTTATGCCAAAAGAGAAGACAACTCTCTAAATGCAATGGTACGTAATGTGTTATCTTTCCTTTAATATCCATTCTCTATGAGATTGTGATTACTACTGTCATTTAGTAAACAGAGTGTAGGAATGCAATTACCAAGCTTTAATTGTATAAGCAAATTAGGAGGATTAATTGCCTCCTACCCCCACCACCAGCATCTTGTTTTCTCTCTTTAATCAATATGCACCTGTTACTCTTTTTTCTCAAATTGGAGGATATCTGAGCATCTAGACCCATTCCCAAATGAACAGCAATCCTGTTCAAATTTGTAACTGCCATCTTAGGGTTAAGATATGAATCCAGGTAACAGAAACCAATGAGAGTACACCCAGTTGATGTTTGTGACATCATCCTACAGTCAGAATACATAGAACAGCTGAGGTAGCTTTCAGATTCAGTTCCAGTGCTATTATGATGGATGTTTACATCTCTTCATTGAGAGCCAATTATTTTGCTTTTGTGTGAGGCCAGAGAATCACTTGTGTTGCCTGCCTGCACAAAGCCTCATTCACAAAGCCTCAGTTGGATGCAGCTGAACAAATTGCTTTTTCTACTCCGGTGGTAAGAGAGTATTCTGTTTTTATCTTCTTTTGCAAAATGAAGGTGATGATGGATATCTGTTGATGCCTAAGAAAAAGGAGCTAGATTTAGAATCCCGGAGCTCCTGCTGTTATGTTTAAATATAGCCTTTGTTATGAAAAGGTTAATTTTTAAAGAGAAAGAAAAACACGTGTGCCTGCTTGCCTGCCTGCTTGTCTGTCTGCCTGCCTGCCTGCCAGAGTGAAATTCCAACAGCATGACAAGCCTATGCATATTTTGCTAAATATTTGGCACTCTCTGAATAAATCTGTAATTCTGATCAGTTACTTGCTGTAGTTTTCTGCCTGTTCTTTGTATACACTTTAATCCCTTCAGTGAAATGTATGGAAAAGCTTTTGTATGTAGAAGAATAATTTTACATCAAACTTTTTTAAAAAATGTTCTGGAGTAATTCTGAATCAGTAATATGACTGTGATAGTTATGATTACCAAATATGTTGTTTGTCTTTCTTCTTTATGAGAAGGTATACAGGTTGTGTATCCCTTATGATCAATATGTAGAATATACAGCCTGAGAGCAGTAGTGAAATGTCAGTTCTCTATGTATATGTATGTGGAACTATGTTTGTGTATTTGTTTATATGTGAGTTTAAACATTGCTGTCTATCTATCATGTGCAAAGTAAAGCAGTGGTGATTATCTGTGGTTGTTCTTTATGAGTCTACTTATATATACCCAGCTCATTTTGCAAGAGAGTAAACACATGTAAAGCTCCCGAACTGAGGTGGATTTAAGAGATTAGCTGTGATATTGACTCTGACAAATCAAATACAATAAATGTTTAATTGACTGAGGGAGTTGAAGGCTACTGTCTGAACAATCCAATAACCAGATTAAATAATTCAATAGTGTGAATAATAAGAATTAAACAGCAGACCAAAATTAATATAGAAGTTGAATTTCTATTTATATAACAAAGATTTGATTATATTGAATATTTACCACTTAACTTCTGGCTGCATTTTTAAACTAATCTGTGAAACTACAGTAAAAGTTGTTTTCTAATTACTGGAACTTTTATGACGGAATGCCAATTACAATTCCATTACTACTAATCAATATCTATGATTTAGGTTGAGATATTAATGCTTTAGGAGTTGCACTAAATTGAAATTAAAGATTGTTACTAAAAAAATTGTTTGCAAACATCAACTTGCTTACTTTTTTCCTTGTCTCAGAAGTGTTTTCACAGCTGCTTAAATTATTTACCACACCTGATTTAACTGTTTTGGTACATACATGTCCAAAAATATATGCTCAATGGAATAAAATGGTTTACATACAGATATATATGATATATATGACAGATATATATGACAGATAAATATCAGATTGTAACAAGACTTCAGTTATTGAATTTTCTCTGTTCCTATCATGAAAATAATAATCAGTGAGTGGCATCCTGGCTAATGATTTAAGCGAGGAGACTCACAGAACTATGACATTGGATGATGATTGAGAATATAGATTGAATCAAAACTTATGGAGATGAGATCACATAACTATTTTATTACATTTCCAGATCCCAGATTTTCAGTGTGAATGGATATTTCCCCACTTCACAGCCCAAACATCTGGAGATGGTAAGCAAAACCTGTAATGTCATTTTGCTTCAAAAAAGCATGAGGATCTGAAGGCAGCCCTTGTTCATCCAATCATGGGCCATATATAACATCTCTGAATCTTTTTATTTTTCTCTGCTGTTTATCCCTGAACAAGCACATATTTATTTATAATTAAAATTTACTTTAAAAGCTTTGGTTAGTAGTTGTGAAGGAATGTCTGATAGATTTTGGAAAGAGTCAGCAAAACAATTGAGGCATAAAACAGGGTTCTTACAGTAGAGATTCTGAGTCCGAGGGAGGAGGGAGACTCAGTGTTACTCTGCCTTAATTAACTAAAGAATTTTTTTGCAAGAGAATCGCTCTGGAAGGTGTTCAAGATTCTGTTCCATTACCTATTAGCAATGAAGATATTTCCAAAAGTCTAAGTGGTTCTTCTTTCCTGAATTTGCAGGGCTTGACATTAATTTTGAAAGCCTCCTAAATACTATACAACTTACAATGTAATTAAGGTGGAATCATTCTGAGTCTCCCAAACTTCCTTCCTCTCTGGACTATCTTCTGTAATAACCCAATTTCTTCCTTAATTATTTTGCTCGTTTTCTCTGTTTGTATAGTCTGTTAGGCAGTTCGTTTGTTTCTAGCTTTTTTGTGTTATGAATGAGCCCAGGGTTTTTTTTGAGAGAAAGGTGATACATAATATAGCAACAATATCAGAAATATTTATTTTACAGCAAAAACATTACTTTTGCTTCATGATCAAAATGGCTATTAGGATGAAACTATTGAAGCAATACTTTAGGACCTGCTTGCTAGCTTCTCATGTCTATGATGTTTATTGAGCAAGAAATAGAGCTACTTCACTTAGAACCCTAAGGCTGTAATCCTATATCCACTTACTCAGTGGGATTTCCTTTTGAGTAGAAATATATAGCATTGCAGTATTAGCCAACTGAAGGAGAAACAGATATATCCATACATCATTTCACCCCATCATAACCATAATGGCTCTCTGAGTCAGATTTCATATACTGGATTTATAGCTGGAATCTTAAGCATTTTAGACAAAAATGTAACTCCCAAACAGCACTCTACTTCTACTGCTAATATATTAGAGGAAAGGAAAGTCATTGTGCTTTGTCTGCATGAATAAAAGGACCCCATCCTTCTGTATTTTGCATCAGGATATTTTATAAGCTCATCAACATCAGAAATGAGATTAATTGTTGTGGATGATGATATTGCTTTTAAGTATGAGAAAACAGAATGTGATGCTGTTAGAGTGGTAGCGTAATAATAGTCCATAACACTTACTCAATGACTTAAGCCACACATGTCAAACTCGTGATGTCCCGTGACATCGTGCGACGTATCGGAGCTTTTTCTCCATTGCCAGCAATGGGGTGGGTGCGGTTTCCTGGTGACACATCCAGCACGTGGGCTGGCAGTTTGACACCCCTGACTTAAGTTGTTGCTTACTTTAAAATCTCACAAGTTTAGGAATGAATTATGTATGGTGTCCTAAGGGGAAAAATAAGTAAGATAGAAAGTAATAATAAAATTATTAATAACAATCCATACATCATTAGCAGGATTTCAGGAGATAGTCTAGTTTCTCAAATCTAATATTTCAGAAGTTTGGAATGATCTCCAGATATTACTGAAGAACAACTGCATGCAATCGCATCTAGCATGATCAATGATAAGGGATTTGGGATTTGTAATCTGACAATCATTTGGTTCTCTATTTGCACAAAAGTGTAATATAGAGATCATGTGATTAGGAATCACTCACAATTTTATTCTCCATGATTTTTATAATTCCATTTTAATGTTGCCCAGTTGGGCAGCCATTACTTACATATGCCTATCTATGCTTCTGAACAAACCTACATAAGATCAGGTCCCAAACATATTTATAGAAATTATACATCTTAAAAATATGTAAGAATTTATGTAAAAGAAGTGCCACATTATGATTGAATACTATTGTTATTATTAGTTTTAGTTCCTATCTATCATAAGAATTTTACAATAGATGCTATTTTCTACAATACTTAAAAGAACTGTTTGAAAAAATGTGTAATGATAAATATCCTGAATAAATATTATATTTTTCAGAAGATGTATAGATAAAGATTTTATAAATACATTTATTTTTATTTATATATAGAACAGATATAAATAGAAGTTAGTTATTCTGTCTTTTTGTATATGAAACATTCCCATAGCAAATGGGAATTAAAACAGCTCAGTCATGTTTTGGCATCTATTTTCATTCATGTTTCCACTAAGTCTTTAAAAAGGCAAATTCTTATTGTAATTCTAGATATACTAGCAAAGTTACATTGTGGATTTTTTTATCATTATACATCACTTCTTATATTTATATGATGATTTGGCCTTGGAGAGATCAGGATTTGTGGTAAATCCAGAAAGGATTAAGTTCTAAAGGGTGAACAGTATTTTAAAGTATTTTAAAGATTAGAGCATACTACAAGCCAATGTTTAAGAGTACTGATACCATTAAAACTAAACTATATGTTTAGTCTGCTTGTTTGTATCTGCATCAAATTCAGGTTTTCTGAATTTACTTTTAAAGCTAATGTAACTTAGGAGCCAAATAATTTTAAGAAACATTCAACCAATTTTCTCATATTGGTTTCCAAATGGGGATCTTAGCTGTATTTTATATTTCTATGAAGAAGCAAGTCTTATCTATTATCTACTATGGAAACTTCCATTCCTAATGCTAATTCTACCACAAGTTCATGGAATCAATGAAACAGAATTATAGAATCATGAGTTGAAAATGCCTTTTTAGACCATGAAGTTCCACCCATCCCCAGTGAAAGAATTCCAACTAAAACATTGCTGACAAATGGCACATTACTTCATGATAATTAATCATCAAAGTACTCTTACTCTTTCTCTTAACATTCAAGCAGAATATATTTTCTTTTACTTTGAAACAATTATCCAAATCCTGCATTCTCTCACAATCTGGGATGATTTTGGTTTTATTCTATGTGATAGTGTTGTAATATCCTACTTAGTCTTACATTCTTAAGATTAAACTTATTGATGTCCCTCAATTCTGAATGAAGTTAAAGACTCTTCATCTTGTCAATCTTCTGTGAATCTTCTGTGAATTCTTCAGATGAAAAGAAAGAAGTATTATATTGCCCCTTATTCCACTCCCTTCCTCACAAATGGCACACATTGTAAGAGCACTTAATAAATTGAGGATTACAAAATGACCTTATTATTCAAATGACATACCTTTATTTGATGGTTCATATTCTATTTTCTTGGTGTTATTTATGTATGTATTTGGAACATTTAAATATTGCTATGTACCAAAACATATCTAAAAATATAATAAAAATATCAAAAGATTTGTGGGGGTTTTGATACAAAAAGTTTGGTCCTAATAATGTGCTTAATGATACAACTGTGTATCTTAAAAGCCATGATGTTAACTTTGTTTACCACAATGCAAATCTCATTCCTGCTTCTGAAGTGGGCATACATTTGCTTTTAGATTCTGAAATATGATATACTAACCTGCTTTATTATTAATTTTTAAAAAATTATTATATAAGGTTACCAGCTACTTAAATATTTCATGTTTGTAACAACACTTCATTGCATCTCTATTCTCTTTCTCTCATACAAACACAAATATAACAAAGCATCAAGGTTCAACTTTCAAGGACTGTATTTATCTGTCAAATAGAGAGTAGAAAAAAGGGAGGCCTGCATTTATTTACTTATTTTTTTAATTTGGTTAAATTAGATCCAACTATCATGAGACTCATGTTTTAGATTACTTTATTTTGGCTGATGGCCAAATATTCTCCTTGAAATGTAGACCACATTCTGTTCACCCCAAGCCAGGTTACATACATCTTGGCATCTTAACTTTAGATGATAGGCTTTAGGAATTGGAGTTGAGGCAGTAGCTCCTTGTTCAGACAGTCTGAAATGTGAGCCCTCCACATTGCAATTCCCAGAATTCCAAACCTTTGTCCATGCTGAATGTCTATGGAGATTCTCAATCATCCAGATCATAGTTGCCCCAAGGATGCTTTTTAAAGGCAAATTGACTTTCTTGTTCTTTTCTTGGAAAAAAAAACTTTTCCTTTTTTCAAAAAGAAAAAAAAAACAAGAAAGCCCAGTTGCCTTTTGAAAAGCATCTTTGGGTTTGTCTGTGCTGCTTTCAAATTTTGGAAATTATAAATACATGTCCAAAGGGTGCAATATGGCAAAAGCTGACCTATACTACATTTTTGCCTATGATAGTCTTTCTCTCTCTCCCTTTCTGTGTCTCTCTCTCTGTCACTCTCTGTCTGTCTGTCTGTCTGTCTGTCTGTCTGTCTGTCTGTCTGTCTGTCTCTCTCTCTCTCTCTCTCTCTCTCTCTCTCTCTCTCTCTCTCTCTCTCTCTGTAGTGTGTGTGTGTGTGGGGGGTGTGTGTGTGCTTGTATGTGTGCATTCATATTTGTGTATCTTCTCTTTACTGTGGATAGAGCATATATGGCAGTTAACAGATTTAGAAATTTGTCTGTCTGTCTGTCTGTCTGTCTGTCTGTCTATCTATCTATCTATCTATCTATCTATCTATCTATCTATCTATCTATCTATCTATCTATCTATCTATCTATCTATCTATCTATCTATCTACCGGTAGTAGTGGGATGCAGCCAGTTTGCACCACTTCGGCACAACTGGTAGCTAATATTTTGTTTCCCAGGTCCAGAATGGACTTCTGGAACGGCATCCACATAGAGAACCGGTTGTTGACATATTTGAATCCCACCACTGCATCTATTTATTTATTTATCTATCTACAAAACTGCATTTCCAATTGATTTTAACAGTGGGGGAATTTACCCACTGTTTGTTTATTAAATTTGCTTGTCATCTGTCTCACTGCAAGGTGACTCTGAGTGGGTTACAATATCAAAACAAAACCATAAATATATATATACCAATATATTAAAGTAAAATCACAATGAAAAAACAGATTATAACTAAAACTAAAAGATGGGAAGGAAAGAAACATGGGGGGAGAGAAAAGGGAGCTGCTATTAGTTGATCAACCATCTCCAGTGTGGTACTCCCTTATTAGGACCCCAAACTAACTGGCAGAGCCAGATCTTTAGGTTCTTGTGGAAAGTTAGGAGAGAGGGAACCAAGCTCACCTCAAGGGCTCTGGTCACGGCAGAGAAGGCTCTTCTCTTGAACCCTGCCAGCCAGAATTCCTTGACTGACGCAGCATGCTTCCTCTGCCAGCATGAGTAAGGTGGGCCTGTCCATAGGGTTCCTCAAGTAACTTAGACTTGTGCCATGCACGACTTTTTAGATAATAACCAACACCTTGAATTGCATCTGGAAGCAAACCAACAACCAATGCAGCTCACAGAACAGCAGTGTAACATGGGCCACTCTAAGAGGCCCCAAAGACTACCACATAGCCAAACTGCACCGTTTGAAGTTTCCAAATGTTTTTCAAGGACAGCCTCATGTGGAAACTGTTGTGTCCTGAGCCTGCAAATGCAGGCTCGGGACGTTGCATTAGTCCTGGGCAATTGCAAAAGCTGCCTGGGACCATACTGAGTGGCGCTGGCCTTGCGCACATGCGCAAGTCAGGAAAAGAGCACCTGTCTGCCGCCATTGGTCCAGGGATCCGGACATATAAAAGGAGGCTTGCATGCCTCTGCTAGTTGTTGGTGTTTTGGCTGAGAACAAATAAAGACTGTTACTGTGTGAAACATGCATCTTCATCATTCGCCATTTTGGGAGGACTTAACATTGGCGACAAAGGTGGGATCTCTTACAAGCTTTAAGAAGAAGATGTAAGACTCACCAAGAAGTCCTCGACGAGGGAAGACGGTGTTAAAATCAGCATCCAGCCTGCCAGTGCAGCGTCGCTGGAGGGTGAGTTCGGCTGAAAGACCCCTTCCCAAAGAGAGTGAGTGGTGAAGTGTGTTTGAAGATGGCGAAGATTGGCCGCTTATCTGAATTCGACGTCTCCCACCCTGAGAAATGGGAATCATACGTTGCTAGGGTGGAGAATTATTTCAGGGTGAATCAGATCAGAGAGGATGGTCTGAAGGCTGCAACCCTGTTGTGTGTCTGTGGGCAGGAAGCCTTTGAGATTGCTGAAAATCTGGTGGCCCCCGCTGCTTTGGAATCAATCACATATGCTGATTTAAAGAAGTTTCTGAAAGAACATTTTCAACCTAAGCTATCAGTCATTGCTTGGAGACATGCGTTTGATCAAAGGGACCAGAGGGCTGGTGAATCAGCCAAGGACTTCATTGTGGCTTTGTGGCAGGCAGCCAGACCTTGTGAGTTTAAAGACTTGGAGGAAAGGCTGCGTGATTGTTTTGTGTGTGGACTAAGAAACAGAGACTTACAACAGAAGATCTTTGCTAAAGAAGATATTTCATTCCAAGATGCTCTGTGAGAGGTTACAGCAGAGGAAGCAGCGGGGGTGGGGGGTGGTTAAGAATATGAGGCACCCCAGAAGCTTCCCCGAAACAGCCACAATCCACCAGGAAGAAGTGCAAGAAGAGGTGGAGACAGATCCTGAAGATGAGGTGAACAAGTTTTATCAGGCAGATGGAAGATGGAAGAAGGGTTGTCCAGAGAAGGCTCCAACAGCCCTTCAATGTTTTGGGTGCAGAATTTGCCACAAATGAGCTGACTGCAGGTTTTGTTCCGCCATCTGCAGAGCATGTGGCAGGCAAGGCCACATTGCATCCATCTGTTTGGGTCGTCAGAAGGTACAAACCCATGAAGAATTGTGCCTGAAAGGTACCAGGGTCCCCAGCCAAAATAGGGTGGGCTTCTGTGCATTGTGCAGACGTATTTTGAGGACAGGCACACATAAGCCCTTAAAGAAGAAACTGTCCCTTAATGTAAGGTTACAAGTAGTTTCTTTATCCATGGAATTGGACACTGGTTCGCTCTATCCATAATTTCCCTCAAGACATTCAGGAAAATTTGCAGTAGCAGTGGCCTCCGAGTTAAGCTCAGGCTATCCAATGTCATTCTTATAGACTTTCAGAATTCTAAGGTGTGTGTTAAGGGGGAGGCCACCCTTAGGGTACATATAGATTACACTGGGCCCTTTCAGGGGCAATTCTTCCTGGTTGTTGTTGGTAGTATTCCAAGTGGCTAGAGGTTGTTCCTGTTTGCTCCACTACTACCTCCAAGACTATCCAGGTGTTAAGAGGCATTTTTGCAGCTCATGGCCTTCCAGATGTCCTGGTTTCAGACAACAGTCCTCAATTTACCTCTTCTGAGTTCCAGGTTTTTCTCCAGGCAAATCTGATCCGTCACGCGACTTCGGCTCCCTTCCACCCTTCCACCAATGGAATGGCAAAACGAATGGTGTGCACAACCAAGGAGGCCCTCAAAAGACTGACTTACGGTAACTGGCATCACAGGTTAGCAGACTGTCTTCTTGCACATCTTACTATACTTTGCACTGCTACAGGGAAGAGCCCAGCTGAATTACGCTGGGGCTGCAGGCTTATGACTAAGTTAGACAGACTGCACCTGGACAAGGTGGCGTCTCAGGTTCCACAACCCAGAGCACCAAGAAGACTTCAAGTGGGTGATCCTGTTTGGACTTGAAACTATGGGCCTGGTCATCTCTGGGTACCAGCTGCGGTCTGCAAGGTCTCAGGACCTTTGTCCTATGAAGTGACCCTGGAGGATGGCCGCATTCTTCGGCGACACATAGATCAGCTGCACACAAGGAGGGACTTCCACCTGTCCGCTCCTGGTTTCATTCTGGGGGGGGAAGGATGCATTCTTAGGATCAATTTTGGCAGTCATTACTGGTCACTGAGGAGGCCAGAAGTTCCACATCCCAAGATTCCGCAAGTGCTCGGAACAGGAATTCAGGGGGCAGGGAGTTATCCCAAACAGCTTCATCTACTCCAGCCAGGGAGTCACTCCAGGGGTATCCAAACTATTCACACACTGCAGACAGTACTCCAAACAGGGAGACTGACCGGGGGCATCCACATAACTCACCCCTCACAAGAGAACTGGCAACCCAGCAGGGTAACTGGCCTCATTCTGCAATTGCTCCCAGAAGGAAGTCATTAAGCTCAAGGACTAACCAAGGGGTAACTTCTGAGAGGGAAACCTCTGATATGGTTGGGGGATCCCTGGGATACTGGGATCCAGAAGCTATCTCAGAATCCCTGTGTGATGGCCTTAGGAGTGAAGAACGGTATTCCCAAAACAGGTCCATTGTGGAGCCGGGGATTCCTACCACTCCAAAGAATGCTGGTTTGGGCTCAGAGGGTCCAGCCAGCCAGGAAAGGGGCTGGTCAACTGGGTACAAGGGGCAACAGAGTCCGGGCTACCTGAGCCTGGCAGATGAACAGGGGGGTCAAGCTGTAGCACCTGGGTCACCTGGGGCAATAGGGCAGCCCCATTTTAGCTCACTCAGCTTGGTGAGCGAGCAAGGGGACCAATCGAACTCTCCCAGTCCGAGGAGGTCGAAAAGGGTTAAATGCCCACCCAAATATCTTTCTGATTTTGTGAAGTTGCTGTCAGGTACTAAGGGGAGTTACCCTACAGTCAAGTAGCTAACAACTTAATTTTGTTATATTATGATTTGTGATAATGTTTCCAAATGCAGGCTCGGGACGTTGAATTAGTCCCGGGCAATTGCAAAAGCTGCCCGGGACCAGACTGAGTGGCACCAGCCTTGAGTGCATGCGCAAGGCAGGAAAAGAGCACCTATCTGCCTCCATTGGTCCGGGGATCCAGACATATAAAAGGAGGCTTGCATACCTCTGCTCGTTGTTGGTGTTTTGGCTGAGAACAAATGAAGACTGTTACAGCTTCTTCATCATTCGCCATTTTGGGAGGACTTAACAGAAACCATTACAGTAGTACAAATGTGCAAATATCCAAATGACCAGTAATTCAAGAATCTGTCAAGTAATCTGAAACCTCCCTGGTTCTAGAACTTTGATTGAATCCTAGAGGCAAGATTACAGCCAGATATATCTTTATCCCACATCTCATACCTTATCTATAAACAAATCTGGAAATATCAACTTTTCAAACCTGATGTCAGTGAAAAGTCTATAAAGGGTTACCGGTACTTTGTAAATAAATGTCTTATTTTAATCTTGATCAAATAAATCAAAGTTTTATTTCTTCATTTTACTTCTAGCAGGCTTCATCATTCAAATATTCTCTTAGGATTGGATTTCTTTTCAATCCTCCTTTATCCCGTTACACCAAACATGTCAAACTCACGATGTCACGTGACGTCGTGCAATGTATCAGGATGGTTTTGCCATTGCTGGCAATGGGGTAGGCGCAGCTTCTGGATGACGCGTCTGGCCCGCAGGCCGGCAGTTTGACAACCCTGCATTACACAAACACCTCCTCAAGGCTTTATTGAGCCCCTTTTGTAGATTCTATAAAAATATTTTTCAGGTCATTCCATTGGTTTGTTGCTTCTACTTGGAAATTAGAAGGAAAACTAATCAAGGAGAGAAGAAACTAGAACTAAGAAGAACTTTCCTGACAAAACAATTAATCGGTGGAACAACTTACCTCCAGAATTTGTGAATTCTCCAACACTGGAAGTTTTTAAGAAGAGATTGGATAACCATTTGTCTGAAATGGTATAGAGTTTCCTGCCTGAGCAGAGGGTTGGACTAGAAGATCTTGTCCCTTCCAACTCTCTTCTATTCTCTTCTATTCTATTCTATTCTATTCTATTCTATTCTATTCTATTCTATTCTATTCTATTCTATTCTATTCTATTCTATTCTATTCTATTCTATTCTATTCTATTCTATTATCTCCTTACTTTTTAATACATCAGCCAGTTTTTTTTCATACATCCAGTTAAGCATCCTTTTCTAAAATATTATCTGAGCCTGTCAATTGTAGTTCCACTTTTGGTACTTTCCTTGTCTTGTCAGACAAAAATTGTTCCACATTTGTCATTCCCTCATTGATATCTTTTGGACAGAATTTGTTTACAGAAGCAGACATCATTGTGAACATTGTTGATATTGTAGCTGCTGATTTCTGGGTTCATTCTGAAAAGATCTTTAATACTTCCAATGTAACAACTTTTTTTTTACATTTTGTAGTTAACCAAAACCAAAAGCTGGTTTGCATTTTTTCTTTCTTCTGCTTAGAATCTTTAGTCCCCTCTAGTGTCCACTATCTAAAATCATAAACTTGTTTATACCTTATGGACCAAGATAGCCAAAATAGCTCTGATTTCCATAAGAGATTATTTATTTTTTTACAGTTAATTCCCAAATCTTATAATAAAAGTTAATGTTCCAAATATAAATGGATTCTTAATCCATCCTTCCTTAGATCAAAATCTTGTTTTTAGCTTTTCACTGTTTATTTCAATTTCCTTAAGTTCTTTTGATATTTTTTGTTGTTCAATGGTGAAATTAAACTCATCTCACAACTTTTCAAACTTGTTTTCTGAAGGCCTTTTAATAGCTTAAAATGGTTAATAGGCTATTTCTGAAAATGATTAGAAAATGAGGTTTACAAACATAGTGGCCTCTAAAACACTCTACTGCAGTTGCTTTGTCTCCTAGCACTAAAACCAAAAGCAATATCCTCTGTGGAACATCTGCCTGGAACACATGTGGGCAATTTGAGAAATTATGGATATCATTGTGTATGTCTGTGTGTGAGTTCTTAAAGGAAATCAACCCTGACTATTCTTTTGAAGGACAGATATGAAGCTGAAGTTCAAATACTTTGGCCACCTAATTAGTACACAGGACTCATTGGAAAAAACCTGGATGTTGGGAAAGATTGAAGGCAAAAGGAGAAGGGGACAGCAGAGGATAAGATGGTTAGACAGTATCATTGACACTGAACATGAATTTGGGCAAACTCTGGGAGACAGTGGAAAACAGGGGGGCCCGGCAAGTTATGGTCCATGGGATAGTTAAAAGTTGGACACGACTTAGCAACTGCACAACAAATGTGTATGATTATGTGTATATTATACTTCCTCTCTCCACCACCCCCTCAGAGGGATATCTTGAGATGAAGGTTCTTAATACAATTCTAAGCTCATGCATGGTACATTAGAAGCATGAAAAACTTTAGATTTCACTCTTCAGTTTTCTTGCTCAGTAGTGAGATAAGTGGTATATAAATTTAATAAATAACTAGCTGTACCCAGCCACGTGTTGCTGTGGCTCAAGAAAGAAAAGAGAAAGCGCACATTTGTAATATGTTTAATTTCACAATGCTTGGGGGTATACAATATTTTTTGTTGTTCCATTGTGTGTGCAGATATAGAGATTACGTCCAACAGATGGCACTGTTTTTCAAAAAAGCATGTTTTACCTCTTTTTCAAAAAAGCATGTTTTTACATGTCACAGGTGTGACATCTTTGTAACATAGGTATATACAAACATGTGTGTATTTGAATGCAACATTGTGTCAAACTTTCAAAGCAATCGGTGAAGAACTTTCGGAGATTTAAGATTTTGAACAAATGAACATTTACATTTTTATTTATATAGATGATAATCTTTCCTCAGGTATTACTACTGACAACAAGGTTTCTTTCTTTCTTTCTTTCTTTCTTTTTTTAATAATTTTTTATTTTTTATTTTTCCAAACTCTCCCCCATACATATACCGTGGTATTTATCAGATGTTAACATACATTCTTTTTACATTCATATATAAGATACTTTTAATAAAATGAAATAAATACATACACATGACTTTTGGTGTTGCTCACCCATTTCCCCTTTCACTGTATCCACACTCCTTCTTCTCTACCTTCTTTCTCCCTTTCTTCTCTTCCCTACTTCCCTCTTCTTCCTCTCCTCTTCTCTTTCCTTCACCACTCTCCTCCCCTTTCTCCCCACTTCTCCTCTTCTTCTCCAACCTTCCTACTTCCTTCTCCCTTCCTTTACTCTTTTCTTTCTCCTCTCCTTTCTTCCCTTTCATCCCTCTTCAGATACAATTCAGGGGTAATGTCCGAGAAACTCCTCTCTCCAAATTTCCCTATCTGTATTATATAGAATAAGATTAATTTTCTCTTACATTAATACTTCTATTTATCTAACCTTCTTGGTATGTACTTCTATAAACATTTATGCAACCTCCAGTTATTCAATACTGTGTCGCCTGGGTCTCCCTCCTTATCTGCTCCTTCTTCTTCCATCTAAATTGATGTTAACTATCTTTTAACCATATTCTCTTTTCAGCCAATCATAAAAAGTTCCTCAGATTTCATAGTAGTCTGACTCTGTCTTATCTTTAATTGTCATTGTTAGTCTATTCATTTCTGCACATTCCAGTATTTTCCCAATCACTTCTCCCTCTGGGGGGGCTTTCAGTGCTTTCCAATTTTGTGCAAACACAATCCTAGCTGCCGTAATTATATGAATAATTAAATATGTTTTCTCTTTATTATATTTCCCTGGTAGAATACCCAACAGGAATATTTCTGGTCTTAGTTCTATACGTTGTTGTATCATCTTTTCTATCCATGTTCTAATTTTATTCCAATAAGTTTTAGCTTCTACACATGTCCCCCACATATGGTAGAAGGAACCTGGTATCTGATGACATTTCCAACATTTCATAGACCTGTCCTTAAACATTTTAGCTAATCTTTCTGGAGACATGTGCCACCTGTAAAACATTTTGTACATATTTTCTTTATACGCAGTTGCCATTGTCAATTTATAGTTTCTTTCCCATAGTTGCTGCCATCTATCTAATTCAGTTGGGTATCCAAAATTCCTTGTCCATTTTATCATTGTCTCTTTCACTTGTTCCTCCTCTAACTCCATATGTAGTAGATAACTGTACATTTTTTAATCCATTTTTCTTCCGTTCCTGTGAGTATTTCATCTAACTCTGTTGATAACAAGGTTTCTGTCCATCAATGGAAAGGTTTTGTTGAACTGTTTATACAACATTCAAAATGAATACTTTGGAACAATTCAATCCAGTATACTAAATGAAAATAGAAAGATGGGAATTGAGTTAAGGACTTTTCTCTCCCCTTTCTTCTTCCTTTCCTTTTGATGACTTTAACCATAAATTAATTTATATATTATTATATAATGTGATCCATTGATAATTCTAGGGCTGCTATCTCAGCCTGAAAGCTTCATGAAAGCAGATGTTCCAAAATTTCAGGGTAAGCTAATAAACTTTCTTTTCTTAGTATTTCCATATATCTGCCAGTCAAAGACATATGTATTGGCTCTTGCTTCATTTTCTTCTCTCTACATCTCTATGAAGAGTCCCAAGACCATTTGTAGTGTCTCTTATGTATTTCTCCAAGTTTGATTTGGGATGGATTATTATTTAAAGCCCTTTTTAATAGCACAATTTATAAAGATGGTGAGAGATATACACAATGAGGTCTTTCTTCCACATGTGATGCATCCTTGGAGTAAGATCATTGAATGCAACAAGACTTATTTTTGAGTAGCTGTGAAGGAAATTTAACTGACACTGGGTTATTACAGCACTTAATTTATCTACTATAGATCTGCACCAATTTATACTCAAGAACTTTTTCTTTAATGATACAGCAATGCTTCATCAAGTAATCTTAAGTTAATGAGTGATTTACTGACTGCCTTATTTCCCAAAATTCTATTGTGCCTAGTAAGGTGAGCAATCAATCTGCCATGGAAATAGGACTGATTGTTTTATATAGCTACTAAACGATCCCCAACTTGCATTAATCATATGAAAAAAGACAAGTTCTTGTATTATTAAGTAATCATTGTTTTGGAGACATTCCAAGTAAAAATCTCAATTTATCTCACATTAATGTCTTCTTATGTCATTGAGATATTGTTAAGTGTAGCTTTTCAATGGTTCCCAAGGGCAGGCATTGAAAACCAGATGGTGGTTCAAAAATATAGATTTCAGAATGAAGAACATGATGATTATTATCTAGTAACCCAAAGCTTTAAAGTAAATAAGTCACTAATACAGGTAGTCATAAGAATAGAATAGAATAGAATAGAATAGAATAGAATAGAATAGAATAGAATAGAATAGAATAGAATAGAATAGAATAGAATAGAATAGACCTTGGAGTCCCTTCTAGTTAGCCTGAAATTTATGTTGATAAGTGAGACAGTTGTTAAGTGAGTGTTTCTCCATTTTACAACTTTTCTTGCCACAGTTGTTAAATTAATCATTGTAGATGTTACATTAGTAACATAGTTGTAAAGTGAATCTGGCTTCCCCATTGACAATGCTTGTCAGGTTGTAAAAAGTGATCACATGACTCTGGGACATTGCAACTGTCATAAATATGAGTCAGTTGTCATGCATCTGAATTTGGTTCATGTGACCATGGGGATGCTGCAATGGCCATATGAAAAATAACCGTAAGCCACTTTTTTCAGTGCAATTGTAAGATTGAATGGACACTAAACAAAATATTGTAAGCCGAGGACTAACTATTCTGTGTTTTATAATAAATTAGCTAGAAATATATTTTAAATAATTTCCTTTAACAATCTGATTTGTAAATAATCTTTCCGGAAAGTGGAAAAATAGCTTTCTATTCCTAGGATCCTAAACATATTTTTTCCTTTCTTCTATTTTTTGTTGTATCTATAAATAATAGGGAAAAAAAAGATTTAGAATTGAGGAAATAACATGATCAATGACAATAGTTAAGAAAGAGGAAGAGGGGATGGAAGGAGAAGAAGCGCAGCAGAAGAGAGTTTTGAAATCTGAGGAGCCTGACACTAATCAGCATCCCCATTGGAGTAGTTGAAGAAATATATCAGATTTTTCTTGAGACTGCCCTAAGTTGTTGTTTCCTTTAAGAGGAAAGCATTATGTCAAAAGTGGAATACTTTGCATTGATATAGCCTGATTTCTCATGAGCTAAAGGAAATATGATGGCTGAAAAAAAGAGATTGGTGAGGCATATTTGTACCATGGTTATCCAGAGATGTAATCAAATAATCAAGTGTTGATGACTACAAAACACCAAGTTAATCCTTATCCTACAATAATGAAAAAGAGACAATAAGAGAAAAACTGGAAGATGACTCTGAAGGGGAATAAAACCAGCAAAGCAGTCTTCTTCTGAGAGCTGACATCAAGAACCAGAGAAAGGAATAAAACATGGAGATGTATTCCTTGTTAAACAGGAGAATGAAACTATTCGCTTAGCAAAATAAGCTTGGGGTGTCACCTGGTTGCCTTGGCAATTCTCCCTAATGTAGTGTAATTAGTGTGTACTTTTTCATGATATACATGTTTTGTGCATACTTTTATCCACTCTACATATTTTAATATACAATTTTTTACTTTATTATTTACTCAGGAAAGTATGGATGTATAAGTTATCTGATTAAATCAAATGGAAAATTTTTTAAGTTCACATTAAAATGGAAATTGAACAAATCCACATTCATTCTACTCACAGTTTTAAATCCATTCCTATTCAAGAAGATATTCTGCTATGGTGCACAAATTGAAACTTAATGTATATTTGTTTTGCATTCAACATGCTCAGAGATTGTTGTTCTGCATTAATGAAATGTTCTGCTCACCAACTTTGCCAAGGTTTGTTAAAGTTTCGATCTAAATTTTATGTACTTACTTATTTTTTTCACTGGTGTAGAAATAATAGAAAAAAATTGCAAAATAAGTGGCACTGAGCTTATGAATGTTTCCTTCCTTCTTATTATTTTCGACATACTACTCATAAGCATGAGAATGTGAGAGGGGAATGTAGGAAAGTAAGTACAGGTAGTCCTCAACTTATGGCCACAATGAAGCCCAAAATTTCTGTTGCTAAAGACATTTGTTAAGTGAATTTTGCCCATTTTACGACCTTTTTTTACCATAGTTGTTAAGTGACTCACTGCAACTGTTAAGTTAGTAACATGTTTGTTAAGTGACTCTGACTTCCCCATTGACTTTGCCTGTGGGAAGGGGATCACATGATCCTGGGACACTGCAACTGTCATAAATATGAGTCAGTCGCCAAGTGTCTGAATTTTGATCCCGTGACAATGGAGATGCTGCAACAGTTGTAAGTGTGAAAAAAGGTCATAAGTCACTTTTTTCAATGCTGTTCTAACTTTGAAAAGTCACTGAATGAACTGTTGTAAGTCGTGGACTATCTGTAGAATGTACTAGTACAGTTCTTTGATTTGCAGTAGAGTTCTGATTACAAACTGTTTAACCAAATCAACAGCAACAAGTATTAGATATCTCAAAGGGATGATTTCAAATTGTATCCCTTCTGGTACAATTTAAAATATATTTTAAAGCAGTGGTTCTCAACCTTTTTAATGCCGCGATCCCCAACTGGTTGTAAGTTGAGGACTATCCAACTGGTTGTAAGTCAAGAACTTCCCAACCGGTCGTAAGTCAAGGACTTCCCAACCGGTCGTAAGTCGAGGACTTCCCAACTGGTCATAAGTCAAGGACTTCCCAACTGGTTGTAAGTCGAGGACTTTCCCTGCCCGGGAGCGCTGCGCATGCGTGGTGCCGCCCGCTGCGCCGGCCGAGGCGTAGCTGGCAAGGGGCAATGACGGCGCAGGGCGACCACTGGCTGGGCCACCAGCTGGCCCAGCCCAAGGGAGGTAAGGCACCTGCCAGGCCCCACGCATGCCAGCAACCCTCCCTGCGCCCGCCGGCCTCCCACCTCCCAGCCCTGGCCCTCTTTTACTTACATTTTTGCTCAACAGGGAGGGGTGGAAACTTCTAGACAGCTCGCCTTCGCTTCAGACAACTTGCAGCACCATTTGCAGATTGGGACTTTTGGCAGGCTCAGCAGGGCAGAGACAGCCTGGACAATTCCTATTGGCTTTTGAAAGCCAATAGAATTAGACTCTATTCAAGAGAGTCTATTCTATTGGCTTTCAAAAGCCAACAGAATAAGAGGGAGTAGCACAGCTAAGGAAAAGGGGAAAAAATGGCAGACTGTGTTGTTTGGCGACCCCCCATGAAATGGTCGTTTGACCCCAAATGGGGTCGCGACCCACAGGTTGAGAACCGCTGTTTTAAAGTATTTGTAAAAAAATAATTTGAAAACTCCCAAACATGATGAAAGGTGATCCCATAAGTTATAATGAGGAGATATGATAAGGTTTTTCACCTTCATTACATTTTTCAAATTGTGTTATTCTTGATGATGATGATTTAAGCCTGATGAAACCTACTTATTTTCTTTAACTTTCCTCCTATAGTTTGGGGGAACCATGCTGTGTTAATCTGAAATTTCTTGAATTTTGAAGATTATCTTGGAAGCATTCTGAGTTTCCTCTGCCTGTATTTATATCAGAACAGAACAGAATTTGAAGATACCTTGTAAGTCTTCTAGTCCAACCTCCTGCATAAACAGGCGATCCTATCCCAGTGCTTTTTTTCTAAAAAAAAAAAAAGGTGCTGGAACTCACACATGTCATACAACCCGCCTTGCCTACCCTACAAGGTTCCATCCAAAAATGGTGCTGGAACTCCATTCTGGTCATTCTATGAGAAAAAAAAGCCCTGCCTATACCTATTCAGACAAGTGGCTGTCCAATCCCTTCTTAAAAGGCTCCAGTGATGGAGCACCTACAGCTTCTGAAGGCAAGCTGTTCCACTGGTTAATTGTTCTCACTGTTAAGAAATTTCTCCTTAGTTTTAGGTTGCTTCTCTCCTTGATTAGTTTCCATCCATTTTTTTTTGTCTTGTTTTCTGGTTCTTTGGAAAATAGTTGACCTCCTCTTCTTTATGGCAGCCCCTCAAATATTGGAACACTGCTATCATGTTATCCTAGTCCTTCTTTTGACTTGACTAGACAAACCCAATCCCTGCAACAATTCTTCATATGTTTTAGCCTCTAGCCCCTAATCATCTTTGTTGCTCTTTTCTGCACTCTTTCCAGGATCTCTACATCAAAACAATATGCTGTATTTTAAGTGAGATCTTACTAAGGCTTTACATGATCTTGATTCTATTCCTCTGTTAATGCAACATATGATTAGTGTTGGCTTTTTTTTTGGCTGCTGCTGAACACTGCTAGCTCATATTTAAGTTATTGTACACCAGGACTCCAAAAACCTTCTCACAGTTACTGCTTTAAGGCTGGGTTTCACCTAATTTGTACCTATACATTTGATTTTTCTTGCCTAAGTATAAAACCTTGCTTTTCTTTACTCTGAATTTCATTTTGTTAGATGGTGCCCAGTGTTCAAGCCTGTCAAGATTCATCTGGATCTTGAGCCTATCTTCTGGAGTATTGGGTATTCCTGCCAGTTTAGTGTTGTCTGAAAATCTGATGAGATCCCCTCATCTAAATTGTGTGTTTGTGTGTGTGTGTGTGCGTGCGTGCATGCGAGAGAGAGAGAGAGAGAGAGAGAGAGAGAGAGAGAGAGAGAGAGAGAGAGAGAGAGAGAGAGAGAGAGAGAGAGAGAGAGAGAGAGAGAGAGAGGAGATTGCCCACTCATATTTTAGGAACATTTATTCTAAATTAAAGTGAATATTTATTACACTGCATCCAAGGGGAAGAGCTGTAGCATAATGGTGGAACACATAACCCACCTTAGGGATGTGAAGGGCTGTTTTGCTTTGCTGGAGCGTCAAATGAACCACTGCTTCAAAGGAAAGTGAATGTGTCACCTGAATTCTACACAGAAGAGTAGAATAGTAGCCCCATTTCAAAATGACTGATAGAATTAATGTAATGCCTTGCTGCTTCACTTTGATATGGTTGGTAACAGATTGATAGGACATTTATTTGTATTTTTTATTTTAAACATAATTAAATCGCACAACAGCTGAAGCTCCCTGCGCGGTTTACAATAAAAGAGTGCAATGGCTGAATTAGTTAAATCAGTCCCAACTTGGTATTTATACACAATTAAAACTCTGGTTCCTGTAACCTTAGGTGGGTGAAATGGGGTCCTATAGGGCAAAACTTTTGTACCAAGTACCTTGGATGAGTTAACTTACAGAATGTGTCCAAAATTCAGCACCCCATGACTGATGTGGAACTGAAATTTGACAAATTGTATAAAACATTTCATGACATAAAATTTATCCTAAAACAGTTTATAACACACTGTAATTCAAAAATGGCATAAAACATTTTCTGGGTTGATGTTTGACTACACTATATAGGTCAAATGGGCTGAACAGTTTATGACATAATACAAAATGTCACAAAACATTTCCTGTGCTGATATTTGACTATACTATAATCTTTCAAGGCAAATACATCTCTGAATGCATCCCAGTTTTTCCAGTGAAGGCAGTACATTAGAGGTTCTGTCATTGTTGAAGGCATTGAGGAATCTGGTAAGGAAATATCTCTGAAATGATGACTCAATGGGACACAGGTTGTCTAGATACAGTTACAAGAGTCAAGAAGTGCAAACTGATGCATCAAGATAAAATGACTTGCTTTCTCAGAGCAAAGTACCCAATCAAACTAATCCATTGAATCCTACTTGAACACAGAAGATTCTGCTTTAGTGTCGGGCATTACAAATAACAATGGCATTAACAGCAGTTTGACTGATTCAAGTATTTTCAAGCATCTTTGCATTTACTCTCAAATATTTCTAGTCCAAAGAACTATTTTATTAAATAGAGGAATGAATGAGATTTTTATTACAGAAAGAGTTTCCTTTTTCAAATTGGCAAATCTCAATCCCTTTACAATTAAAAGTTTTACCATAAGGATTTATGTGTTGCATATTCTGCATTTCTCATTCTACAAACATTTACTTCTTCATAAACAATAGGGACAATGTGTTAATTTTTATTCATAATATATTATTTGGTCCTTGGAGGAAAAAAAATCCACTGTAACTAGAAAAGAAAAGAGTTAAACCCAAAGCTTCAGTCAAAGGGGGGGGGCAGTGCATTAAATTTCACATGCTGGTTTCAGTCTCCTGATTACATTTTATGCTGGTTATTGCAAAAGGAAGATAGATTAATGACATGGGATCAGATAAAAAATTCATCATTTATGTTCGAAGTTCTGGGAATCAGTGGCAGAACAATTAATATTAATACTGAATCAGAAGGCTGAATGGAAAAGGATTGATTCAAGCTTTGAAAATTGTGTTTAATAATATAACTGAACACAGAGTTTAATTGAATCTTAAATGCATTTTAGCATTTCAAGATAAATGGGACAGCAGGGAAATACTAGCTCTAGGTTTGAAAGAAGTCAAGATGGACCAGCACAATAATAGGTGTTCTAGGCACACAGAGTCACCAAATAGCAACCTTCCTCCCATGCCACATCAGATATCATCTCTAGTTATTTTGTTACATAACTTACTATGGTAATGAATCCTACTTGATATGCCAAAGCATTTCCTGCATAAAGCTTCTATTTGGGCTGATCAAGTAGCCTTGAAAGGTGCTTAGTATTAACTGTAATTTCAATGTGCTGGCAACCTATTTATCACCTGCAACACATGGAGTGATTTAGAATAGAGCCAGTCCAATGAAAAGGTAAAAATCTAGAGAAATGGCATGACTCTTGCTAAGATGATTCCTGTCAACATCTTTTAGTCCTTCACTCTCTAGAGGACATTTCAAACTGAGTGTGTAGAATCATTTAAATTATATTGATTTTAATGGAAGAGATGTTTAGTTTGATGCATGTCTATTCTGAAGTAATCTCCATTGGGTTTTGCTTCCAGATAAGTATAGCAAGAATTGTTTGTTTGCTTGTTTGTTTAATCCTGCCTTTATTATTTATATAAACAAATATAATGCTCCTTCCACCTCCTATTTTCCTCACAACAATAACTTTGTGAAGTGAGTTGGGCTGAGAAAAAGTGATTGGCCCAAGGTCACCCAGCTGTCTTTCATGGCTAAGACAAGTTTAGAACTCCCAGCTTCTAGTTTAGTGCTTTAACCACTAAACAACTTCCATTGAATTCTTGCACTGAATTCAACAAGCCTTTAAAGATTTAATTCCTGCTATTTGGACCAAATGTGTCTTTTCACAATGTTTTTCTCTTAAAAGCATATTTCATGAAGGGTTAGAATGAGGAGGTTGATACATACAACAACAAGCAGGAAACTCCCTTTGTCTTTTTTCCATTTCTCCATGACTGATTGATATACAGCATGGGTGTCAAACCCGTTGCATCATGTGATGTGTCACGATGTATCGTGACTTTTTTTTGCATTTCTGGAGTTGGGGTGGGTGTGGCCTCCATATGATGCAACCAGCCGGTGGGCTGGCAGTTTGACACCTCTGATATACAGGGAGACTTCAACTGGAGGCTATGTAATATAGAGGCAAAATTTTGCTTTGTAAGCTCTTCTTCAGTCATTTCTAATGGTGATGGTAGTAAAGATGTTTCTCAGAGAAGACATTGCATTGGGCTATTTCAATGCTGGCTTCATTTGTGGATTTTTTTTTTATTACCTGTATCAGAGACAGTAATAATTGCATTGTTCTGTAAAACAATTCTATTCTATATTCTTTTCTAGCATTATCTCAATTTAGGAGGGAGTGAAGTATGATTTTAGAGGACTATCCAATTAAAATCCTGATTTAGAACGTCTATAAAACTTTATATTTCAGCTAATTGACAGTCCTATTTCCAAAAAAGTTGGGATGCCTTAATAACTTGTTCACATCAGATAAACTGTTCAGTGAGTTAAAAGTACACTGTGGTTTCTTGTTTCATCATCTCTCTTGCATCTAATATGCAGGTTAAGCAATCAGGTAAATTGTTCTGATCTTGAATATGTACAGGAGTAAATCTTCAGTTGATAAAGGGGTTGATGACTAAAGAGCTACAGCTGCTTCTGAGAATCTATCTCTTATATTTGCTGAGAGTTGATGAATTGTAACAGAAAGATATTATAGGACTTTATGCTTACAATGTGGGTTAACAATCTTTTGTCAATCAAATTGAAAGATTGATGAGACAAATCTGCTTAATCTTTATAACCTTCATGAGATACATGTTGCATCTCCCATTTCCCATTACCATTTAAATTGGGATGCAGCATTTTTTTGGTCTGAGGACTGTACTTGAGTAGAGTGCCAGGAACAAAACAACAAGAAAAGAAAAAGAATAGGTGGCACCAAAATTAAAACTATACTTCTTTTTATTTTCTTTATTAATTTTCTTTACATTTAATGACAGATAAAATTTATCTTTTTATAGCCACTGTTGACTTCCATTTTCATTGCTGTCTTATGCTGCAGTTTTCTTATTACTCCTAAGTTTCCCAATAATCAAAACTATTGTGACAATCATAAAATTATAATATTAAAAAGAATATAACATAATAAAAGCCCAAAATAGAAGTTTTGTGTATGTGTGTGTATGTATATGTGTATATCTATCTCTATATGATAGATAGATAGATGATAAATAGATAGATAGATAGATAGATAGATAGATAGATAGATAGATAGATAGATAGATAGATAAATGATGATATAGATATAATATAGACAGTGATATATAGAAATAAATATGGATAAAGATATGGAAAGATGTATCCTATATTGATAGAACAGGCAGTTCTAAATAAATTTGATTATAAATTGACAGTCCCCTCAAATTTGCCTTTTATACTATTCCAGGATCAACTCTCATATCCCATGGTAATGTCTCTGTTTTGTAGATGAGGCATTTCATTTCAGACTGCTAAAACGTTACTTTGTTGTTGTTTTTTGAGATATTGAGGCTGAATGGTATTTGTGGATGGACCATTTCTTCTTTTATGGAAACACCTCATCACATTTCCTAGTCCTAGCCTGTAGCCATGTTGGCACATTTTTCAAGAAAAAAACACACCTTGTCATTATTTAAAACAGTCAAAGAAATTAAAGTAACAGAAAGGATATGGTTTGATGGAATAGAAAGTGTAAAAGAATTTATGTTCCTTCTCTGTAGCACAGAGTGGCATTGAAAGGTTGTTGCTGGTTTGTTTCTTTTGCTACAGAATCTACTCATGGTGTAGCCATGATGTGTATTCTTTGTTCTCAGCATTTTTGAACTAGCAGAAAGGAAGACACTATCAAGCTGCTTTTGAGTACTGTGGTGTGAAAGCATTAACCATGTGGAAATGTCATATAACCTGTCAAACATGCTGTCTTTCTGTCTCAGACAGGAGTAGAGAAATGGTAACTCTGCAAATGAAACTAAATTATACTTCCAAACATTTCCAGCAAATGTCACCCATAATGAGGGATGTTGTTAATTTAATGAACATTTAGAAAGCTACAACTTCCTTATCTCTCATCTACAGAATGACTGGGTAAGTCAGCCAAAAATTAAAATAAGTTTACAAGTGTGCAATACAGGCTATCTGCTATATCCAAAGTTAGTAGTGCCTGTGTTTCCCTGAAAATAAGACCTGGTCTTATATTAATTTTTGCTCCAAAATATGCATTAGGGCTTATTTTCTGGTTAGGTCTTATTTTCGGGAAAATACGGTACTAAATGCATCTGTCTGACAATCTTAACTGGGGGTTATTTTTGGAGTGGGGCTTATATTATGAGCATCCTGAAAAATCATGCTAGGGCTTATTTTCTGGTTAGGTCTTATTTTTGGAAAAACACGGCATCTATCAGAGCATTGCAAAGATATTCAGCTATACTTTTGATATTCTGTGGTATCATTACAAGAAAAATTGCAGCTGCATTCAGATTTCATACATCATTGCATGTCCTGTACAACAATTTGTAGGAGGTCTGTTTTTGGAACAGATGTTATTGAATAACCTATTTACTTTCTTGAACTTTCATATACAAGTGATAATAATTCTCCATGCCAGGTATTTCTAAAAATAAATATGCATCACTGTCCTAATAGTATCATGTATCAGGATATTCTTAGGATAAATAATAGTGTGTGTGTATGTCTATGTGTCTGTGTGTCTCTTTGTGTATGTGTGTGTGTGTATTCAGCGCAGAACTTTTGTCATATCACATTCTTCTATTCCAGACATTAAAATAACTATGATTAGAAGAAAATCTATCTTTTAACCATGAAGCAAGGAGAATCTTTTTTTCCTTTGCCACTACAAAATGATGTTACAATTTCAGATAGTCTTTCTGCTAGTAAATAATGATAAATGTTATTTTATATTACCACATTAAAATTCCATTTTTGGTTCTGAAAATAACTTAGGCTATTATGATAAATGCCACTGATGCATGGATGAAAATTCTTATTTTCATGGACAAGATTAGATGGAAATCACTGTCTGCCCAAAATTGTATCTAACTTTACAAAACCAATGATTCTTTTAAACTTCATCCATAAACTTCAAAAAATAGTATACCTGTTTTAGAAGAATATTTTATGGTAGATTTTAGCATGTATAAAATTACATGAAGGCATAATGTACTTTTAAAAAGTTTGTGGTTTTTGCTAGCTTAAATATCTATTTTGAGAGCAAGAAAAAAAAGAAAGAGAAATGTGTTTAAGTGTGAGGAGGTGATTTTTGAAAATTGCCAGTAGTCCAAAACAATAAAATGGTCTAAATAACAGCCTTGAGTCAAATGAGTATCATAATCTTTATTTGATTTTAATAAACTGCAAATGATATGCAAGAGACTAAGCCAGATAGACTAAAGTTATTAACTGCAGACAAAGCATAAGACATTGAAAGCTAGAAATCACTTCCTTGTCTGTACCACTTTCATGAAGTTCAGACTATCCGAGCAATAATCAAGAAAGAGGGAATTTACCAGTATTTTATAAGCTATTATTAGAATTGAACTTGTTCTCAAAATGATGTGTAGAAGTTAAAGGTGGTGTTAAAAATGTTGCCAACTGCTTTGGGATACAGGGTATTTTACAAAATGGCTGGTAGTTAAAATGTTTCTTTCTTTAATTTGTTGATCATGATGAATATGATGGCAGGAACAGTTTATAATATATATATATATATGTATATATGTATATATGTATGTATATATATATATATATATATATGTGTGTGTGTGTGTGTGTGTGTGTATGTATGTATGTATATATATATGTATGTATGTATGTATGTATGTATGTATGTATGTATGTTTTTAGATAGCACCCTGTAAACCCAAATATGGGAGGAAGAAATCATTCTTTCCTTTGCTTGTTTCAGCTCAACCCAGAGCCATCTGCAAGGACAAATATATATATGTTTTTAAAATTGTTGACAAAGAAATAAGGGATTTCTGAGATAGCTATTTCGAGTTATTTAACTCTCTTCAGTCAGAACTGAATGATAATATCCAATTATCTGTTCAGTTCAGAATTCAGCAGAGCTTAGTTTTGGTCGCTGCCTTTCCCCCCCCCTCCTTCTGATGTACAATTGTTCTTTCTTCATTCCAAAAAGGGAGAAGTTTTAAAGCTATATAAGAAAACAAACAAATCATTTGTTTACTACTGTACTAATTCAACTATGCTTTCAACCACACTACATTATAGCCCTTGGAAATTGGGAACAATTGTTCCTCAGCTTTGATAAATGAGAACACACAACCTAGGTCTCAAAAGAGCTAATTGTGCAATAGGCGTCTCCCAACCCAAGAACTCAATTGAAATGAAAGGGACATGGATGTCCACAGCCTGTGCTAAAAAAGAAAAGTCACAATGGTGTGTTGCATGTTAAAAAATATCTGCAGTTTTGATCACATTATTATAGCTAGCATCTTGACTTTTTTAACCATATCCTGCCTGTGCCTGGAAAAGACCAGAAAAAGGCCTGAAAGATGAGAAAGATCCTATTTGAAAATATTTAATGATCATCTAGTTGGCATAACTGAGTTTTGGAGGCCAGTGTCAGGTCACAATGGAACAGTTTGTCTTGCAGTTTTAATTTAGGCATTCTACAGGAAACATAGCATTATTGGAGAATTTTCTCATTTTATATTTTCTGTAAGTCAAACTAGTATGCCACCTATGATGTATTAATGATTAATCTATTCCAATCACTGATTGTTTTGATTCTAGAATAATATATCTGTTAACACTGAAGAGAGGAGAATGATCTGTTCATAATCCAGTAGCTGTGCCTTTCTCCATTTCACATATAAATTAAGTAGAAACACAGTAGAAAGATGCCTGCATAAGGCAAGTATCTGCTAAAGGTCAAACATCTTTGTGACAGATCTGGTATAAGCAATTACCATGTACCATTTTATTTCACATACTAGGTTGATGGATGACTTGACTTTCTCTACTAGACCAGTCTTTTTCCTCTAAGAAAAGGCAGTTTAAAAATGACAGCACCATGGGAATAAGAAAGAATGGTCGATGTTTTAGTTGTATGGCTTTGAGTTCCATCATATTGAGCTTCCTTCTGTGAAGATATTATTTTGATGCTTTCTACTGCAGACAGGTGGATTTCACTTTATTATGTGAATGGTTTTTCCTTAACATTTGTTTTACTTAGTATATTTCTCATGACTAGAGTACCATCTAGAGATCTGAAAGAAAATGAGAATGTCCTTGGTACTAAGTAAAAGTTCTCATGTTCAGGATTCCAAATTGAAACAGAAACCTTATCATTCTGTTTGCATAGTCACCTTATTTCTTTTCTATCCTTATACCTTCTTTCATTGATCAACATAGTTTTAACAGGTCAGGGTTAATTCTTAGTTTTACTTTTACATTTATTCTTCTACTGTTATAATTTTTTTGTTTATTTTGGGGTGGAACACAGGTTATAGCCATTGAATTTTTCTTCTGCCTTCCTAAACTTGCCTAGGATTTCTTAGACTAATTTAGTCCAGGTTTACATTCTTGCATTGTGGAATTTAGTAGGACTAAATAAATTTAAAATATGATGCTAGGAAGCTCTGTGTAATATAAACAAATTCTCTTCCTTCCTAGAAATACCAAAACATTTGGTGGATGAAACAGTCCATTTCACAGTCAGACTCCTCCCAAAAATGGAACAGTCTTCTCCTAATGTTGGAAGGGAGAGCTTTGGAATCAAAGTGATTCTCCATGAAACATTTTCTGCATTACAGGGTACATCTGCATGCTTTAGGTTGTCATTTTTTTAAACAATTGCATGAAATTCCTGGAATTAAAGATAGAGAAATCAAACCAAGTTTCACTTAAATTATGTGTGCATTCATAAATTCATTTAAAGTCATTTCATGAGTCAGAATGAAAAGATTATATATACGATGGCAGTGAAAATTAAAGAGCAAACATATCTCCATCATATATGCAGACAAAATGGGTATTCAGCAAGCTTCATTCAATGCTATTGCAAGTATCAGGAACCACGGCCGACCCATAACAGGTCAATAACCGTTACTTGGGTAACACTTCCATATATTAATGGTGTATCTGAGATGACAACAAGGATACTTGTGAACCATGATATAACATGGCACACAAACCTAGCCACACCCTATACACAAGAATAATGTGCCCAAAAGAACCACTATCCAGAGGGACATGTCATCTATAGTTTATTGAATCAATTGCAATGATTGCCTTTGCAATTATGTTGGAGAAACTACGAAATGCCTCTGGACTAGAGTTCATGAGCACAAACTAGCAGTCAGACAGCATTTTATTTATTTTTTATTTCTTAAATTTCTATACCGCCCCTCTCCCGTAGGACTTGGGGCGGTTTACAGCCCAATTAAAACAGATAATAATAAATATTTTTTAAAAAATTAAATTAATACATGGCTGTTACTAAAATCTGTTAAAATCCCAATTCTAAAACCCAAACAACCTTGTTTAAAAAATTACATAAAAATTTACATAAAAACCCGAGGAGGTCTAGGTCAGGCCGGCTTGATTGAAGAGATGAGTCTTCAATTCTCTTCTGAAGGTGCGGAGATCATGACACGTCCAGAGTTCTGGGGGGAGCTCGTTCCACATCGTCGGTGCCCCCACAGAAAAGGCTCTCCCCCTGGGTGCCACCAGCCGACACTGCTTAGCTGATGGCACCCTGAGGAGGCCCTCTCTGTGGGAGCGAACTGGTCGATGGGAGGTATTTACTGGCAGAAGGTCTTGTAAATAACTGGGTCCTATGCCATGGAGAGCTTTAAAGGTGGTAACCAACACCTTGAAGCGCACCCGGAAAGCCACCGGCAACCAGTGCAGCTTGCACAGGATGGGGGCCATTCATACCCGCGAGGGTGCCCCCACTACCACCCACATGGCTGCATTCTGCGCCAGTTGAAGCCTCCGCGTGCACTTCAAGGGGAGCCCCATGTAGAGAGCATTACAATAGTCCAGTCTGGAAGTGACGAAGGCATGGGTGACTGTGCGTAGCACGTCCCTATCTAGGAAGGGGCGCAACTGGCATACCAGACAGCATGAACAGTGTTTCCAGGTATGGGCGCATACAGCTAAGAATGATCATACATTTAAGTTTGCAGGGGCAGAAGACATTGCCCAGGACCCCATGAAAGGTGGCTGCCTATTAAAGGAAGCCTGGCTATCGGATCAATACTCCATTAACCGGCATGTAGAAGTATTACCAGCATATCAAGCACTGAGAAGACATAAACGGCTGTGCAAAGAGTCAGAGCAAACAAATCGCTTACCACCCCCATGCCGGTGAATAGAAATAAAAAAGATCTGGGTCACTTACCCATGGAACAACAGGGTGTCACAATGAATGGAGACATGGAAGCATGAATGGAATACAACACAAGATCAAGAGAAAGACAGCAAACAAGCGCAACTGGAGCAAGGCACATGGCGGGAGCACCAGCAGATGTGGCTGTGCAGCAGACTGACAGCGTGGCTGGACAGAACAGCAGAAGGAATGATCTGGCAAGGACGCCGAACGGCAGCCACATATTTTTGGAATTATGTTTTAAACTTGTACATCCAGCTGTTCAGTTTCATTGCCATTTGTATGCTAAGGAATCAGCTTCTGTTGCTGAAGATATTTAAAAAAAAACCCACAACTTTATTGTGATCAATACAGGATTTAGAAAAAGCAATGTTAACCTTTATTCCTTCCAGCATATTCCATTTCTCCCTCTAGACATCATATGGTTAAGCCAACTGGTCTCTCTCTCTCTCAGTGAAAGCATAGATAGAATAATAACCCATAACTTCTGGAAGAGTGTTTTGTTTTTTACTATAAGGAGAATCCTCTCAGTAAGCTCCATTTTCCTACATCACAATACAGTTCCAAATATGAGGTAAGAAGACCCAAAGTTATATATAGAGCACACCCACTAAAAGAGTATGATTTATTTTTTTAAATATATTTTATTAATTTTTACAATAACATTCTTTAGTGCTTAGTAAACAGTGTGTTGTCTGGATTCATATGTTTAAAAAACAATCAATAGTAATTAATTTTTATAGTTCCATAATCAATATGTTAATTAATGATGTATTTCTTTGATCTTCATCCAATAATATTCTTCTTTTGTCAAGATTAAGTATTATTCTTAAAATTCAATACATATAAAGTTAAATATAAACCTTTTTCTTGTGTTTATACAAATAACAGTAACATCAGCATATAGAATCTTTTCTTATCAATTTATATTTCATTTGTGTTTGTAAAAGTCATCTTGTTAGGTCACTATATTTCCTGTTTTGAAGATTTTTATTTAAGTTTAATTTCCCCTCTGTCTTCAAACCATTCTTATCAGTCATAATTTTCTCAAAGTTAATAACCTTTAAATATCCAACCTTTTCATTCATGTGCACCATCCAATATTTTTACATTTCTTATAATATAGAGATTGCTATACTACTTATATATCTTATCTCTCTTACTGTGAGACCCCTTTATTTATTATTTTAACCATATTCAAATAGGTGTTTGATCATATAGTATTCATCTGGTAAGTCACATCAAATCTCTCAGATCTGATTCTAGCTTTCTTCTTTTGCTTTCCAAGTTAGTATGTTCGATTTACCCAGGGGTTTTTCCTGTATTTTTGTAAATATTGTTGGGAATAGAAAAAACAAGTTAGATAAGACATGTATTTTTTGTCTCCCAAACTTTAATGATTGTTCTTTTTGCTCTATAGTCCATTTTATTAGGTCTTCTTTCCAATCTTCAAGTTGATTTTAAGGTCATGAAAAATAGAATTTCTTTTCTGTTTCCATTGTTGTGGCAAAACCTTGTAAGTTTTCTTTTGTTTGTATTAATTTGTAGTTCTCTTCCTCTATAGAAAGGGTGTCAAACTGCTGGCCCATGGGCCGGATGCATCATGCCGAAACTGTGCCCACCCCATTGCCGGCAATGGAAAAAAAGTCAAGATATGTCATGAGATGTCACATGACATTGCGAGTTTGACAGCCCTGCTCGATAGCATCCCTCTTTGGGTCACTGTCCTCTGATTTGTATTCTATTATCTGGTTTGTTTGTTCATTCTTTATCATCATTTTCTGAGAATTTTTTACTTGTAAATTTAAGTTGGAGATGTGCTCATTGGTGCCATAAAAGTTGTTTTTAATCTCAGCATGATTTGAAATCATTGTAATTTGAATCTGTTGCAGCATTGAATACATTTCCTCCTGGAAAGTATTTTCCTTGTCTTGAAGTGTTGTTCCTGCAGATCTCTGATATTCCAAGCTGGAGTCTTCAGAAGGGATGGACCAGGATACTTGCAGGACCGTCTTCTGCCTCATGAATCCCAGCGACCGGGCACATAGGGTTGGCCTCCTACATGTCCCATCTGTTAGGCAATGTCATCTGGCCGGGCCTAGGGTTAGGGCCTTCTCCGTTGCTGCCCCAGCCCTCTGGAACCAGCTTCCCTCAGAGGTTCGTACTGCTTCCTCCCTCCTAGCTTTCTGGAAATTATTAAAGACCCATTTATGCTGACAGGCTTGGGGCGAATGAGCTGTGCTCTGCCCCGGGCCTAGAAATGTCCCTCCATCAGCAAATGTGAGTTGAATGTGCCTGTATGTTGTATGAATGTGATAATTTTATTAATTTTATTGTTATAATCTCATTTTATTGTTTGTAAGCCGCCCTGGGTCTTAGGAAAAGGGTGGCATATAAGTTAAATAAATAAATAAATAAATAAATAAATAAATAAATATTAGATGTAGTTTCCTGTCACTTTAGATAGGTATGCAACGTCCATTTTATCTCCCCCTTCCAGATGTTCTTTCATCGATACTATAGTCTTTGTGTTTAGCCTTTTAAACCAGCCAGTCTTAAAGTCCAAACAACAAAATCTTATATAGTTCTTATTTTTCTATATAATTTTTTATAATCCAATGCATTTCCAATGATCAAAGCACCACTGAAAGCAGTATTTTATACCAGTTCTTCTGTTCAGGGGTCTTACAATTTATCTACAAGCCAAAGTTGCAGTCCAGAATGTTTGACTACCCAGTAAAATTCCCTCCTAGAAGATTAGCCAACAGTCAAAGTTTTTCTTTTTCTGCAGAAATTCTTGAGCTTAAAGATCACAGCTCACTAAATATTTATAATCCCAGGTCAGCAGTTTTTAAAACAAATATAGTTCTCAGTCTGTAGTAGATGGCCCAGTATGTTTTCTTTCCTTGTTCCCAACTGTTTTCTATTTGGCTGAAGATCACTAAGGTTCAAGGGAACAGATTATTCTTTGTTTCTGGGTGTCTTGCCAATTTCTGAGTCAGTGTTGCTGTTCTATACTCTAATCCTCCACTAGATGACAGTAGCTATTCATTTTCCAAGTCAAACAAAGAATTTTCAAAAAAAGAATTTTTTAATATATAATTTCATCAAAACTCTTTCAGATGTAAAATCTTAATGGTTTTCTTAATTTTCATTTCAGTATATTTGTTTCCCCATAAAAATTAAATCATCGCTTCTGTCTATGGAAGTATGGGGGTATAGTCCCCTCCCTTCTCACTTTTGGAGGATTTCTTGCTTTGGAGAAATCTTTTCCGGGGAATCAATTGCAAAATAGAAGAGAGAAGATCGATATTCTCACCCAGTTCCAAGCATGCTGTTCATCGTTGTTCTGGTTTGTGCCTTTGGACTTTTGGCTGCTGGTAGCTTGAGCTAGACACTGATGTGCAGCTAGCTTTCTCCTGCTGGGTTGGAGGGCCTCCCCTGGATCAAATGGATTGTCATTCTGTGATCATTGGGGTGTCCCTTCCCTCTTTGTCGGCTGTCCAGGGTGACTTTTGACCCATTTAGGATCCCCTAGCAGGGCGAAATCAGCTGTAGGGTACGGAGTTCCGTAATCCCTCAGCCACATCACTACAAGGCAGAACCGGAAGTCTCCAAAAGAGTATGATTTAATATAGCTACAACTGTTGAGGCTTTTATTTTTTTATTCTTCTAAACAAGATAAAGTCTGGATCACAAATTATCACTTTTATAGCAGTCGATACCCATCATTTATATACATTTAAATATAGTGTGATCTGAATTATGTAATACAAAATATAAACTATATCCAGATTCTCAAAAGGAAATTTGTTTTGTGCATTTGTTTTTAATCTATCACAGAAAAAAATCTATTACATGAAATAGCATCAGAGAGATAACCACTCACTTGTATTTACAGTAGCACTTCTCATTTAATTAGATTTGAAAAAAGGATACATGACCTATATTAGCTCACTTTTATGAGTCTGAAATTCTCCATACTAGAGTCCTCTGGAGCAGCCTCTTTATTTACCATAAAAAGGGCAATTCTACTCTATTGAGTGTGACTTTAGCCATGGAAGGCAGTGTTCACTGACTGGGAACAATAGAAGATTCAGTTGTCTTGCTAGGTAGACCTATAGGAGAGGGTGTTGCTGTAGCCTAATTGATCTGTCAATTTAGATCAGTAATGCTACATGCTAGAAGGGCAAGGCTATCAGGAAATATCTAGTAAATGAGAAAAATAACCTCCAGCTACCAATTTATCTTGATAGCTGGCACAAATAGCAAGTGCTAGTTCAGCTATTATCTAGGGGGGGGGGGGAAGTGATGGCATGGAGTCCCCAGAGGCATGCCAGTCCAGGCAGAGTCACTTTTCACTAATGTGTAAATTGAACATCTTTATTTTTTTTCTGAAAGACTGTTTATAGAACTCTTTGAAAACCAACTGCATCCTCCTGTCTTCAAATATCTGATTCACTTTACCAATGCAGATATATATAGAACTCAGTGCAGGGTTACATGCATCTTGCTCCTATTAAGAGAGGAACCGCATGGCTGTCCTCCAATGTTTAAAGTGTAAAGAATGTTGAATGATATGTCCTGACTATGTAGTTTTCTATATTGTTAACATGAACTTATAGCCCTTAAAAATAGAAAAGTTAGCTAAAAACTCTAAAATATAATTGTATTAGAACAAAGACTAATAGAGCTTATATAATAGAGCTTATATCTTACTGGTGGTTACTATTCTAGAAAAAGTCTATAGTTTAACATTTCAGTTCAAGTAAGATGTTGATTCTCTTAATGTTAGCAAGCTTGGGATTTCATAGTGCTTAAATGATTGTTTCTGTGTTAATTTCCATTACTAAATTTCGCATTTTTGAGTCCAATGGAAAATAAATTATTCAAATTAAGTTAAATCAATTTTTTTCTAAAACTTAATTATTAATTCAGATTTCAAAGTGCATTTATAAATATGGACATATTTTTAAAGCACAAAGGAAGTAGAAAAGGCTTTTAAAAAGCAACAGCCTCAATTCAAGCAACAGAATTTTGAGTATGATAATTCTTTATAAATTGTTCATCCTCAAATAAATATAAGAGACAGTTTAATGCTTGCTTAAAACAGCATTCAAACAAATATAACCTAGAGGCAGTTCAGGATTTAGGATTTGGGGAACGAGATATTCTAAACAGACTGTGACCTTCTCTCAAGTTATATTCCTTACTTTTCCTAATTACTTTCTTCTTATTATTATCATTGTTTTCTTGCCAATGTGACCCAATGAAGAATTAATTGGTAGTTCTGCTTATCCTTTTAAGTGTCATTTAGGGACTCACCCTCTCAGACTAGAGGGAAAGGTAAATTAAAGTACTGGCATTTGTAAGTAATAGCTTGGAGTTCCTATAGATTGCAGCAGTATTCAAATTAAATAAAGTAGGTTGGTAAGACAAGTACCAAAGCAAGAGAATATTGTGAATGGAGCTTCAGCTACTGAATCAGCCTCAGTAAGCACCAAGCTGCAACTAAGAATGATGGAATTCAACTCCTGTATAACCATGCCTTCTAGCAACTGAGGCCCAGCAGCAATATTTAATAATGTTGCTGTATTAGTTACATTTAAAAAATACTCACAATGTAAGTCTGTTTACATTTATCCCCTCTAGTCCAAATTAAAGTTTTTGAGAAAGCTTATTTCAGTATAAGTATTGTATCAAATGATATTTAGTGAAAAAAAATCATTTTCAGTTCTAAAACTAGGTCTTTACCGGAACATTTCCCTTTGTTTTTCTACCCTTGATAGGGTTGTATAAGACTATGCCTCTTTATTCAACCAAAACAATTATTCATACACAAGCCATCTTTCTTGGAGTGAGAAAGTGTTGAAGCTTTGAGGCAAACCAAGTTTCCTGTGCAGCACAAAGCACCTGGCCATGGCAGAGTACTATTTTGCATACTCTAATTTTTATTTCCTAATTGATCATCAGTAACAAATGTCTACTGTTAGATTCAGGCTACATATTAACAATAATCTCCATCAGGTTTTATTTATTGAGTGATTATTTTGCTAAATATAAGTAAATATTTAAACTGAGAAACTAATTCCTCTGCTGTCTATTGAAAACTCCTGAGTTATCTCAATTTTTCACTTGCATTCTTTGCGTCCCTTTTTTATCTAACTCAGAAGTTACACAATTCAAATCAGCAGCTACATCTCCAATAATGTCAGCCTGTATCTGAGCTATGCCACAGATGAATGCTTCCTGATTTCATTAGTAAGTTGATTATCTTTTGGTATCCCTCAAAAACTGTTATCCACCCATCACTATCTAGTCATGTGCTACAATGATCATGGAGGAAATTCTGCTATAGAATGTACCTGCCCTTATTTTGTGTGCCCTGCAGAATTAAAAAATTAAATGGAAAAAAGTAGGCAAGCATATCCTTCACATATTACATCCTTTAACGTCATAATCCTCCTTAAGTATAGAATATTAGCACAAAGAAACACAAAGACAACAATAATTGATTTTTAATTTAAGTGTTTGCATTATATCCAATGATATTTGTTATTTGTCAGAAGAACAAATATGTAGGCAAAGTGCCTCTTAATTCGGTTGCTGGATAATCTTTCAGAGGATCATAAGGGCCTACAGGTTAGTTAAGGAGAAATCCCATAATTCAAATATACGTTAGCTCATATGTTCTCTATCTTTTGAATCCTATTTTTTCAAGACAAAAGCCTTTTAAAAATCAGCTTTTAACATAAATAATCAGAAATAATTAAAAATAATGGGAAACATTCAGTAAAATAAACAATTCAGACATTTATACTGTAATTATAAGACTAAAAGAAGTAACACCCCTCATTTCTAATGCCTCACTTTGTCTGCTTTGAGTGCCTCATCTAGTCTTTGAAATAGATGGAAAAGACTTTTTACATCTACTTTAAGGGGTCGACTGAAATATAGGTGCTAAGAAAGGGCTTATCAAGGCAAATTTCATCATATTTTCACCTTGGTGAGGAGAATTGTATCACCTCTCTGATACAAAATGCCTCACCAAAGCTAGACAAAATTGCCTTTTATCTTAGTCAGTTCTAACATATTTTGCAAGGCATCTTGAAATATTCCTTTTGAAAACTAGAACTCCATTTGCTAATTGCTGAATTTGATATAAAGGACTCACCTCACAATTAAAAAATACCTCCCTTCTAAACACAGTCATTTAAACTAACATTTTTGTGATATATGTTCTAATTATAATAAGTGTCGGGTTTTAGCTAAAGGAAGTAAATTGTCCTTCAAAAATCTATGCTCTTGAATTTATTATCTTTTAAATAGGTTATAAATGAGAATTAACAAAAATATGAGGGTGAACATAATGGAGCTTCGAGGTTTTGAGACTTGGCTGATCTGTTTTGCCAGCATCGAATAGTACATCTTCATTTACTGGCTCTTTCTTGCTTAATATAAATTTAATATTTAATTCAGAAAAAAAGAAGAATGCTAACTTGACCTGCTTTTTTTCTATTTTACTCATTTTTATCACATGCTCTTCCTCTAGCACAGTACAAACATAATCTCAATAGTTGCTATTGTATTATCTGTATACATAAAATATTTCTAAATATTTCTAAAATTTTGAGAATGGAATGAAATTAGTAATGATGTGGCTTTAATTATTAAGTATATAATAATTAGCTATGTATATATGTTTTGTGAACATGTTAAAACAGACACTAAATAAACTGGACTTTAATTTACCAAATGTTTCTCTTCTTTTTCATATTAAGAATTGTGTCATACAAGGAAAATATTGGTGACTCCATCAGATAAACTCCTGAATACAACTTTAAACACATTATCTACCAATCTAATTGCTACAAGGCAACACAATATATCCCATTTTCACTTCTGATTTTTCTCTTTCCATAGAGCTATCTCTATGCTTGAATGA
This sequence comes from Bothrops alternatus, assembly GCA_034064705.1. Classification (NCBI taxonomy): domain Eukaryota; kingdom Metazoa; phylum Chordata; class Lepidosauria; order Squamata; family Viperidae; genus Bothrops; species Bothrops alternatus. Next base: position 13,529,390 of record JARGCV010000124.1, on the reverse strand, counting down.
GCTGTGTAAACAGATGATTAGAATTTGCAATCATTTCACACCATCTATTTGCTCAGTGGTTTCCATTTGTCTAAGTTCTTTTCTTATATTGTCATAATGCCATAGACAAATGCAATGAAGAAATGCATGTGTGCATTTTGTTAAATAACGGTCTGTGTTTTAACTCCTGAAACAAATTCAAGAAATGCTTGAAGACTCGCCTGTTATAATTATGTATGTGGTATTTCATACTTGCCAGAGATTTTTTTAAATTCTAGAAATGACAGAAATCCTGCTAGACTTGCATTTTTCCACTTTGAATTTTGACAATTTATTTTTGCTTTTTTTTATTCAAGTGATATTTTTTACAACAGAGGCAAAAACAGGATGTTAATTGGGAAAACATAGTTGTTGCCTGTAGATGTTTACTCTAAACTAGTGGGGAAAAGAAATATATATTTCTCAGCAACTTTGGGGAAATGATATAAAATAAAGGAAATGGTCAAGTTTGTCCTTAGCAAATTAAATAGTACTGGTATGTGTAAATAGCTTAGTTTTGTACTTTTTCTCAAAACTGAAGTATCCCCAATATCAATAGAAATTTGATTTCATGAATTTTAGCAATAAGCCATCATAACTTGAATTTAAATAAAAAACACAGAAGTTTTGCTACTTTGGCTATGCAGAACTTTATATGACAAAGGATCAGGTGAAGGACTTCATTCTAGAACCTTGTCCACTCATGTTGTCAAAGGGCTGAAGAAGTTAGTGCTGCTGTTGGACTTCTTTCCAAGTGACCAAAATCTTCAGGCTGGATGGCTTTGCAATGGCCCATAGCATGTATCAAAGCTACTTGATCCTGATGACCTTTAATATAGCTTAGGAGACCTTTAGTACACACAAGAGGAGTCCAGACTATTATAAGTTAAGCATACATTGCATGACAGAACTGTCCAATCTGAAAGATCTTAGATGCACAAGTTTTTTGACAAGTTGTCTGAAGAAAATGAGGGGTGCATCTTCAATAGCATTCACCACAGGGGGGAAAAATAAATACCACCTTCTCTGCAGTACAAAATATTCCAGCCATCAGGATTGTTGAAGCTACCCAACCTTGAAAACTTTCAGACATGCTGAGGAGTCTCCAAGCTAACCACTTTAATGCGTATTCTGTCCATTTGTTAAAGGGCCTCCTTCCAGTGCTGTGGGAGAAGATTCCTCTCAGCCCTTTCACTTAAAAGTGAAGTGACCTTATAAAATTCTGGAAGTATTTATTTCAAATGTTCTTTTGTAAATCTGGAAGGCTGCATTGCAGTTACAAACACAGGGTGATATTTCACATGGAAAATGAGAGTGTATAGAAGAAAGGAAGTGACAGTCACAACTCAGACATAAATGAAATCAGACAGATGGAACTAGGACATATTGCAATTTGTGAATTATTAAATAATACTGGAAGGTTGTGGATGAGAAGATGCTAGGAACAATTTTCTTTTGTTATTGTCTTAAGAAGTTGATTTTATAACTGTTAAAAGAATGCAGGGTATCATGCATTTGCATCTTGTTAAAATGTTCAGTAGCATAATTAAAGATTGATTTTAATTATATTAAGTTCAGAACAGGGGATCCTAAGCCACTAAAAGCCTTTACACATCCATTGTGATCTTTTGATTTCCCAAACCCACAGAAATTGAAAAAAAATGCATATTTGGGTTCCACTAATCAGATAGGATCACTGTGCCATTGCCACACTTCCTGAAACTTTCAGAGCTTCAAGACCCATAAACAAATAATAAAAGAAGAACTCTTCCTTGTGGGGCAGAGAGGCAGCTGCTTTTGCTTGGGCAGAGCTTTTTCCAATAAGGAATTAAAACAGGAAATAAAAGGGGACAAGGGAACTTGGCAGGAACCTTGGGAAGAATTACCTGCTGAGCCCTGGTAAGTTTGTGGGGTTTCTTGTTTAATTACAAATTCACCTTTTTTTCTTTTTTTAGAAGCCATAAAAGGGGTTTCTCCTTCCCCTTTCTTCTAAAGTTTGCCCTCAGCACAGGTTTGGAGGGGGTGGAGCTTTCTGCTGCAGCCCCCCTGCTGGCTAATCCCTGGTAGCTGGGAGCAAGCAGCTTTTGCCTAGGCAGAGCTTTTTCAAATAAGGAATTAAAACAGGAAATAAAAAGGGGACAAGGGAACTTGGCAGGAACCTTGGGAAGAATACCTGCTGAGCCCTGGTAAGTTTGTGGGGTTTCTTGTTTAATTACAAATTCACCTTTTTTTTAGCAGCCATCGCGCCCCTGACGGAGCGCGATAAAATCCTAAAACAAGTAAGAAAAAAATCCAAAAAGTAAACTGAGACCAAAACAAAAAATTTGAACAACCCAAAAAGCTGTGGTTTTTTTAATAATAACTAGTATAATAATAACAGCAAGCATATAATAACAAGAAATGGAGATAGATAGTCAGCACACGGAGGGGAGCTTCCCAGTGTTTTGTATTGAGTGTCACATGTATGACTATCTGTCTGCTGGACAGAAGTCTTGGGTGTGTGATCGGTGCAATGAGCTCCTGGCTCTCAGGGAACAGGTTCTTTCCCTTGAAGCCAAGGTAGCAGACCTGGAGAAGCAGAGAGAGATAGCGAGGCAGGAGAAGATCTTCAGGGATGCAGCAGGAGCGTCCCACTCCATGCTGAGCAGCTCTCCAGCTGCTTTGGAGAATGGAGATCTTGGGCAGGGAGGACATCAATCTGTGGAAGAGGGACAGGCTCCCTTAGTTGAGACCCCTTCCCTGGAGGATGTGCCCATATCCTCTTGCACCGAGGATACTTCTCCGCGGGTGGTGGGAGGGGGGCTTCTTGTAGTGGGTGATTCAATTGTTAGAAATATAGAGAGACGGGTTTGTGATGAAAGCGTTGACCGCATGGTAAACTGCCTGCCGGGTGCAAAGGTTGCGGACATCACGAGGCATCTAGACAGGCTGATAGACAGTGCTGGGGTGGAGCCAACTGTTGTGGTACATCTCGGTACCAATGACATTGGGAAAGCCAAGCAGAAGGTCCTGGAAGCCAAATTTAGGTTGCTAGGTAGAAGATTAAAGTCCAGGACCCCCAAGGTTGCATTCTCAGAAATGCTACCTGTTCCACGCACAGGGCCAGCTAGACAGGCAGAGCTCAGGAGCTTCAATGCGTGGATAAGGCAGTGGTGCCGGGAGGAAGGGTTTAGATTCATTAGGAACTGGGAAACATTTTGGGACAAGCCACACCTGTACAGAAGGGACGGGTTACATTTGAACCATAATGGAACCAGACTGTTGGCGATTAATATTAAAAAGGTTTCAGAGCAGCTTTTAAACTGATTCATAGGGGCAAGTCGACAGGAGCTGGGCAGCTTCCGGTTCGAGAAGGCGCACTGCCTAATATGGAGGGTGGAAGTTATGCACACATAGGTGAGTCAACAGGAAAACTAAATTGTAATAGTCAAGCAGAAAGACATGGTAGACCATCTACAAATTCTACAACCAAATTCTACAGTCAAAATCCACAGTCAAAGTTGAAAGTGCACCAGAAAATTACATATAAAGGTCTGTACACAAATGCTAGAAGCATTCGAGCAAAAATAGGGGAATTGGAATGCTTGGTGAAGGAAAATAATAGTGATATTATCGGCATAACAGAAACCTGGTGGACAGATGAAAACCAATGGGACACAAGGATTCCAGGTTACAAATTGTATAGGATGGACAGGAGAGGGAGAAATGGTGGTGGCGTGGCCTTGTACATAAATGAGGAATTAGAATCTCATGAACTCGAAATTCAAGAAAATTCAAACTCACCCACAGAAACATTGTGGATAAAAATCCCAGGACAGGAAACTAATCTGACGATAGGGATCTGCTATCGCCCTCCCAACCAAAATCCAGAGGCAGATTGCTATTTGGAAAATGAATTTAAGAAGGCCTCAAAAAGAAATAGGGTAGTCATAATGGGGGACTTCAACTATCCCCAAATAGATTGGGTAAATTCTTGTTCTACACATGAAAGAGAGACAAGGTTCCTCGACATGTTAGCTGATTATTCCCTTGAGCAGATGGTCATGGAACCTACCAGGGGAAAGGGGATCCTGGACTTGGTTCTAACTAACGCACAGGATTTGGTTCATGATGTCCTTGTAACCGAGCCCATAGGAACCAGCGATCACAACACAATAACCTTCAACTTAACCATGGATAGCAAATTGTCAGTGAAAACTAACACAGAGACCTTAAACTTTCACAGAGGGAATTTTGACAAAATGAGGAAAATAGTAAAGAAGAAACTAAAAGGAACAGTAAAAAAAGTCAAATCCCTCCAAAATGCTTGGAAACTGTTTAAAAATACGTTACAGCAGGCTCAAATAAAATGCATTCCTAAAAGAAGAAAGAGGATTGGAAAGTCCAAGAGGATACCAGTATGGCTTACAAATGAGGTAAAGGAGGTTATTGGAAAGAAGAAAAACTCATTTAAGAAATGGAAGGCTCTTCCTACCAAGGAGAACAGGAGGGATCACAAACTCTGGCAGACCAAATGCAAGGCGATAGTCATGAAAGCCAAAAGAGACTTTGAGGAGCATATAGCCAAGAATATTAAAAATAATAACAAAACCTTTTTTAAGTACATCAGAAGCAGGAACCCAACCAGAAAATCAGTTGGGCCACTTGATAACAATGGTCAGAAGGGGATAATCAGAGAAGACAAGGAGATTGCTGAGAGGCTAAATGACTTCTTTGCCTCCGTTTTCACCGAGGAGGATAGAGAACATTTGCCTGCCACTGAATTAGTTTTCCCAGGGAGGGAAATAGAAGAATTAAACCTGATAGAGATAAACAAGGAAGATGTTCTTGCATGCCTTTCTAAACTAAACGTCAACAAATCACCGGGTCTAGATGGCATCCACCCTAGAATTCTCAAGAAACTCAAGTGTGAAATTGCTGAACTTCTAGCTAAAATATACAATCTTTCACTAAGATCAGGCACTGTACCGGAGGATTGGAGGGAAGCAAATATAACCCCGATCTTCAAGAAAGGATCCAGAGGTGATCCAGGAAACTATAGACCAGTCAGTCTAACCTCAGTTCCAGGCAAACTGATGGAAACCATTAGTAAAGATAAAATTACAGGGCACATAGAAAAACAGGCATTGCTGAAAGAAAATCAACATGGTTTCTGCAAAGGCAAATCATGTCTTACTAACTTGTTAGAATTCTTTGAGGGTGTAAATAAATACATAGATAAAGGGGCCCCAGTTGATATTGTATATCTTGACTTTCAAAAGGCTTTTGACAAAGTTCCTCACCAAAGGCTCCTTTAAAAGCTCTCTAGCCATGGCATTAGAGGACAGGTCTTGTCCTGGATTGGTAACTGGCTAAATTGTAGGAAGCAAAGGGTGGCAATAAATGGACAATTCTCCGGATGGAAAGAAGTGAGAAGTGGTGTACCCCAAGGTTCAGTTTAGGGACCTTTACTTTTTAATTTATTCATCAATGATCTGGATGTAGAAGTTAATAGTGAGGTAGCCAAGTTTGCTGATGACACTAAATTGTTCCGGGTTGTGAAAAGTGAAACTGATTGTCGGGAGCTCCAGAAGGATCTCTCGAAATTGTGTGAGTGGGCAACAAAGTGGCAAATGCATTTTAACCTAAACAAGTGCAAAGTTATGCACATCGGGGCAAAGAACCCCAATTATACTTATCAACTGATGGGGACCAAACTTTCTGAGACAACCCAAGAAAGGGATCTTGGGGTTTTGGTGGACAGCTCGATGAAGATGTCAACCCAATGCGCAGCAGCAGTAAAAAAAGCAAATTCCATGCTTGGCATGATTAGGAAGGGAATTGAAAACAAGTCAGCAAGTGTTGTATTGCCTCTGTACAAATCGATGGTGAGACCACACTTGGAGTACTGTGTACAGTTCTGGTCACCGCACCTCAAGAAGGATATAATGGAACTGGAAAAGGTGCAAAAAAGGGCAACAAGAATGACCAAGGAAATGGAGCACCTCCCTTATGAAACCAGATTGCAACGCCTTGGTCTCTTCAGCCTTGAAAGACGGCATTTAAGGGGTGACTTGATTGAAGTGTATAAAATCATGCATGGGATAGAAAAGGTGGATAGAGAAAAATTCTTTTCTCTATCACACAATACCAGGACAAGGGGGCACTCCCTAAAGCTCATAGCTAAGAAAGTGAGGACAAATAAAGGGAAATATTTCTTCACCCAGAGGGTCGTTGATTTATGGAATTCACTTCCTGAAGGGGTCGTGACAGCTGTCAGCCTTGACAGCTTCAAGGCAGGGCTAGATAGATTCATGGATGCAAAGTGTATCGGTGGTTATTAAAACGGATGTCCATGTGCCGCCTCTATGTTGGTTGAGGCAGGCAGGATTCCCTTGAGTACCATTTGTTGGGGGTCAAGGGAAAGGGAGGGGTTTTCCTTCTCTTTCTGCTCAAGATCCCCATGTACAATTGGTGGGCCACTGTGTGACACAGAATGCTGGACTCGATGGGCTTTGGCCTGATTCAGCATGGCTCTTCTTATGTTCTTATGTTCTTAACCATACCCAATCTAAAACCATTTGGGGTCGAACGACCATTTCACGGGGGTCGCCAAACGCCACCGTCCGCCATTTTTTCCATTTTTTCCATTTTTTTCGGCCGGCGCATGCACAATTTGGCCCATCGTGTGCACACGACGGGCCGAACCATACATGTGAGGCGCGCGTGATGACCCGATCCACGCATGCGCAGCACAATGGGCCGAACTGCGCATGCGCAGCCAACCGGGCCGCTCGCCTCCCACCGCTGCCTCAGAGACTCCGGCACGCACACCGAAAAGCGGTCCAGAGCAGGCAGGCGCAAAGCTACCTCCTTCCCGCTCCGCTCCGCCACGTCCCAGGCCCGGCCTCCAACTCGCCCTCCGGCAGCCGGCCAAGCAGTCAGGGCAGCCGGACCTCGAGGTGGGCCCGTACTTCACCGAGACCGGCCCGGCTATGGCAAGAGGCGCCCGGCAGCCTGAGAGAAACAAAAGGCGCCCGGCGGCCACCTCTGGCCCCCAACTCCGCGCTCCTCTCCTCGCCCTACTCCACAGCCGGCCCTCGCCAGCGCCACCCCCTTTTCTCTGCGGTGGCCAATGGGGGCGGCGGGGCTCTGGCTTCCCTTCCTCCTCCCAGGTGCCACGGGTGGGCGGCCGGGCACGCGGGGGCTGCCTGCCTGCCTGCCTGGCTCTGGCTCTGGCTCGGTCCTGTTTGCTCCCTCCCTCCCTCCCTCGCTCGGCGGCGGCGGCCGAAGCAGGCAGTAAGGCACCCAGCCAGTGGACCGGCAAGATGAACTACCTGGTGAGTCCCTGCCAGGCGTGGGGGGAGGCCGAGCCAGGGAGGGAGCCAGGGAGCCTGGCCAGACGCCCTCTGCCCGGCTGGCAAGCCCGACCCGACCCGAGCGGGACTGGCACCGAAAGCGAGCTTGCCCGAGTGGGCTCCCCAGTCCTGCCGCCCACCTACCTACCTGCGGCCGCTGCCGGCCCTGCAGAAGGCGCAGTAGTCCCGGACGAGCCGGGCAGGCGGAGCGCTGCGACCTGGGGGCCGGAGGCGGCCGCTGGGTGCCTTTAGCTTCTCTCGGGCCGCCGGGCACCTCTCGCCACAGCCGGGCTGGTCTCGGTGAAGTGCGGGCCCGCCTCGAGGTCTGGCTACCCCGACCGCTTGGCCGGCTACCGGAGGGCGAGGAGGAGGCCGGGCCTGGGACGTGGCGGAGCGGAGCGGGAAGGAGGCAGCTTTGTGCCTGCCTGCTCCGGACCGCTCCTCGGTGTGCCTGCCGGAGTCTCTGAGGCAGCGGTGGGAGGCGAGGCCAGCCCGGTTTGGAGCCGGCCAGCCCGCCGGTGCTGCGCATGCGCAGTTCGGTGCACCGCATGCATGCGCAGATCGGCCCTCATGCGTGCATGCACGGATCGGCCCGTCGCATGCACATGTGCGGCGCGGGTCGGGGTTGCGCCGCCCATGGGCGGCGCAAGTGGGGTCTCAACCTGAAAAAGGTTGAGAACCATTGATCTAGAACTCCATGGTCATGTGCTATCTTGAATTTGGGAAATCTGAGCAAATAAAAGAAAAAGGTACTTCCTGTCCAATTATTTACATTTTTCTGTACAAACTTTCAAGTGGTAATTTTTGTGATATTTTCTCAATGTAGCAAAGATTGTATAAACAAAATATATAAATAAAGTCTGTCTCTTTACTATAGAAACACAATACTATAGAAGCACAATACTGAGGAATTGCACCAACATTTGTTCTTCAGAGATATAATACAGATTGTTTGGTATCAGTAATGTTCTCTTAATTTAATTAAAAGAAGCTTCAGCAAACTACTGACCTCCAAATATAGTGGGTTTTTAACTGTCAGAATTCTAACTGGCATCACTATGTTAGAGAACTGGCACCCTCATGATTCATATTTTTTAAAAAAAATGTGATTGATTTGAATGTTTGATTGATTGATTATGTGTCTCAGGGTGTCAGAGGATTCTTACAGGTGAAACAAATTGTGGAAGAGGAAAAACACGGGTTAAATGGCTACATAAAAAATGCAAACGAGCCTCTTGAAAACAACAAGATTGAAGGCAGAATATTGAAAGAAAATAATTGAGCATCGAGTTTCTAACTGGAAAAAGAATCCTATGCACAGTCAATACCTGAAGGACATTGAAATTCATACAAAGCTAATATGGAGCTTGTTGAGATCAGGGCTGCTGAAGAAAGAAATTGAAGGCTTCATTTGGCTGCTCAAAAATAAGGCTTGCAGACTAATTCCATAAAAGTAAAAAATCAGCATGTCAGTTACAACAGCAAATGTTGCTTATGCAGTGAGAAAGATGAAACAGTGGATCATCTTATCAGTGACTGCAGCAAAATTTCACAGACTAATTATCTACAACGTCATGATTGAGTTGCCAAAATAATACAATGAAAACTTTGCCAGAGGTTTGGGTTCAAATGCAGTAAAAATCATTGGGAAGACAAAGTTGACAAAGTTCTTGAAAATGAACAGGTCAAGATCCTGTGGAAAAGAAAAAAGTCTGGTTTATTGATATATACTTGGTGATACACGAATTGAATAGAAATAACTAGAAAAAAATAACAAAATAAATTTGGAAATCTATGCATTAACAAATTTTTCATCTGTCCATTACAAAAATCCACACTGCTAGTATCTGTACATATATTATTCCAGTATGTTACAACATCCTAGGAATTCTTAGAAAGAACTCAATGCATATGAGGGCTAACATCAACTAAAGAACAGGCAGATGTGATTTCACATTGTTGTGTATATAACAATAATTTATTTATTTATTTATTATTTATTAATTGGATTTCTATGCCGCCCTATTCCAGGAACTCAGGGCAGCTCACAATAATAATAATTGGTACCAAAAATAGACAATTTTATAGTACAATTTATATAATCTGAAGAGAAACCAAAGTAATAGAAAATGAAGAAGTTAAAATGCTCTAGGATTTTAGAATTAAAACAGACAAGCACCTGCCACACTAACAATCCAGATTTAAAAACTGTCAATAAGAAAGACAAAAAGATCTGGATAATGGACATGACAGTATCTGGAGGCAACAGAACTGAAGAGAAAAAACTATAACAAGATTATTATTTTATTCTTCCTCTCCTTTTGTTCCAAAAATAATTGCCTTCTGAAACAAGGCTCTGTTCTTTATATTCATAAGAGTATCCATTATATGTTGGTTTATTGTTTCTATAAATAATAGGATATTGGTTGCATCAGCAAGAAGGAACATATAATATCGTAGATTTGGATTACAAATGTTTCTATAGTCTGCTCTTTCAATTTAATAATTTAACTCTCTATGACTATTTCCACGTTTTAATTATCATTATTTAATCACATTGGAATGTAAGTAATTATAATAGAGGATTTTTTTAATAATTAGGATGGGATGCAGATTCATTAACATAATTAGGAATATAGCCAAAACCTATATATTAAATTTATGTTTAAAATATTGTAAGTATAAATAAACAAGTAGGTAGATGTTAAATTCACACTGCTGCACATTTATTTTTATACTTATTTTTCTGATACACAATTTTTCAACTGTTGCTACCATACATAAATCATATCACAGCATTTTGCAGAACTAAGAATTATTGTGTTCAGGTTCTGAATTATGCAGATAATCTATCCTATAAAGCAGGCTCCAATGGAGAGTAGATGGTGCAGTCAAAGGATTGAGTTCCTGAGCAAAATCAGCTGTCTCCCTTTAGTAAATACATGATATATCTTAAAATTCTGTAATCCTGAGACTTGAGCAATGCAAGTCAGCAAAGAATTTCTTACTTTTGATGTCATTAAAAAACTCTCTTCCTTAAATACCTATAGACAGACAGATTGACCTTGAACTATCATAGGCATATTGTATGTTCTAAAGCCAGTATTTTCAATGGGGGCCCTGAAACATATCATAATTAATTGTTGAGATGGGGGAGAGATATCCATTTTACTTCAATTTTTTTTTGTGCACAGGCTAAAATTTCCATATTGTTTTCAAAGCTGATTTCTCATAAAATGCACAAAAAAGTTCTGATGTTATGTATGAATAAATAACAGGTGTTTAGGAAAACATTTCTTTAGATATAGATTTAACTGCAAAGATGTGCAAAACTTATGAAAGACAGGAAGGCTTCATTTAGTGACTGCCTTGCTTAACGACCATTCACAGTTATACCAGTGAGGAAAAAGTAACTTTATGAGTAATGCCCACCTTTATGACTTTTGCACATCCGTAAAACAAAGGAAAGCTGTAGTAATATACACACAGTGAGAATTTCAGTTAGTGACTGCTTTGCTTAATGACCAAGTTATTGGTCCCAATTATGATCATTAAATGAAGACTACATATATTCTTGTTTTCTCTTAATCATCCAGAATGCTGAAAAACATTTCCTATTTTGGAAGATATACTTACAGAACACAAAGGATCATTCCCAGTGTGAAAACAATTCATTCCTTTAAAAAATGGAATAATACGTACCATGCTGTAATACTTCAGGACTGAAGCATGGAATTTTGAACACAATAAATCCACTGATATTCTTCTAATATTCTTGAATAAGTCTAGTTTAGCAAAGTGATGTCATACATACTATCTTTTTTTTCCTTTGAACCAAACAAACTTTTAATGACATTGTTGCAAGGCTTTGCAAAGCAATTAATTTGTTCCAGGAGTCGAATAATTCAAGTGCTAACCTCATTTAGGATATAATTTCTCCATTCCCCCCTTTCAAACTGCTTTCCAGGATGTTAATTTTCAAGTCATGAAAATTGATAGATGCTGTTGATCTTTGGGTGCTTGAGATCTATTACTTATGCTGCTGCTATGTTATTATATTTCATCATTAAATAAACGATTTTTGCATTCATGCAAGGAATATTGATTTTATCTTTCAGATATATAAGTTGGCAGGAAGAAACTTAGTACATAGTTGCAGCAAACTCCTTCTACCCATAGTAGACTTTTATTGCCAGATGTGAAAATAGATGTGATTCCAAGCCCTACACAGCTAGGGAGATCAGGGAAAGAATTACATAGACTTCAATAAGATGTCTTTAACACTAGAATTAGAGGTAAATGTTAGAAATAGCAAGAAGAATTTTAATCTATTTTTAGTAAGTTCATTAAGATGAAAACTCTTAAAATGTTCTGAAATATTTATTTCTAGGATTCTTGACCCTTTGACTTAGAGGTGCAGGATGAAGGTCTGTGACATCATATTGGCAGATGCCATTTGGGTCATCCAACCCTCACCCCTTGTTAATATGTGCTTCCTGCATCACATTCAAAGGGCAGGGCTTCTGTCAACTAGTCATGCATGCAACATTTATGTCAATTATTCTCCTTGCAGATACCTCTTCCTGGATTTAGTTGTCATTTAAGAGACAAAGTATGAATGGCTTTTTATTTCTTGTTTATGTCTAACATTCATTTCACCATCTCTGAAACACTGGAGTGTCTCCTAATACTGGGCTTTTCAATCTTTTCACAGATTGTACCACTTTTAGGACATGACAATATTTGAGTACCACCAGTGCTTAGCAAGATGTCAAAAACTTGATGACTAAAAAAAGAGGGGGGGTTACTGATTAGATTCATTTGTTGTTATAGAAATGGCTAGTTTATAATATTATAAAAGTAAAAAGTTGAGGTTCAATGTTAATGCTTCCTCCTACTACAACAGAGGAAGTCTGTTCTTTTTCCCTTCTCCCCCTCACTTTTCCCCCCTTTTTCCTCCCCACTGTGTCCTACTATTTGCTTTTGTATTTTTGTATTTTATTCTATTATCTAATAAAATATTACAAACTGTAGAAAAAAAGGAAAAAAGTACCAGTTTTAATTTCTTTGGTGGCTGTTCCTTTGCTGAATCACTTTCCCTTTGCACTGACAAATGTATGATGAATTTATCTGTTATATATTAAGCAATTCAAAGGTCTGTTATAAAGAACGGTTAATTGATTGCTTTATCTGAATCATAGACTGTCTGTCTGTATAACTTTAGCCTTGTGTTTTAGGCGGGAATGAGTACTTTAAACTGATTGGCCGCCACCTAGTGGCAGGCCATATAAATATAAGTCAGGCAGCTGCTAGAGCTTGCTTCTGTGTGAACCTAATAAAGAGCTGTTAATTCAACTCCGTGTCTTCAATGTCTTGCTGTTCCCACTACACAACAGCGGCAATGAAGGTGGGATTATGCTGCTAGAAAGAAGATAGCTAAGTCACTAAAGGGAATCCATCCCTAGGAACCTCACAGAAGCCCTAGCAGCATAAGACATTGGAGACCCAGCAAGTGATGAACCGGTGCCTGGAGGCTGTTGGGGTCTGGATGGATGCCAACAGGCTCAGACTCAATCCCGACAAGACGGAGTGGCTATGGGTTCTGCCTCCCAAGGACAATTCCATCTGTCCATCCATCACTCTGGGAGGGTAAGTTTTATCCCCGTCGGAGAGGGTTCGCAACTTGGGTGTCCTCCTCGATCCACAGCTAAGTTTAGAATACCATCTTTCGGCTGTGGCGAGGGGGGCATTCACCCAGGTTTGCCTGGTGTGTCAGTTGCGGCCCTATTTGGACCAGGAGTCACTCCTCACAGTCACCCATGCCCTTGTCACCTCGAGATTCAACTACTGTAATGTTCTCTACATGGGGCAACCTTTGAAGAATGTCTGGAGACTGCAAGTAGTTCAGAATGCGGCCGCACGAGCTGTCTTGGGTCTCCCAAGACATGCTCATATCACTCTAGCCCTCCGTGAGCTGCACTGGCTACCAATTGGTCTCCGAACACAATTCAAAGTGTTGGTTATGACCTATAAAGCCCTATATGGCAATAGGCCAGGGTACTTGCTGGACCGTCTTCTGCCCCATGAATCCCAGTGACCGGTTAGGGCACATAGGGTTGGCCTCCTCCGGGTCCCGTCTGTTAGACAGTGCCGTCTGGCGGGACCTAGGGTTAGAGCCTTCTCTGTTGCTGCCCCAGCCCTCTGGAACCAACTTCCCTCAGAGGTTTGTACTGCTCCCTCCCTCCTAGCTTTCCGAAAACTCTTAAAAACACATTTATGCAGAGAGGCTTGGGGCGTGTGAGCTGCGCTCTGCCCCTGGGCCTTTGATTGGGACTGTATGTTGTATGAGTGGTAATAGTTATATAGTTTTTTTATTGTATATTACTATTTTAATTGATTTATATTTTTGTACTTGTATTTTTGCTGTGAGCCGCCCTGAGTCTGGGGAGAAGGGCGGCATATAAGTCAAAATAAATAAATAGATAAATAAATGAATAAATAAATAAACAGCCAAACCATGGCCAAAGTCAGCAAGTTTTCAGAGTTCGACATAACGCACCCCAAACGATGGAGTTCGTACGTCTCAAGAGTAGAAAACTACTTTGAGATAACCAGGTCAGAGAAGATAATTAAAAACTGCAACCTTGTTGTATGTGTGTGGCCAAGCCACCTTTGATATAGTGGAGAACTTAGTCGCTCCTGCTTCCTTGGAGTCAGTCACCTTCGCTGACTTGAAACGAAGACTCAAGGAGCACTTCAAAGTGAAACTGTCCATTATCACATACAGGCACGAGTTCGAGCAGAGAGAGCAGCAGCCAGGTGAAACCATTGCTGAATTCATGGCCGCCCTATGCCAAGTGTCACAGCTCTGCGAGTTTCCCGAGCTAGAGGACAGGCTCCAGGACCAACTGGTATGTGGCGTGAGAAGCAGAGACTTACAGAAACGGCTGTTCGCTAAAGAGACCCTAACATTCCACGATGCACTGAAAGAAGTGATGGCAGAAGAGGCCGCAGGTGGAGCTGTCAAGGCTTTACATCCCTCAAAGAATTTCCCCAGCCAGACAGCTGTGCATCATGAAGAGTCAGAGAGAACAGAAAACCCAGATGTTGACATTGAGATCAACTGGGTGCAGAAGGTCCCAGAAAGAAGGCAATGGCCACTTGACAAGGTAGCCTTCTTCCCTAGCTGTCAGGGCTGTGGTGGATGACATCAGCACTCAGAATGCCAGTTCTGCACAGCTGTGTGCCGAGCATGTGGCAAACAAGGCCACATCGGTACCGTCTGTAAAGGTCACCAGAGGGAATCGCCATGCAAAGACCTCCACAGGAGAGGTAATGGGGCCCCAAGGCAGAATAGAGTAGGATTTTGCTCTGGAAGAAGGAGCATCCTCAGAACTGGAGACCATTGCCCCCTAAAAGAAAAGCTTAGATTAAAAGTCAAGCTGCAAGGAGTTCCATGCTCCATGGAACTGGACACTGGATCAGCTGTGTCTATAATCTCCTATAAGACTTTTAACTTCATCTGCAGAAATGGAAGAAAATGAGTCAGACTCAAGCCATCAGACTTAGTTTTGACAGATTTTCAAAACTCCTGCGTAGCGCTTAAAGGAGAAGCTACAATAAAAGTGACATTCAAAGAGTTTGAGGGTCCCCTCAGTGTCATGGTGGTGGAAGGCCAGCGAACAAGCCTGATTGGCTTAGACTGGTTTGATGCCCTGGGCATCCATGTGACTGGCATCAACAGAACCCAAACAGTGGATTTAGCAGCTGTCTGCCAGGAGTTTGCGGATGTATTCAGTCCCAATTTCGGGAAGTACAAAGGAGCACCAATTTCTCTCCATCTTGATCCAGCTGTAGCCCCAATCAGAATAAAGCCTCTTGCCCTTAAGCCCAAGATTGATGCAGAGCTAGATAAGCTCGTTCAACAGGGAGTCTTGCAACCCATTGACAGCTGTGTATGGGAAATCCCCATTGTTACACCAGTCAAGCCTAATGGAAAGGTGAGCATCTGTGCTGATTATAAGTACACTATTAATAAGACACTTCAGCAGCATGCGTATCCGGTACCTGTAGTTAGCCACTTTCTGGTATCTTTACAAGGAAGTCGTTTATTTGCAAAACTGGACCTGGCACAGGCTTATCAGCAACTGCCTGTGGATGACACCTCTGCCGAGGCTCAAACAATAGTTACACATAGAGGGGCATTCAAGGTTAGACACCTGCAGTTTGGGGTCAGTGTAGCCCCAGGGCTCTTTCAGAGTGTGATGGAACGCACGTTAAAAATCATTCCAGGTGTGTGTCCCTATTTCGACGATGTTTTAATTGCTGGGGAATCAGCAGAGATACTTACAGAATGTTTAAGGGCTGTTCTTCAGTGCTTCCGCGAAGCAGGGCTGAAGCTCAAAAGGGAAAAATGTCAAATAGGAGTCAACTCCACAGAATTCCTGGGTTTCCGGATCGACACTGCCAAAATACACCCAGCTGATTCAAAGCTCAAAGCTATTTTACAGGCTCCCAGACCAAAGTCAAAGGGAGAGCTGCACGCATTTTTAGGGTTACTTAACTTTTATCATGCCTTCCTTCCACATAAGGCAGCATTAGCAGAGCCTCTGCATAGGCTCTTGGATAAAAGGGCACCATTGCAGTGGACTAGCACCCACAAAAACAGTTTCAAAGCAGTCAAATCACTGCTGTCGTCAGACTCTGTGTTAACACATTTTAACGAAAAGCTGCCTATCAGTATTGCATGATGTGATGTGTCATCATATGGGATAGGAGCAGTTTTGAACCATATAATGGCAAATGGGCAGCAAGCACCCATAGCTTATTACTCAAGGACACTTTCCCCCACAGAAAGAAATTACACTCAAATTGATAAAGAGGCTTTAGCTATAGTTGCAGGAATAAAGAAATTCCACAATTTCCTTTATGGTTGCCCATTCATGGTCTTTACAGACCACAAGCCTCTTTTAGGTCTGTTTACTGCAGACAAGCAAATCCCTCACATCCTGTCTCCAAGGATGCTGAAGTGGTCAATCTTTATGGCAGCCTACAATTACAGGCTAGTCCATAAGCCTGGTAAGGAAATGGGTCATGCTGACCCACTCAGCAGACTCCCCCTGCCTAATTTAGAACCAGACCCCGCACCTGCTGCACGCATCCTGTCAATTCAGGATTTGCCTGAATCTCCCCTTCACGCTGGGGATATGGCTGCTGAGACAGCCTCCAACAAAACTCTCAGCCGAGTTTTGAACTGGGTGCTGAGGGGGTGGCCAGGAACCAGTCCTGGAACAGAGTTTCAGAGCTTTATTAGAAGACAGGACGAGCTGTGTGCACACAAGGGATGTATTCTATGGGGGAGTAGGGTTGTAGTCCCACACATGCTAAGGGAAAGAATCTTAGAATCTCTGCATGAGGGTCATCCTGGAATAGTCAGGAGGAAGGCACTCGCGAGAAGCTACCTGTGGTGGCCAGGGTTGGATAAGGATATTGAGGCTCAAGTTAAAGGATGCCAGGTTTGCCAACAGTCCAGACCTGAAATGCCTCAAGCCCCAGTACATCACTGGGTAACCACACAAACTCCCTAGTCTAGGATTCACATAGACTACGCAGGACCCTTCCAAGTACAGGTGTACCTCACTGTAGTGGACAGTCACTCAAAGTGGCTGGAGGTAGCACCTGTCCCTTCCATGACTACTGCCAGGACCATCCAGGAACTGTGCAGAATCTTCTCCACACATGGCTTACCCGATGTAATCGTATCAGATAATGGGGCACAATTTACTGCTCCAGAATTGCAGTCATTTCTAAGGTTTAATATGATTAGACACACCACTTCTGCCCCATTTCACCCAGCCTCTAACGGCCAAGTGGAAAGGATGGTCAGGACAACCAAAGAAGCACTTAAAAGACTAACTAGTGGCGATTGACATCACAGGTTGACAGACTTTTTGATCTATCAACACACAACTCCAAGCACCTCAAACGGGTCGTAGCCCAGTTGAGCTGAGATGGGAACATCGGCTGACCACGAAGCTGGACCGTCTCCATCCAGACAGAATCACAACAGAGACAGCGCAGCCCAAACTTGCAAGTTGGCGACCAAGTTTGGGCAAGAAACTATGGTCAAGGGGCACTGTGGATGGTAGCTGTGGTTTGTAAGGTGTCAGG
Organism: Bothrops alternatus; assembly: GCA_034064705.1. NCBI lineage: Eukaryota > Metazoa > Chordata > Lepidosauria > Squamata > Viperidae > Bothrops > Bothrops alternatus. The sequence goes on along the minus strand of JARGCV010000124.1, from coordinate 13,511,865 downwards.
ACCATTCTCGTATGAAGTGGTCCTGGAAGATGGGTGCATTTTGTGCCACCACATCAATCAGCTCCGTCGGCAGCAGGCTAATCTAACCCTCGCCGCCAACCAAGAGGAGAGCCGAGGGCTGCCTGACAGCTGCAGCGCGTCTTGATCTCTGGGGTCCTGCACAACTCAAAGAGACATGCTGGATGACTCAGCCATGGGTGAGTCGCTACCGACCGAAGGAACAGTGCCTGCAGATCAGAGCTTGCTGGAGGACTTATTTCCCATCCTTTCAGGAACTGCTCCAGTCACAGATGGGTGTATAGGTCTACTTGAACAGACCAACCAAAAGGAGACCGGTCTACCTAGCCAGCAAAGACAAACAGGGACTGGTTTACCTGGCCAGCAAAGACAAACTAGTCTACCCAGCCAGGCAAGGCAAACAGAGACTGGTCTACCGGACCAAAGCTGTCAAAAAGATTCTGGTCTACCCAGCCAACTGAGGGTAGACCGGGAACCTCAGGCAGAAACAAGGCGATTGAAATGATCGTGGAAGCCGCCTACTTATCTAAATGAATATGTACAATTTATGCATATGTATTGATTTAGGGGGAAGGAGTGTTATGTATTAAGCAATTCAAAGGGTCTGTTATAAAGAATGGCTAACTGATTGCTTTATTTGAATCATAGACTGTCTGTCTATATAACTTTAAGCCGTATTTTAGGCAGGAATGAGTACTTTAAACTGATTGGTCACCGCCTAGTGGTGGTCTGTATAAATATAAGTGAGCAGCTACCAGAGTTTGCTTCTGTGTGAACCTAATAAAGAGCTGTTAATTCAATGTCTCCCTACACAACATTATCCATGTTTATTAATATGCACCATTACCAGCTAGCTCAGGGGTCTTCAAACTTGATGTTTTTAAGACATATGGACTTCAACTCCCAGAATTCCTCAGCCATCGTGGCTGGATGAGGAATTCTGGGAGTTGAAGTCCACAAGTCTTAAAGTTGCTATGTTTGTAGATCCCTGAGCTAGCTGGTCGGCCCTTCTTAGCTCTTCTCCCACAGTGTAGTAAGAATGCACACACACATCCAATCCCTTCCCTGTACCCTTAAAGACACATGAATCAAGTGCAAAGCAAGAAAGGGTCACAAAATAAACACATAAACTCCGGGTTGTCATGTGTCACAATGTTGCAACTCAAGACTGAAAGGCTTCGGCAATTGCAAAAAGCTTTCTCATTATTAAGCCTGTTTGCCTTCAAAGAAAACTTTCTAAAAGCCATAGACAGACTCAAGATAAGGGGGTAAAACTAATTACATTTATTTAAAGGGATTAAACCTACAGAAGTTTATATTTTGGACTCATTGCTAGCCTAAAATACAGACTAAAATATTCTAATAACCAAAGCACACAAAGGAGCCTCTGAATTACAAAACGCTGTAAAAACTGTACAAAAATCCTATGGTAACCCAGTCAAGCTGCCAGCTGATCCAGAACTAAATAAACCCACCTTCTTTCTGACATGCTGGCTTTTAATTTCATCAGTGCTGATTGCATTCTCCTGGCTGGAGAAAATGAACAGGGGACCTTTTCTTCTAGCAACAGCTGCTGCTTCTTCTCTGTCCCTCCCTACCAGCCTTTTCTTTCCCTGTTGTCTTTCTTTTTCCTTTCCTGTCCAAACCACCTCCTTTTATAGCCTCTCCTCTCCTCCCCCCTCTTTTTCTTCAGTTCATCTCCAGCTCCGCACTGCTTCCAGAAGTGCCAATCAGCTGCTTTATAAAATAGATTGAGTGCCAATCAGCTGGAGCCAATCAGTCCTGCAGCTGCAGCTGCCTCTCCCTCAGGCTTGGGTCACTTCAGCTCATTCCCCACCCCCGCTACACTTCTCTGGGATAGTTGCGTACCACTGCCACTTGGCAAAGTAATACACATTCCAATAGACATTTTGACTGAAGTTCATCTCAGTGAATTGATCTCTGCTGCTACACGTAAAGTAACTTTTTTTTAGTGAAAAGAGGTTTAAAATTTTAGGTCAGCAAATTTAGACTAGACTAGACTAGACTGGAATGGAACGGAACGGAACGGAACGGAACGGAACGGAACAGAACAGAATAGAGTTAGAAGGGATCTTGTAGGTCATCTAGTCCAACCCCCTGCACAAGCAGGCATCCCTACACCATTTTTGACAGATGGCAGTCCAGTCTCTTCTTGAAAGCCTCCAGTGATGAAGCACCAACATCTGAAGGCAGTCTGTTCCATTGGTTGATTGTTCTCACTGTCAGAAAATTTCTCCTTATTTCCAGGTTAAGTCTCTCCTTGATCAGTTTCCATCCATTATTCCTTGTCTGGCCTTCAGGTGCTTTGGAAAATAGATTGATCCCTCCTCTCTGTGACAGCCCCTCAAATATTGAAACACTGCTTTTATGTCTCCTCTGGTCCTTGTCTTCACTAGAGTAGCCATGCCCAGTTCCTGTAACCGTTCTTCATACGTTTTAGCCTCCAGTCCCCTAATCATCTTTGTTGCTCTTCTCTGCATTTTTTCCAGAGTCTCAACATCTTTTTTACAGTGTGGAGACCAAAATTGGTTGCAGTATTCTAGGTGTGGTCTTACAAAGGCTTTATAGAGTGGTATTAGTACCTCATGTGATTTTGATTGAATCTGTTTATGCAACTTAGAATTGCATTGGCTTTTTTGGCTTCTGCTGTACAGTGTTGGCTCATATTTAATTGATTGTCCACCAAGACTCCAAGATCCCTCTCACAATTATTGCTATTAAGCCAGGTTTCAGCCAATCTATATGTGTACTTTTGGTTTTTCTTGCCTAAGTGTAAGACTTTACTTTTCTCTATGTTGAATTTCATTTTGTTAGATAGGGCTCAGTGTTCGAATCTGTCAAGATCCCTCTGGATCTTAAGCCTATCATCTAGGGTGTTGGCTATTCTTGTCATCTTAGTGTCATATGCAAATTTGATAAATTCTACTTCTATTCCCTCATCTAGGTAATTTATGAAGATGTTGAAGAGTACTGGGCCTAGGACAAAATCTTGTGGTACCCCACTGTTTACTTCCCTCCATGTAGATGTAGGACTACTCATTGAGTGAGGTTTGCCAACCAGTTTAAAATCCATCTGATGGTGATGCTGTCTATCCCACTTTTTAAAAGCTGTCTAAGAAGTAGGTTGTGGTCTACTTTGTCGAATGCCTTGCTGAAGTCTAAGTATACTATGTCCACAGCATTCCATTAGTCTGCTAATTTAGTTACTTGACCAAAGAATGAAATAAGATTGGTTTGGCATTATTAACAAACACATGCTGGCTTCTAGATATAACTTTGTTTGTTTATAGATGTTCACAGACCTGGTTTTTTATTGTCTTTTCCAGTATCTTCCCAGGTATTGATGTTAGGTTGATTGGTCTGTAGTTTCCAGGGTCTGTTTTTTTTACCTTTCTTGAAAATGGAAACCACATCAGCTCTTCTCCAATTCTCCAGTTCCCCGGTGCTCCAGGATTTTTGAAAGATATGGTGCAGTGGTTCTGAGATGATATCTGCCAGTTCAGTGGTGGGATTCAAATAATTTAACAACCAATTCTCTACAGGGGCAAGAGGTGGGGGAGGTGGGGTGCTGCCACGAGGCAGATAAAGGAAGGAGAGCTGCCCCATGCACCCTGCAACCGCTCACCATGCCGAAGGACCCCTGCAGCCAGGCCTACCATGCCCCACAAGCGGAAGCAGGCAGGGGAAGTCTTCCCTCTGCTTGCTGCTGCTGTGCAATGCATCTGGATCCCCTGCCTTCCCCCCACTTTGCCTCCATTTGCACGGTGTTGGAGGTGGTCTCCCTTGGGCTTCTCTCACTTTCTCCTTCCTCCTCCTCCTTTGAACAGTCCTTCGCTCCTGTTGCTACTTTTTCAATCCCAGAGTTTTGTCCAGAGCCTGTGCAGAGGTTTTTTGGAAACAAAGCTCTGCAGCGATTGGGTGGGCTGGGAAACATTCCCTTCACTTTTGAAACAGCTCCGAAATGGGCTATAAGGAGCATCCAGAGGACTCCAATCTGGCTTTGCAGCAAGCAAGGGGACTGGAGGCACATGAATGCATGCTAGTCTGGCATCTCAAAAAACTGGTGTGTTTTTCCCCCGTGCTGGATTTTCACTGCCATACTGTTTAAATTTCTTTAAAGTTTACTTGATATAGAATGGGAAGGATCCGCATTCTGCATCAAGCAAACTTTAAAGAAATTTAAACAGTATGACAGCAAAAAACCAGCACTCAGGAAAAAAAAAACCTAGTTTTTGAGATGCCAGACTAGCCTGCATTCACATGCCTCCAGTCCTCTTGCTTGCTGCAAAACCAGATTGGAGTCCTCAGGCTGCTCCTTCCAACCCATTTTGGAGCTGGTCCAAAAGCAAAGGGAATGATTACCACCGCACCCGATCACTGCGGGACTTTGTTTCCAAAGACTCTCTGCACAGGCTCCAGACAACTGAGATTCGGGCCTGAAAAAGCAGCAATGGGAGCAAAGGGCTGTTCAAAGGAGGAGGAAGTAGAAAGAGGGAGAAGCCCAAGGGAGATCTCCTCCATCACCCTGCAAATGGAGGCAGAGTGGGGGGAAGGCAGGAGATCCAGACATACAGTGGCAGCAAGCAGAGGTGGGGAAAGCCTTCCCCTGCCTGCTTCCACTTGTGCCTGCCTTCCCCCCTGCCTCCACTTGCAGGGTGATGGAGGAGGTCTCCCTTGGGCATGGAACAGGGCATCAGCTTCAGTCCATGCTTTGGAGTACCTCCTCTATCACCCTGAGGAGCGTGAGAGCAGCAAGATCCAAACAGCTGAAGGGAGGAGCCAAGAGAGAAAATCTCAGCATCGGATTGAAAAAAACTTGGAAAAAACAGAGATGGGAAGGCCAGGAGTGTAGAGTCAGATTTATCATAAATGGTTTGCAGAACTCAACAAAAAATTAGATATCAGTTCTGCCAAACCAGTGTGAACCAGCTGAATCCCACCACTGTGCCAGCTCCTTCAGAACTCTGGGATGTAATCCATCAGGTCTCAGTGATTTAGGTTCATCAAGATCAGGCAGATGTTCTCTTACCATTTTTAAATTTACTTTAACTTTTATTTCTAGTCTGTCTTCTTCAGTTGTTTTTGGTGGGTTCGGCTATAATCAGTGGTGGGATTCAAATATGGGAACAACTGGTTCTCTGTGTGGATGCCACTTCTGGAAATCCATTCTGGGCCTGGGCAACAAAAAATTAGCTACCAGTTCTGCCGAAGTGGTGCAAACTGGCTATAATTTTGTGTGTGTGTGAAGACTGATACAAAGAATGAGTTAAGTAATTCTGCTTTCTCTCTGCTGCCTGTTACTTCCTTGCTGTCTTCTCTCTTTAGTGGACTGACTGTTTCCTTGATTTTTTTTTCTTGTTATTTGTATGTTGAAAGAAACTTTTTTTTATTATCATTGATTTTTGTTGCAAGTCTTTGTTAATTCTGAGCCTTTGCTTTCCTGACTTCTTCTTTGCTGATTCTGGCTATCTGCTGTTATTCTGCCTTAGTTATGTGTCTCTCTGTTCCAGATAAAAGACATTCCACAAGAAAAAGTCATTATAGGAATATGGCTTGAAATCAATCTTAATCTTTGTTCTCTTTTTAATTATATCAATGTTCTGTTTATTTCTGTCCTTTCTGATTTCATTCAGTACCCAGACTTTCTTCTTATTCTATATTAGAGATTCTCTAAATAAACATCTTTCATAGTGAACTGGGTATAAGACAGGGCTTTTCAACCCTTTCACCCATTGTACCACTTTTAGGATATGGCAACATCCGAGTACCACCAGTCAGCTAGCAAGGTGTCAAAAACTTGATGACCCCCCCCAAAACAGGAAAAAAGTGATAAAGTACAGGTAGTCCTCGACTTACAACAGTTCGCTTAGTGACTGTTCAAAGTTACAATGGCACTGAAAAAAGTGCCCCCCAAGCCACAGCCGAGCAAGACGCCTGCCCGCCCGGTGGCACTCTTCCTCCTGTCCAAGGTTTTCATTGTTGTGAGCATTTCTGTTGAGGATTGACAGCGGGGGTGGGGTGGGGGTGTTTGGTTTTTATTCCCCCTATCTTCTGGGCAGCAGGCTTTGGTCACTTCACATGACCCTGGGACACTGTGATCATAATAAATATGAATCAGTTGCCAAGCATCTGAATGTAAATCACAAGACCCTGGAGATGCTACAACATTCCAGCTGATCGGCATTTCTTCTGGGCTCAGCAGAAGTGCCAGGATCAGTGCTGCTTTCCAGCTGATTGGTGCTTCTTCAGGACTCAGCAGAAGCACCAGGATCAGCACCGAGCTACCGCTGGAGCCTGGCGCTGATCCTGGTGCTTCCACTGAGCCCTGAGAGCCCTGCAGCTCCAGCCATCTCTCGCTCAGGCTTGTGCAGTGCTGCCACTGGTTCAGCTCATTCCCCTCCCCCGCTACTTTTCCAGGATGGTCGCGTACCACCTGCCAGGTGCCAATGTACCACAGGTGGTACCCGTACCACTGGTTGAAAAACCCTGGTATAAGACACCTATATGGACAATTCTATAAATTGATAAACTGAGCTGAATGTAAATTGCTGACTGTATTTTTAGTGGTTAATGGATAGACATATAGTGTTTAACTTGTGATAAAAATACATGGTTAAAAATGGCAGCTGTACAAAGCTCCATTTTAAATCAAATATTTACTTAGAAATTCATGCAGCAAGGCCATAAGGGAGTTTTGAAGTAGCAAGTTTAGCTGTGCTGTTCAAATCTTTACCTTTTCTGTTTCTTTTCATGCAGTATTTCCTTCTCTATTGCTTGATTTTAACCCAGAAGTGCTGTTTAAAATGTAAAAGGCTATTCTGTTATAAGATGCATTGCACCATATTGTACAATAAATGTTTTTGACATGAAGATTATTTATTAAAATCTTAAATAAAGTTTCAAGTAAAAGATTACTTGGAAGTTGTTAAGCCTTCCAGATTGCTATAATGAAATGTACCCCCTTATTTCCATAGCGAGTAGCAGGCTTATTAATAATAAACAACACCTTCCTTTTTATGAATATTTCATTGTACAGTTCAATGATCTACAGGGGATAACATCTGCTTTTTCATAAGCAAGGTATTTAATGACCTGAATATCTTACTGAATGGCTGATTCATGTAAAACTGACTCCTAAATGAGCTATCAGCCTCAGGTTAGGAACTATATATTTATTTCCTATGCTCATAGACATCGCAAATAATCTAGATCAGATTTTTTTCTCTTTCTTACTGGAATTTGTTTTAGATGTTTCTATTCACTTTATTGTTACAGCTGACCATGCCCCTATCATATTAACCCTTCAATTTAAAAAGCTTAAGTTTATGGAAAGTGTCATTTTAATTCTTTCTTATTGCAAAAAGAGGCTTTATATCAGACATTTAACTTTGCCATTTTTAAAAATTAATTCCATTTCACAGAACAAATGTGATGCTTATAAGTCATATATGCTCATACAAGGAAATGAGAAAAATATCTTCTGCATCAATAGCGAGACACTTTAGTTAAAGAGAGATTGTTAGATTATGCAATATAGGTCAGGCCTATAATGCATTTGTATTAGCAAAGCTATACTTGGGGAAATTTTCTGCTGACAAGGTAGAATTCTCATTGAATCAATTAAATTATTGGGAGGCCATTGACAAAGCCAATGAGTTGCTGGCACAGCTTTTTAGTCAACAAAATTAACAGAATTTAAATTTTGAAATAGTTATTGAAGATGACCAGACTGATTCAGAAGTTATCAGTTTTTTTCTGTAAGTTAATATATAATTTTGATAATAAGGAGAACTATATGAAGCTGATGAATTTTTGAATCAGGTGGATATTCAATTCTTCTTAACCAACTGCTATTCTGAAAGGTCTTCTGTCATTTCACGAACTATTTAATTCTGTATAATTGCTGTAAAATGGTAAAGCTCTTGGGCCATATGACTTTTCAGTGCAATGGTACAAAACATTTGAGGATATACTTTTGAAGATGTATAATGAATCTTTTAAGACTGGTAAATTGCTGCTATGGAATATATAGGGTTGATTGTAAAACCAGATAAAGATCCTAAATTTTGAACTAGTTATAGTCTGTTTTGTTGTGGATATTCAGATTTTGGACACTTTATTGGCAAGACTGCTGCAGAAGATTTTATGAAATATAATTCACACTTCACAGTTGGGATTTGTTCAAAATCATAAAGCATCAGACAATTTATGTTGATCAATTGATACATTGAATATAGCTAAAGATAGGATGGATCCTTCTGTACTTACACCTTCAAGATGCAGAAAAGTCTTTGACTTGGTTTGGATGACATTTTTAAGGAAAGTAATTATTATACATACTTTCCAAGGAAATTTGTTCAATAAACTGAGATTTATTATATACAATTTTGTGTCATAGTTGGAACAAATTATTTACTCTTTTGAGTTGCAATGTGCCATTTGGCAAGTCTGTCTACATTTCACGCTATTGAATTTGATCCTTGACCTTTTGGCTACCATTGTATTGCTATCTTTGAGACTAAGAATATTAATTTTTGGACAAGAAACAATGGTTGGAAACTAATCAAAGAGAGAAGCAACCTGGAATTAAGGAGGAACTTCCTAACAGTGAGGACAATTAACCAGTGGAACAGCTTGCCTTTAGAAATCATGGGCACTCCATCACTGGAGGTTTTTAAGAAGAGACTAGACAGTCACTTATCTGAAATGTTATAGGGCAGTGATGGCAAACCTTTAGAGACTGAGTGCCCAAACTACAACCCAAAACCCACTTATGCATTGTCGAGTACCGGGTGGGTGTGGCCTATTGGCTGGGAGTGGCCCATTGGGTGGGTGTGGCTGCGGTGGTAACGGCAGACTGTGTGGGACTAAAAAGTTCAATCAATCAATTCCAACTTTGCAAGATCTTTTTTTTCCTGCGAGAAGTTGAAATTGACTGATTGACCTTTTTTTTTTTTTTGCACACAGTGGCAGAGGCCTAAAGCGAAAAGGTTTTATAAAACCCAGCTGAAGGCCTAGGACTGGGGCGACGGCACACATGCCCACAGAGAGGGCTCTGAGTGCCACCTCTGGCACCCATGCCATAGGTTCATCACGACTGTTATAGGGTCTCCTGCTTGAGCAGAGGGCTGGACTAGAAGACCTCCAAGGTCCCTTCCAGATTCTATTCTGTTCTGTTCTGTTCTGTTCTATTCTATTCTATTATTTTGGTGGAAGTGTGAGTACAAATTATTTTATATGCCAATAATATTTCTGTGATTTTGGAACAAAATTTCTCTGCTTAATTTTGCAAAGGTAGACCAAGGTTTTGGAATGTATTCTGTCTATAAGATTAATTGGATAAATCTTGCTTCTTTTCTTTAGACCTGAACATATCAACACAGTTAAATATGGAGTTGAGTTTTGTCCAATTATTACATTAAATATCTGGGAGTTTATGTCCCTAAAATATTTCTAAATATGTGAAAATAAGCATGCTGAAATTTTTACAAAAGATTGAATTAGACATAAATAGATGGATTAAAATTCCCTTAATATTATGGATAAATTAAATGTTATTAAAATGAATGTTCCTCACTTTATTTATAAGAATGTGATGGCTCATGTGGTTAGGATGCTGGGTTGGAGGCTAGCAAACCTGCATTCGAGACCTGAGTGCTGCTGTGTAGCAGGATGAACTCCTGTCTTTCCCTCCAGCTCCTTGATGGGGACATAAAAGGAGCCCCCACGGGTGTCCCCTGGGCAACAGTGATATCACCAGCTAATCCTTTCAATCTGGAAATGCCTAAACTGTGCCTCTGACAAGAATGGGGCAGGACTTCATTTATGTTCTTAGAAGTGTTCCTATGCTGTGTGTGTGTGTGTGTGTGTGTGTGTGTGTGTGTGTGTGTGTGTGTGTGTGTGTTTTAACTCTATAAATTACTCCAAGTCACTTGTGTGAGATGGGTGGCTATAGAAATCATATAACAGAGAAACAAATACTTCCTTCAGATTGATTGTTACTTATAAATATAAAAATATCATTGAGTTTATATTTCATAAATCATCAATGTCTGGACTGAAAATATACTGGAATATTATCCTTTGTGGGTTATTTTGGACAGCTATTATCTGTTTCTTTTGGAAGAACACATATAGTGGTGGAAAAAGTCTCTCCCTCTCTTTCTTCTAAAGGAATATATTACAATATGTTATAAGAAGATATTTAGATTGCATGAATGGAGATTTCTTGAGTATCTCTCCTTATAAGTGTTAACATGAGCTGAACACATATCTCTCTCTGTTACTTTGAATTTCATTAAGGGTACTAGCAATGGCATCAGGAAACATGATAGTGCTCTTCAGATAGCTGACATCTTGAGACTGTTATAATAAACAAGAAAAATTAGAAAAAGGTAAGTTTCACTTGAATACAAATATAAGAATAAATTAATAGGCTGGACAGGTATTTGATAAAGCTGCTCTAACTCTAGATTTCTTGCATTAGCTGTGGACTGGAATAAATACCTCTCAAAGCTTCTTCATTTCTATAATGTTACTATCAGTGTACTTGAAAAGGCACACTGATATCTGGGAAACTACTTCCACCCCTTGTCATATGTCCTTTTGCTTAGACAGGTAGAATTGCTAGGACTTCTGTCAATGGAGAGTCTCTTCAAGAGCGCTCCTTGGTAGGTAATATTGTACTGTTTTGTTAGAAAAAGAGTTAAGATTATTGAGCAAGTTATGCTGAGCAGTAGTAAGATTCCCCCATCTATACATACTGCAATAATAGGAGAATAATATTAAATAGTATGTATTCTAATAGTTGAGATAGATTTACAATGTGTTGTGCAATGCCATCAGGGTAGTGGTGGGATTCAAATATGTGAACAACCGGTTCTCTGTGTGGATGCTGCTTCCAGAAGTCCATTCTGGGCCTGGGCAACAAAAAATTAGCTACCGGTTCTGCCAAAGTGGTGCGAACTGGCTGAATCCCACCACTGCATCAGGATACTAAATGCTTGACTTAAGGATTTATAGATCTAATAAGGCCCACTGTGAATATATTTATATAACACTCAGATTTTATAGCTATATATCTTTATATCTTTATAGCTAATACTGCTCACTTGAATATTGTGCTACCAGCTTTCATAGTATATAATTGATTTGATTATGTGTTAAACTGCAGAAAAGGAGGATTACAGCAAACTGCTAATACCATTAAATCTGTAATCTATTTTTCAAGGAAAAGAAACAGGAGAAAAAAAGGCTTGAGTAGATGTTGAATGTATATTTTTAAACTCTTGGCAGTGCTAAAATAGTGAAATTAATTTAAACACAAGATAAAATAAACTGAAGTACTATAGTTTAGCTCACCTGGCAGTGAAGTGGTGGGGCCATTGTAAAATATGTTTGTATACATATGGATTATATAATCAATAAATATTTCATAAGATAGAAAGAAGTTCTTCATCAAATATAATATTTGGAAATAATGTTCTTGAAAAGTATATATATATATCTGCATTTTCAGTTTACAATGCCTTCTGATAGAATGCAACCAGATAACAGAATCTAAAGCTATTATATTGTATTAATATAGGATTTTAGGATTTGAATGGCTGTGAGTGTCAAGGAGTTAAGAAGATTCTATATTATATTTCTAAAACACAGTATATTCACTTTCAAATGGCAGTTTGGATTTTTTTAAACCACTTAATATATCTTCAGTGTACTTTAGATTTTTTTTCATAAAAATATGAATATATTACTATACATTGCAAACAAATATAGCCCCTAACTCTTACATTTCAAACTGGCTACAATTTTTCATCTTAAAATGCCAAATTCCATATTTTCACTCAGCAATTTGTTTAGAAGAGCTTACTTCCATCCATTTTAAAGCTAAATTTCTTACCATAATTCATTTCATGAGCCCAAGTTCAGTTCATAAGAGCAGAAAGAAAATGTTTTGTTATCTTTTTCCCAATTTCTTTGGTGAAAAATTTGTTGAGGAGAGCTTTGAAAATACAAGCAAATAGTGATGGCCAATAGAATATTCTTTTCAATTTTCTGATGACACATTAAGAACTTGAAAGGGCTAAAATTTGTTAAAACTGTATCCTATTATATATATCATAATTTAATATGATATCAGTTTGTCTTGAACAGATATTAAATACATATGGGCATGCATATAATTCATTTGGAAGATTAAATTCAAAAACTATTTATCATTTGTTGTAACTTAAGTAATACCACTGTCAACAAATTAACTCACAATTTTTTATGTGAATCACCACTTCAACTCAAACATTCAAAGCTAATTTTTGAACTGAACCGATGTACTGCATTAAATTGAGATGCTTTTAAATAATTTTGAAAAGTTTAGATATGGTACAAATTAGTGGTTTCTTCTCAAGCAACAACTATAAGGACCACTTGTGGAAAATTTGGCTCAGATAAAATAAATTCGTAGAGCTCCCTAGTCTGAGAAAGCAAAACATAGAAGTAAAAGAAAGTGCACTATTCAGAACATCAATATAGCTGGGTTTAAAACAAATCCGGAGTAATCCTGGTGTAATTGTTAATTTCAGCTGTCAGTGTTTTTTTTCCTACAAAATAAATCCATTGTATTTTCATTTTGTTTCTTTTTAAATAATTTTATTAATGCTGTAATATTGTATTCTGTTTATTTTTACTGTATTTGCTACAAACACTAATATATAAAATAATACATAATAAGTGCATGTGAATGTTCAGATAAATAATAGTAGTGGGTAACTAGTATAATTTTAAAATTGGATATATCAAGAGCTTATCAGAAACATAGTTTTCTTATTTGGATTTATTTTCTTATTTGGATTTTTCAGTATGTTTTATTTCTGCTGACATGCAGAAATTCCTCATTTCTATGTATATCACTTGTTATTTATGCTAGTTTTATCCTCTGTTCTTTTCCTGTCTCTTGAGATTGGTAAAAGTGATATCTCAGCATAGTTAAGACAGCTAAATCAACATATCCTTCTTTTTGCATTTCCTTGACATGTTATTAATTCTGATTCATTATGGGTATATAGAGGTGTTCTGAATTATTTACTTTGAACTATTAGCTGGAAGCTTTCTCATGAACCAGGAAATAAATAATTCATAATTTTCCTTGTTCCTTCTTATGCCTTGTGTTGATTTTAATGTAGCAATCAATGAATTTATTAGAATATATACATTTAGTAATTTTAAAATGTGCTTTGCTAGTGTGTGTGTGTGTGTGTGGAGAGAGAGAGAGATGAAAGATAATAGAGATAGAATGAGAAAGAGAGATGAGAGAGAGAGAAATGAGAGAAAGATGAGAGAGAGAGAGAGAAGATAGAGGTACAGAAAGATAGATAGATAGATAGATAGATAGATAGATAGATAGATAGATAGATAGATAGATAGATAGATAGATAGATAGATAGATAGATAGATAGATAGAGAAATAGAGATATGCAGTCCACAGCATTTGTAAACAAGCTTTGGAGAAAGTTCACATTAAGCCTGTCTTAATCTAACACAAAAGAGGAAGATTATGTGGCTTCTCTTGAGAGTTGCATTTGTCCTCTACTCTCACAGTATTTGGAAAATCTACAGACACCAGTCTTTTCTCAGACTGTTAATTATCAGTTATTTAATACTTATGTGCATATGTGTGTGTACTTTGGAGTCAATGTTGATGCTAGCAATTGCTCATCAATTTTATTGGCAAGATTTCAAAAGCGGTTTGTTATTCTTTCTATAGCTGGGAGAGTGACTGGCCAAAGGTCACCCAGGACTAGAATTCAATTTCCTGGTTTCTTGCTTGGTACCTTAATATTACACCAAACTGGCTCTCATTTTAGTATCTCAGTTATTGTTAAATCTTCACCTGTACTGATGTTCTATATTCTCTTTTGGCTTTTCAACTTTCTTAGGCACTTTGAGTGCTTACCAGAGTAAAAATATATAATATAAATAAAATGTATTAAACAAAGAAAAAATATAGTCTTAAATCTTTGCACATTGATATTGATGTATCATACCCAATACCCATTCAGACAGTCTTCCAAGCCCAAAGACACATACAATCCCACCTCACACATATCTGCAACAATTAGAGTTACTTGGTAGGTCAGAGGAGTAAAAGAATGAATATAGTTCTACTGCATTAATGGAATTCAGCACCTCCTTTATGAATGTATTAATTGTACTGCAACCCAAGCATTCTTTTATTAATTGTAGTGCAATCAAGCATTATTTTTTTTAAAAAATATTACTAGAGTATTTCTAGAACATGGTAATCATGACACGGACACAGAACCACTGATTGGTTCAAAATTGGGAAAGGAGTCCGGCAAGGCTGTACACTATCACCCTGCCTATTTAACTTATATGCAGCGCACATCATGAGAAAGACAGGGCTAAATGAATCAAAAGTTGGAATTAAGATTGCCAGGAGAAATATCAACAACCTAAGATATGCAGATGATACCACTCCAATGGCAGAAAGTGAAGAGGAACTAAAGCCCTCTCAATTCCTGGCAAATAAATGGGAAACAAATGGAGGTAGTGACAGATTTTATTTTCCTGGGCTCCAAGATCACCACAGATGGGGACTGCAGCCAAGAAATTAAAAGATGCTTGCTCCTGGGGAGGAAAGCTATGGCAAATCTAGACAGCATACTAAAAAGCAGAGACATCACCCTGCCAACAAAAGTGCGTATAGTCAAGGCCATGGTTTTCCCAGTTGCAATGTATGGATGTGAAAGTTGGACCATAAGAAAGGTTGAGCGACAAAGAATTGAGGCTTTTGAACTATGGTGCTGGAGAAGACTCCTGCAAGTCCCTTGGACTGCAAGTCATTCAAACCAGTTAGTCCTAGAAGAGATCAACCCCAACTGCTCTTTAGAAGGCCAGATCCTGAAGTTGAAACTCAAATACTTTGGCCACCTAATGAGAAGAAAGGACTCATTGGAAAAGGACCTAATGCTGGAAAAGATTGAGGGCAATAGAAGAATGGGACGACAGAGAATGAAGTGGCTGGATGGAGTCACTGAAGCAATAGGAGTGAGCTTAAATGGACTCCAGAAGATGGTAGAGGACAGGAAGACCTGGAGAAACATTGTCCATGGGGTCGCGATGGGTCGGACATGACTTCGCAACTAACAACAACAACAGTTTGAATAATAATGGCCACATCTGGTATTTTGTCGGTTGAATTCCATTTATGCACTGAACTATACCAACAGTGACCATATATCCCTTATTATAAAGTCCTTTATTTCAGAAAACTCTCATTTAGATTTATTTAATTCTTTGTTTTCTTGACTTCAAATTCTCTTTTGCAAACAAAATTATAAACAAACAATTTTTATCCTTATGAAACTTCAGACTTGTCCATTTTTCAGATTTGCCCTTTTTTTTCTAAGAAAATATAGTCACTGTAACTGTCCCAGAGGTGCTTTTTCCAAAAGGCAATTGGATTTTGTTTTTTTAAGAACTGAATGAAAAAGTAAAAGTTGACTATTTCCTTAGCTGTTATACATGCCCTCTAAACTGTACTCAAGTTGATCGATAAGCCAAGTAGAACCAAACTGGGATGTCCACCTGCTACATCAAGTTAATGCAAATTTGATCATTTGTGACACTTTTCTAAGTAAAAATGTAAAATCTGTGTAGCAAAACTTGGGCTGGAACATCTCAGTATTTAAAAGAATTTAAAAGGATAGACTAGGTTAAAAAATATAATTAAAGTTGTTAATGCATTTTTTGTGAATATATAAGGACTTTTTTCGAAATGCATTCTTACAGTTTAAGTCAAAAATATTTAATCAGGTCTCAAATAAATGCAAACTGCCTAAAATAATTGTTTAATAGTTTGTAATGGAAGTTTATATTCTATAATCGAACTAAGAGCTTCAGAGCAAAGCACATTTTGGAATGGAAAGACTTTCTAGAGGTATGTGTGTATATGTGTGCATAAAAATATAGAAAAGATAGAAATTGTAAAGAAAACTGCCATATTTTTCATGGTCATATCAAAATGCAAATATAAGCACTCATATAAGTTCATTTCCATGTAAGTAGATCAGACTTGAAATTCACGTCATTAAAGTTTCAAGCCAGTGAGTTTGTCTTCATCACATAGATACTATTAAGTTAAATAATATGAGTGCCTATAGTATATGCTAAATATGACTGCTATGTCAGCTACATGTTATGGTGCAAATTTAATGATGTTGATTTAATATTTAATGTTTATTACTTTGTTAACATTATTTTCATATTTTCATTTCACTTTTTGTATCACATCACAGCACAGATACTAAAGGAAACGTGCAAAGCAAACATTTATTCCAAAAGAAATTTCAGTTCTTTATATACTTCAGTGAACGTTCTCCTTTTTAACTAATGGAGAGCTGGTATAAGGATGGGACAAGCCCAGAGATTGTAAATGTATCAATGACTTTTAAATGTGCTCACTGAATTAGAATTGAATCCATGGAAGAAAAAAATCCACAGCATATTGCCAGTCAAAGCTCATCTAAATATCTGATTAATGGCATGAAATCAATCTGAACACAATAAGGATCCCCTATCATTGATAAGCTGTGATAAGAACAGTTTCAGAAGCTGGCAGAGAAACAGGTTCCTATAAGCATTTTTGCACTATGCTTCCATAAGCTATACTATACTATACTATACTATACTATACTATACTATACTATACTATATTATACTATACTATACTATACTATACTATACTATACTATACTATACTATACTATACTATACTATACTATACTATACTATACTATACTATACTATACTATACTATACTATACTATACTATACTATACTATACTATACTATACTATACTATACTATACTATACTATACTATACTATACTATACTATACTATACTATACTATACTATACTATACTATACTATACTATACTATACTATACTATACTATACTATACTCATGATTGTTTAAGTCTAAGCCAGTTTGGGAATGGGGACAAACCTGTTTCTAGAAGCATTGAAAAGAATGTTTGTAGAAATGATGTAGCCCTAGACTTACTAAAACCACACAAAAATGGGGAATGGAGAAGTCAGGGGAAAAGTAGGTATTAGAAAACCCAAAACATTTCTGCTGAGTTTCAAACTAGCAATATTTTATTAGTATAATAAGTGTTCTCTGATACCACTAAGAAACAGCAAACATCTTTCTTGAAGAAACTTTTTACAAATGAGGTGAAGGGTTTTTCTTTCCTCCATGAAAGGCCGACTGAACTGCTTGGGTTAAGCTGTAAAGAAGTAAAATAAATAGGAGACAAAATAGATTGGAGTTTTCAAGGAGACATACAGGGAAAAGATTGTGTTAAACTGCAACACACATGGGGGAGTATTTGTAATTGTGTTGGAGGTGAGTAAAGAGCAACACCTCTTGTTGCTCTCTAAAAATTGTTGTGATGTTCTGGCAACTGTGCAACAAGTAAGTGCTATTAAATTCTCTTCCAAAAATCAGACCCAGTTGCCAACCTTTGTGGCCATTCTAAGGAGCCTGAAATAACTAAAATGAAAAGATTTCACCCCTCTTTCCTAATTTCTACCTGTACAGTCTTAAATACAATTCTCAAACAGAGATAATTTAGACTACTGGTCCGGGAACAGTAAGTCGATACTTTTCTGCTGTTGGAAGCAATAATGCCTTTCTTCTACAAGCCATTTCTCACAGGCAATGATTGCAGTAGGGGAGAAACTAAGTATGGATGTGCTACAGATAAAGTAGTTCTTACTTAAAGAGGTAGTGCATATGGTGATTCACCATCTGTTCCAGAAGGATAAAAACAAAAAACATCCAGGTTTTGGACATTTCAGTTCTGCAATCCCAAGTCATTTTCTCTTCATTTAAGAGAATTAAATACTGAGTGTTTAGATTGTAAAGGAGCAATTAACCATCAACTTTTCAAAAACTGCCCACTATTGTACAAACATGTACTGTTACTATTACAGAATTGACAAAGGCAGCAGTATTTGTCCATTAGGAAATTTTAAACCTACTGCAATGCAAACTAGTTATCCATGGGACTCATGCTTTTCCAAACAACTGCTTAACTTCCCTGCTAATGTTTTACTACATTGTAGGAAGCAACTAAACCGGCAGTTTTAAGCTACATGGAAACAAAAATACAACTAACTTATTTTAATTTTGTTAAGTTCCTTGTTCGATTGCAAATGATGAAGACACATGGCTACTTCAACAGTTCTTTATTCTTCTCAAACTCTCTCACAACTCAAAACAGTAAAAGCAAAACAGGCTTCTTTTAAAGACCAGAGACCTGGATAAAGGCGAACAATGTAACTGAGTGTTTCTTGCCTTGCGCATGTGCACAAGGCCGGCGCCGCTCAGTCTGGTCCTGGGCAGCCTTGGAATGCCCGGGACCAATGCAATGTCTCGAGCCTGCTTTTGCAGGCTCAGGACACAACACTCCTCCCCCCTAGAGGGAACATACATTGTACGAACACAGGTGCACCATTTACTGGAACAGTGTTATACAGTCCATTAATCAAATGCAATGACTGTGGATAATTGGGTCTGCCCTCAGACAACCCCTTCCACTTTCAGTAATACCTGAATATTTCCGAAATCAAAAAATATTACACATTCTATCCAATACTTCCCTTATTCAGGATCCTCCCAAAATAGGCCTATTGACTTGACAGCAACTTCACAAATTCCCTAAGATGTTTGGGTGGGCACTTGGCCGCTGCGACCTTCTAAGGCCAGAAGAGATTGCCTGGCCCACCTGCTCACCTACCAGACGAAGCATGCCAGGGCATTGCTGCCTTAAATCCCCAGGTGATCCCGGTGAGGGTGTCTGGCCTACCTACTCACCTACCAAGCTAGGCAGGCCAGGATTTTGCTGCCCCAAATACTCGGTTGACCCGCCCATCTGCTGGCTGGCTGGACCCTCTAAGTCCAAACCAGCATACCTTGGAGGGTGGAATTCCCCGGATCCACAATGGATCCTTCTTGGGAACATAACACAGAATGCATGTTATGGTCCTCCTCCCTCCCCCCAGAGCAGAGCCAGGAGCGGAAGGGTGAGAGTCCAATCTCTAACGCAGTTGGTCTATGTGTCTGTGCAGAACGTGGCCATCAAGCAAGGCAACTTTGTATGATAATGGCCCTGAGACCTTGCAGATCACAGCTGTTACCCAGAGATGACCGGGCCCTTAGTTTCTTGCCCAAACCGGATCCCCCACCTGGAGTCTCCTAGGTGCTCGCGGTTGTGACACCTGTGAAGCCACCCGGTCCGGGTGCAGCCTATCCAGTTTAGTGATGAGGCAGTGACCCCAGCAGAGTTCAGCAGGGCTCTTCCCTATGGCTGTGCAAGCGCTTTCATCCTGATTATACCAGGATGTCCCTCATGCAGAGAGATCAAGATTCTAGACCTCAATGTGGCTGGGATCACTACTCTGCTACCCCATAACAGGCAACCCTTAAAAGTTGACAACTCATGCTTCTTGTGCCAGAAGCTTTGGAACTCAGTATCAGGGCACTTGTCAGGCCATCCTGATAGCACCCAGGTCAGCACGCATGTAAGCGTGTGATCAGTGGCAGTTTCTGCAGCCACATCCCTAGCATTGAGGGGAGATTCAGGCAACTCCTGAATGGACAGAATAATAATGGCTGAAGCAGGATCTCGTTCAACTTGTTCAGAGGTAATCTGCTCAGGCCATCTGCATGGCCCATTTCTTTCCCAGGTTTGTGAACTAATGTGTAGTCATATGCTGACAGGATCATCTCAGCATACGAGGAGAGATGATATTGTTTCCACTTATGGGACCGCCTTCTGCCACATACTTCTCTACGACAAGTGAGAGCGCACAAGGTCGGCCTCCTCCGGGTCCCGTCAGCAAAACAATGTCGTCTGGCGGGCCCTAGGGTTGATTGTTGCATTGAATGTGTTTTTTAAAATTGATTTTTAGATATCTTGTTTGGTTTTTATATTGTATTTTCTGTTATATATATGTTGTTAGCCGCTCCGAGTCCCCGGAGAGGAGCGGCATACAAACCCCAATAAATATAAATATATAAATGTGGGGTCTGGTTATTAGTGGTAAACAAACCCAACAGAGGCTTGTGGTCAGTATAGACCGTGAAATGGTGGCCATATAAGAAATCATGAAATTTCATAATGCCAGCCACTATGGCCAAGGCTTCTCTGTCAATTTGAGCATAATTCCACTCTGCAGAAGACAGAGTCCTTGAATAGTAGGCCACAGGGACCTGTGTCCCATCAGCCTTCAGATGGCTCAGTACCATTCCCACTCCATAAGGAGATTCATCATTGATGCTCATTGAAATGCGCTAATACAGCATTAGATGTGAGCAAGGCCTTAACCTCATTGAAACTCTTGTCATGGACTTTAGTCCACTGCCAAGGAGCCTGCTTGTCTAAAAACCTATGTAATGACTCTGCCACAGCAGTGTATGTGGGAGGAATGCATGGTAAAAATTTAATAGCCCCAAAAAGGCTTGTAGCTCACTCTTAGACCTAGTGCTTGGGGCCTGCTAGATGGCTTGCAATTTAGTTTCAGCAGGGTGAATACCTTGAGCATCTATCCTGAATCCTAAGAAGTCAGTAGAAGTGACTCCTATCTTACATTTATCTTTCTTCAGTTTAAGGCCTGCTTTTCAAAAACGAAGCAAGACAGCCCTTACTCTCTCTGCTAAATTTTGAGATGACTCTCCAGCAATGAGGACATCATCAAAGTATGGACAGACCCCAGGAATACCTCGAAGTGTGCTGTCCATGACACTTTGGAATATGCCAGGGGCTACATTTACCCCAAATTACAGTCTCTTGACTTTAAATGCCCCTCTGTGAGTTACAATAGTCTGGGCCTCTGCAGCTGCCTCATCAACAGGTAGCTGTTGATAGGCTTGAGCCAGGTCAAGCTTTGCAAAAATACACCCCCCCTTGAGGGAAGCCAGAATGTGACTTACCACAGGCACTGGATAAGCGTGCTGTTGCAGCACCTTATTCAGTGTGCACTTGTAATCTGCACAAATGCGATGTCCCCATTAGCCTTTAGAGGCATTACTATGGTGGTTTCCCATGGACTTGAGTCCACAGGTTCCAGAATGCCCTGCTGCAGCAATTTGTTCAGCTCAGCATTAATCTTACCCTTGAGGGCAAAAGGTACCCTCCTAGGTTTAACCCTGATGGGCGTGATGGTTGAGTCTAACCGTAGCAAAATGGGAGGCCTTTTGTAGGATCCTAACTCTGAACTGAAGACATCTGCATAGTCCCTGCAGACTTCTGCAAGGCTCAACGTTTGCAAATGGTGCAGCCCAGTTTCCTGGATTCCTAGAGCCTCAAACCATTCGAGTCCAATAAGACTCGTACGTTCACCCCCAACAACCACCACATCTAGGGGACCCTCAAAATCCTTATGCTGTACTCTAAGGGTGGCCTCCCCCTTAACACACACCATAGAATTCTGAAAATCTGTAAGTATTAGATTGGATGGCCTGAGTTTAACTCGAATGCCACTGCTGCTGCATATCCTTTTGAAGGTATTAATGGAAATAATGGAGAGAGCGGACCCAGTGTCCAACTCCATTGATAAGGGAACCCCTTGCAACCTTATGTTAATGGACATTTTCTTCTTAAGGGGCTTATGTGTCCCTGTCCTCAAAAAAAAAAAACTCCTGCGCAATGCGCAGAAACCCATCCTATGTTGACTGGGGACCCTGGTACCTTTCAGATGCAATTCTTCATGAGCTTGGACCATCTGGTGACCCAAACAGATGGATGCTATGTGGCCTTGCCTGCCACATGCTCTGCAGATGGCGGAACGAAACCTGCAGTCAGCTCAGTTGTGGCGACCTCCATACCCGAAGCATTGAAGAGATGCTGGGGCCTTGTCTGGACGTTCCTTCTGCCTCCTTTCAGCTGGCTCACCTCTTCTTCAGGATCCGCATCCGATTCTTCTCGAGCATTCTCTTAATGGACAGTAGCTGTCTCTGGAGAACTTCTGGTGAGCTGTAAGGTCTTCACAGCCCCACCTGCTGCTTTCTCAGCTGTCACCTCTCGTAGCACATCTTGGAAGGAGACTTCTTCCTTAGCAAGAATCTTCTGCTGCAAGTCTCTGTTCCTTAGCCCACAAACGAATCGATCTCACAGCCTCTCTTCCAGATCTTTGAACTCACAAGACCTGGCTGCTCTCCTTAAGGCCGCAATAAAGTCTGTAGCAGATTCACCCTGCTTCTGGTCCCTCTGTTCAAATGCGTGCCTCCAAGCAATAACAGACAACTTTCGCTGGAAGAGTTCCTTCAACAGCTTCTTTAAGTCAGTATATGTCACTGACTCCAGAGGTGAAGGGGCCACCAGGTTCTCTACAATTTCAAAAGCTTCCTGTCCACAAACACACAACAGAGTCACAGCCTTCAAGCCATCTTCTCTAATTTGGTTAACCCTGAAGTAGTTTTCCACCCTTGCTACATAAGAATTCCATCTCTCTGGGTGTGAGACATCAAAGTCAGACAACCTCCCAATCTTTGCCATTCTTAATTATAACTTCACCACTTGCTCCTCTGCAAACTGCTCTAAGGGAAAGGGTCTTGTAGCTGAACTCACCCTCCAGCGACTCTGTACTGGCAGGCTGGGATGCTGATTCAGACGCCATCTTCCCTCTTCAGGACTTCTTATATAAGTCCTCAAAACTTCCTCTTTCATTTGCAAAGGATCCCACCTTCATCGCCAGTGTTAAGTTCCTTGTTCGATTGCAAATGATGTAGACACATGGCTACTTCAACAGTTCTTTATTCTTCTCAAACTCTCTCACAACTCAAAACAGTAAAAGCAAAACAGGCTTCTTTTAAAGACCAGAGACCCGGATAAAGGCGAACAATGTAATTGAGTGTTTCTTGCCTGGCGCATGTGCACAAGGCTGGGCCGCTCAGTCTGGTCCCGGGCAGCCTTGGAATGCCCAGGACCAATGCAACGTCCCGAGCCTGCTTTTGCAGGCTCAGGACACAACAAATTTTCCTAAACATTTTTCAGCTGTATGAAATCTCAGGTTCAGACTTATGATATATACAAATACTATAACAGCAACATGGAAACAAGACCCAACATGCTAGGAAATATGGGAATTATATGCACTGTGCAAGATATCATACAACATTGACAAGTTTGCCCTTGCCGAGGGGATATATCTTTGCTTTATGTATTGCTCCAATGATCTATAGTCACATTGGTCCTTATTCTATAGTAAAATCTATCTTTGGTGTGATGACATGAGGTATAATACTTCATCAGAAGAGTAGCTCTTAGTATTCTACTGTGCATCATCCAAATGACAGTCTTCTGGTAGTCTGTAATACATAACCATCCTAATTTCATTTTGGGCTTAAGTGCACACTGTTCATTAATAATAATGCAATGCTTCTTGGTTTAATATAGTGAAGTTAATATACTGAAGTTGGCAGAGAATCTGAAGTTCAGCCTGCTGCAGCCTGTTTGTGAATAATTTCTTAAGAATTTCTGCTTTGCACTCCATGATTCAAAGAAATAATTCACATGCCCTATCGCAAATATACATGTTATCATTATCTTTTCCAGTGTGGTTGGCAGAAGTTAGGTGACAATAAAAAATCTTTAGGAAGGCCCTAAATCTCATCACTTCACATCTCATTTTTATGTATCCTAGTTATGAGAGCTTGAAACTTCTTTATGATCAAGGTAGCATACAATTTATAGCTGCCCAAAAGAATATTGCATGCCACTTTCCCTGCCATTAATTATAGCTGTCACCGTTTTTCTCTAGCATGCAATATCTTCTGTGAAGATGAAAAGGAGGAATCATTTATTTTAGCATACCTCAAGCTGTCTATAATAGTATGATGATACCCCTGACTTTCCTACCTTCTACCAAATAATCTGGGAAACTATGTAAGGCTCAATGTCATCTCCCAGAGTCACTCAAATGGTTATTTCCTTCTTATGACTCTGGGAAGGAAAACATTTCAAAGTTAGGACTTTAATTTTAAGTGCAAAACTCCAAAATATCCCAGCAGGCTTGGAACACTGAGTTTCTAAATCTTGGCAGGAAAACAATGTGAGCAGGGCTTAAAATATTGTAATCAGAGGACAACAATATAAGAAAACGAAGAGGTTTTAATAAATTCAGTGTTATATTTGTTAATCTTATTTTGACAGCTGATTGGTCATTGCATTTTGCATAAGATGCAACATCTTAAAGAACCATCCCACATGCAACATCATAATAGGAGTGTCCACAAGGGGGGGGGGAACAAAAGGCAAAAAAGTCAAGATGATGGTCACAACCATGTGATCAAAGTGTCACCCCTTTCTATGTGCATAAAAGGAGGCAAGGCTTTGACTGCATGATTGTGACTATCATCTTGACTTTTTTGACTCCTCTGTGACAGATCTGCATCATACAGATTATTTAAAATCATTGTGGGTTGATAAGATGTAACATTTGTGGCATATTCACTTCAGACACTATACTTTTACTCCTTGAAGAAAGCATACTCAGATTAAACACATTTGATTCCCTTATCCATACGGGGAATATTTATTGTTTAGAAGAGTTACATGGTTGTGATTCAATCTGGGGAAAAATAGACACTGCATGTTCATTGACTAAAAATGGAATTGTATACAATCCCATCATGAATAGAATATTTATTACTTATTCTAATCCTTACATGGGAATATGCCTTGTTGAATTCACAGTCTGGTTTTCTGTATAATTAGGCTGCATGTTTGAACATTTCCCCCACTGAAATAAATACACAATAAACCACCCATTTCATGCCCCAAACCTATAATTCTTTACAAGGTGTATAGAAAATATGATTGGATACAATGGGATTTATTTCAGCCTTTTGTTATATGGATCCCATCTCCCTCTGCAAAGGTTAAGTGTGACTTGGCACAGTCCCATTCACAATATACTCAAGTTTGATCTTGCCTTGTTATACTTTTAATTTGAATGGACTAGCGAAGAGAACTGTCCTATGGAAAGCTTGCAGGGTTGAGTGTCTTTTTTCCCTCCTGAAAATGTTTGCTTATCTCTGTAGTTTTATGAACATTAAGCAATGCCTTCTCTGAATGCCAATGCACCTTCATTTCTTGTGAGTGAACTTTATTATCACTTCAGGCTAAAACTGTTCCATATGCCCAGATGTGCATGTTTTACATGATTTGTTTGTTTGTTTGTTTGTTTGTTTGTTTTTGCTCTTCTTTCTTGCTACTCCACCTTGTTGAGAGAACAGGTTTCTTCTCCTTGTGAATCCATTACTCATTCATCAATAATGACATGAACTTGGCAAAGCTTTTGAAAAAGAGTCTTTTTATTATACTGTTCTAGCAACTGTTAATATCTCTAATACTCAGCAATTTTCTCATTTTCTTTTGTGAAAGGACAAGCTGTAACTACATGACAGAAGGCAATGAGGTCCAGAACGATTACCGGTTTCATTAATGTAGGTGAAATAAGAGGAAATGAACAATAGCTTTCATTTTTGCAGCATAGTAGAAGCATCTGCTTCGTCCTATAATCTGTTATCAGCTTTCAGATGAATTTATAAACACTAATTAAACCAGAAAACTAGTGATGACAGACCTATCATTTCTTCCCCTGAGTTCTGACAAAAGAAACAATAGAACCAAAATGGGAATTGTCCACTGTTAGACTCTGAATTTTGTCTGAGTTTATAAGGAGGCATCTATTCTCCTACTTACAGGTCAGAAATTGTATTCCCTGTGAGAATTTGCTCTTTCTCAACAATATGTTAAATGGGATTTGTATAAAAATATTAATATGGCATATCTCTAGTGCTACTGTATTTTTATTTGTTATTTTAACGGTGTTTTTCTATGTGAGTACTAAAAGTCATTTTAATTGTGGCAACATAGAAATAAGTGTAATTGGTTCTTATTAATTCTCACATTAGAGAGTGACTTGAAATACCTTTAAATAACATGTAAATATTAATATTTCGAATCAATATTTTAATAAACATCACTACATTTAAATAATTATATATTTATATAGTGTTTATCCATCTCCAGGGAGTGTATAATTTACAATATGTTTTATAAAATACCCTAATTAATGTAAACATAAATAAGGCATTCTATACACACCGTATGCCTGATTTTCCACATATATGAATCTCAAGAAGCCAGGAATAGCTTAACAACTCCAACATGAAGTGTAAAATGTCAAGGTGAATAAAAATATGTTTAAAATCTGGACTTCCTTTACTTGTATCATTATGATTTCATTTTTCATAAACAGTTGAATGCTTGTATTTTGGATCTTTTTAGAGAAATCTATAATTTTATTTTGACAGAAAAGAGAAATTGAACAAACATTAAGACCTTTATGTTACCATTGTATTGGGGGGCTTATAGGCCAATGTTATCATGGGCTGAAGAAGGATCAGCTTGTGATTGAAATTTGCTTTATGTGGAGCTTCCCATGAAGATCATTTGAAACTTTGAATTTGTCCAAAAGTACCTCTGCATTCCATTTGGTTTGTCCATCTAATATCTCTACTGTGGTTATCATCAGGCTGTTGGTTCTCATATTTACAGTAAATGGCTCATGTGGTATCTTTAAGACTGCCTTCTTTAATTAATATCTGCCTGCCTAGTAATCTCTGCTGTAGAGAGAGCTTCCTCCAGCTCCCCATTCTTAAAGAGTACTTCAGTCAGAATTAATGTGGAAAGATTTTGCTGTTATGCTCACTTCCTCTGGAACAGCACTCCTCCAGAAGTTAGACTATCCCCAACCCTTCTTAGTTTGGAAAAGACCTTGAAGACCTAGACTTCTCAAAGGATCTTGGGGTTTGACATGAGCATGTTAAATATATTATGCAAAATATGTCACCAGAAGAGATTAATGGGATGAAAATGCACATAGAGTCCACACATATTTGTGGCTACTGACCCAGCAATCTGTGCAAACTTCAGAATAAACAATTTTGTGAGCCCATGTGATATCATACACAAGAGAGATCATTCAACTGAGATTAATTATACTTTATTTTAATTTTCAACTTATCTGAATTTGCTCTCTTGCTTCGTACCATAGAAAGACATAAGCTTCTCTAATAAAACATACTCTGGTATTTCTCTTACAGACTTCCTTGAATCCTTCCTCTG
Source organism: Bothrops alternatus (assembly GCA_034064705.1). NCBI lineage: Eukaryota > Metazoa > Chordata > Lepidosauria > Squamata > Viperidae > Bothrops > Bothrops alternatus. The sequence continues at coordinate 13,484,603 of JARGCV010000124.1, read as the reverse complement.
TGGATCACTTAAAAGATTTCTTTAATCTCATCCTATTTCATTACAGAAATAAACTATGATAACACACAACAGCAGAGGTTGAACTATGTGCGATCAATAGAAAATATCTCCAAATCCATTAAGCCACTCTCTTTTGACACTTAGGGAATTAAATATTAAATTAACCCTATTTATAGGGGTAACATCTGAGCTGAAACTGTTACCAAGGCTGAAATTCAAAACAATGGATTTCCTGGTTATGAATCCTCACTGTTCTGCTAAACTTGTAATTGAGGCAGCATCTCGGAGTGCTGGAAAAGCCGGCATTTCAGTAATAATCAAATGGCAGTATTATTATGTCTCTGTTTTCTTCCTTCTTCACATTGTTACAAAAATAATGAGGATGTTGAATGCTTACTAAACAACAGGGGTCTTCAAACTTGGCCCTTTTATGACTTGTGGACTTCAACTCCCAGAATTCCTCAGCCAGCATGCCTGCTAAACAACATAACACCTCTTCTATTTCCTTCATTATTTTGGTAGAAGTTTGGGAAATACAAAAGGACAAAAACTAGCTGAAAGCAATCCAAATGACATATGCTAACACTGAGTCCACTCTTAGACTGTTAGACTGAAGATGTCAGGGTTTTGGTATTTTTTTTTTAAAAAATCAACAATTCTGTGTTTTGGTTTTGTATCACCATTCTGTATCAGCATTTCAATCAGAATTTTGTATCATCTTTCTTCCAGGAAACCTAAGACAGCTTCTATGGCTCTGTTTCATCTTCATTGCAGGTGAGTTAAGATGAGAGATGGTAAGAGATGGTAAGTGTCTCAAGCTCACTCAGTGAGCATCTTGTATTTTCCCATTCATCCTCTATCACTCCTAAACATTATACAATGTAAATATATATGTTGTCCTGATAATTATCCTTTCTCATTTCCAGTGGCAATGGATGATATTTGGGAGGGATAATAAATGTAAAGGTATTGTGAAAGACTGTGAGAAGGCTAGGAAAGTAATAGAAGGGAAAGATAAATCCCTTGGTAGTTAACTTACAAAGAGTAACTCAGCCCATGTGGGAAGAAACCTGCAAAGAAACCTTTCAAACTTTTCAAAGAGGTTCTTCCTTAATGAACTTGCTACAAATGAAGGTAGGAAATTCTTATAGTTTCCAAAATCCTGCTATTTATTTCAAGACTAGCATTAAAGATACCTTACAGTAGTTCTTGCTTCCTTGATCTTGCCCAGCTGTGTGGCACTTGACAGAATCATGTTGCCATCTCTTTTATTACATTTAATAAGGAAGGTGATGATCTTACTTCCAAGAAACTTCTAAGAGCTATGACTTATTATTAAATATAGATAAAAAATAGGGAACTCTACTGAATGGCATCTAACTAATTGAATGATTTATTGCAAGTCCTCCCTTTTCAGTTTTAGTAATTCAGTGTAGTGACAGATCCCTCTGTCTCTCATTTAAAAATAATATATAAACCCCCAGTATCTAGCTAATATGTATAGTCACACACTTATTCTGATGAATCTGATCATGGATGATAACTATATATTTCTGAATAGAATATTACATAATGAGTGAATAATTAAAACTTGTTCTTATCTGTCATCCTGCTCCTGAAGTAATGTCTCAATCAGATCCATCAGAAAGATAAAATATAAATCTCCTTCATGTCAGGACCACAGACACAGACATCAAGTTGTTGCTTTTTTTAAGGTATGGATCTAGTTTACTATTGTTGCCTTTTGGGATATTCTGGATTTTTTTTTTTCAATTTACCACTTCACTGGTCATCTCTCATTTAAAATACACATTGTTTTGCTTTTTAATCAAGTCTATGATAATACCATCCCAACTGGTACCAAAAAAATTATAAGAATGAGTTCCTTAACATTTCTTATCCCAAAGATGCTTTTCCACAAGGCAACTGGACTTTGTTTTTCTTTGAAAACATTTCACTTCTCATCCAAGAAGCTTCTTCAGCTCTGACTGGATGGTGGGGAATGGAAAGATTTATACTCCTGCAGACAGCTGTTCATTTGCATTCTTAGCATTAATTTTGGACAGAAAGGACCACTGGTTTGAAAGAGGGGTCAAAGAGGCCATCTATGTCAAAATTGAGCAGCCCTCTCTCAACAGAGGGGGAGGAATATTAGGTCATCTATCTCCAGTCTATAACACAATCAGTTCAAACCCCCACTGGCAGTTAAAAGGAAGAAACAGCTACAATCACACATTGCTCCTAGAAGCACGAAGCCGAAAGCACCAGCCTGAAGATGACGAATGGGACTTCGTCGAAACGTCGCCAAGACACTTCAAATTCTACGTGGGAGAAAACCCGAAGAACCAAAGACCTACATACAAACACCTGCGAAAACCTCAGAAAACATGTCACATCCAAATATTATTCTCCTTTTTATTTGTCCATTTTATGACAAAGGGAAAATGGTAGATAAGTTAGAAGGTATTATTAGGGACTCCACTATCTGACACCCTCAATATATATTCTTCTTTCCCTTGGAGACATGCTTTAGGAGAATTACTAGATTGCACTTGCAGTTCAAGGGCAGCATTGTGGCTCAGAGGTTAAGACTCTGGGCTTGTTGGCTGGAAAATCAGTAGCCCAGGTTCAAGACATGAGTGTCATGTGATGGGGTGAGCTCCCATCCTTGCCCCAGTTTCTACCAACCTAGCAGTTCAAAAGCATGAAAATGCAACTAGATTAATAGGTACTACTTCAGTGGGAAGGTAACAGTGCTCCGTGATGGTGTGCTGGCCACATGACCATGGAAATGTCTTCAGATAGTGCTGGCTCAATGTCCTTGTAATGGAGATGAGCACCACCCCCTAGAGTAGGCAACAACTAGCTGAGTAAAATCCGCAGGGACTCCTTTTACTTGCAGCTCAAGAAATAATTTAAAATAATTTCAATTACTAACTCTGAATAAGAAGTAAAGTAAAAGCAAAAATAAGCCAATGACTCCACCACCTATTCCTGGGAAGCTACAAGGGCCAGGAATTGTCAGGTTTGGTATCAGTCCCCTGCCCTTCAACCACTAACATGCTTATTGGGCAGTAGCAGGATGCAGTTCAAAAATTACATTTGCCTATTTCCATAAGGATATAGTTTTGCTTTCAATGCTTGCAACTATTGGTCAACTGCCAACCAAAAGGAAGGTGGACTGGTATCTGAGATAAAAGAAGTCTGCAGGGAGGCATTTTGTGTGTATCACATCTGACTATAGCTTTGAGCCAGCTCATGAAAAATTGAGAACTGAATTTGGTGCCTAGAATGATCTGCTGTTTATATTCTCACCACACAAATTCCTTTATTGTATTTTAGTTCATGTATCATTTTTCCCCACAGGAATGAGTAACATACATTTTAAATCCTGCCAGACTTGTTCATTGAAAAATGAAATGAAATTTAAAGACTCAGCATAGCCACAGGGGGGAGTCACACAAAGTCAAATGGAAATATTTTTTGCAAGAGTTAATAGTACAGTGACTCTCTCATAAATATGTTATTGCCTGAGTACAGATCATGCATTGACTTGGCTTTTCTCTTACAGCTTAACCCCTTAATCAGGGTATTACAAAGCCTACAGAAACAATGACTGTGAAACACAACTTTTTGATAAATAAAATCCTATTTTGCTATATGTTATTTAATTGGAAAATATAGGGCTAATGATAAATTCCATTCTAGATTTTACATTTATAAAACAGAAAGTATACTATTACCTGTATTAAATTCTTTTCTTCTCTTCTTTCTCCCATCATGAAATTTATGAATGAAATGGGAAAAGTTATAATGAGATCTTTTGTATGAGTTCTAATAATGAAGAATTTATAGTCATAAGCTAAGGTTCTGTTTGGCTCAGCCATATGAATATACAAAAATGATCTTAGTTACATGATACTTCTACAACATAATAACTGCAAAAGAGAAAGGGGGATCTGAAAAGCAATTTGAAATGATGTCATCTTTTGAAAGAAAAAAAGATGTTCAAAGGGCATCTTAGCCATAATACTCAAAAGACATTTTAGAAGCATTTCTTTTTTATCTCCATGAAAAATTACCTATAATCTAAAATGTTATTTCATGCTTTCTTTGTAAATTCAGATTCATTATAGAATATATATACATATACTTTTCTCAGACAATAATTGCAAATTTAATAGACTGGATTATTCAAGGTTTCTATTCAATCAGCTTTAGTGAACATTAATTGAATAGTTCATTCCTGCTGTATTGTATCTAGATGTACTTATTAACAATACAATTACATAAGGTTTTCTAAACTCAGATTGCTCACATATGTGTGTGTGTGTGTGTGTGTGTGTGTGTGTGTAGAATCTCCACATTCAACTCACGTAAAATTAGGAATGCACTTTGAGAAGAAATTGAGGCAAAAAAAATATAAGATGTGATAATAATAAATATATATTGTCATGACTCAGTTGAATACTTAATAAATGACAAGATTTGAGTTTTGTTATCAAGGTTTCTTTGGTAGTTGAAATTTCGGGATGCTGGCTTGATTTCTCTGGATTGTTTCAGCAATATTTTGGGATTCATCTCTTTGCTTCACTCTTGATCTGTAACAAGTTTATCATTTGTTGATTAGGTCTTTTGACTGTAGAATAAATAGAAGCATTGAACACTTATTTTAAAACCTTGAACTGAATACTAGTGTTTTTAGCTATTTTTCTGAGACTGATTTTTTTTTCTAAAAGGTGCATCATCTTAACAGTTTGAGATGGGCAGGTAGAATATTGTACTTTGTTTCATTAAAATATTAAATTTGCTTGGTGCAGACAAGCAAAAATTATTTCTTCTTCTTCCTCCTCCTCCTCATAAATTGAACAAAAAGAAATAAGATTTCATTTTTAAAATGGACGTGAAAGCAAAAATCACATGTAAGCCTAAAAGGTTCATTAAGGAATCACTGGTGTCTACAGAAACACTTAGCAGAAAAAAAGCTAACATTTATTGGACAGTTAAATGTGCCTAAAATATTTTAATACTTAATTGTAACCTTTCAGAAAGTTAAATCTTAGACTTTATGTTTTACTCACCTGAAATAAAGCATACAATGACTAAACGTAATTCATAGTTACACATTTAACCAATATAATTTCTCTTTCTCCTCTCAATGTCAGTGTGGTTGTACAAGAAACTGACATAAACTAGTCTGACAGCTGACAAGACTCTGCAATATGAGTCACAGTCTATCAGGCACAATGCAATATTGGGCACTATAGGAGCTCCAACATCCTTTCATACACTTCTGTGGATCTGGATTAAGCAATGGAAATTAAATATAGAAAACTACTATAAGCTTGGAAAATTTTAAATGCCTACTTCACCGTTGTATCCTTTGGATATGATGGAGCTTTCTTAAAGTAGACATATTTTATTTAGGAGCATCATTATTAATTATTGCTTTTTAGTAAAAGAAATAACAAAGACTATGGCATTTTCAAGAAGCAAAAAACTCTGGAAATTTTGGTTATATCATTGTAATCACAAACATGTATTGGATATATTTGTAATTTGAAGTTGAACAATTAGGGTATCGGAAAGAAAGAATTGGAAACATGATTTTTTAATATATATTCTAAGTAGCCTTGGGCAACTCACTGAACAATGTGTATCACCAGCTATCCCATTTTCAAAATATTATGAAAAGTTCTTACATCTAACACCAATTTTTAAACAACTGTTTTTTCACACAATTATCCAGAGATGCAAACTATTTTACCATGGTATTGAAGTTGTATAGTGTTTGAATAGAGTAGACTTAGTTACAAAAACAGAAGAAATGTTCAGAGGTAAATGAACTACATGGAGAGAGAGAGAGAGAGAGAGAGAGAGAGAGAGAGAGAGAGAGAGAGAGAGAGAGAGAGAGAGAGAATGAGAATGATCTGTAGACAGAAACCTTGCTCCCAAATTAGTCCTTGTGAAACATATATATATAGGGCAATTTTTGATTTTTTTCATTAATGCCATTTCAGATATTGTTTTCTAAAATAATAAAATTCTTGATTTCATTCTTGTTCTTGATTTGGATTTTTCAGTAATAAATAGAGTTTCTGAACAGATAACTGACTCTTTTAACAAGTTTGCTATTCAGACGATACACTCATTTGGGATTGGTAATAGCTCTTGTGGCTGCAGCCTGCTTTCATGATTCAAGTATTCTACAAGTGATGTTTGAATTCTCACATATTAGGGCAGAGGTGTGGCACATAGGGGTTTCTGGTAGCATGAATTTTTTTGTTCTTTCAGTTTGTTCTCATGCCATCTATGTCAACACATCTGTTTGATATTCTTTGGCTGCCAGTGTGCAACCAACATAATTTTGTATCTGATTAACAGTGTAGCAATTACCATAATATAACCTTACTATAGATTTGCGAGTATTTCAAATATTGGATCATGTACTCTTCTGTTCTCTACAATACAGTAATGTTAATTTTTAAATTGCCATCTACTTTAGAAATGTGATGATTTCTTAAGGGAAAATGCTTCTTTTTATACTTAGTCAACTATGATTTTCTACTAGTTATTTACAATAACTTTGTACTACTCTGAGCATTATGGTAATAACAACTGTAGATGCAAGATTATGAGTTTTTTTTCTAGTTTCAATTATTTACCCTTAGGATTCAATAAAACAGGATTCATAAAAGGTTTGAAGAAAATCATTTGTTATTTGTGCTAGTTTCTGTACATGTCATCTCTTACATTATTTACATGTTTCCTTTATGGAACATTTATGAATACAAATATAGCATGAAACATCAAATTAATTATAATGTTGCATTTGTGTAGCCCATTTCATTTACTGGGGGAGCTACGCAAATAGACAATGTAAATAGATGCATTTTTAAAAAATGCTAAAAGAGAGAACAAAGATTTGTATATTAAGAGCCAGAGCATGGACGCACACAAACACACACACACACAGAGAAACTTTTATGAATAATCTGAATCATTACACATTATCAGTAAATGAGGCTGAATTGTTTTCAAAGCATCAATCAAACAGTAAACCTTTGGCATAATTCCTGAATGATTTTGAGTTAGATAAATACAGAGTTTTCCTCCCTCCCTCCCTCCCTCCCTTCCTCGCTCCCTCTCTCCCTTCCTTTTCAAGTCTTGAATAGAAGTCATTAAGTACCATAATAAACCTGATTGAATTAGCTGTGCAGTTATTTTTGATATGAGACAATGAGAAGATGACATTTCAAAAGTGGGGGAAGAAGGATTTTTTTTAATTCTGTAAGAACAGTTCTTGAAGGAGATTTGGTCTCATTGGACTAATAAGAGATTGTTTTAGGCCCAATACTCTTCAACATCTTCATCAATGAATTGGATGATGGAATAAATGGGGAACTCATCAAATTTGCAGATGACACCAAGCTGGCAGGAATAGTCAACACTCCATAAGATAGGCTTAAGATACAGAAGGATCTTGACAGATTTGAAGACTAAGCACTATCTAACAAAATTAAATTCAATGGTGAAAAAAGTAAGGTTCTATATTTAGGCAAGAAAAAAAAAGGTCCTTCCCAACTCTGTTATTCTATTCTATTCTATTCTATTCTATTCTATTCTATTCTATTCTATTCTATTCTATTCTATTCTATTCTATTCCCCTATTTAATCCAGTATTCCCCTAGGCAAATGAAGGACTTTCAGGATTAATAGGAGAAAACATTAGGATTTCATGGGTGATGAATTCTCCTTCCATTGATTTGAGTCCCCTGGAGAGGAGTGGCATACAAACCCAAATAAAATAAAATAAAATAAAATAAAATAAAATAAAATAAAATAAAATAAAATAAAATAAAATAAAATAAAATAAAATAAAATAAAATAAAATAAAATAAAATAAAATAAAATAAAATAAAATAAAATAAAATAAAATAAAATAAAATAAAATAAAATAAAATAAAATAAAATAAAATAAAATAAAATAAAATAAAATAAAATAATAAAATAAAATAAAATAAATAAAATCTCAACCTCTGCTGGAAATATTGATCTGGGGATCATACTATGTTCTCCACTATAAAAAATGATGCAACAATTCATTTAGATTTGAAATAGTTCCTCTTTAGCATTCTTGGTCTCAGGAACCAACTACGTTCATAAGGTATTGTGTTGATTCTGATATGTTTAAAAACACATTTGTCTCTTTCTTCCTTTGCATTATTAGCTCAGATTCATGTTGCTAAGATGTATGCTCAGAATCACATTATATTAGATAGATAAACCCTGTAATTGTTCTGCCATTGATTCAGAGGAAAGAAGAGTGTACCAATTATCTACATAGTTGTTTCATCTTAGAAAGAAATCAGTATAAAATTAGCTTGATCCAATTAAATTAAATAGGAATATGTGTGTTGATTTCAATATGTTTTGGATTCTGGTTACTTTGCTTTCTCTTAGTAGGACTGTCATTCATCAATATCATTAAATCTCATGCTTGCTTAATATTTTCTGTACTACATGCATCTACGTAGTTGCTGCCTTTAAAGCAATGTTTAAAGCAATGTTCTCAAGTGAGTCTATCCATTTGTGGTTTCATACCAATTATATAAAACTGGGGCAAAGTTGGATGGGGGGGCATGAGATCACACTAGGGTTTGTGAACAGTTTGCTTTTGAATTGGCTTTCCTCTTGTTTCACCACCGCTCTCAGCTCTTGGACATAATGAGTCCCTTTTCTATTCTATTCTTCTTTTCTATTGAAAAGAAGGGGGATGCAATTTTAGTGGTGCATCATAGAGATGTACAGAGCCATTTAAGTAGGCTGTTGGAATCTTTATAATACAGCACTGTGTGATTCCCAATCCTTTTTTCTTCTAATAGTATGCTACTTTTCTTCTTCTTATAACATAGTTAAGGATTAAGAAGTCTTATTTCTGAGAAGGGCTGTTTTTCTCTTATATCCTACTGATTAACACAGAAACTCGAATATGACATATTAGCTTGTCCCTTGATCACACGTTTGAGTCACAAAGCAGCTGGGTTCTCTTGGAGACAATCCTAAGGAAGTAGTCTCAACAATGTGATATCTTCTACAAGGGAAAATAAGACTCAAATAGTTATAGGGAAGAAGATTTTTGATGGAAGTTTTTACTCTATCTGCCAAATTTGAGTACTTCTTATATTGGTGCAGCTTAACTTCCAGAATTCTCAACAGGGTCATGGATGGAGAAGGCTGCATTAAAGCATTGTTTAAGGAATGTAGGAAGAAATAATAGGTAAAATGTTATAAAGTTTGGTCAATTATATATATTAGATTACAACATTAAAATATAAAATGGTTTTGGGAAATATAATTCTTAATGCATGATTTGGATTCTCTAGGTCAGCGGTTCTCAACCTTTTTCAGGCCAAGACCCCACCTGCGCTGCCCATGCGTGGCGCGACCCCGACCGCGCATGTGTGGCGCGACGGGCCTAACCACGCACGCGCAGCGTGCGCGGCAGCCCAAACCGCGCATGTGCAGGGCACGCACGACGGCCCGAACCGCGCATGCATGGTGCACGCGCGACAGCCTGAACCACGCATGCACGGCACGATGGGCCGAATCGCGCATGCGCAGCGCATGCACGACGGCCAAGGGGAAATGGGGAAAAAATGGGGGGGGAATGGCAGACTGCCGTGTTTGGCGACCCCCGTGAAATGGTCATTCGACCCCAAATGGGGTCGCGACCCACAGGTTGAGAACCGCTGCTCTAGGTTCATATGATTTTTGATGATCTTGGATTTTTTTATGAAATTCTCTTGGATTTTATATTTAAATAGATCTCTGGAGGTTTCATTGAACATTAAAGCAACATAGCACACTTCATGATACCGATATATTTTGCTGATTACCATTGGTTCTTCAATATTTGAGACAAAACCTATTTTCCAAGCCTTTTGCAAGGATTGTGCAGGTTGAACATGGGCTTTTTGCATGCAAAGATTATGCTCTTCCATTTAGCTATTCAGTCTTCCCAAAGTGTCACCTAACACTGCTTTAAACTACATCAAAGCTAGGGATGGAAAGTACAACATAATGAAAGTTTAAATCATTGAATTGAAATGAATTGTTTTTCTGCTAATAATGTTACATAAAATAACTACATGATTTAGACATTTTCTCCACATGATAATTACATAACTGGAAAAAATGTTATTGTAACTATTACTGTAGTGCTAAATTAAATAGGAACTAATTTGCTTTTACCTGTGATGCATTTCATAAGATGCTTCCAAGTTTGAGGCTCTAAATTAACTGAGCATGTTGTCACCTATCTCTCACTCTGGAAGTCATTAGTTTCTATAATCTATCAGGCCAAAATCTGTCAGAACAGACACCTTTTTTATAAGAATCTCCATGCTTCTGCAGAATATGGAAATGCCACTATGCAGCACTGCTAGGACAAACAATGGCAGCGCAGTCAAAAGATCAGTTTATGTATGAAACAAAATGACAATAATAAATGACAAAAGGATTCCCAGAAATATACATACTAAATGAAATAAATTGTATTACATTTGTAGATAAAAGGGAAATGGAAGAAATGTCAGATTTATCTATATCTATTTTCTATCTACCGTATCTACTGTATCTACCTACCTACATATCTATCTATCTATCTATCTGTCTGTCTATCTATCTATCTATCTATCTATCTATCTATCTATCTATCTATCTATCTATCTATCTATCTATCTATCTATCCTCATCAATTCTCTCTGTACAAATGTCTGACTTCTCTTTTCCAAAATAGCTCAGCCCACACTGTTGTCAGTCTGAGGTGAGAATGCTTTTCTCTTCTTGCCAGAAGTTGGAGCTATATCAATGGGAAAAAATGGATGATAATCAATTCAGAAGACATTTCAAGACATGAACCCAATTAACCTGCCTGTTGCAATCTTCAAGTTATTTTTTTCCCTGAAATCTTGTTACTCATTTAAATGATGGCACTGGCTTTAAAATTTTGAGAAGGGTTGGATTTTAATGGATTATTCTAAGTCCTAACTCTTCATTGACGTTTCCAATGGAATGCTTCACAGCCCTCTTAATAAAGAGCAAAGCAAAGAACATGTATATGTTTTAAAAAATCATTTTATGTTCTCTCATTAACCTAGACATTAATGGTATTTTAATTTGTTGTTATACCAACGTTTTACACTTCATTACATGCCTGTGCCAATAGTTATAGCCTATATTGATTTTCTGTCTTTTTAAGTATTCAGGAGTTCTTCAAGACTTGTCTCTTACTGGATTGTTTTTCTCACCCTAAGATGACATTATTAAGCTCTGGAAAACATGGTAGAGATTGTTTTAATTTGCTGTTCCTTTACCTTCTTTATCACCTTACGAGTTAATAGTCAGATTGATAGAAGCTTACTCCATTCATTTTCAATGCCATTTCAATGTCCTTCCTTTTCCAACAGGTCTTAAAACTCTGTCAATGATTAATTTCTTTGTATTGTAAAATGACCTGATGGGATTTATATATGAGTCCATCTTATGCAGACTCATACCTTTTTGGCAACTCTTTGGATATGTTTCTGAAACTGTTCTTTATTTGCCAGTACTCCCTTAACCTGATCTATTCACATGTAGTTGATCAACTAGGCACATATATAGACATGTTTTCATTTATATAATTAATATTCTAATTTGGAGGTTCATAATATGAGCCAAATCAAAACATAAAGACCTTGAATGCAATCTCAGAAGTGCTCCTAAATTTGCCACCAATTTAGAAATTTCAACATGCTAGCAAGAAAAAATGATTGCATATTAACCATGTTATCTATAATTAATTTAGTTTAAAGTGCCACTGTCTATATGTTTGTTCAGGCCCCACCTGAATGCTGAACCTTGTATTTGACTCAAACGCCAAGTTGTAAACTCCCACCTATGAATGCAATGTGGATGGACTACATCTGGATTTGAATATAATTGTCCCACCTGTTTGTGACTGCAAACATAACAGTGAAGCTAGAAAAATCCAACACTCTTGTTGCATAGAGCTGATGAGTAGGCAAAGAACCAAGACATGGGACAAGTTAAGTTACTTGATTCTAATTGGAAATAAGCTAGGCTGCATTTGTCTCCGTACTTCCAATCAAGATGAAAGACAGTTTTAATTTTTTGCATTTTGATATAATAATGAGGTAATATTTCAAAATAATCATGATCAACTACTGGAGGGATTTTTTTTGTAAGGGGAGAAATGCAGCAAGAAAAAGAGGATGATTTGCTTGGAACATTCACACATAAGTGAACACATTTCTTTTACAGGAAAGAAAAAAGTTATGCAGTGCTACTTGTTTCTCTGGGTGAGTGAATTTCCTTCAGAATGCCAGCAAATTTGCACAACACTTTTGTTTGGTGCTGATTTTTTTTTTCAGAATTCTCAATTAGCTGTTTTTCTCACACATGAAATTGGAATATTGGAAAACTCTAAGCGTACTGTTTCTTATTTCTGAATTTTATTCAGAGCATTATTGAGCCTCTCCACTTCTGTGCTGTGTTGATAAATCTGCCCAGTTTTTTTTAAAAAAGGAGCAAATTAGAGGCGCAGCTTCCAGTGCAGAGCAGGCTTCACCAACCTGATTCCCTCTAACTATAGAGCTGCAAATTTCATCAGCCTGGGTGCTAAACAGATTTTTAGCTATTTCTTTTTAAATGGTAGCTTAGCAATATTCAATGCTTTTAACTGTAGAGTAGAAATTATTATTACATTTAATATTGATCAATATGATTGAGACGGAAATATTTCAAACAATCCCATGTATTATCCCGTTTGAAATGAATATTTCTATTGAAATAATAATTCTTTCATTGCTCAGTTAATTCTAATGAACAACTCAGGAATAGCAGTCCAATATTTAGCATTCAATTACTTCAAAAAGCACCTGCCTAAAAGAAACTTTAAATCTGAGATAAGATTCTTGGGTGCATAAAAATTTTATAAAATTATACCTAATTTTCATGAATTGTGCTTTTTCAATTTTTGACAAAAGGCTTATTTTCCTTCTGTATCTAAGTTCAGAAAGAAACATAAAGAGCACCTGGAAACAGCTTTTGGCAATTTAGCACCATTGAAGGCTCCTTCTTTCACCCAAAAATTTTAATCTCATTTTTAAAGATAAATATGATGATGCAGTTTTATGACTTGAAAATTATTGCAGATTCCCTTTCTTGAATATGTACAAATGTTTGTTTGTTTTAATGCTTCCACATCCCATCCTGATCTTATGCTCTTTGGGGAGGGGGAGGCAATTGGCGATGGTACTCTTTCATGTCATCAAAGCTAAGGCAATGCAGAACACCACACACCCACTGGCATTAATGCTCCTCCGAATGGAGATCTGAATGCTGATTTTATTCAATATAATATTAACTTGTACAGTTACAGCCAATACAGTGAAAAAATTTGCTGTGAGGTATTGTTTCACTTCCTATTGTCTGTTTTGTGGAGCAGGAAACCTTCTAGATTTCTGAAAAAAATAGCCTCTAGAATATGACCTTTGTAATCATAATCAAAGAATTAGGTTATTAGTGTTGTTAGTATTATTGATATTTGTTCTAATTAGCCAAGGTGGGTAGCATTAAAATGAAATATTAAACATTTATGTGCAAAATAAACATGTTCAATGCATAGAAGAAAGCTGATTTATCTACTTTGTAGAAATACAGTAATTGTGTGTGTGTGTGTGTGTGTGTGTGTGTGTGTGTATTTGGGAAGGGTTTTTTTTTTAAGGAACATATATATATGAGGGCATTCTCCATTAGGTAGACTGATTTGAGAGTGATTGATCCAGCAGGACTGTGCAAGTTCCATAGCCAACAAAATCTTAAACATGGGTCTCTGCATTCTTATTCCAACCTTTACACTAAGATAAACTTTATACTTTGCAATTCAGCTACTTTTAAAAAAAATAAAGACTTCCTCAACTTTATGCCAGGTTCAAAGTTATTTCCTCTTCTTCCTGTACAGGAGAGAGATGTGCTGAGTTTGAGTACAACCGGTGCAAACACATTCTCCCAGTTTAGAATGCTTGAATATTCTCCACAGAATTTAAAATCTAATTTTCCAGGGACATAAAAGGCAACCATGACCATATTAGTTTATTAAAAAGGCACAAAAGAATGTATAAGCTTTTAGGTTTCAAGAACAACCTAGGGTTTCTAGGACCTTGGGAACATTTTGAAAAAGCCTTTTGGAGAAATATGAATTCTCCGTTCTATTGATTCATAGCATCAATGTCTAACAGCTTCCTACACTGCAGAGGAATGGCTCAAGATTAAGGGAGTCACCCAGCATGATCTTCTGCTTCAGCCCTTCAAAGCAAGAATAGGAAAAAGGGCTCCATATGGTTTTTCAAAGACACCTAGTTGGACATAATTCACTACTTTTGCAAAATGGATTATCTTCCACTGCATCTCTACAATCGATTAATAATGCTATAGATCGTTCCCCCCCCCCGTTTGGCAGTTCCTCGCTGTTTCTCTTTTCCTCTCTCTCTCTCTCTCTGAAGTAGGTTTTTTTTTTCTTTAATTACATTAATGTTAAGAAAAGGAGCAAAATATCTTGGGGATTCTTGTCATTATGCAAATATATCAACTGACTGTGAAGAAAAATAGTTAGCTATCCATCACAGTGTACTTGAAAAGAAGTTTGGTCAATTATGTATTGAAGCTTTGTGTTCTGGTCCATTTCCTATACTCTTCTCACGTCACTTGTTACAGGGAAACATTTTTCACCAAAACTCTCATTGAGGTGCATTTCATGCCACATTTCTCTCATAAAGCATTATCACTGAAAGCAGAGGAGAACATGTGCTTTAAAAGAAGCCTTTATTCTTTTAATTTCCATTGAATTGCGGGTGTCATTTTTTTCCCTTAATGAAAATAATGTAATAAAAAAACTCTCTACTAACATATTTTATGATCAATTTAACATGGCAGCAAAAATTTAATGCTAATTTCTCCATGCCACTTTCTTTTTGCAGACATAAATGACTTTGTAAAACTGCAAACATTGTTTACCCTCACAATAGTGGTGTTTTAGCTGCACCTGAAAGTGAATTCAAGAGTGAATTGCCAATGGAAAATACTAGAACAATGATCTTCCAGCATCCTTTAGGAACATTCAGTCCTTTATTTGACACAATAATTTAATTTCAACTTTGCCACTATTAGAGATGATGTATCGTGTGTGTGCATATGTGAAGGTGCCTAAGGATCTGATCTGGGCAACAATTAGTGAAGCAGGTTATAATTTTATTTAAACTTGCAAGAGCATTATATTTAATGGTATTGTAAATGTATTGTATTTAAATTCCATAATTAGAGATTATAGAGATGAGCAAATTATAGAGATATACAGTAAAGTTTAGCAATTAGCTAGCTATGTTCTACTAGGAGAGGTTAAAAGAGCATGTGATGTCTGGGAAGAAAAGCAGAGAGCAGCTACTTTAGATTATCAGTGTTTTAGAAAAAGAAGAGGCAGAACATTAAACCAAGAAGAGATCTTTAACTCTTTGCCCATACTTGCCCCCTTATGGTCAGTAAGTCATGAAGTATTAATGAAAAAATAATTGGACTTAGTCTTCCAAAAATCACTCCTCCCCCTCAAAAAAAAGAAAAGATTTATTTCTAGTCTTTCATTCAGAAGCTCAGGGTGGTGTAATTAGCACTCTCTAATTTTCCCACACAACAGTCACTTGTGCTTGGAACAGCACATACTATAATCACAGAAATACTTCAAGTCAGCGAATACTGATATACTTTTTATTCCATTTGGAAATACTGACTTGGATTTCTCCCCATCTTCTCCCCCTCCCCCACATTTTCAGTAGAGGAGAAATTGTAATTTCAGCCTGGAGCAACGGTGATATGATTTTTAAAACATAGGTAGTGATAGCATGTTTATTTTCAGTTCTAAATACCATGGTTTGGGAGGAATTCTATCAGTTTAGATCAGGTTCCAAAAAGGGCAGTGAGGATGACAAGGGACTAAAATATATGGCTTACAAAGACAGAGTAAAGAAGGTTTAGCCATTGCCCACTTTTCATTCCTAACAGTGTCTATGTATTGCACTCAACCATTGTGAAAAACTAAGAGTAATAAGGACATGTTTTATGCATCTTTAGAGATAGTTGTTAATGCTATGAAGACACAATAAGTCACTGGTAGAGAAATGACCTGAAAATGTTTAGCCTTGAGAAGAGAAGATTAAAGAGGGATACAATAGCACTTTTCAAGCATCTGAAAGGAAATCATAGAAAAGAAGGTTAATGCCTTTTCTCTATCATTTCAGAGGTAGGGCTTTAAATTTCAGAAAAGAAAATTGTAACTGAACATAAGAAAAAGCTTCACAGCAGAATATCAGTTCAACAACAGAACTCAGAGAGGAGGTGGGCTCCCTTCGTTGGCAGTGTTCATCTTTCAGCAATGCTTTAAATTGAATTTTTGTACTGAGAAGAGGTTCGGCTAAATGGCCTAAAGGATGCTTTCGAAATTCAATATTCTATAGTTCTTCTTATCAAGAGCATCTCTTTAAGCAGGTTACTTTCAGAGGATAAAGGAGAACAAGTGACTCTGAATATGAAGAAACTATTCCAACTGAGAGGATATAGTCAAGTCTTAATGAGCTTAGATGCCAGAGAGAGGTCAAAACAATAGCATTTTTCCTGTGGAGTCCCTAACACAGGAACTAAAATGTTCTACTGGCTATATTTGCCCTTGTTTGGATATTGGAAGTATATAAAAGATAAAAAAAAACCTTTCCAAGTTAATTGGCTACAATTAATTGGCTACTTGTTAAGAAACTGATTTATCACATTTAAAAAATGATACATAACTGTCACAGTTCTCCACTATTTCTTTCATATATTTCACTTCTAAACTGATTAAAATTCCATTTACACTTTAAAGCAGTAAGTTCATATGACTTTTGAAAACTGTGAGAACCACCCACATTCTTTTGTGCTCTTTTGTTTAATTCATATATTAATTATATATTATTTTATCACTTAATAATAAATGTCACAATCTCAATAATTTCTAAAGAAATTATGACATGTTTTAATATAAGAAAAGTTAACTTACTTCTCTATTATACTTGCTGGATCACTTTTTCAGAGTATAGATTTTCTCCTTGCTTTTAAACAACTGAAATACAGGTTAGCAAAATTTCTTCTTTCTGTGTGTCTTCTGACTTTTAAGAGCAGGGTTATCTGACTTTTAAGAATACATATGCCCAGAGAGTATAGAAAAAATGTTTTTGCTAGTTTCACACATACATTTTTATTGTCTTAACTTCTATAGCAAGAGTGTCAATGTTAGGTACATTTAACCATGTTGAAAATGCTTATTATTTTGGACAACTTTGAGAAAGAGATATCCCTCACACACAAGTGAGTTACCCAGGGTCCCTAGCCCCATTAATTAAAATATATAAAGCTAAGGTTACCTCTATGCTCTTGTATGGAGCAGAAGTTGGGGGTCTATGTTCTACTACAGTGTTAGAACAAACACAGTCCTACCACCTGAGATGTATTTTGGGTGTAGATCTAAGGACATTTGCTGCAGCAGTTAGAGCTGAATTTGAAATCTATACAATTCGTACATTGTTTAAAATCAGATCATATAACTACTGGTACAAAATCAAAAAAATGGAGACTGATACACTCTGTAAGTTATGTTTATTGGAGCAGATAAAATCACAATTACAACCCTCTTGGATTACTAAACTGACAAATTTGTAAGAAGTTGTGGCCTTCCTATCTCTTATGTAACATATTAAAGAGCTGTTCAAAGAATCATGGACATAGAAGCACAAAATGATATAGCCACTCTTAGTAAGGCTGGTAACTTGAAAAGCTATTTAAAGTTACAACTGCCAAAATTTATGTGAGTGAGATTCAAATAGCTTGATACAATGGTCAGATATGGGAGGTTCCATTCTATACAATATGATGGACGTATTTGTGGATCAATAAAGGTAAAAGACTTGGCTCACATACTATTTAATTGTTGTTGTATAAGAGGGTGAGACAGGTACTTTGGTTCATATATTAAATGAATGACCTATTAGGAACCCTATATTAAAACAACAAATCTTATGTACAGCCAGAATCTGAAAACAACATTTAACATGGCACAGTACTTGAATAAAATGGTTTGGCTGAGATTGCCATATGTGAGACTTATTGGAGTAGATTGTAGGGGTGATACTGAAATATAATTTTATCTTATTTTACTTATCTATATAGTAAATTATTATATTTTACTCAAATTTCATTTTAAATGGTTTTTATAGGATTTTATTAATAATTTGTGTTTGGAACTCTGCATTTTGATATGGCCATGTTGTTCATAGTATGTTTAGGTGTGTGTTGTGTATGTGTTTCACTTGAGAGCAGGCAACTAAATTTTATTTTTGATGTCTGCCGTTGTGCCCACAATAAAAAAAATGACAATAAAGGTTGTCTTGTCTTGTCTTGTCTTGTCTTGTCTTGTCTTGTCTTGTCTTGTCTTGTCTTGTCTTGTCTTACTTTACCTTACCTTACCTTACCTTACCTTACCTTACCTTACCTTACCTTATCTTATCTACCGTGTTTCCCCGATAGTAAGACACCCCCGATTGTAAGACGTATCGGGGTTTTCAGGGGGTCGGCTAATATAAGCCGTACCACGAAAGTAAGACATATTACTCCTGCCCACTTCCGCCTCCTGCTTAAAATACTTAAATACTTAAAATACTTAAAATACTTAATATACTTAAAATACTTAAAATAAAACTGACAATTGTTTTCCAATCAATATAAGCCGTACCCCGAAAGTAAGACATAGTGGGGCTTTTGGGGATAAAAAGAAAGTGTGACCCTGTCTTGCTTTAGGGGAAACACGGGTATGGGCTAATCAATAAACTAAACTAAACACACATAAGTGAGTTAATAGATATTTGTTTTCAGCAATTAAATTTTAATTGGGTACACAAATGATATTTTCCAAGAACCACCTATTAACTGAGACTTTTTCCAATATAAGTTAATTTCTTCTGTTACATAGATTGCTTTGACGGTTTCTCAGAAAAAAGAGGTTATTACATATTACTTCCTCTCAGAGGAATGTTTAACAGTCCTGCTAAAGCTCAATGCAAATATCAATATTATTGTTTCATACATATTGCTTGTTATATTTTAAATGTATGGAAAACATGAAAGAATACATTTGAATTCAAAATTGTCCTCAGTATAGTTTAAAATGGTACCTAATACAGCTGATCATGTATCAATGAAAATGTGTCTAATAAACATACTGTATACACACAAATGCACAGAAGTGACTTATTATCTGACATTTTTCAAGTAATATAACTGGGGTTCTAAAGTGGTATAGCAAACCATCTATAACAAAGATGGTTTTTTGGCACTTCCAATTTTGCATGGTAGCGACCGGTTGCAGGCTTGCAGATTCTCTGCACCCCCATGGCTAATTTTACCCTGCCAGGGGACCGTAAATGGGTCTAAGTTGCCCCAGAGAGGCAGCGAAGAAAGAAGGATGCCCCAGCGACTCTGGAATGACTTCTGTTTAACTTGGGGAAAGCCTTCTAACCCAACAGGAGAAAGGTTGGCCATACTTCATCGACCAGCCCAAGCTACTTGCAACCAAAGTCCAAAAGTACTAACCAACACAACTGTGAATGGCATGTTTGAAACTGGGTGAGGAATTTGATCTTCTCTTTTCTATTCTATATTTAATTTCCTGGAAAAGATCTCTAAGAAGCAAAATACCTCCGAAAGGGAAGGAGGGGAATTTCTGCCCCACCCTTATACTAACAGAAGCAGCGAATTAATCTTGTTTATGGAGGATCAAAATATATGGAAGTGAAATATATATAAAATCTGAAATTTAAAACTTAAATCTGGATAAATCTAATATTGTCGAATGGTTAAGACTTTTATTCTAAAGACAATTGTTCATTTTGGAAATTGAAAAACAAATAGATGCTGACACCTAGTGGTGGATTAAGACTATGACAGCTATGACTTTCATATAAGACTTGGCAAAACCTGGGAAAAGCTGATCTGTGTTTGTGTCCTTCAAAACTTTAGCAACAAAGAACAACTGTGACAAAAAAGAGACAATAATCTGGGCTGTAGACAAAGAGAGAATTATAAATTTCAGAAAAAAATATTTTTTGAACTATGTGGATTACAAATATCTATTTAACTGACACTCTAAAGCTATTTGCAGAGAAAAGAAAGGAAGATAAAAACTCAAATTCTTGGCCATCATGGATCAGAGACACACAGAAAGAACATATCAAGAAAACATAAATACTCCACAGGAGGAGATATATAGTATACGGCAACTATTTATTTTAAACCACAAAGAAATTCAAAATAACTTTGAAAATATAAATCAATTCTTTCCAAGTTAACTCTACAACAATAAAATTCCCAGAAAACAACAACAGAGAAGGAGCAGATAAAACAGATAAGTGGATACAAAATTGAGAATAGAGACTTAAAGATGGAATTTAACAAAACAAAGAAACATGATTTAATCCTAGTGGGGAAAAAATCACAAGAATTGGAAAAAACAACTTATCCTTTAAGACTACAAAATAAATCTGAAGACAAGAAAACAGATTGTATAAAATGGACTATAGAGATGTCAGGAAACTCGGAGAGAAAGGAAATGATAAGAGAAGCAGAAAGAAAAAGAAAAAGATTTTCATTAAACATGGAAAGGCAGAAGCCCCGTACAAAGACACTGCATCTGATTTACTTTTTATATCTACAGTAACAATTACGAACATATGGAACTCAGCAAAATACATTGATCAAGAAAGATACTGGACAAAGGAAAAAGACTAAAGTAGAAATCAAAAAAATAGATGATGGGACCTACCAGAGAGAATACTTAAAAAAGAAACATTTGTTTGAATCTGGTTAAAGAAATAGAAAAGATTTGGAATATATATGTCATTCTAAGAGGGATGAATCCCTTAAATAATATAGTATGCTTTTTCCCCTTTTTAATTCTATTTCTTGTTATGAGTAATATAAAAAAGTTGAAATGGCTTAGATAAAGGAAATGTTTTAGATATTTAAGTGTGATTGAATTTAAGAAAATTATGATGGATAAAAATGTTTTGAATAAGAGTTAAAGGACTAGGTGACTAGAAACATTAAATGGAATTTTTAAAGATTAAACATATTTTTAATTATAGTTAAAAAGAATAAGAAATCTTGGAAACAAATATATATTAGCTTATATTATATTATTAAGTAGTATGTTATTTTTATGTTTCTTTACTCTTGCTCTCCTTTCTTTTTTTACTGTTTTATCTATTCCTTAAGAAATGTAAAAGTGCTGAGAAGGTTCATATGAAAAAATAGACTTAAATTTTTAAATGTAATTAATTTTTGAGAAAATCTTAACCAGTAAGAATACTTTGAATTTTGTGGGAGAAACAAATTTAAATAAGGACTGTAACAGAATCTGTGATTAGGCAACCAGAATGATTGGATAGAAAAGAAATATTATATTGATGTGATTATTATTTTTAGGAATATTGGGAATATATATATATTTAATTGTTATCTATCAAAACAATAAGAATTGTATTAACTCAATGTTTGTAAAAGAGGACATTTTGGGGAAAAGAGGAAATCAACTAAAACCATTATGTAGATTATGGATTATAGAAATCAATTGTTAGTGATTGTTTTACAAATGTAAACCCAGACAACACACTGTTCACCAATTATTAAGTGATTTATGTTTAAAAAACAATAAAATATATTACAAAAAACAAAGGTGGTTTTTCTTTGAAAGAATTGACACAAAGTCTCACAGTCTCAAAATCTCATCAACGTGTTTTGAAGGCAGATATGCAATCATCTTGCAATTCAGCACATCCGAGTCACTAATACTGAACAATAAAGTGTTCAGAGGTTGAAAACTAAGAAGATAGAATTAACCCTAAAAGAAAAGGCAAATACTGATAGAAAGGGCAAGAAGAGGGGAAATGAGCAATCAGTTTATAGTCCAGTTGAGCACCAGTCCAGTTCTTTTGCTATTTTTCTTCAATCCAGACTGTACTTTCTGAAGTTTGCTTAAGAAATATCCAAGAGCTCTTTAGGCTGTGGTGCAGAATTATCCCTTCCTTCCTTCCTTCCTTCCTTCCTTCCTTCCTTCCTTCCTTCCTTCCTTCCTTCCTTCCTTCCTTCCTTCCTTTTTTCCTTGACATTGTTTTCCTCCTATTGAGGTGGGATACTGAATTGTTTCATGGGTTACAAAGCAGCAAAAGGGAGTCTATATCCTCCTATCTTTCATTTTATAAATGAAAGCATGGCAGGCAAAAGAAAATCTAATATTCAGTCCTATTGGAATAGGGTATGATCTTAATTACACAGATGCAAATGAAATCCCAGTCTATTCTGCTATGTACAAATTAAAACATCTTGTCATGCTTTTCATTTATCCCTGATGAGCTTATGAATTGATGATATATGGAAAGCTCCATGCAGTGAAGAGTGTCTGGGAAATGATACTTTGGATTCAAAAACAACATAACAAGAGAATGAGATTTATTGGTTATGGGTGGAAGAATTTATCTCTGTATATAATTCAATTTCAAACCACAATCAGCTTTCAAAGCAAAGGTCATTCTAATACTTGTTTGGATATGTTGGAATTATTTGGAATATATAACTCCACAAGCATTTTTAATTCTGGTTCTCTCCAGATGTCCTAAACTAAAAAGTCCTAAAGTTCCTAAATCATGCTACATGGAAATTCTGCAAAATTGTACCCCAATACATCTGGAGAATTTTAAATTAGAGAAGGTTGTTGTAGAGCATTTCCTAATGGATCATCCATATTCATTATATTCTGTTTTTCTTTGAGGGGGAAGTTGGATACAGAAAGAGTTGTTTGTATTCTACTACAAAGCAAACTATTACTCTTTGCAAGTGTTTATCAGTATGTATATCTGTTTGTTTGGGTGCTTGGTAAATGTTTGTGCATGTGGGAAAAATAGGTAGATTCAAAGTTCTGCTGTCAAGCAGTTATTCATTTATACATTTATTTAATGAGGAACTGCCATAGCTGGAACATACTAATGAAAATAGATTTTTGAAAACCTATAGATACAAAAGAATACATTATGTTTGAAATGGAATCAGCACTCCCAAAGTGTTTTATATATCCCTATATGACTCTAAATTCATAAATCTCTTTGCAATTCTTTTTTAAATAAATTAATTTTCAATATTTCTATTGAAATATATTAGAGCAACATTTTTAAGCGTTCTAAGGTGAAGAAATATGAGTTCTCATATCCAAATATTTACATAATTTAGTTCTACTGAAAAAATAAGCACATGAAACTGAAAATAATCATTTTATACTGATGTAGACCACTGCTACATCTACTCCAAACTAATTGTTCCTTTTTTCCAGACCTGCACTTGTAATGTTTTAACTATTATTTTAAAAGGAGAACATATTTTATGTGAGGATTCATTATTCTGGGAACATTCCCTTCTTGGATGCGAAAAGAATTTTAACACAGTATCTCCTTTTTATTTTATTTTTATTTCTTTTGCTTAATTTTAACTAAGATGCATATTAGAACGGAAAATATAGAGACACCTATGGCATTATGCTAGTCCAGTGTTCTCAACCTTTGGAATTTTAAACACTTAAAGTTCCAACCTTGGGAACTTAAAACTTCCAGACTTCCCCAGCCAGCATGCTGATTGGGGAATTCTGTGAATTGAATTCCATGCATCTTAAATTCCCAAAGCTGAGATAGACTGTTCTAGATCCTTTTCTTGAATGGAGCAGAATGACAGGAAAGCAAACCACCACGTTTACTTAAAAAAAAGGCATTTGTTTACAGGCAAGGCATTGGTTCATGGCCAACCCCCAACATCTTTCCTTTGCATCCTTGCCAAAATATATTTCAAGGCAGATTATGATGGGAATGGAACACAGAATCATCCCTAGAAATTACATTTACTGGCATTTTCTTGCTATGTGCCTCCTCTGAATCTTTTAATGCACATTCTTCTTTCAATCTACTTAAAACATTCTTCACCTATGAAAATAGGTGCCATTTTCAAACTGAAACTATTATTTGGAAATAGGTTTTTCATTTGACTTTGCTTTTTAAACTTCTTTTTAAGCTTTACATGGCTTGTAGATATGAAAGGCTGTACTTGACATTGCATTATCTCAGGACAGGCTCACTGCAATTCCTGCAGGATTATGAGAATGATGAGAGAGAACAGCAGGACTACTGCCCTAAGAGACCATTACTTCTTTGAGAAATACAGGAGAGTTTCTCTTTTTTTACTTTTTTATTTTTAAAATTAATCCACTTTTTAAATGAAGTAAATAGTGGAAGGAAGGGAGGAAGGAAGGAAGGAAATTCTCCCAAGTAAACCTTCTACAGCTCCCACCTCACCCTATCCCAATCCTGTCTTGACCCCCTCTTCCCTCCCCTCCCCTCCCCTTCCCTTTTGATATTTTCCTTCTCTTTTTGGATTGATAATAAATATACAGTTTGAGGAAATCTGTCATATTTTTCTTTTGTACAATAAAGTTTTATTATAAATCATAACCTATATTTTGATCTTCAATATACTTTTTTGCCTGTGCTTTTTCTCACTTCATTAGCAAGAAATTTCATAAATCTGTTTAATGACATTGAAATTATGTGTCTTATTTAATTCAATTTAATTTAATATTATCCATGGGAGACATGCTGTT
Source organism: Bothrops alternatus (assembly GCA_034064705.1). Taxonomy (NCBI): domain Eukaryota; kingdom Metazoa; phylum Chordata; class Lepidosauria; order Squamata; family Viperidae; genus Bothrops; species Bothrops alternatus. Next base: position 13,459,771 of record JARGCV010000124.1, on the reverse strand, counting down.
ATTTTGATAGTGTTTTGAAATATCATTTCTCTTCTGAAGTTTGACGAAGGCAATAATACATAGGCCTGGGGGCATCATTAAAAACTTTTAAAGAGGAAGAATAGAAAAATAAAATTGAACATGCTTGAAGATAGGTGATCATATCAGTTGAAAGATGTAATATGTTGCAACTGTCCCAGGAAAAAAAATGAAGTAATATGTTCAAGAAATGTAGATGTAGGAGCAAGTTTGGTTTAGTGGTAAGGCACCAGGCTAGAAAATGGGAGATTGTGAGTTCTAATCCCACCTTAGGCATGGAAGCTGACTGGATGACTTTAGGCCAGTCACTCTTTCTCAAACCAACCTTCCTCGCAGATTTGTTGTTGCAAGGAAAATAGGAGGACATAGGAGTATTATTTATGAAAAAATAAAGACAGGATAAAATTAACTAAATGATTATAATATCAGCCAAATAATGTTGTATCAAAATAGGAAAGAAAAAGACAAACACTTGCTCACCAGCAATCAATCAAATAAGCATAGATTAAAACCAGGATTAATTCCAGACCAACAAGCAGTAACAAGTCAATAGCCTAATCAAGGATCTACTAAGAACGTTCCCACCAACCCTGATAGGGCAAGCCACGTGTATATTAACATAGAGCAAACCCCATTTCCTTCTAGCACAGCGGTTCTCAACCTGTGGGTCGTGATCCTTTTGGGGGTTGCACGAGCCTTTCACAGGGGTCGCCTAAGACCATCGGAAAACACATATTTCCAATGGTCTTAGGCAGGGCTTGTCAACCGCCTTCTCTCCCTCCCCCCCTCCACTTCACCTCACTTGTTTATGGAAAATATGCTGCTTGGCGACAGTCTGCACAAACTCTACCAAATGTGTCCTGCAGGGGGCGCATGAAGAGTGCAGACGCAGAGCAAGGCCCTGCCCTCCCCAGCGACTCATTGTTCAGCAACTGGATTAACTTCTTCTCGTGCACGCAGGTCAGCAAAGGGGAGGCCGCTGCAGCACCCAGCTCCTGCGCCCATCAGCTGGTGATCCTCGAACTTGCACTTGTCAGTCGGGAGATCTGGTGACGGCTGCCAGTCTCCTTTGCCATCCTGCCCGTCCTTGTCTCCTCCTCTGCCCATTCATGTCGAGCCCGCTGGGGCTTGACAGGGAGAGAGGGAGGGAAGGAGGAAGGGATTCTTCCTCCTCTCCTAAGCTTCAAAGCATGATCGGCTTCCCAAGGGTGCCACAATCCTCATGAAAGTGGGGGGGGAGAAGCAAAGGGGGTGAGAAACTTGCGGCGGGCTTGAAGAAGCACCTGTCAGCGTTGGTGATGAGAAATTCCCCACAAACCCAGGGAAGGGGTGGAGAAAAGGAGCTCACTTTGGGAGGAAACCGCCACCTTCTTCTCCTTGGCCTTGCGCTCTTCTGTTCCTCGGCAGCCGAGCTGCCAAGCCTCTGCTGGCTGGAACTTTCCTTCCCTCCCTCTTGGTCTCTTCCTCCTTCCCTCCCTCTCCCATTGTCCCTTCCTTCCTTCCTTCCTTCCTTTCCTTAACCTCCCTCTTTGTCCCTCCTTCCCTCCCTCTCTCCCCTTGTCCCTTCCGTCCTTCCTTCCCTCTTGTCCAGGATCGGGGCAAACCTCTACAGCTGATCCATGCTTCTTCAGAGCAGCCAAGAAGCAGGTCAGCTGTAGCAGCTCTCCTTGGCTCCTGCCCAGCAAACGTGCTCGAGCTTTGCTAGAAAACATGCTGCCTGCTAATTTAGCAGAAGTGCGAATCAGCTGTAGCCCGGCGCTGATCCTGGGGCTTCTGCTAACTTAGCAAGCGGCATGTTTTCTGGTGAAGCTGAGCAAGTGAGCTGGGCAGAGCTGCTCTGCCTCTGGCAGCCTGTCCCCCTCCCCTTGTCCCTTCCTGGGCACAGAGGAGGGGAGAAGGAAGAGACAAAGAGGGAGGGAAGGAAGGGACAATGAGAGAGGGAAGGAAGGAAGGAACAATGGAAGGGAGGGAAGGAAGGAAGGGATAAAACGGCACAAGCAGAACAGCAGCAGGAGAAAAGTGAACAGACAGGTGAAGGAGAAGGAACTTCTAGAGAACAAAGGACTACAAGATCGACTAGGACAAAATATAAGTACTGAAAGAGGAAATGGAGAAAAAAATGGATTTTTTTTCCGGTAAATGTAAATGGACTAAATTCCCCAATAAAAAGAAATAAAATTTTTAGGAAACTTCAGAAATTCAATATAGATATAATCTGCTTACAAGAGACACACATAAAAAACATTACAATTTTTTGGAATACCCAAAAATGGGGAAGCTTTATTATACATCAGCACAACAAAAGAAACTAGGGGTGGCGATATACGTTAAAGAGACAATAGACTCTAAATTAATATATTCAGATGAAGAAGGAAGAATTGTAATGGTTGAAATATATTTGCACCAAAAACAATTATTGTTAGTGGCAATTTATGCTCCAAATAATAGTCACGAACAATTTTATCAAAGATTACACAGGAAATTAATAGAAATGGAATACCAGAATATTTGTTTAATAGGAGACTTTAATGCGATAGTAGATGGAACAATGGATTACAAAAGTAGCAAAACAGGAAAACTCGTAAGAAGAAGATTACCCAAGACATTTTTTGACATGGCAGAAGAAATTGGAATTCAAGATGTCTGGAGAGAAATTAATCATCAAACTCAACAATACCCCTTTTATTCAAATAGTCATAAATCTTGGTCAAGAATTGACATGATTTGGATGACTCCTGAATTAAAGATGGATATACAGGAAATTGAGATAGAAATAGGCACATGGGCAGATCATAACCCTTTAAAAGCGACATGGAAAGGAATACAAAAAAAAACCAAGATGGATTTTAAATCAATCTATACTAAAAGATAAAGAATTCATAGACTTGGCCAAAAGAGAAATGGAATTCTTCTTTAAAGAAAATAAAGAAGACACATCACTACAAAACGTATGGGATATAGCTAAAGCGTATTTTAGAAGCATAGCTATAACGTATATGGCAAAGAAAAACAAACAGAGAAGACAGCAATATTTATTATTAAAAGAAGAATTTAGAAAATTAGAGACAGAATTACAACAAAAACCACAAGAAAAGACTTTGAAAAGAGAAATGGAAATAATAAAACATAAGCTGAATTTGTTGGACTCAGAAAAATTGGTGGAACAAATAAAGAGAGCAAAACAAAACTTCTTTGAAAATGCCAATAAGCCAGGAAGATGGCTAACTTATAAGCTTAAAAAACAGAAAGAGAAGAAAATAATACATAACTTAGTAGATGGGAAATGTTGTTTACAATTTAAAAAGGAAGAAATAAAAAAGATAATCAAGGAATATTATAAGGAATTGTATGGCAAAGAGGAGGCTGCAAAAGAGAGAATTGCTCAATATTTAGAAGAAAGTAAATTATCAAAGATTCCAGAGACATTCAAAACTATGTTAGAAGAAAGAATAACAATGATGGAGATATTAGAGGCTATAAAATGACAAAAGAATGGGAAAACACCAGGCCCAGACGGGCTACTGGCGGAACTTTATAAAAATCTACAAGATATATTAAGCGAACCGCTGAAAGATGTTTGTAATGGATTATTGTTAGAGGCCAAACTCCCAAATACATGGATAGAAGCAAATATTACTTTGATACCAAAAGAAGATTCAGACTTGATGTATATTAAGAACTATGGACCGATTTCATTACTCAATGTGGATTACAAAATTTTTACTTCAGTAATGGCAGAGAGACTGAAAAAGATACTTAGTTGAGTTTATACATCCAGATCAAAATGGCTTTTTACCAAAGAGACAAATTAAAAATAATTTAAGGGTGATAATGGACATATTAGAATATTATGAATTACACCCAGGGAAACAATTAGCATTAGTGTTTTTAGATGCCCAGAAAGCATTTGATAATGTTTTCTGGCAATTTATGGTTCAACAATTACAAATTATGGACTTTGGAAAGAACTTTACAAATATGATAAAAGCAAAATATAGTAACCAGACAGCAAAAATGATAGTGAATGGACATTATACTGAGAGCTTTGAGATAAGAAAAGGCACAAGACAAGTGTGTCCACTATCTCCATTATTATTTATCTTTACTTTGGAAGTACTAAATAGAAGGATAAGACAGGATATAGAAATTAAAGGATTGAAAATAAAAGATGAAACATATAAGTTACAAGCATTTGCTGATGATCTAGTGTTTATTTTGGAAGAACCTTTAGAGATGATTCCTAAACTATGGGGAAAGATAGAAGAATATGGAGAAATAGCAGGACTAAAAGTAAATAAAGATAAAACTAAATAGTAAAGAACCTCATAGATAAACAAAAAAGGTAAATACTAGAGAAAACAGAGGTACAAATAGTGAAAAAAGTTAAGTATTTAGGTATTTATCATTCAGCTAAGTGTTCGTCAATAAAAGAAGACAACTTTATAAAATTATTGAAGCAAATAAAACTAGATTTGGAAAGATGGAAAAATCTCCAGCTGTCAATATTAGCAAGAATTGCTACAGTAAAAATGAATGTGTTGTCAAAGATTTTATTTCTATTTCAAACAATTCCGATAAAACTTGAGAGAAAATTCTTTCAAAATTTAAATTCATTGGTTTTGAATTTTATTTGGCAGGGGGAAAAAGCTAGAATTAAGATGAAAACATTACAAGATGCTAAGGAAAATGGAGGTTTTGGATTGCCGGAATGGACATTGTATTATCAAGCATCTGTGTTAACATGGGTGAAAGAGTGGATAACACTTAGAAATAAAAGTTTTTTGTATTTAGAGGGATATGATTTACAACTGGGGTGGCATGCTTTTTTATGGCATGGAAAAAGCAGAGTCCATAAGTACTTTCAAAATCATTTTATAAGAAATGCCTTGTTAACAGTATAGGAAAAAATTAAAGCTAAAATATATTCAAAAATTCCAGGGTGGTTATCAATGATGGAGGCATTTATACATCCAAACCTGGTAGATTTTGAAAAAATATGGACATATAAAGATATTTTAGATATTGATGGGAAATTAAAATCTAAACAAGAATTGGAAAATCAGGGAATTAATCTGTCCTGGTGGGCACATTTACAGATACAAAGTAGATATGAAAAAGATGTAAAAATGTATGGATTTTACAAGGATCAAACTGTGTTTGATAAGATTTTGTTAACCTCAGATGAGAAATTAATTAAGAAAATGTATAACTTTTTGTTAATTTTAGATATGGAAAGTGAACAAGTGAAAGAAACAATGATAAGATGGGCAAAAAATTTTGGTTATAATATAGAATTAGAAAAATGGCAAATGTTATGGGAGAGAAACTATAAATTAACAATGTCAGCTTCATACAAAGAGAATCTGTATAAAATGTTTTATAGATGGCACCTTCCACCAGCAAGATTAGCAAAAATGTTTTAAAATATGTCAGATAGATGTTGGAAATGTAAACAAAATATAGGTACGTAGTATCATATTTGGTGGACATGTGGGAAGGCAAAGGCTTATTGGAAAACTATACATATGTGGTTAGAAAAAATATTGGGCGAACAAGTGGATTTTAAACCTGAACATTTTTTACTAGGCATTATGTCTGAAAAGACTAATAAGCAGAAATTATATTTAATTTTACACATCACCACAGCAGCGAGAATAATTTTTGCACAATACTGGAAGAATGAAGGACTGCCATCAGAAGAAGAAATAATCAGGAAAATACTGGAATGTGCAGAGATGGACAGATTAACTATGAGGTTGAAAGAGAAAGAAGATACAGACTACTATCAAATTTGGAATTTATTTTATTCTTGGTTAGATAAAAGAATGAAGGATTAGGAATTGAACATGTATTAGCTTAGCAATTCCAGACAACTTGTTGATTGGAAAAATTAACACATGTTGATGAAAAAATTTTTTTAATAAAAATATATTTTAAAAAAGGGACAAAGAGGGAAGGAAGGAAAGGAAGAAAAGAAGGAAGGGACAATGGGAAAGAGGGAGGGAATAAGGAAGAGACTAAGAGAGGTGAAGGAAAGGAAGGTAAGAAGAAAGGAAGGGCCAATGGGAGAGAGAGAGGGAAGGAGGAAGAGACTAAGAAGGAGGTGAAGGAAAGGAAGAAAAGAAGGAAGGAAGGGACAATGGGAGAGAGGGAGGGAAGGTGGAAGAGACTAAGAGGGAGGTGAAGGAAAGGAAGAAAAGGAGGAAGGAAGGGACAAGGGGAGAGAAGGGAGGGAAGGAAAGCAGGCACCCACCTCAGTCCCATCCCAAATACCCACAGATTCCCCCCACAGGCACTCTGCAACCTGAGTGATCAGCTGGCCATGCCCCCTGGCCATTGACCACGTGACCCTGGGACACTGTGAATGTCATAAGTATGAATCAGTTGTCAAGCATCCAAATGTAAATCACATGACCCTGGGGATGCTGCAACAATTATAAGTGTGAAAAATGATCATAATTTGCTTTTTCAGTGATGTTGTAACTTCAAACAGTCACTAAGCGAATTGTTGTAAGTTGAGGACTACCTATACTTTCCCATTTTTCCTTTTTTTTGGGTCAAGTTTTTGATAACCCCCGGCCAGCTGGATGGGGGGTTGGGGGTCACCACAACATGAGGAACTGTATTAAAGGGTCACGGCATTAAAAGGGTTGAGAACCACTGTTCTAGCACCTTCTAGTTACCTGGTTGGATAATGAAATGTCTGCAAGAAAACAAACTCAGCACTAAGGTTCCCACAGATTATAACCTTTAAAAAAAATCTTCATAATTAGTCAGATTATCTGTTCTGATAAAATCTAAGAAAACTGTACATTGTACATTGTAAAAAAAATCCATCATATTTGATAGTAATCTTGTTAACAACCAATGCTTCCCAAACAATAAAATTGTGTGAACTGTAACCAGACAGTACTGTATTTCCTTTGCACCACCCATATTTTCTAAATAGCACTTTAATGCAAGATAGACAGTGCAATTTGATGGCTCCATAGATGTGACAAGCAGGTTTGCTAAATAGTGGCATAGAAGAAGATGCAGCAACATGCTAGAGCTGAACTATACCCTATTGGAATCAGAAGAAAATGTGTCCTTGTATATGAGTGATGGGGAAGGTCTGCTTGCATCAGCTTCTCTAGATAATGACCTCAGCTAAGCAGAGCATGAGACTGAACCATAAAGTATAAAGATATATATCCAAAGTGACACCAAGGAAGCAAATACTGTGCATTGTTAGTAAACAGTATTCTTGGGGGGGGGGCGTAGTTTTAACTTTATGTCATTACTTTTTTAAAAGCTAAGAACATTAGCAAATGTGTTTAATGTGCATATTGTTTTAGAGCTAAGATTATCTTGTAATTACTTTAGCATTATAGAAAAGCTCACAGACACAAGCTCTCTGTTAACACACATTTTAATGCCATGCATTTTACTTGAATGTTTCCCAAATAGCTTGTCTCAAAGCCTCCATTTGGTTCTGGAAAAGGAGCTAAGCTAAAAAAGATCACAGAACAACCAGGAATGAAGTGATGCAATTATTAAAGTTCAGGTGCCTGCTTGAATTAAGAAACAGTGTCTGTTTCCTCCATTAATCTGATTGAAGGGAATTCCATAGCTGGATACTCGTTGATCTGATTTGAAAGTTATGAAGGGTAAGAGCTTCAGTGATTACTAGAAATTTTTAGTATTGGGAACTTAGAACAGGGGTCCCCAACCCCCGGTCCATGGACCAGTACTGGGCTGCAGCATGCCAGAAACTGGGCCACACAAACAAGCAAAGCCCCATTCGTGGGATGCAGGCAGTACATAAAACCATGCCCCCCCTCCCGTCCACAGAAAACTTCTCTCCATGGAACTGGTCCCTAGTGCCCAAACGGTTGGGGACCTCTGCCTTAGAATATCAATTGATATAATTAAAGTCTATAAACCTTGTACATTAATCAGAGTACAACAAAGGAGAAGTTGGAAAGTATATTTATCTACAGGATTTTTAGTACTTTTCTTTGCCCTTATTCTGTTTTCTCTTTTTTGCATCTTAAATGACAATTGGCACTCAGCTCAGGGATCTAGATTCTTGCTACATTGTTAAAATTGTATAATATACTTAATGTTTCTTTATGGTTAATTTCTAGTAAATATGTGTTGTTCCATCTGTAGAACTTTGGGAATTCCTTTGTTACTTACAGATATTTATATATCTGTATACAATATAGAACAATATTATTCTATACTATTTTTGCTTTCTCTTATTGCTTGCTGGTTCTCTTTCTTTTTATTTTAAATGTGATTAATTAATAAATAAAAAACAGTGCAGTTAGTATCCTATTTTGAACATTTGGTCACTGTGGGAACAGATTGGTGGACCAGATAGGTAATTGATCAATTGTAGCAGAATTCTGATGTAAATGCATTTTTACATTTATCTCATTGACTTGTGGTGATCCAACAGTTGGATCACCCTTTAAATGTGACAACTTCCTTAATGACAAGGATTATTGTAACCAGAAGCTTTAGACATACTTTTTAAGGTAAATCAACAGTATGGAACGAAGATAACTTTTAATTATAGATTTGATATTTTGAGTCAAGCAGGATGAACTTAGAAAAGTGAGGAGACATTCTCCATCCGTAACTTTTAGTAGTATGGACCTCTGCAGAACAAGTGAAAAGAAAGAAGTCTGTTATTTTAATAGAGATTGGCAGTGTACAAATGGAATGAATGAATGAATGAATGAATGAATGAATGAATGAATGAATGAATGAATGAATGAATGAATGAATGAACATATCTCCCCTAAAGAATCTCCAAATTAATTAATAAAATTGTATCTCTTATTCAGCCAGCCTTATTGTGTTGCATCTTTTTCACAGATTTGGAGGTGAAATAATATTTATATTTTGTAAAACTGCTATCTTTTCATTCCTCCTGTTTTATTCTCTATGTCTGTTTTCTTGTAAAGTGTGCATAATTAATCTCTCTAAAATGCAATACACAATTTCAAATAAATTACTTTCACTGTTCTATTTCTGTGGCACATGCAGCCACATAGTTAATGAATTTTGCAAACAGCCTTTTTAGTGAGCAGACAGCTTTTCTCTTTGCCTTACATTTTTTCCTCACCCAGAGGGGAAAAAATCCACATCAGTTTTGAATTCTGATGTAACCTTTTTAATATCTTGTAAGTTTCTTTTGAGAGGAAAAATGTTAAATCAGATTTGGTCCAAAATGTGTTAATGGAAAAAAAATGAAATGATGCATTTTTGTAACCTAATTGTAAAGAGGTAAAATAGTGGCAGAAACAACAACTATAAGTCCATACTGCCATCTAGTGATTTCAGAACAATTAGTAATGAAGTTAGGAAAGGGGTTGTTTTTTTTTCAACAAAATGGTATTGCCATTCTAGATATAACCAACATCTTATTTTTATTTTATTTTTGAAACTCAGCATTTTTGGAATTATTTTCTTTCAGATATTGTACTTAATGTAATGTATTGTACATAAATACTTTTTAACTTGTGAAGCAGCTAATGCAATCCACTTTAATTGGCACCACTCATTAATAATTTGGTAAGCCGGGATGTTTTAATTGCAGCAAAATCTCTTAGAGTATTATTGAGTTGTAGAACTTTACTTGTGCTTTGAAAAGTCTTCGCAATGTATGAGAGCAGATTCAAAGCACCTTTGCTTAAATCATTAAAGCAGCCATATTTTTTTTTTCCAAGCTCATGTTTTAGAACATGGGCTCAAACTTGCCACATCATGTAACATGCCACGATGTGTCGCAACTCCTTTTGCATTACTTGGCAATGGGGTGGGTGTGGCTTCAGTATGATGAAACCAGTCCACGGGCCTGCAGTTTGACACCCCTGTTTTAAAAGGTATTCCCAATATCATGTGTATTGTACAGCATTTATTTCAAAGCATCAACCACCCAAATGGGTTATTTAGAAACTAACAAGATTTTTAAAGCATTACTAATAAATGTTATTTTTAGTAAAAAGGCAATTATTACAACTTCATTGTAGAAAAATCAAAACATGTCAATTACATTATTCACTTCCTTGATAATTTCCTTTAACTAACATTGTTTCCTTCCAACGTAATTTGACTAAATTATCTAACTGCTCTGTATGTCCAACCAGCAGGCTTAAAAGGTTGTTTTTCATTTAAACAGACTAAAGCAATAATAACAATTTTAAAAGTTTACATTCTATGTAACATGTAATCTGCCCCATATTATAGTCTTCTATGAAAAAAAATGAATATAAATTGTTCTTAGATTGGTTTTCATGATGATTGTGTAGAAATTCCAGGGAATTATTTCCATATCTGGAGTACTGTATTCCTTATTTTATCCAAGATAGAAAATGCAACTGATAGATCATTTTAGCCAAAAAAAGTTTTTTAAAAAAACGGTTAAAATGACTAGAAACATGTTTTAAAAAGGAAACAGATTAAAACAAAAACTCCTACCAAGCCTTTCCAAGATAGTGAGTATTATGAAATAACTATGACCTGGAAATGAATTTATTTATTTACTTTGTTAAAAATGTAATCAAAAAAGCAAATTTCCAGCAATAGTGAAATCCCTCAATCAAATGTTACTATGTTTTTCTCCCTTAGGAGGTGCTGTATCTCCATGTGAGATGTACATTGAAGCTTTGGGACAAAATGAGGTGCTTGCGCAAACGATCCGCTGTATCCTTTCTAGGAGTCCTTGTCATTTGCTTGTTGTTCTTGAACTTATACATTGAAGATAGCTATGTCTTGGTAAGTTGGATATTATATAGAATTAATTGCTCTTTAATAGCACAGGATAACAAAAACAAGCAGACTTTCTAAACAAAAGCAAATAAAGTGCAAAAGTCCAAAGGAAAAAATGAATTGTCTAGGGTAGTGTAAAGAAAGAGTTCTGGTTTAATTTAAATTTTCAGTTGATGATCTGATTCAAATTGCAATTAGTTTGATCTGGATTTTTAAATATTGTTAGCAAAGCCCTTCCAAATCACTGAATTAATTTAGAGGCACCTAATTCAATGGTTTGATTCAAATTGTCAGTCCATTTTGGAAAGGCATTTCCCTTTATAAATTTGGTCAAATCCTCAAATCAAATCTCTGTGCAGCAACATTAGTAATGGGGAAAAAAGCATTTATACCAGCTCCTTGTTTAACAACCACAGTATCTCAGTAACTGTTTGCAATAAACCAGTAATAAACCATAGTAAAACAAAAATCATTTTCTGACCAATATGTAGACTCATAACCAAATTTCTATGCCTGACAACAGTGCAGGCTGGAGTCACAATAAGGCTGGCATAGCTGCATGAGAGAATTTTGCCTGAATTAGATGAGAGCAACCAGCAATCTTCACAGTCTCCCTCCCTCCTCTCCCCTCCCCCTGGTCACATGTTAACTCAGCAACCATTTTGCTTAACAACAAAATCACTGGAACAAATTGCAGTTACTAAATGAGGAAAGGGTACACTGACAAAAAGATGAAATAAGACAAATATAACAGTCTTTGTTAGAACCTTATTCCCGCATGATTTTTTGAGTACAAATGGAACAGCAAATCTATATAATGCTAAACCTCTCATTCCCATAACTTGAATTGCGTGAAACAATGCATCACAGGGCAACAGTTTTTAAACCAATGTACTTGCAAATAGGCTAACTCAATTATGCACCCAAAGGAATGAAATTTGGGGAAGTTGTATCTGTTTTGGGGTTGCTGGGCTGTATCATATAATGCTTATTTTATACATTCCATGACATTTTCCCAGTTTCCCAGCCACTGTTGCAATCCTAGGGCCAGTGGTGGGATTCAAATATGTGAAGAACCAGTTCTCTGTGTGGATGCCACTTCCGGAAGTCCATTCTGGGCCTGGGCAACAAAAAATTAGCTACCGGTTCTGCCGAAGTGGTACGAACCGGCTGAATCCCACCACTGCCTATAGCTCTTCCCATACCCAGCAGCAATCACTTACCTGTCTGCTGGGAAGGGAGAGGGAAAGAGAAACAGAAAGGAAAAGGAAAGATTTCTAATGCTGCTTTCCAACTTCCCAGTAGAAAATTCAGTGTGGAAGCCAGCAGGAAATCAGAAATCACTTCTGCTCCCACTGCCTTTTTGCCCTCCCATGGTCATTCAGATTCCCTGTTTAGATAAGGAAGTATCTCTGAAAGGATGGCTCAGCCGGTCAAGGGTTGTCTGGTATCACCCTAAGAATCCATGTTCAGTATAATGAAGGTTACTATTGGTCAGAAGTTGTAGCACGGTGGAAATAGAATTCCATGTGCTACTGTAAATATGTTCTTCTTTCTCAGAAACTGGATTCCTTCAAAAAAATTCAGACTCAGTAAGAAATATCAGAGCAAGGAACATATAAATTGCTTGCAGACTTAGGTCAAAAGTTTGTCCATACCACCATTCTGTTTTCAACAGCATGTAGCTAGATTTCTCTGTCAGCCAAAGATATGGAATTGATGGGTAATAATTTGATGTTCACAACCATACAGTCAAAAATGACTTCTATCATTCCTTCTTGCATGGGAGACTTCTAGAGAATCTGACTTTTTTAAAGGACCATTTGACTTAATCAAAATATCTTTTCCAACTGACTATAATTCATGTTTGATTTGATACAGATTTTATCACTGACAAAATTTGCTTTGGTAGATGAATATTCCAATTTTAATCACATTTCTTTTTACAAGTAAGAAAATTCCCTGTTTAGCCATTTTAGTCCATTAGGGTTTTGAAATATAGCTTCCTCTAATGGCACTGTTTGCATTAAAATATTTTGTAAGATTTTATTTATTCACACCCCCTCACTTGTGATTCAATTTGATCTGGTTTATATCATGTGTTTGTCACATTCATTGATTCACTTTGGTTTGCTAATTGCTTGAGATCTCTAGGTGCATCCTGTTGCTTTCTATTTATTGCACTTTATGCTATTTCTGTTTTGCTTGTTTTCAGATCTTTATGTGAACTTCCCAGATGGCATGATGTCTTACACTTAATTTGTCTTTTTTTAAATAATAAAAAAGGTTTGTCCCTCATTGTTTCTTTTAAAACAAAACTGATACATTTAATTGCCAAGTCTCAGCTTTGCTTGTCTAATTCTCCTGAGATTTTTAAGGCCCATTCAGAGAATGCATTTAAATATTATGAAACCAAGTTTCTGTTGACTATAGGTAGGAACACAAATTATAGTTTAAGCAGACCACAAGCAGATAAAGATTGAGAATTTCTATTTTGCTTTGATGTTTTTCATCACCTCAAAACTTAATTTCATACATAATTTTTGATCCATTCTGAATTCACATTGAACAGCAAAGTACCTTTAGAAATAATCAGATCAGATTTTTATAGCTTCCATAAAGCTACCAACCCACCAAAATTCAAATATCAAAATACAGACACATTGTTTCCTACCAATTTTTACAGATTTTTTTTAGAAAAAGAAGAAACTCTCCTACCTTTCCCTAATGTTTCTCCGCAATGTTTCTTCAAGACCTGCTACAGCTAGCTGTGGGACATTATGAATCAATGATATTATGACATCATTGTCATTGTTTCTGCAAAACATTACTAAAAAGTTCAGCTAAATATGATATTGGCTCAGTTACAGCTCCCTGTAAACAATGTGTTTTTCCTACTTCTAGTTTAGTGTATCAGGTGAACAGGAAATCATAGCTTATTGATAGTTTTGTTTTGTTTTGCAACAAACCTGTAATCAATCCACAGAGGTTCAAGGCAAGATTGCCTTAGAAAGGATATACAACAAATCAGGAATTGGCCAAATGATTATCCTGCTCATCTGTCTTGTTTTTAGCTTATTCAACAAACCATGATTAAAATAATTAATGGTTTATTTTCATTTGTAAATAGATCCAGTATAGATGTTGAACTTTAGCAACAGCACTAGCACTTAGACTTATATAACGCTTCACAGTGCTTTACAGCCCTCTCTCTAAGCAGTTTACAGAGTTAGCATATTGCCCCAACAATCTGAGTCCTCATTTTACTGACCTTGGAAGGATGGAAAGCTGAGTCAACCTTGAGCTGGTGAAAATTGAACTGCCGAACTGCTGGCAGCTGGCAGTCAGCAGAAGTAGCCTGCAGTACTGCATTCTAACCACTGTGCTCTTATCAAGCTTTTGATTTCTTTGCTTGTTTCTTTGTTTTTCTTTTTTTCTCTTTATGACCACAGCTCTCAGCTCTTCTGATTTCTCCATTATATTATTTGTCTTCTGATTAATAAAGAAGATAAATGGTTTCATTATGTTTTCTGAAAGCTTTTGTATTTGAAATCTAAAAGCATAGGAAACAACAAACATTTTAAAACTCTCCAGTTGTACTTAGGACCTTGAATGAACACGTGAAAGTGATTGAGGCAGTGATAATAGAAGTGCAACACAAGTTAGAATGACCTTCCTAATGTTAACAATATTTGCCTTTTGTGCCAGATGAAGACCTGGTTTTAATCACTCACTTTTTCTAAGTCCTTTTTCTAAACATACCCTTGCCCCTTCACTGCTTCTCTGTCAGTGAGACATATGTAATATATCTTTCACTTTAGCTCATTATGTATTACACTTGGTCCTATTGTTTTATCTTAATTAATTAATATAACCTACCAGTATATATATCCTTCAGAGAATGAGCAGTTTATAAATAAGTAGAGAGATCATGTCAAACAAGAGTGAATATAGACACTTGATGTCAGAACATAGCTGGAAAATATCTAGTAACCCTCCCCCCTTTCATGATTAAATCTTCTGCTTCACCTCCTTCTTTGGTAAATACCCAGTCACCTTTTTCAGAGTGACTCAGTGAGAGAGGAGAGAACAGGAAAGAAGTTCAGTTTACTTTGTAATCTTCCCTTGGGAAAGGTATGGAGAAAAAACAAATTGGCACAGGCAGCTAAGGGACAAAGGAGGAGGTGAGACACAGCTGTCAGAAGTTGGAAATAGATTGCATTACTGCTGAGTCTTTTCAAAAGATGCAGACAAAATGCAGGGACATTGACTTCTTTGAATTTTTAAGTGTATTTAAATTTCTCTTGTTTCCAGGCATGCACTATGACTAAAACTGCTTACCAGCATTAACCACATTAAAGTTCCATGAAAAAGGACTAAAATTCAGTGCAAGAGCTCCTTTGTGAAATTGCAACAAAGTACCTTTTGCATGAATATCCCCTGAGACATAGACCAGAATACCCGTAGAGGAAACCTAGCTTTGAGATGCATTAAAGAAGGCACTTATACAGAAGAGATAGATGAATCACAGGGAAGCATTGTTCACACAATCAAATTTTGTATTAGTGAAATCACATTCAGTGCTTATTTCAAAGAAAATCTGAGACCCGAGCTTCTAGCCTTATTTCCAGGAGTAGGAGAAATCAGATTTTACAATAAAAGTATTATATTACTCTCTTTTTATTAATCTATAGTAAAAAGCCAGGGGTACATTGAGCACTCTATCTGACTTAATTAAACGAAACATTAATTAACATTCAAAATATCCACACAGAATAGAATAATAACAATAACCATATTGCAAAACATTTTAATTTATGATTATTTAGTAAATAATGAAATATTGACTATCAGAGATGGCCTTGAAGGAGAAAAGACCACATCAAACTGGAATGGACTCATGGGACTTCCATATGGAGACATTCATGTTGTTTTAGCATGGCATGTTGGGCAACTGAGTGGACCTCCTATCTCAGCTGTGTCATAAGATGAATTTTTAAACTTTTATTTTCAGTCTAAAACACTCAAGTTCCATGCGATTTGGAGTCAATCAATTTTCCCATTTATAGGAGCTCTTATCTTGCTGTCTTCTGAAGTCAGAGGTTTGTAACAGATAAGACTTTATTCTTTAACCTAATTTAATCCTAGAAATCAGAATCTTATTGATTTTACAATCCCTATACAACCCTTGATTTTCCCTTGTTATACAAACTTAGTCATTTTCATAAATCCATTAAATTTCTCAGTTTTCCCCTACTAATATAACATACACTACCCTCTTTCCTATAACTTCAGGTGCAACTGCAGGAAAAATGCACTAAACTGCTAGATAGTATCGAGTTAATACCTAAGATAGATAGATAGATAGATAGATAGATAGATAGATAGATAGATAGATAGATAGATAGATAGATAGATAGATAGATAGATAGATAGATAGATAGATAAAAATCTCAGGATTTTTGGTAGTTCCATACCTGAGAACTACCTATACCTACCTGCCACTGTGTCAAGCCTTTAACAACAAGAACAGTTGTTTGTTGCACTCCGGCCCCTCATCAACCACCTGTTAAATATCTAGATGTTTATAGTGTTTTGTCTTTGATCTTTTAGATAGCACATGTCATTCATCACAGAGGGTGTCCTCTCTGTTCCAGGGATTATTCTCCCATGCACTATGACAGGCCATATCATTTTATCTCATTGTTTGGAGAGCTGTTCATCAAATGAGCACAAACATCCTGATACTAGTTGAGTTTATTACCAAAACAAGAGTCAGATGAAAAGTGTCTTTGTCCAAAAAAGATAAGCTTCTAGATTATTTGACTGCATGGGCAGGCAAAAAAAAAAAAAAAACCGCTGTAAGGAGAATCTGAACTTCATTTTCACTGTAACAAATCTTGCATTCATTCACAACAATCACTAGAATTCTTAAACAATGACTTATTTACCTTTTTTATAATCAACCAATTTATCTGAGCTTTCATATCTTGGAAACCTATTCTTTTTTATTATTATTATTATTTTAAACTTTTTTTATTAATAGATATATATTTGTACATGTAAACCAGGAGAAAATTCAAGTTAACTGCTATCCAACTTAATACAATCAATTTAAATTTGTAAACATTCTTCACTCCGTATGTCAAGATTTAACTATAAGCCAGATACATTTTCTTTGATTGGTGTTTCTCTTGTATGTAGTCTATCCAATGTTTCCAGTCTATCATATATTGTTCATTTGAGCGATCCTTCAAATATGCCGATATTTTAGCCATTTCTGCCAAATTTATTACTTTCAAAGTCCATTCTTCAATAGGTGGTATTTCTGGCTTCTTCCAGTATTGTCCCACCAACACTCTCGCTGCTGTGATCAAATTCAGAATTAAGTTCGTCTCCGTGGTAGTACAGTCTTTTATGATCCCTAACAAAAACAACTGAGGTAGAAATTCAATACGCTTTTTCAAAATGGTTTGGAGTGTCCACCATATTTTTCTCCAGAGGGCTTTAATTTTTCTACATGTCCACCATACATGAAAATTTGTTGACCCAGCTTAGAGAAGTCTAACAACAATGACTACAGCCCTTTCAATTCTGGAAACATTTCCTAGAGGATTATAGAACAGACAGTTCTCACCCATCAGCTATACAAAAACAATTGTAATTAATTTTAGAAATGGAGTAAAGAGGTAAGTTAGTAAGTGTGGCACAGTAATACATAGGATCCAACACCTTCTACCTCCTGGACATTCCTGATCTTGAATCTGAAAAGGGACTAAGCAAACATTCATTTCCAACTCTACAAACTGTTAAACCTGTAAGTATTCAGATATCATGGAGACTGAGTGTCATAAATCTCCAATACTATTGATTTGAATAGTACCTAGTTTTAATTGATAACTGTGGCATAATGGGAAAAAAGAGTGCTTATAAAATCAGAGGAATTTTTTTAGGATAGTGGAGAGATGAGGAAAATATAGTATCCACTTTGTATTTTGGTCCAGCATGGCAGTACAGATTCGTATTTCTAAATATGCATTTCCATTCTCCGCATTCACTATCAAATTTTGGCTCAATTTGATTAATGTTGCTTTGAATGTCAGTGATAATGTCTTCATTTGGAACTGCCATGTTAAACATGTCTGTAACTGGAATAAATGTAAAGACTGAAGCAGATAAATAAAACAAGATATTGTTCATATTGCTAGATTTTTCCCTCCACTTCTTACAATAGTTATTCTGTGTATCTTTTATTTTGTTTTTTCTTTTCTCTTCCAACTTTTAGAATGGAGATAAGCAGTTAATCAGAGATACGGCAACGCATCAATTAAATTCAGAGCGGTATGTTCACAGTTTTAAAGATCTGTCCAACTTCTCAGGATCAATAAATGTTTCCTATCGCTATCTGGCTGGTACACCTTTACTAAGAAAAAGTAAGTAACAGATTTTTTCCATTTTCTTAACAACAAATAGGTTTTTTTATCTACTCTAAATGTCACAAAGAAAATGTTGCAGAAGTAAGTTCATCAGCTTTTTAGAGGGCAATGCCATTAAATTTTTCACAGAACATAAAAAGCTTATATGCAATCCAAAAGAAGAAAGAATGAAAAGGGCTCTGTAATTTCACTTAACAGGGGAACACCCTTTGAATCTGCCTAGAATTTGATCTTTACATGGTATAAAAGTAAAGATGTCCTCAAGATGAGCTCAACTTCTGGGGGACCCCTGTACATGCTTGCTAGCTGTATTGAAGCAGCTTGACATTGTTTTCTTCCAGAAGGATATTTCATTTTTTACTTTCATGTCTAATTTACTTCTCTGGGGTTCATTGGTTAATTCAAATACTAATCAGGACTAAATCTGCTCAACTTCCAAGTCCAGAAAAGGTGAGCCAGATGCTCCCTGTCTCTGCTGAGGCTTAGATATAAGAGACCTCAGCCATTTCCCCTTTCAAAAGTGGGATATCAAACAAATAGAGCAGCTCTAGTTTCAGTAGTTATGACAATTTTCATAGATCTGGGAAACAGAACATGTTCTCATGTTCTCATTAACCAGCTAACAGCAATTTTGCTCAGGAAATCATATATTGCTCCCACAAAGTACCTGATCATACAGGTGAATTAGGGCAGAAAAGCTAGTTTACCCAATGCAACA
The DNA here is from genome assembly GCA_034064705.1 of Bothrops alternatus. NCBI lineage: Eukaryota > Metazoa > Chordata > Lepidosauria > Squamata > Viperidae > Bothrops > Bothrops alternatus. Next base: position 13,440,835 of record JARGCV010000124.1, on the reverse strand, counting down.
AGTCATCCTTTTTTTAACCAAAAAAATAAAAATAAAAATGAATCAACCTCAACTTGCTAGAATGTGCTAAGGCATAACCATGTTTCCAAACTATCATCAGTAGATGCATACAAAATTCTAAAGCAAAAGCAAACAAATCATATTTTGGCCCGTTACATCATTTCTCTCTAGGATCCAGAGACTTATAAATGAGTTTATGTAATCTGGAATTCTAAAATGAAGTGATGAAGACTTCATCAGAAGCTATAATTAATAATCCATAAATATATTATATTGAAAAATATTTGATGCAAAAGCCATATAATGTTATCAAATAATCCTTTGATATTCAATAGATACTATTAACAGCTTAAGCCAGCATTCTTAAATAATTGCAGTCCAAATGCAAACCCAGAGAACTTGAGCAGTTAACTATCTACGGGGAATGGAATACCTTGCATTCAATGAGAGAAAGAGAATGCAAGTTCAAAAAAAGGAAGTAGTGGAATTTGAGAAGTGGTCTTCTTTAATGGAACATACAGAGAATTTAGCCATAGACTAAGTAAAAGTAAGCAAGCAAAAAAAATATATTAAAAGATGTAGCTTCTTGTTACAGTAGTGAAGGAGAAAAATCCCAAAGCTTATTGCTATAGCAAAGAAAGAAATGTACAGATGTAGTTTTAAATTTCTTGCTACAGCAAAGAAAAAAGTAAAGATTTTAAAGATGTAGCATTACATTAACACCACATAAACATATTTAAATGCTAAGCAGGGAACATCTCAGCATATTGAAAGTCATAGCTTAACTTGGAATCTGAGAATAAAAAGAGAGGTTGTTTTCTAGGCAAGAAAGAGGGGAAGGGTCTTTAGTTGATGAGAGGAGAACGAGGGGGGAGAGACAGAGAGAGGGGGGGAGAGAGAGATTCCTTCAGAACTAGGCCACCAGGTTATGTACATGGACATAAACTTATCTTTCTTTCAGGGATTTCTATCCTGAGGCACAGTTAGTGGCTACCTAACAAAAATGGAAGAAAGAAAAATTATAGAAATTAAAAGAATATCAGGAAATGATAGGTTTTGCCAGCTGAGTTCTTTTATGACTTTTCTCCTGGGATGAACAAAGCACTACAAGCACCATTGTTAGTTCTGGCTTGCTCAAAGAACTTCTCTCTCTCTCTCTCTCTCTCTCTCTCTCTCTCTCTCTCTCTCTCTCTCTCTCTCTCTCTCTCTCTCTCTCTCTCTCTCTCTCTCTCTCTCTCTCTCTGTGTGTGTGTGTGTGTGTGATAGCTTATAAATAGGTAAAACTTTGTAGAAATTAAGGGGATTCTTAATTCTTCTTTGTTTCCAGGCTCTTAAAAATAGATCTTTGTTTGTTTGGATGAGCATGAGGAACCATCCCCAGGTTCTGTATCCACATTTACCAAGTGGTAATTTTGATACAACAGCAACTGTTTTCACTGTTCGTTAGAAATGTGTCCTCATTTCTCCTTAAATGATAAGGCAAACAAACTAGGGTGCAATAGAGAAGATATGGTTTATAAAACTGTCAGTTGTGGTGCTTTGAATTCAAAGTGACAAAATTATGTCTCCCAAGCAATTTTGAAAGGCTAATTCAAAATATATTCTTACATGAATCCAGATAGACTTAAATACAATTAAAATCCCACCACTTTCAATGGAAGACATTTTAGCATAATTTAGCTCACCCACTTGAACACATACAGTCTAAAAATCCACCACTTGAACTGTAAGAGGCCCTGTATTTTTTGAGATAGGGAGATGGATGGATGGGCAGACAAAGCAAAATGTTCACTAAGAGATATATGCAAGGAGGATTGTTTCAAAAGCAACAAAGGCAAAAAGGGAAACGTCCTGCTGGACATGCACAATTATTTCTTGGTTATGTTTTTATCTTCCAGATAATTTGTTATGAATAAGAACCAAATTTGCTTTTATTGTTCAGTTCTATAGAACTTAAAATACTTTTTTTGTTATTATTATTCAGGATATCTTACCATTGGATTATCTTCAGTCAAACGGAAAAAAGGGAATTATTTGCTGGAGACAATCAAGTCCATATTTGAGCAGTCAAGTTATGAAGAACTGAAAGAAATTGCTGTGGTAGTACATCTGGCAGAATTTGACTCCACCTGGTGTGATAGCATGGTTCAAGATATTTCACAGAAATTTGCCCATCATGTAATTGCTGGCAGATTAATGGTAATCCATACACCAGAAGAATATTATCCAGCTTTGGATGGGCTTAAGAGAAATTACAATGATCCAGAAGACCGGGTGAAATTTCGTTCCAAGCAAAATGTTGACTATGCATTCTTGCTTAACTTTTGTGCTAACCTTTCTGATTATTATGTAATGTTAGAAGATGATGTTCGATGTGCAAAAAACTTTTTGACTGTTATTAAAAAAGTCATAACTTCACGAGAGGGAACCTACTGGGTAACTTTAGAATTTTCCAAGTTGGGTTACATTGGGAAATTGTATCATTCCCATGATCTCCCTCGCCTGGCTCATTTTTTATTGATGTTCTACCAGGAAATGCCTTGTGATTGGTTGCTGATACATTTCCGTGGGCTGTTGGCTCAAAAGGATGTCATACGTTTCAAACCATCCCTTTTTCAGCACATGGGATATTACTCATCTTACAAAGGAGCTGAAAATAAATTAAAAGATGATGATTTTGAAGAGGATTCATTTGACCTTCCAGATAACCCTCCTGCCAACTTGCATACCAATATGAATGTATTTGAGAATTATGAGGCGAGCAAGGCATATAGTAGTGTGGATGAATACTTCTGGGCGAAAGCACCCTCAACTGGAGATTTTTATGCCATTGTCTTTGATAGGCCTCTTAAAATTAGCAGAATCAAAGTCGTCACTGGTACTGAAGACCGACAAAATGATGTTTTGCATCATGGTGCTCTGGAAGTTGGGGAAAAAACTTTGGGGGGCAAAAAGGAAAGGCAATGTACTACCTTCCTGAGACTAGGAGAATTTAAAAATGGAAATTTGGAAATCCTAGGTGTGGAGCACAAAGTTATTTTTGATATTAACTGCATGAGAATACTTGTTACCAAAAGCCAAAAGGAATGGTTGATCATTAGAAGCATTAGCATATGGATTTCACAGCTACCAAGTCAATAAGGAAAATCAACAGCAACAGAATATACCATTGCCAAAATCCAATGAAATAGTGCCATGAAATGACTTTTTTTTCCAATCTTTTTACTACAGATACTGGCAATCTGGAAATCACAAAACAAATAAAAGCAATCTAGTTTTTACTAGTTCAGTGAGGCAATATTCAAAGTATTTGTTGAAATGTCTGAATTTTATAGAAAGTGTAAACAAGTTTTGTCCATCACTCAAACACAGATCCACTTCTTTGTTGTTTCTTCTCTTTTCCCCTTTGGGAAGGACTGGTTGTGTTTTTGACATTGTACAATTTAAGGATTTTGTGGGCTTATGTTCATAGATTGTCAAAGGAATTTAACTCCCTCATATTCATGTATGAATTAAAAATGTGGTGGTTTGTATCTGTACAGTGGTTGGTGGCTTGTTTTGAGATAATTTTGATAAAGAAGTCCTGTTAATACAGCTGATGTTCTCTACTGTGAGCATTGTAAAAAAAGATATGTTGAAATTACATTTGAAATTACACAATTGGTTATAAATCTGTACTTATCCTGTAAACTGCAGTAAGTATTCTTGAATTCTCTACAAACATTACTTATTCTAGCACAATTTATTATCTTGAATTGATGGGGTAACTGAATTTCATCTATCTTTAATTTCCACTTTTCATTGTTCAAAACAGATCTATACCTTTATGTGAAATATTATTCAAGGTTTTATGCAAAACTATGATTTTTACACTTGTGTAGAATGCAAATGATTTTAGTAAGCTGAACATAGACATGCAAGAATATTAAGAATTATGTATTATGTGAGATCACAATGAATTCTACCAATGATTTGTTATGCACACATATTCCCAGGAATATAAACCAAAGCTCTTTAGAGCTGTAATACAAATATGGAACCTCTCTTTCAATATAAGAAATATAACAAAATACTCAATGATAAGGTATGTGAATATAAAAAACTGCCTTATATTGACTAACATTCCACCTTTCTATTTTTTAGTTATAATATTTCTTTCACCACTTTTCTATAACCTCAGAACTTAAGATTCCCAGTTCTATTCCAGCCTTGACCAGGCACAAACTTGCTGTCCATGTGGAATGCCTTGAAGCCATGCTCCAGGTTTTATTGCCAATGATTTAGGCCAAGGTTGTCACCAGCCATTCCAGTCAAACTGCTTTGAAACTGGAAATATTATAGAATAATGTTAGAAAAGGTTTCCCCCCCCCCCACAAAATATGCTATGGTGCTGAACTATAACATCTCTCTACAGAATTTCCTACCAAGGAGTCCCAGCACACCAACTGACAGTCTCATGCATTGGGAGTGGGATTTGATCGAATAAGCACCCTGCTTACAATGGATTCCTGCCGATTTTTGCATTGTCACAAATACAAAATAGTGCTATTGCATAGCTTCATTCCATTTCAGTATGTCTTATAATATTTTATGCCCTTTACCTTTTTTGCAAACTATAAATAGGGAAGTGTATGGGTGACTGCATTTTTCATTATAGTATGTTATGAAAAATATTTTTCATGATCCACTCCATGTCTTCTTTTCTATAGAATTTTTAGCATTGCTCAACTTCCACAAGACATGGATTATTTGTATCTTGAGAATTCCCCCTTTCCCTCACATGTTTTTATTCATGGAATATATAATTTATTTTGCATCTCTGACCATAATCCTTTATACATAGTGACCATCTGTATATCCCTTTCTGCTACAAGGAAACTTGTGATTCTTTGATCAGACATTCATGATGTGCCTTAAGGCTATTTGTTTGTCCTTATAGTGACTGACATTCTTTATTTCATGTAATTATATTTCCCTGTTTGTCTGATGCTCTTAATTTTTTTTGACTTCTGTTTATTTCTGTGATTTTTCATGACACATATTTCATAGCTCTATACATACATTCCCATTGCATAGGGAAAAAAATGCTATGGCTATTAGATCGAAAATTTCCAATTTTTGCTATGAACGAATTCCCATAAAGTTTTAAATAAGAAAAAAATAGGAGTGTCTTGATTTTATTCTATGGAATTGCTAGAGTAATTCATAAACCTCTCCCCAAATCTTTCTGAGTTGTTTTTCATATATAAGCTTAACATCTTTCTTTAAACCTCCCACTCCCAAAACACATACACAAACTGTAGTGATATTTCATACTACTAAGCTAGAAGTAGTTGTCATTGTGCACAGACTGTGAAATTGGCATTTCTGAAGCCTTAAGTTGGAGGTGATGTTCATTGTGATAACTGATGTCAATTGCTATGGAAACAACAGTAAAGAATTTCCATTCTCATATTGATCTAGCTGACAAAATGGAAAGTAGTCTCCATTTGAAATTTAAGGTTTTTTAGTTTATACTACTCTACAAAGAGAAAAAAATGTTTAGCATTTCTACAAGTGAAGCTATCTGCCCAGGTATACATACAGTAGTGGCCAAAATTGTGGAAACCTTTTGGGAAAAGTGTATTTTTGAGGTTTGATGGCTAATAACATCACTTTTTTGGAGTAGTACCATAAAATTATATATCAATGGAAAGATAATTTAATCAAGAATGTAATGCAACAAAGCATGTTCAATTATCTGTACTGTATTCTATGAAAGGTTATAGTCAAATAACCAGAAAAAGGAAGCACAACTTGCTTAGGTTGATATCAGGTAGCTCTCCTTCATCTGATTGTAGCCAATGAACATGAGTGTTTAGAGAGCCAATCAGTTGTTATCTTGTTTTGGCAATGAGCCAATCAGATCACAGTAGGATTAAGTTATTGATGTCATGTATAGAAGCTGAGAGGGGGACATTTGTCCGTGTGTTATGTGATCGCTATCAAGTTGGTTGGGTTTTTTTTTCTTTCATTTAGTGAGCTTGTAAAATGTAATAAAATTAAAGTAATGGTGCAAAGAGTTGACTGGTTGCCCAGAAAGCGATGTAAAATAGTATTATTAAGTGAACAAAGCTACAGTTATAAAGAAGTTACAAGAAAAAATGGTGGAAACTTAACCAAAGGTGACATTTCTAGTGTACATTTTTCCCAAAAGGTTTCCACAATTTTGGCCACTACTGTATCATATCTGAATATAAGAAAAGAAAAAACTCTGTCCCTCTTATCAGAAAGATTTAAAACCTTTCAAAGTTTCATACTCTCAATCAACTGACAGGGTTTGAAGATCTCATGGTAGTGGTAGGTTCTACACTTGCCTTAACTTAGCTTGGCAGCTAGCCAAATGTGTTTATATGTTAGCATATAAAGAACACCCGTTTTGCATTGTCTGCATCCAAACTGGTACATAGGTCATTTGGTTTGCATATAAATTGAAATGAAGATGCTTTGTAGCAGATGCAGACTAAAACATTGTTTTCAGCAAAAGTGTTTTGGAGTGTTAAGAATGGGAAAAAGCCAAGGACACTGGTAATGGTGGCTAAAGGAGACAGGGAAATGAGAAAGAGAAGATGATGAAAAGATTGAGATGCAGTCAGCCAATAGCCTAGGCCTGTTCAAATTTCTTCCTGCTGATACACATGGATTGACCCCAAGGGTACAGCTGATATTAGAATATAATCAATGAATAATGACCATTCATTGGGGGGGAAGTGTAACAAAATAACAACTGGTGTACTAGTGAGGGAATAGACCATTTCCTATTGGGATTTCTTCAACTATTTCACTAGATTATCACTACTTCATTATTGCAAACATCAACAGTTGGAGCATCAGTGAGAGGATTATTTTTTATTAACCAAATGGCCAGTAAGGTAATCTAAGAAAGGAAGACATGAAAAATTAAAAGAAAACTATGATTTGTGATTGTTTTTACAAATAAATGCACCTCCAGTTTAAAAAATCCTACAGTTATACAGCCTATCCACCCTCACACGTTTCTTTCACATGCATAAGAACCTTTGTTTTCTCTTCCCCTCCCCCCATTTTCTCTCAAATACATAAAAACATATAGTATTTGGGTGAGCCTCTGTGTAACTTTACTCTTCCCCAATTTCATCCCACTGGATGTCAGGACAGGACAGCTATGGATGACTAAAAATGGCAGCAAAAAGATGTTTAATTTTTGAAGTTATGTACAGGTAGTCCTTGACTATCAACAATTTGTTTAGTGACCAAAGTTACAACAGCACTGAAAAAGTACCTTACGACCAGTTTTCACACTTACAACTATTGGTGCATCCCCATGGTCACATGATCAAAATTCAGATACTTGGCAACTGGCTCATATTTAGACGGTTGCAGTATCCCGGTGTCATGGGATCACCTTTCATAACCCTTTGACAAGCAAAGTCAATGAGGAAGCCAGATTCACTTAACAACCATGTTACTAATTTAACCACTGCAGTAATTCACTTAACAACTGTGGCAAGAAAAGTCATAAAATGGAGCAAAACTCACTTAACAAATGTTTTACTTAGCAACATAGATTTTGGGCTCAATTGTGCTCGTAAATCAAGGACTACCTGTATTAGTCATGTATATTTTTGCAGCCTAGATCTGACAGATGGAGGATTGCAGTAGACAAAACTATTAACAAAGGTGGATATGACAGAGGGTAGAGGTGGACAGAGCAAAACTATCCAGACTATCAAGAATAAATCTTAAAATCTGCCTATCATTTTAATGTGATTTACTTCTGTATTGATTCCTGGACTGGCTTGGATTTATGAACTGCATTATTATTTATGAACTGCCTTCTACAATAAAACTTTACAGATCATAATTTAACTAAATGTCTATGGAGATTCTCAGTCATCCAGGTCATGGTTGTCCCAAAGCTGAAGAAGCTTCTTGGATGAGAAGTGAAACATCTTCAGAGAAAAACAAGAAAGTCCAGTTGCTTCCTGAAAAAGCACCTTTGGGACATAATTTAATTATTTTAGGAAACACAGAAATTACCTTATCAGAGTTTAAAATATTGATCCACTAATCTGATACCATCTATGCTGATTGGCAATATCGCTCTAGAATTTCAGAGATGAATATTTCCGAGGTCCATATCAAGATTTAGGAACTGAGACAGAAATGTTAGGCTTTCAAAATATATTTTCTGAAGAAATTGTGGTCCATTACATATTATACTCTGCCACAATATGCAATACATATCGCCTACATTATCACAATTCAGTAGCCCTATCGCAAGTAGCTGCATTTTTTTAATGCAGCTGCACATTTTCAGGTAAGATAAAAAGTTGGAAAAATTTGTACCTTCTTTTTCAGGACTCTAGCGGGACTTTTCATATTTCAGACAGATATGTAATATCTAAATGAGCTCTTTGTGCATTAGAAAAAAAATCTTCCTAAAGGATTTCCAAGCTGAGAGATCAGTGTGTTCCTCTCTCCTCAGGATATAATTACTTTCCCAATAGTCAACTTATGAAAGGTAGCACAATAAATTCTTGTACCAGTCCTCTTAGGAATGCAGTGGCCATAATTGCAAAAATTGGTACCATTTCCATTGCATTGATTAAAAATTATGATGAAGAAAATGTCTGTACAGACATGCCAACAGGAAAAGAAGTCAAATTCTGCATTGCATATGCCAGTAAGGATCTTTCAAAAGGACAGATTATTCATGTGGCTGCAAGAAGTAGTAGGCCAATAGCTTTCTTGAATCATAAATCAAACGTAGATGTGGCTTGGCAAAAAAAAAAAAAACTATTTAAAGTACAAAGTCCCACAAAATAAATGATCCAATAAACAGCCCCGGAAAATGCACAAAAGTTTCTCCTCAAAGAGAAGAACCTTTGTTTAAATTTTCTCTATTTCCTTAGCAACCATCCATGTCACTAATCCCTAGGAAAACAGGATATATGAAATACCTTCTGAAGCCCAGCTTCAAATGCTGGTGTAATTTGTGCCAATTAAAACACCCTTTAAGAACGTATCAAAATATCCATTAAAAACTTGTTTTCCAAGTTCTATTTTATAATTCTCATACATAGGAAGACACAAAACTTAAGTATACATTCCTTCATTTTTTTATTTCTCTCAATGTTAAATATTAGTGATAAAGAATCTGATCATAGAATACTGAATCCCTAACAATGGTTAGAAAATGAGAAGCAGTATTGAAAACCTACCTAGGCTGCATTGAATGCCAAATACAGTCTGAATCAGCACAAGCAGGGCATACAACATTTCAAGATTTAAGGTATCAGTTTAATCAAAGTGATGTGTGATTAAGAGACCTTGTTGTGAACCAGATGTTCTATTCTTGCAACAATTTTGTCACTGTCTTTAGATCATCTGTGTCAGTAATTTATTTGTTCACTGCTGGAAATAATATACTGTATAATTTTTGGTACCTTACTGTAACTTATTGTATTCTACAGCTAGTAAAGAATAGAAGCAGATTTCATCTTTAAAGAGTTGGTGTCAGTGACATAATTAGAACTCAACCTGAGTCATCATGTTTAGCAATATTGATTCCTAAAAGTTGTCACAAAGTATTGCAAAAAAAAATATTGAACTTTGAAAGGAGTTATTTAACATAACTGTTAAAAAGGATTTAATATATTAACTTGTGTTAATGATATGCATAAAAGAAAGTAAGAAACTTTGCCCTAAACTTAGAATAAATTGCCCCACTTGGATATTCCTTTGGAATGTTTCAATTTGGCTGAGTTGGGTTGTTTGTTTATTTTTTGAAAATTATTGTGGCTAATTTCCAGTTTAATTTGTATCCAGCACACTCCCAGTCAATCTCTTGACCCCCCCCCCGCCCCAAGAGCAAACACAACTGCCAGTCAGTTCAGCTAGCAAATATATAGTTTGAAGTTTATTTATTAAGCATTAGCTAATGTCAAAAATAGTTAACTGGTAAAGCATATAGAAAGCAGGCAAAAGCAGGGAAGGGACAACTGGCAAAACATAAAAGGGCAAAAGACTTTGTAAGGACAACCCGTATTCTCAGTTCTATCTGTCATAAGGAGATAATTGCTCACTGTCATTCATGTCCTGGTCACCACTTGTAATACACTCTACACCGGGCTCCTTTTGAAGACTATCAGGAAGCTTCTGTTGATGGAGAATGTGGCAGTGTGGGCAGATATGTGTGCCTCTATAATAGTACACATTACACTTCCACTCCAAGAGCTGCATTTGCTGTCAGTTTATTTCTGGGTCCAATTCAAGGAGCTGACTTGGACCTTTAAAGCCCATCATGGCATGGGTTCATGTTATTGAGGAACTGCCTCTTCCCAGTGACATCTGCCTATCTCATCAGATCGGGTAGAAGAATTATTCTGTGGGTCCCATCAACTACAGAGTTACATCTGGTGGGACAGGAAGATGAGCCTTTTTCTCATGGAGTCCACTCTGTGCCCCCCCTCCCCTGAACACTTGGCTGTTCTCTGCTCATTCCCTGCCATCCTTCCAGAAATCCCTCAGCACTTGGCTGTTACAACAGGTGCCTGGGGTGGTTCCCCTGTTCATAACATCCAAGGCTCTTGCCTAGCCCTTTTAAAATAACAACATCAGTATTTTTAAATGGCATTCTATTTTAATATTGTTAGTTATGGTTTTATTGTATGTCACCCACAGTCACATTCTGTGAGATGAGTGGTCATATGAATATGATAATTAAATGAATAAATAAATATTTTTCCAGATCCACTGGAAACAATACTGTAAAAAGGTCTTAAAAAACAGGAGTGCTTCAGTCAAGGCAATGGGCAGATCAGCAGGGCTTAAGTCTAGTCCAAGAAATTAATTTGAGAAAATATCTCAGGCTCCAGTTCACCAAAGGAGGGATAAGTGAAGCACATTCAGACTTTCAAGATTCTCTTACTCTTGCTGTTACAATAAATATAGTCCTAACATATAGGACAATGGTTTCTTAGTCTGGCCTGATTTGTAGGGTTGACAAATGCTGTGGATAGTTAGTACTGGACAGTTTTAAAAGGAGCACCTTTAGATATCTTGTTTTAATCCTTTTATATACTTAACAAATGCAGAATAGAGATAGAAAGAAGACATTGGTTGATCCCTCCTCTGTTCTGTATCATGAAGCAAAACATTTTCTAGACAGAAATGATGTACCCACCAGTTCTGACAGAACAAAGTTACAATGTTTAGGGGGCTGCAATATGGAACAATGGGAAAGCAAAATAAATTGCTTACTGTTTAATTTGTCCTCCTAGACCTCAAAAATAGATAATTGCTATCTCTTCCAAATACTATTTAATATCAAACTATAAAAATGGCTGTAGGAATCTTTTTTTAAAAAAAAATCAAGAACATTTTAACTATTTCTACAATAAATTGTGGAAGCAATTTGTGACCTGCCTTCACAAATGGACCCTGAAGTAGGTGGAACAAAAAAAGCAACAACAATTGATTTACTTGAACAGCACAGTCCATAAATAATATAATAACAGCAAATATATATTTCTATGGTAATTGGACTGAAGTCCTTCATCCACACACTTGCACTCTTTGACCCTGTTCACAGAATTCAATAAGCAACAAACCAAGGAAGGATTTACATTTGGCAACCTACATTCTCAATAGCATATTGGTTATTTATAAAGTGCACATTTTTCACAGTCAGCAACCTGTTTGCAGTCTCAATAAACAAAGCACATCATTTTTGCAAAGCTTGACAGCAGAGCAAGTCTGACTTAATGTATGTGCACCATCCACATTTGGCCACCTGCCTGTAAAAAAAAAAAGCATAAAACACATATAACACAAAGAAATGCTTCTTATTTGACTTTTCCTCACCCCCCACCTCTTCACCTCTAAATTGGATCCAAATAAAAGCAGCACAACTAAAACCAGCTGCTACTGCACTCTCCATAATTTAATGGTGTCTGTCCATGTGTGTGTGTGTGTGTGTGTGTGTGTACATGTGTGTACAATGTGGGACAAAATTCTTAAAATGGCCACTTCAAATCAGGAATGCTTAAAGTATGGTCAGTTCAGCATCTTTATTTAGATTTTAAACTCTGTTATACAGGATTAGGAATGTGAATTTTGTATATGTATTTTACATTTGTTTATATTTATTTTAAAACTTTGTCAGATTTAATGCACAGACACACACATGCAGACAAAGTAAACAATACAAAAAGGAGTTGTTTTTCCTAGTTAGTGTTGTGGGTGTCTCTGGACCAGCTGGGGAGGTGTCGGAGGATGAGGAGGGGGAGCCGGGCCCCTCTGAGTGTTTGCCCCTCCCGGCAGCCGAGCCAGGCCCCTCTGGGTGCTTTCCCCTCCCGGCAGCCGAGGCAGACAGGGAGGAGATTGAGATGCAGTCTGCATCGGAGTCTCAAGGTGCAGAATCAGACTTGGAACAGGAGAATGTATGGCTGGATCCGAGAGTTCGAAGGGTTAATAGGAGGAGGGTTCAGTTAAGTAGAAAAAGGAAGTGACGTATCGGAAACTGTATTAGAGGAGGAGAGAGAAATTAAGCCTTTGTCACGAGCAACGTTAATTAGAGATTGGCATGGAAACTTTCGCAGTGAGTTGAAACTGAGTTTTCTGGTGTTTTTGAAACCTACCGAAAAATAATGAGGTCTTGGACAATGTGATAAAGAAAGAGTGTTTTAAATTGGAAGGTGGGAGGATAGCATATTTATCCTAAATGTAAATAAATCAGTGTTGGCCATTCCAGCCAAAATAATGCCAGCAGTTTGCTTTGAAATGACTTCGTTTGAAATGTGTTAATTAAAAACTATTAAAGACATCTTTATGTGGATTTTAATGAGCTGAGAGTGGCCAGACATAACAGTTAGTATGCTGGATTATTTCCCAAAATCCAGATGTTTATCATTCAGATTTTGAACACTAGTAATAAACAAGAGAACATAGCTGCCTAGGTTTCTAAAGATATAATAGGATTTGTAGTTATGGGTATACATCTGAAATATCTCCATGGACTGAGATTGTTCTAATTGTCAAGCCCCAAGGAAATCAGAAGATTCAGAAGATTCAGGAAGTTCAAATGGGTATAAATACTTTATTGCAAGCTTAAGCTCTCTACAAGAATCTGAATTATTAATGGCCAAAACAAATAGGCAGCAGATAAGAGTCAAAGGAATTCAAGGGCTGGACTTAGATCTCTTGTGGGTGCAAAGAGATTCATGACTGATGATGTGTTTGACCCCTCCCTCAGGCTCAACCTGATCATCTTCTACATCAGGGGTGTCAAACTCAATTTCATTGAGGGCCACATCAGCATTGCGGTTGCCTTCGGGGGCCAGGTGGGTGTGGCCAGGGTGAGTGCGGCCTACTGGGTGGGCATGAACAGAGTGAGTGTGGCCTACTGGGTGGGTGTGGCCAGCTCTACATTGTTCGTGTCAAAGGTGCCTGTGCGGGCCTGGCTGGCCTGGGCCAGGGCCGGGGCCAAGGCAGCGGGGGCAGTTCCCTCACTGTTTCCAGGATGGCTTCGCGGGCCACATGAAACCACTTTGCGGGCCGCATCTGGAGCCCGGGCCTTGTGTTTGACATGTCTGACTTTTTAACTAACTTGCCATTTTCTTGTGGATGTTATTAAGGATGGGAGAGACAAATCAGGTAAGATGTTGATTTCTTTTATCTTTTTTGTCTCTCAAGCCATAGATTTTTTAGTATCTCTGTAATCCATTTTGTCAGGCTTTTCTTCTTATCTTTGGCTTTGTTTTGTGATTCCGGGGTGAGGACTATCTCTTCCAGTTCTGGTGCTTCAGTCATATCTTGTGTGTTTTCCTCCATCAGTGTTAAATCACAATCCCTTCCATTGGTAGATTCTTTCATTTTCTGAAAATTCTTATGTTGTGAGGTTAACATAAAGATATGTCCATTTATGTCATCAAAGTTGTTTTTAATTTCATTGTGATTTAGAGCCATTGTTGTTTGGATTAGTTGCAACAAAGCAGCTAAAGTTATATATTCTCTTCCACCACTAGATGTCAGCAACAATAGTTTAATTTGCCATTTCCTTCCGTGGGAAGGTAGGACAAAGCTCCCCCTCCTTTTCACTTTTGGAGGGTTTTTTTGCTTCTTGGGGTATCTTTTCCAAATGTTCAGGATATAGAGTAGGAGAGAGAAGATCAAATTTCTCACCCAGTTTCAGCACGCTGTTCACCAATGTTCTGGTGAGTACTTGTGGACTTTGCTTGCAAGTAGCTTGAGATGGTTACTGAGATGTGGCCAGCCTTTCTCCTGTCAGGTTAGATAGAATTTCTCAATCAAATGGGATAGCCGCCATCATTCCCGTATCGCGGGACACCTCTTTTTCTTTGCTGCCTCTTCGGGACCTCTTTAGACCCATTTAGGATCCCTTGGCAGGGTGAAAAAAGCCACAGGAAGCAGAGCTTTGCAATCCCGTGACTGTGCACTACTGGGCAAAACAGGAAGTCCCCCTAGGGTTATTTTTATTTAAATGTTAATAAATGGTACATTGCACTTACTCATTTAATACATTCCTTTCCTGAAACTAAATGTGATGACCCAGGTCATGGCACAGAGGCAATGCAGTCAGGTGGCAATTCAAACCGCCCTTTAATTGCTCCAAATTTTCCCCAAATGCTCCCACATTTCTGGCAAGCTGCATAACAAAGTAAGACACACACACCTTCAGCAGTCTCTTTCACAAGTTTTTAACTCTTCAGACAGGGGAAGTGTGTGTATGAAACAAGCCGTCCTCCTTCAGGTTTCAACTCACAGTTAGATTAGAAGAGTAATTTACTCAAGGCCACATAAATAACAAGGAAAGAAACATACATCCAAAATCTAACGAGTCCGTGGAAACACAAGTTTGCCGGAGCAGTTTCAGAAGAGAAGCCAAAATTCAATCCGAGGCCTTTGAACACCAAATCAAGTTTGTCAACCAGTCCAATGGTCAGAGTTTCACGGTTTCCAAGCAGAAATCACAACACAAAACAAGAGATCAGAGAGTTGTTTCCAAGATCAGCAACAGCATACAAAACTCCAAGCATTCAGCATTTGTTCCCAAAAAATGCCCCTCCCCCCAGCATCTCCTTAAGTCTCAGTCTCCAGGTGTGCCTTGAGAGGGTCAAGGCGCTCTCCTCCCGAGTAGTTGAGCATGCCTGCGTTGTCCCCTCCTTCTCTCCACTCTCCGTGCTCTAGGATCAGGAGGGGATAGCCCTTGCTCATCGCCTGAGCTCTGTCTCTCACGTTCATCCTGTTCCAATCCTGAAAGGCCCTGGCCTGCCTCAGCCTGCTCTTCCCCACATTCCTCTGAAGCCAAAGACACCTCACCCTGGGCCTCTATAGGCTCCAGTTCCAGCTCATTTTCCTCAGCAGTTTCAGGCTCCGATGGAGGCATGACACCATTGTTGAAACTAATTGATAGTTCTAAAGCAAGGACATTACTCAGCATGAATGAAGAAAAGACCATTATTAATTGTCACAATCTGTGAATAATCATCAAAATTATTAATAGCCTTCATATTGGTCATTGTCTCGGATTTTCAAAAATAATAAAATCAGAATCCTATTGTACTTAAACTACATTTCAAACTCATATAAACTCCAACGTCATTATAATGAATGCATAAAAACCTCATTATCTATTCTAGAAATAGATTTCTTTGTAAGAAGTGAACTTCTTTATCTATTTTATGTATTTGCAATGTTTGCATCAAAATATCTCATTTTGCTAAGTGAAAATAACTGAGTGAAAGAAGCAAGCATAAGGTACTACAGAGTTCTTCTACTGTACTTTTGAATCCAAGCAATTTTGATCTTCATTGTGGCATGTCTAACTCATATTCCAGATCCCTTGGAAAAACTGATGATTAATTGCAATTAATTGTCATATATCAATAATCACATTCAAGTAACAGACAATTTGGGATGAAAGTTGGTCAATTATTGTATGTAATTTATGCTTTAAGGCATGGATGTCCAACCTTTGGCTTGCCTGGGCCACACTGAGTGAAGATGAATTGTCTTGGGCCACATATAAAATATATAATATAGTTAATGTATATAAATCACACAATAATATTAAAAGTTCATGATCTTATCACATTACTAGCTGTCCAGAGCCACATGTGGTCTGTAAACTGCAGGTTGGACATGTCTGGTTTAAGATTAGGTGGATGAGACTAAATCAAGTTTGGACAAAAATTAGGTCCTCTTTTCTTGGACCTCCCCATGTTTCTTTTACTTTCTGATTGCCTCCAGCCTTCTTCTTCTCCCCCTTGGTAGAAAACTATAAAGAAAGAGCACTTTTTATTCAAAAAGTGATATGACCTCTTGTAAAATGCTTTTAAAGTTAGATTGTAGGGTACATGAAATTAGATTAAATATAAATGCTAGTGCTAAAGGCTGTTCACCAATGTCTAAATGGAGAACTTTGCTTTTGTTTTGCATTTCATGATATACAATGGGCTATTACTCAAATTTTTCCAGTGCATGTTTATATCTTTCTCTGTCCCTGTGTGTCTTATTATTTGTCTCCATGTGCACATATATGGCATCTTTATTGTTGGATTTTGAGCTGAAATCTAAGACAATTAAAAAAACAGAACCATTCAGCTATTAGCACATACCATGAGTAAAAATAACACTACTAGATTGAGCAATTAGGGCTATGTAAACCACTTGCAGGTAGTCTCAAATTCTCCTGCAAAAGTGTTTTGTGGTTTGCACAACCCTAATAGCAATGTATTCTTAAAAAAGCCAAAGTCAAAGTTTTCTGTCTCTTAGTTAAGGAACAGCTACATGGTATCTCTTTTGGTTACAGTATCTATTATCCCAGTGGTTCTCAACCTTTCTAATGCTGCAATCCCTTAATACAGTTCCTCATGTTGTGGTGACCCCCAACCATAAAATTATTTTCGTTGCTACTTCATAACTGTAATTTTGCTACTGTTTTGAATCGTAATGTAAATATCTGATATGCAGGGTGTATTTTCATTGTTACGAATTGAACATAATTAAAGCATAGTGATTAATTACAAAAACAATATAGCAATGCTCGCTGGAGAAGCTTACTCTTCCTTGCCCAAAAATGTTGGGACGAAGGGAAGGAAGTTTGAAGCGGAAAGGAAGGAGAGGGAGAAGGAAGGAGATTGAAGGGGAAAGGAAGGAAGAAAGGAGAGAGATTGAAGGGGAAGGGATGGAGATGGAGATGGAAGGAAGGAAGGAAGGAAGGAAGGAGACAGATTGAAGGGACGGAGATGGAGATGGAAGGAAGGAAGATTGAAGAGGAAAGGAAGGAGATGGAGAAGGAAGGAGAGTGAAGGGGGAAGGAAGGAAGGAAGGAAGGAAGGAGAGAGATTGAAGGGGAAGGGATGGAGATGGAAGGAAGGAAGGAGAGAGATTGAAGGGGAAGGGATGGAGATGGAAGGAAGGAGATTGAAGGGGGAAGAAAGGAAGGAAGGAGAGAGATTGAAGGGGAAGGGGTGGAGATGGAGATGGAAGGAATTAAGGAGACAGATTGAAGGGGAAGGGATGGAGATGGAAGGAAGGAAGGAAGATTGAAGGGGAAAGGAAGGAGATGGAGAAGGAAGGAGATTGAAGGGGAAAGGAAGGAAGGAAGGAAGGAAGGAAGGAAGGAAGGAGAAAGATTGAAGGGGAAGGGATGGAGATGGAGATGGAGATGGAGTTGGAGATGGAGATGGAGATGGAGATGGAGATGGAGATGGAGATGGAGATGGAGATGGAGATGGAGATGGAGATGGAAGGAAGGAAGGAAGGAAGGAAGGCAGGAAGGAAGGCAGGAAGGCAGGAAAGAAGGAGACAGATTGAAGGGATGGAGATGAGATGGAAGGAAGGAAGATTGAAGAGGAAAGGAAGGGGATGGAGATGGAAGGAGATTGAAGGGGGAAGGAAGGAAGGAAGGAAGGAAGGAAGGAAGGAAGGAAGGAAGGAAGGAAGGAGACAGATTGAAGGCATGGAAATAGAGATGGAAGGAAGGAAGATTGAATAGGAAAGGAAGGAGATGGAAGGAAGGAGAGAGATTGAAGGGGAAGGGATGGAGATGGAGATGGAAGGAAGGAAGGAGACAGATTGAAGGGATGGAAATGGAGATGGAAGGAAGAAAGATTGAAGAGGAAAGGAAGGAGATGGAGAAGGAAGGAGATTGAAGGGGGAAGGAAGGAAGGAAGGAGAGAGATTGAAGGGGAAGGGATGGAGATGGAAGGAAGGAAGGAGAGAGATTGAAGGGGAAGTGATGGAGATGGAGATGGAGATGGAAGGAAGGAAGGAAGGAAGGAAGGAGGGAAGGAAGGAGACAGGTTGAAGGGATGGAGATGGAAGGAAGGAAGATTGAAGAGGAAAGGAAGGAGATGGAGAAGGAAGGAGATTGAAGGGGGAAGGAAGGAAGGAAGGAAGGAAGGAAGGAAGGAAGGAAGGAAGGAAGGAAGGAGAGAGATTGAAAGGGAAGTGATGAAGATGGAAGGAAGGAAGGAGAGAGATTGAAGGGGAAGGGATGGAGATGGAGATGGAGATGGAGATGGAGATGGAGATGGAGATGGAGATGGAGATGGAGATGGAGATGGAGATGGAGATGGAGATGGAGATGGAGATGGAGATGGAGATGGAGATGGAGATGGAGATGGAGATGGAGATGGAGATGGAGATGGAGATGGAGATGGAGATGGAAGGAAGGAAGGAAGGCAGGAAGGCAGGAGGGAAGGAGACAGATTGAAGGCATGGAGATGAGATTGGAAGGAAGGAAGATTGAAGAGGAAAGGAAGGAGATGGAAGGAAGGAGAGAGATTGAAGGGGAAGGTATGGAGATGGAGATGGAAGGAAGGAAGATTGAAGGGGAAAGGAAGGAGATGAAGGAAGGGGAAAGGAAGGAAGGAAGGAAGGAAGGAAGGAAGGAAGGAAGGAAGGAAGGAAGGAGAAAGAGATTGAAGGGGAAGGGATGGAGATGGAAGGAAGGAGATTGAAGGGGGAAGAAAGGAAGGAAGGAGAGAGATTGAAGGGGAAGGGATGGAGATGGAGATGGAAGGAAGGAAGGAAGGAAGGAAGATTGAAGGGGAAAGGAAGGAGATGGAGAAGGAAGGAGATTGAAGGGGAAAGGAAGGAAGGAAGGAGAGATTGAAGGGGAAGGGAAGGAGATGGATGGATGGAAGGAAGGAAGGAAGATTGAAGGAGAAAGGAAGGAGATGGAGAAGGAAGGAGATTGAAGGGGGAAGGAAGGAATGAAGGAGGGAAGGAAGGAAGGAGAGATTGAAGGGGAAGGGAAGGAGATGGAAGGAAGGAAGGAAGGAAGGAAGGAAGGAAGGAAGGAAGGAAGGAAGGAAGGAAGGAAGGAAGGAAAATGTGCTTTATAATGCCCGACGGGGAAAGATATTTTAACCCCAGGTGACTGATTGAGGAAGCCAGGTTTCCAAATAAGCCTGATTGGGGAGGCGGGAGTGCAAATGATGTATCAAAGGACACTTCTCGTTGTCCCTTCCCCTCCCTTTTTGGCTACAGCCGGGGAAAATGCACAGGCGGACACACAGGGGTAAGAAAGCACAAATGCCCGGATTAAAACTGGTGCCAAAGCTTTGAGCCATGAAGCTTTATCCAAACGGAGTCCACTCAAATGATTTCTCTTCCCTTCCAGCTGTTTTTTTTTGTCCCCCATATCTGAGCAGAGCTGCCACTGGCCTGTCCCCATAGCCAAGGGTCCAGGACCAGCGCCTTTCCAAACTCTGGCGCTGCTTGCGGTGGGGGTCGGGGTGGGGAAGAGGGATCCTTTCTTACAGCTCCAAAACGAGTTTTCTCCTTTGATTTTGGTGCCCTGTTGCCAGCTCGCAGGAGTGGATCACGGCTCTGTAATCTGCCTCGATTGATAGAAAGCCAGGAGGCGAAAGGAATAAAATAGCCCAAATTGTCTTTCCAGGGCAGATGAAAAGAACCAGGGAAAGGGAAATCACATCTGCCTCTTTGACCAACGGGAGGAGAAGCAGTAGGAAAAGCGCTGCATTTCGGCCTGGGCATACAGCCATTGCCCGGGGAGGGGGGCAGGCTCTGGCGGAGAGCCTGGCAGAGAGCCAAGTGGCATCACCTCTGGGGCCTCGGAAGCCGCACGTAGGATCCATGCGCCTCGGAGCTGCCAGCCATCCTCTCACGCCCACCAAACTGCAGCCCCCCATCTTTATCCCAGCACCTCTTGGCCTCTCCCAGCCGCCCCTGAGACCTGCCCGCCCCTCCAGCCTCCTAAGTGCCATCACAGCGGTGGGGTCGTGGGAGCCCCTTTCCATGCCGTGCAGCCCTTTACCATCACGATCCTTCCCCGACTCATCGCACGTGAGAGGGGTGCAGCCGGAGCGCCAGCTCCTGCTCAGAAGCTGCCACTTCTCCCCTCCCGGCTCGGCCAGCTGGGTGCACATGCAGGCATCACCGCCACCTGGCCACTTCCAAGGCCCAGAGCCCAGCGAGCCAGGAAAGAGCCGCTCCTGCCCGCCAGCCCCAGGGCCATGCCAGGCATCAGAGGGCTGAGGTGGCCTCCAATGGCAAGGGAGGCAGGCCGGGTGGCGTGGGGGAGGCTCCAGCATGGCACAGAGGGTGGCCAGGGGTGGAGCACAGCCAGGCAACCAGGAGGCATGGGGACCAGCTCAGTGCCGCAGGTCAGCTCAGCCAGCAGTGGCGGCAGCGGCAGAGCAGCCCAGTAGCAATGCCAGCAGCGGCCCAGATCTGGCTCGGCTCGGCCCAGCCTCCCACGCAGCTGAGCCGGCCCAGGGTGGTGTCAGGGGTGCGCACGATGGCACTGTGGTGACAGGAGCAGGAGCTGTCGGAGAAGGGCGCTCTGGAGGTGGAGGAGCTGGCGGAGGAAGAGGAGGAGGGCGGCGGCCGGATAGAGGAGCGGTGTCTCGGTTCTTAAGACCATCGGAAATATGTGTTTTCCGATGGTCTTAGGCGACCCCTGTGAAAGTGTCATTCGACCCCCAAAGGGGTCGCGACCCACAGGTTGAGAACCACTGTATTAGCCTTTCTCTACATTCAATAATCGGGTGACTTCCATCACAGCATCCTCTTTAGCTTTGCTTCCAGCATCAATTGCAATAATTTGTTTAGTTTTATAGACTCTTGCTGTGGGCAAGTAGAGTCATTCAGACAAATTATTGATATCTTTGTACATCAGCAAACTGGGGAGAAAAACAGATTGATGAGAATAATGATCATGCTTATAAACTGTGCACAGACAGAATTTGCCCATTTTTATACTTGCCCTAGCGATGGTCCTTTTCAGATGCTTCCATGAACAAAGCAGGAGGAGACTGAACACAAATGAAGGAAAGGTCATGCATGCAGCCTCATCTCCACCATCTGACTTTCACACACTTATCTTGGAGATCTTAAAAAAAATAGATAACATATTCTGCCTTGAATGCAAATATATGTCTCCATGTAACCCCTAATAGATCTTATAATGAATCTGAGTACCGGTTTTTAACAAGCTTCTAAGTTCTTATATATTCAAGAACAGGGCTAGGTTTAGTCTAAGGCTAAATAGGCATTAAAGCTTAGGGAGTACAATGCTGCCCACACTTCTAAATCATTTTAAACATGCAAATCCTTGCATCAATGGGAAGGGGCATCCTCAGCCAATGTGGCCCAGGGGCAGATTCCCTTGCATCAGTTTAAAATGACATTTAAAAACAACCACTGGGGCAGCTGATCTGATCTGATTAATCTGTCTTTTCCTATCCCCACCTCCTTTAATTGCTCATATATTTTTTAATGTCTAAAAGCTTGGAAGTATCAAAGCTTGGAAGTATCAATAAGGAAGCAAATCACTTTTAGTCCAGTGGTGGGATTCAGCCAGTTCGCACTGGTTCAGCAGAACCAATACCTAATGTATCTTCAGTTCAGTGAACCGGTTGTTAAAATGGCACTTGAAAAAAGTGGAGTCCATGTGCACATCTGCCTCACACTTGCCCCACATCCACCATGCTCTCCACAGTGCACTGCAGCTGATCTGAGGTGGCCAGCCAGGCACAGAAGCGTCGCTGAAAACAGCGGAGTCTGTGTGCGTACTGTCAAGGTTCTGACTAATGAAACACTTCAAAGAACTTCCAGGCCTTGTTTATCCTAAAAGTCTTTTTATTCATGTACAAAATGTCAGCACGGCATGATGAAAGGATGGTAAGATCTGAAATCTCCACCCCCTGAACAGTTATTTTTGCTAGCATTTCCTCTCCCTTATTTTGCTGTCATGATTTACGTTTTCCAATTAATTTGAAGGGCAAAGGTTCTCTTCCGTTTACAACTCAGACTTTCTTCCTTCTCCCTTCCCAGCGTCTTCTGAGTTAACTCTAAAAATACCACACAGCTCTGCATATTTTGTCAGAGCAAGAACATCCAATGTTAGCAGCTTTGACATATACCTGTTATGTGCTCACCCATCAGGCTGTGAGAAGCATCACGTCGATTGCACCAGTTCCACCACTCATAGCAGGAGGCTACGAGGCTAATTGCACTGATCATGCACCTAGCCTTGTGGCCTCCTGCAGCAAGCGGCAACGGTGCAATAAGCCTTGAGGCATCCTACAGCAAATGGTGGCACTGGGGCGATCGACACCCATGCCACAGCTCTGCAGCAGCCAGAATCCTGGACCTATGGAAACCCAGGAGGAGCCCAGCAGCAGCTTGCCCACACATTCCTAGACCCAGAGGGCTTGGAGCCAGGGTGCTTCTGCCAGTCAACAAGAAGCTAAGCAGCAAGTGCCAAAGCAGCAGTGTAGCCAAGATTGGCACTACCGAAGCCGGCCTGGTGCCTAGCAGGAATCTGCACCACCCACCTCCCCCCATTCCTCTGCCTGTGCGCTCAGCCTGCTAAACCTCATTTCTAGCCAGGTGACCAATTTAGCAAAGGCATGGGGGGAGGTGGGCACTGCAGATTCCCCATGCATGAGAAGTTGGCAAAGGAGGAATCAAGCAGCAGCCCCAGCTGCAAGAAGCGCCACCGAAAAGAGTGGAGTCTGTGTGTGTGCCAGCCTTGCCCAAGTCAGCCCTTCTCTCCATGGCATGCTACAGCTGATCCAAGGCATGGAGAGCATGGCTGATGGGTGAGCTTGTAGCAGGCGCACACACAAATTCCACTGTTTTTGGCAGCCCTTCTTGCCGCTGGGGCTTCTGATTGCCTTCCTCCCCAAGTGTGCCTGCTATGTGTGCTCACCCATCAGCCATGCTCTCCATGCATCGACTCAGCTGCAGCACACTGTGGAAAGCATGTCTGATTCGGGCAAGGCAGGAACACACACAGACTTTGTTCTTTTCTTGCTGCTGGGGCTACCACTTGTCTTCCTCCTTCACCAACTTGTTTAACTGTTATGTAAATTTATGTGCATACTCCCCCCTTCTCATTTAGCCCTAAATGTGTATGCACACACACACACACACACACACACACACACACATTCATACATACATACATACAGGTTTTCTCCCGCGTAAAATTGGAAGTGTCTTGGCGAAGTTTTGACGAAGTCCCATTCGTCATCTTCAGGCTGGTGTTTTCTTTTTTTTTTTATTAATTATTTTTATTAAATTTTATAAAGTTTTGACAAATTTTAACACAGAAATATAATAACTCAACTGATAACAAACAAATAACAAATTTAACAAACAATACAAATAGCTGCTCGGAACCCCCCCACCACCACATCCTCCCACATCCTAACCCCTAACCTTCAATCCACCTTCCTCACCATCCAATGCGGTGTCTAGAGTTTTCCCGAGCGCCCTAAGAAAAAGAGAAAAAATCTATTCCCTTAATATCCCCAACTACAGTTGAGAAACATAATCTATTACTTATTATCTCCCTCCCCCCTCCCCCCCAGGCTTCCCGGAGTGAATACAGAGTAAAAATGCAAGAAACCCCGCTAATCTACTATTTAGTAACTATTTATCTATATATCATATCTAATTCTTTCAATTGATATTTCTTTTGCATATAATCAATCCACTTTTTCCAGTCCATCAAAAATGTTTCATTTGAGTGGTTCTTCAGGTACGCTGATATCTTAGCCATCTCCACCAGATGGGTAACTTTTAATGTCCATTCTTCAATAGATGGTATTTCAGATGACTTCCAATATTGACCCACCAACAGTCTTGCAGCCGTAGTCAAGTTCAAGATCAACTTAGTCTCTATGGTGGAACAGTCCTTTGTTATACCCAACAAAAATAACTGTGGTACAAACTCAATACGCTTTTTCAAAATATTTTGAAGAATCCACCATATTTTTATCCAAAAAGCCTTAATTTTTTTACATGTCCACCAAATGTGAAAATAAGTTGCGTCCATAGATTCGCATCTCCAACATTTGGGTTTCAGATTTGGGTACATAAGCGATAATTTTTTTGGGTCTAAATGCCATCTATAAAACATTTTATAAAAATTCTCTCTTAAATGCTGAGCTTGTGTAAATTTAACATTTTTCACCCATATTCTTTTCCAAGTTTCCATCATAATTGAATGTCCAAAATTCCCTTCCCACTTAATCATACAATCTTTAACTAGTTCCTTTCCAGAATCAATTTCAATTAAAGCATCATATATTATTTTAATATGCATCGCTCTTTGGTCTCTAATTTGTATAATTAGTTTTTCATCCTTTAAAGAAAAACCCATCTTAACATCTTTTTGCCATCTGGCTTGAAGTTGTGCATGATGATACCAATTATGAGCTATACCTTCCTCCCTTAATCTATCTAGTGATTTCAGTTCTAGGCTAATCCCATCTTTATTCAAAAGTTTATCATAGGGCTCCACGTCTTGAATTTGTTGTATACCCACACTCTGTATTGCATGTCTGGGAACAGTCCATAAAGGAATTTTACCATTTAACTTATAATAATACTTTTTCCAGACACACATCACAGAGTTTCTTAATATATGCTCTTTAAAACCCCTATCCAATTTTTTATCATAAACTAAATAGGCGTGGAACCCATACACTAACCCATATCCTTCTATATTCAGTATTCTTTCATTTGTTAAATTAATCCAATCACTTATTGCCACTAGAACTGCTGCATAATAATATAATTTGAAATTAGGCACTTTCATTCCACCTCTCTCTCTTGTATCTTGAATGATTTTAAGTTTAACCCTTGGTTTCTTGCCATCCCAAATAAAATTGTTTATACCTTTCTGCCATTCATCAAGATTCCCATCCTTTTTAAGTATTGGCAACATTTGAAATAAAAATAGAAATTTCGGTAATACATTCATTTTAATAGCGGCTATCCTACCCAAGATAGATAATTGTAGTTTTTTCCAATTCTCCATTTCTTTTTGCACTTTACTCCATAAGAACTCATAATTATTCTTATATAATTTACCATTTGAGGCTTCTATATAAATTCCTAAATATTTAACTTTTTTAACTATCTCACATCCCGTTATTCTTTCCAAATCTTGTTTTAATTTATTATCAAAATTTTTAACCAACATCTTTGTCTTGGATAAATTTAATTTAAAACCTGATACTTTTCCGTAATTTCGAATAATTTCCATCAAACTCTGAACCGATTGCATTGGCTGAGTCAATGTCACAAGTAAATCATCTGCAAAGGCACATAATCTATAATCATGTTTTCTAATTCGTACCCCCTTTAATTCCTCTGATGCTCTAATCCTATTCAATAAGACCTCTAAAGTTAAGACAAACAATAAAGGAGATAAGGGACAACCCTGTCTAGTACCCTTTTCAATGTTGAACAAATCTGTTAATTGACCATTTACTATAATCTGTCCTGTTTGTTTCTGATATATAGCTGTTATGGAATTAATAAACTGGTCCCCCATTCCCATCCTTACCACAAGCCTTTGCAAAAATGTCCAATTCAATCTATCAAAAGCTTTTTCTGCATCTAAAAACATTAAAACAGCCGGCACTTGAATATGTTTATCCAAGTATTCCAGTATGTTAACAAGTTGTCTAACATTGGTTTTCATCTGTCTCCCTTGTAAAAAACCAGTCTGATCCGGGTGTATCCTCTGTGTCAAAACTGTCATTAATCTATTAGCCAAAATTTTTGCAAAAATCTTGTAATCCGTATTTAACAATGAGATAGGTCTAAAATTTTCTACTTGAACATTATCTTTGCCCTCTTTAGGAATCAAACAAACATTAGCCGTTTTCCAGGAGGGTGGAACCCGACCACCCTCTTGTATATTCACAAATAACTCCCTCAAATGTTCAACCACTTCCTCCTGTAAACACTTATAATAAATCGTAGTAAAACCATCAGTTCCTGGAGATTTTCCCAATTTCAATTGCTTAATTGCGTCAATAATTTCTTCTGATCTAATCACAGCATTTAATCTATCTCTTTGTTCCAAAGTGATTTCCATAACATATTGATTTTGTAAAAAGGCATCTACCTCTTGCTCTTGAACTTTTTCTTCAGCATACAATTTGGTATAGAACTCTAGAAAAGCCTTCTTAATAGCATCCTGATGAAATACTTCTTGCCCCTTATATTCTACCTTCTCAATTAAACGGGATTTTTGTTTTTTCCTTAATGTATAAGCCAACCATCTGCCAGGTTTATTAGCATTAAAAAAGTATTATGTTTAGCATATTGTATATTCCTGGCAACCTGGTCGGTCATCAAAATATCAAATTGTTTCCGTAAAACCTTTATCCCTTCTTTAATATTACTATCATCCGGTTTATCTATTAATAATAACTCTTTCTTTTTTATCTCCGCTTCTAAAACTCTTCTCTTTTCCTCTTGTTTACGTCTATGTCTTGCATTCAATTCAATTAAAATACCACGCATATGGGCCTTGCTAGCGTCCCACACCGTTTCTATTGGTAAGCCTATATTCAGATTTAACCTGAAAAATTCCTTGATAGCCTTTTTACATTCTTCCACATACATTTCATATTTAAAGAAATTTTCATTAAGTCTCCAGGATCTGCGTATATATTGACCAGTCCTTAGTTCCATCATAACTGGGTTATGATCAGACAATACGTTAGGTAAAATTTTAGCTTTCTTTAAACTTAACATAAAATCACTCGTAGTTAAAATAAAATCAATTCTAGAAAATGATTGATGTCTATCAGAGAAAAAAGTAAATTCTTGGTCCCTCCCATGTCTTTCTCTCCATATATCTAACAAATTAAAATCATCTTTGATATCAAAAAAAGATTTAGGCAATATTGAACGCGTTTGAGGAACAGGTAAAATCTTTTTCTTGTCCAAACCAGCATCAAGAACTCCATTCCAGTCCCCCATTAAAATACAAGATCTATAATCCAACTGTATTAGCTTTCTATGCAGTGATTTATAAAATATACCTTGTTTTTGGTTTGGAGCATATATACCCACCAACAAAACTTTCTTCCCATCCAATAAAATTTCTATAGCTAAAAATCTTCCATGAGTATCTGCTTCTATTAATTTAGCTTTTATATGATTTTTAACATAAATAACAATTCCATTTTTTTTGTCTAAAGATGATGCCACAAAGCGTGTACCCAATTTGTTATTAATCAAATATTTCTGGTCCAAAGTTCTAATATGAGTTTCTTGTAAACAGATTACGTCATTTTTACATTGCTTCAAATACTGAAATATCTTCTTCCTTTTTTGTGGAGAATTTAAACCGTTGACATTCCATGTCAAATACTTATTTGACATGATCTTTTCGTGAAAGCTTCTGCAAGGCCGAAACTACCTCTTCCTTCCTCTTAGGCCTTGCTCCCATGGCTTCCAAAGATGTCAGATCAGCTTGCTTGGTTTGAATTAATTCACGTGCACACCTTCCGGTGGCTCCACCGGCGTCGCTGGAGTCTCTAACGTGAGGCTCTGATCTCTGTGTCAGTATAGCTGTCAACAACAGCGCTCACCAGCTGTTTGTTGCGGTGAAAAAACTCTTCTTCGGGCAAAGAAGGGGAGTAGAGCTTCAAGAGCCGGGTTGAGCCCTTCCAAGACCCCTGGAACAAGCTTTCAGGGGCAGAGAAGGTGTGCTCCCCAGGCACTTGAAATGCTCCTGCCCAGAGACGC
This sequence comes from Bothrops alternatus, assembly GCA_034064705.1. Taxonomy (NCBI): domain Eukaryota; kingdom Metazoa; phylum Chordata; class Lepidosauria; order Squamata; family Viperidae; genus Bothrops; species Bothrops alternatus. The sequence continues at coordinate 13,412,752 of JARGCV010000124.1, read as the reverse complement.
TTCTGTCGGCTGACAGAATTAGACGCCGTGACCGCCTCTGCTCTTAAGATTGACTTACAAGGACTTTAAACAGACGGACTGAATACAGGAGTCTTTTGATTATCGCAAGTATACTGCTATTTTGTTTCTGCCTTTGTATTTATAAGTTTTCTTGAATCAACAAAATTTTTTCAAAATGGCGATCGCTTTCTCTACCTAGTGAAAGTGAAAAATGAAAAGTGTGGATTGTGCAGGAAAATGAAAGTGAAATCTTTTTCCTCTTTTTAAAGAGAAGTTTGAGTGACTATTTGGATTTGATTTATCTGGACTTTAAAAGAAATTGATTTAATTGGATTTTAAAAGAAATTCAAAAGGGAGGAAGTGGCAATTTTTTTTTTAGCTATTTCTTTTCTTTTTTCTTCCTCTCTCCTTTTAATCATGACAACGAGACATAAGGCAGCAGTTGCTAAGGCGGCTATGCCCTCTCCAGGGCAGCTTGTAAAATCACAGTCTGCTCCTTTAGAGTCTCAAGAGCCTGTACAGCCTGCTTCAGAAATGATTACAATTAAAGATTTACAGACTGCTTTAACAGTAGCATTATCCCCAGTAAGTGCTGCATTATCCTCACTTAAGGACAGAATGGATAAAATGGATTATAAACTAGAGGAAAAGATGGCAGAACAGAAAAAAGATTTTAAAGCTATGACGGAAGTATCTAACCAGGAGATGAGACAAGACATTGTGGAGGCTATTAAGGGTGTCTGGGATTACACCATCGGTGTTGAAGAGAAATTAGAGAATATTGAGCAGCAATTTGAAGAAAAATTAGAAGAAATTAAAAGTGATGTACAAGATCAGGCTACTTTGACACAATATCATCAGATGCAGTTTGCGGTTAGAATTAGGGGACTTAGAGAAGCCTCAAATGGGAACCAAGAGGATTTAAGAAAAATTGTTATTGAAGCTCTATCAAAATTTTTGGATGATTCAGTTGAGAATGTGGACTGGCAGATTGAACGGTTGTTTAGAATGAACTCACGTATCGCAGCACAAAGAAATTTGCCTAGAGATATTGTGATATATTTTAATACAAGAAAATACAGAAATTGGGTTCTTTCAACAGCCTACAATAAACAACTGAGTGTTGCTGGTCATGAAGTACTGGTTTTGAAAGAGATACCTCCCAAAATGCTGAGGTTAAGGAAAGATTATGCTTTTTTGACAGAGGAGCTTAAAAGAAGAGAGATACAATATAGATGGGAGGTTCCAACTGGACTTTCTTTGTTTTTTAAAAATAATAGATATCGTCTGACTACTGTTGCCAAAGCAAAGGATTTCCTTGACAATATATTGATGGTTGATAGATCTACTTCCCCAAAATCTAAGAGGGCAATTTTGGTCAAAGATTTAGAATCATTGCAAATTTCGGAATTTCAACAACCTCGAATAATTCCTTCGACAGATATGGATAAAGCAGTTGAACAACCAGTGCAGTTAATTGATATTTTTCAACCTTTGGTAGCTGATAAGCCTAAAGATTCAGGCTGGTGTTTTCGACTTCATGCTTCTAGGAGCAATGTGTGATTGTAGCTGCTTCTTCCTTTTAACTGCCAGTTGGGGTATTACCTGATTGGGTGGGAGCTTGGCTGTGTTCTGATTGGGTGGAGGTGTGTTCTGATTGGTTAGGGGCTTTGTGTGCTCTGATTGGCTGGAGGGTTGGCTGTGCTCTGATTGGCTGGGGGAGTGTTCTGTTTGGGTAGGGGCTTTGTTGTGCTCAGGTTAGTCTGAGTTGCAGGGAGATTTGAATATTTGAATGGTAATGTATGAATTGAAGTGAAAAGGAATACAGTGGCTAATATGAACAAGAATTTAAGCTGATATTAATCTTAGCAGAGATTATTTCATCCTTACACATTTGCAACAATTGTGTATATAGTAAACATTGTATGAGGTAATGCATTTTGTGACTTAAAATCCAGAGAACTCTAAACATTCTATCTAGGTCTAGGACTTTTTAATCACTGCAGCACTATTAAATTCCAAGAAAATGCAATGTTCACTGTTAATGAATTTAATAATAATAACAAAAGAATAAAGAACTAAGTAAAAGTAAAAGCCACCGTTCTGATAACAAAGAACATAAGGAAGGTACATGAAGGTTCTACAGCAATCTGAAAGCAGTTTATAGCTCTGGGTTTCTGCAAATTCCACTCAGGTAGAACATTGACAGGAATTATTTCCACTCAGATGTAATGTGGTTGAAATTATTGCATGGTTTGTTGTAGTGCTGGTTTCGAAAGACATTCTGCATTGGTTTCACTTTTGGCAGCAGCTTTTTCTTCCCTTGTCTTCCTGGTTCATAAATGATAGATGCTCTCAACAGGTATGCCAGCTTAGTGGTTTGCAGTTGCTCCTCCAGAAAATCAACAAGAGTTTGTTAATTATTGATTTTCTTCAACAACAGAAAGTGGATTTTAAATCACTAGGCAACTGAAAGGTTTTCCCTTTTCCCTTCTTTTTGGTTAGAGTGGAGATGAAGGAATTGTTAATGTTGGAGAAACTGAGCACAATGTCAAATAAGCAGAAGGAGAAAAAACACACACTTGATCTTCAAACAGATGGTATTTGGGAAGTAAAATAATTGCACCTTTGGTTTTCAAGAGCATTTTGAGAAGCCAGTTGAAACCTTCTGGAATCAATCCTATGTTTAATATTAGATCTCCATCTGGTGGATGTTATAAGAATTACTAGACAAAGAAAAAAGTTTGTATCTTGAAGAAAAAGCACTCTAAGGATATATAACAAACTACCGTAGAAGCTTACAAGAAAGAAAATTGAAGCTAACAGGCTGCAATGGGTGTTTGCTGGTGTGTGTGCATCATAAGACAAATTTGTTTAACGACTCCACTCAATGCTAAAGAATGCATGTTTACTATTTTCATGTAGGGTTTTTTTTTTTAGTACATCACATCCAATAAATAAGTGGCAATAAGTGAACACCAACACCTAAGCAATTGGTAGTCAGACTAGCAACTACTGTATTAAAATGCTACACAAAGGTTCTCACTTTAAATGGGAAATACAAGGGTTACATTTGTCCATATCACCACTGTAGTTTCCTGCAAACATTGTGAGTTTTTCTGAATCAAGAAAGTAATGACTTTTGGTCTGGACACCATTTAAATCACATATGTTGTCTGTTAACTGCAATTTAAGTCATGAATGGTATGATCACCAATAGGAAAAACACCTTTTACTTTAAAATAATGTCCACCTTTTGAAAGTATACTTATCTCACAAAAACACTTGAAAAATAAACCCAAAACTTTTAGAAATTTCTCAAAATGAAATTTGAATTGACATCACAAATGTTTTTATTAGATATTATCCCAGAGAATATAAATGAAATGTATCATTTATTTTGCTCTCTTTATCTGTTCTGCCAATTTTTCTGAGTCCAACAAATTTAGCTTATGTTTTATTATTTCCATTTCTCTTTCCAAAGTCTTTTTCTGTGAGTTTTTTTATAATTCTATCTCTAATTTTCTAAATTTTGCTTTTAATGATGAATATTGCTGTCTTCTCTGTTTATTTTTCTTTGCCATATACATTATAGCTATGCCTCTAAACTACGCTTTTGCTGTGTCCCATAGATTTTGTAGTGATGTATCTTCTTCTTTATTTTCTTTAAAGAAGAATTCCATTTCTCTTTTCGCTAACTATGAATTCTTTGTCTTTTAGTATGGATTGGTTTAAAATCCATCTTGGGTTGTTTTTTTTTTTTTTTTTGTATTCCTTTCCATGTCACTTTTAGAGGGTTATGGTCTGCCCATGTACCTATTTCTATCTCAATTTCCTGTATATCCATCCTCAATTCAGAAGTCATCCAAATCATATCAATTCCTGACCAGGATTTATGGCTATTTGAGTAAAAAGTTATTGTTGGTTTTGTGGATTAATTTCTCTCCAGATATCTTGTATTCCAATTTCCTCTGCCATATCAAAGAATGTCTTAGGTAGTCTTCTTCTTATGGGTTTTCCTGTTGTATTACTTTTATAATCCATTGTTCTATCTACTATCGCATTAAAGTCCCCTATTAAACAAATATTTTGGTATTCCATTTCTATTAGTTTCCTGTGTAATCTTTGATAAAATTGTTCTTGATTGTTATTTGGGGCATAGATTGCCACTAACAGTATTTGTTTTTGATGTAGATATATTTCAACCATTACAATTCTTCCTTCTTCATCTGAGTGTACTAATTTAGAGTCTGTTGTCTCTTTAACATGTACGGAAACCCCTCCTTTTTTTGTTGTGCTGATGTGTTACCGTGTTTCCCCGATAGTAAGACACCCCCGATTGTAAGACGTATCGGGGTTTTCAGGGGGTCGGCTAATATAAGCCGTACCACGAAAGTAAGACATATTACTCCTGCCCACTTCCGCCTCCTGCTTAAAATACTTAAATACTTAAAATACTTAAAATACTTAATATACTTAAAATACTTAAAATAAAACTGACAATTGTTTTCCAATCAATATAAGCCGTACCCCGAAAGTAAGACATAGTGGGGCTTTTGGGGATAAAAAGAAAGTGTGACCCTGTCTTGCTTTAGGGGAAACACGGGTATAAAGCTTCCCCATTTTCGGGTATTCCAATAGTTTGTAATGTTTTTTTTTTATGTGTGTCTCTTGTAAACAGATTATATCTGTGTTTAATTTCTGAAGTTTCCTAAAAAAATTATTTCTTTTTTTTTTTACTTTATCATTTATTTTATTGCTTTTTTCTTGCATCTGCTCCAGTTGTTTCACATCTTTTTTGCTGAAATGATCGGAGGTACACATGATATTTCAGCTATGGTTACAGTCAGTGTACAAATGTATTCATTTGAGGAATTCTACTATATTCATGGCAATTTTCTTTCTTTTTTTTATATATAAAATTCTTTTATTAAAACAATCAACATTGAACATAAAAACATATTGTGCAGCAATCATCATGGCACCTGATATACAATACTAAGTATTAGAGTTTAGTCCATTTACGTTTACCGAAAAAAAATCCATTTTTTTTTCTCCATTTCCTTTTTCATAATTTATATTTGGGTCTAGTCAATCTTGTAGTCCTTTGTTCTCTGGCAGTTCCTTCCCCTTCACCCTTTTGTTCATCTTTCTCCTTCTGCTCTTCTGCTTGTACCGTTGCTCCTTGGGCCGTCTCTCCCATTTGCTTGTCCCCTTGTTGTTGGTGCAGTCCTTCATCCAAGATTGCTCTGTTTCTTACTTTGAAGTCCTCTGCTTTCCAAACTGAATCCAGTTGATATCTTGTATTATTCTAGTTTATTAGAATGCCTTCTGGCATTAGCCATCTGAAATTTATGCCTTTGGCAATCAACTTTGTAGTTAGAAAATGGTAGTGTCTCCAAGTATCCCTTACTCGGAGTATCCACTGAATATTCAAGCCAAAAATTAAATTGACCAATTTTTATTTAATAAATATGACTTGCTGAATCACTAATTTGGACTTTAATTTTTCATCTACATTATTACTTTGTGTTTTAAAATTGGGGGAAAATGTTTAAAGACAACTGGCATGAGAATAAAAATCTTTAAAAAGAATTTTTAGAGTACCACCTCATCTCTGCATTTCACATAGTGCAAATCAGTCAATTACAATAGAGCTGGAAGGGATCTTGGAGGTCTTCCATTCCAGCCCCCTACTCAATCAGGAGACCCTATACTACTTCAGACAAGTGACTGTCCAGTCTCTTCTTGAAAATCTCCAGTGATAAAGTATCCACAACAGTGATAAAGCACCCACAAGAACCCACAACCCACAAATCTAAAGAATGTTGTACTATTTCAATTGGCGCATTTAGGAAAGAAGCTGAAATGAGGAAAAGCCAGCAGTATGTGTGTGTGTGTATATGTGTGTGTGTGTGTGTGTGTGTGTGTGTGTGTGTGTGTGTGTGTATATATATATATATATATATATATATATATATATATATATATATATATATATATATATATATATATATATTTGTTTGTTTTTTGAGGTTTTTGTGGGTGTTTGTATGTATGGTTATTCGAGTTTTCTCCCTCGTAAAATTGGAAGTGTCTTGGCAATGTTTCAACAAAGTCCCATTCGTCATCTTCAGGCTGGTGTTTTCGGCTTTGTGCTTCTAGGAGCAATATGTGATCATAGCTGTTTCTTCTTTTTAACTGCCAGTGGAGGTATGAACTGATTGGGTGGGAGCTTGGCTGTGTTCTGATTGGGTGGAGGTGTGTTCTGATTGGTTAGGGGCTTGGCTGTGCTCTGATTGCATGGGGGGTTGGCTGTGCTCTGATTGGATGGGGGAGTGTTCTGTTTGGGTGGGGGCTTTGTTGTGCTCAGGTTAGTCTGAGTTGCAGGGGGATTTGAGATGGTGAGCTGTGTTGCTGTTGTTTGGCTTTGCGTTCATGGTCATGCCTCATCTTCATGGTGGGTGTCAATTTGCTTCATGTATGGATTGGAGGGGTTTAAAGTGGCTAATGATGCACCTGTGGTCTGGCTTCTGGTTTGTGGTCATGCCTCATCATTGGTGTGGGTTTGGGTTTGCTTTTTGCGTGGATGTGTGGTGGTGACATCCTGTGTGGTTTTCGTGAGTGTGGGTCTGGTGTCATTCTTTGTCTTAGGGACTCGTTTGTCAATAAGGGCGGGTTTCCAAATGGCTAGTAGGCAGGAGGTATCATCTCATTTATTCATGCTGTGTGGGCGTTTTTCTATCTTGATGGCTTCTCTGATTATTCTGTTATTAAAGTGTTCAGTTTTGGTGATAGTTCTCTTGAAAAGAGAAATGGAAATAATAAAACATAAGCTAAATTTGTTGGACTCAGAAAAATTGGTGGAACAGATAAAGAGAGCAAAGTAAATGATACATTTCATTTATATTCTCTGGGATAATATCTAATAAAAACATTTGTGGTGTCAATTCAAATTTCATTTTGAGAAATTTCTAAAAGTTTTGGGTTTATTTTTCAAGTGTTTTTGTGAGATAAGTATACTTTCAAAAGGTGGACATTATTTTAAAGTAAAAGGTGTTTTTCCTATTGGTGATCATACCATTCATGACTTAAATTGCAGTTAACAGACAACATCTGTGATTTAAATGGTGTCCAGACCAAAAGTCATTACTTTCTTGATTCAGAAAAACTCACAATGTTTGCAGGAAACTACAGTGGTGATATGGACAAATGTAACCCTTGTATTTCCCATTTAAAGTGAGAACCTTTGTGTAGCATTTTAATACAGTAGTTGCTAGTCTGACTACCAATTGCTTAGGTGTTGGTGTTCACTTATTGCCACTTACCGGTATTTGTTGGATGTGATGTACTAAAAAAAAAACCTACATGAAAATAGTAAACATGCATTCTTTAGCATTGAGTGGAGTCGTTAAACAAATTTGTCTTATGATGCACACACACCAGAAAACGCCCATTGCAGCCTGTTAGCTTCAATTTTCTTTCTTGTAAGCTTCTAGTTTGTTATATATCCTTAGAGTGCTTTTTCTTCAAGATACAAACTTTTTTCTTTGTCTAGTAATTCTTATAACATCCACCAGATGGAGATCTAATATTAAACATAGGATTGATTCCAGAAGGTTTCAACTGGCTTCTCAAAATGCTCTTGAAAACCAAAGGTGCAATTATTTTACTTCCCAAATACCATCTGTTTGAAGATCAAGTGTGTGTTTTTTCTCCTTCTGCTTATTTGACATTGTGCTCAGTTTCTCCAACATTAACAATTCCTTCATCTCCCCTCCAACAAAAAAGAAGGGAAAGGGGAAAACCTTTCAGTTGCCTAGTGATTTGAAATCCACTTTCTGTTGTTGAAGAAAATCAATAATTAACAAACTCTTGTTGATTTTCCGGAGGAGCAACTGCAAACCACTAAGCTGGCATACCTGTTGAGAGCATCTATCATTTATGAACCAGGAAGACAGGGGAAGAAAAAGCTGCTGCCAAAAGTGAAACCAATGCAGAATGTCTTTCGAAACCAGCACTACAACAAACCATGCAATAATTTCAACCACATTACATCTGAGTGGAAATAATTCCTGTCAATGTTCTACTTGAGCGGAATTTGCAGAAACCCAGAGCTATAAACTGCTTTCAGATTGCTGTAGAACCTTCATGTACCTTCCTTATGTTCTTTGTTATCAGAACGGTGGCTTTTACTTTTACTTAGTTCTTTATTCTTTTGTTATTATTATTAAATTCATTAACAGTGAACATTGCATTTTCTTGGAATTTAATAGTGCTGCAGAGATTAAAAAGTCCTAGACCTAGATAGAATGTTTAGAGTTCTCTGGATTTTAAGTCACAAAATGCATTACCTCATACAATGTTTACTATATACACAATTGTTGCAAATGTGTAAGGATGAAACAATCTCTGCTAAGATTAATATCAGCTTAAATTCTTGTTCATATTAGCCACTGTATTCCTTTTCACTTCAATTCATACATTACCATTCAAATACTGCAAAGTCTGAGATCATGATATTGATATCAATTGATACCGGTATCATTGTTACCAGTAATATATATCATTAAATATATCCAGGTCAATCATTAGGTATGTTTATACAATTGCATGCAAACATTTTGACATCTCTTGTCAAACTGTGTTTCAATGAATCCTTAAGTGAACAGAAGCTGGCAGAACTTCTCTATATTCATGATATGAAGTCAAACATAATGTGTTGCTCTCAAATAGTATATTTTTAAATATATATATTATTTTGTTTGAAAAAAGAATAAAATACAAAATACAGAACTAAAAATAAGAATCCAAAGGAAAAAAAGTCAAAAAACACAAAACAATTAAAAAAAGGAAAATGTGCATTAAAAAAAGCCCAGTACATATACACATAATGTTCCCTCTAGCTGAATACTGATTAATAGATTCTAACATTGTAGAAAGCAACATTCTCACTGATTTTTGTTCAAAGTTGCCATCTAAAGCTTCAGTTCATGAAATTCTCCCTTTTGATGGTTTATAAAGAGTGACAGGAAAGCAGAGCCCACAAAGCATTAGGATTTCAGATAGACTCAACTTTAACTTTTATTATTGCTTTCAATAATATTCACCATGAGCCTTTGTAGAGTGTTGTGATATAAAATTGTACTATATAACTACAGACAGAGAAAAAAAGAAAATCCTGTGATACCAATGCTCTTGGGTCCGTGGGCTTGCCTACTCTCTAGCTTCTAATCCTGTCTGATTGGAGTTGAAATCTTTAAACAACAAATCAGGAAAAGCAGAAAACTTACTCTAGTAAAAATCAATGCCAAGTGGCAGAAAAACTCAACTTAAATTGCAAAAAGAATAAATCCATTCAGAACTGGAAGAATGTGACATTTAGCCAGTAAGAACTGGAAAAACTAGACAAGAAGGCAGATGATTAAACAAATGTAAAACAAGACAGTTTTGAACAAAGTGTTCTTAAGTGTTGAATTATTCAGCTAGAAAATATGTAGAAGTATTTGGCAGCTTCATAACAGACAAAAAAATTATAAACATTTATTCATAAATGAAATTAAATTCACATCCAGGGAACTGGAATGTTTACATAATGAAAATAAAACTTGCCCAGTTCAATCTCCAAAATACTATAGTGATCTCATTTTTCTTCTATTTTTTGCAAATTATATATAATGTGGAAAAAAATAGACACATTCTTTTCCTTGTTTCTTTCTCAGAATAGAAAAATTCAGAGTGACCAGATTGATGGGCGCTGTGGATCAACATTTGAGATCTGCTACTATCAAATTAAAATGTATAAAAATATAATACTTGAAGAGTAAGCAACATTTGTGATGAGTTGTTAACTTATCAAAATTGTAGCTGTCTCATCTATGTTATTGCAGCATGCTTTTCATGGGCTATCCATGAAGTCCACTCAAAAACTGCAATTAATTCAGGATGTGGGAGTGCAAGAAATTATTGGCCTATCTTGGTTTACCCATGTACCACAACTACTTTGTGAGCTGCACTGATTACCAAGGGACCTCTGGGTAAAATTCCAAGTGCTATTGGTTTTCTATGACATTCTACATGACACAGACCAAGGGTATGTACAAAACCTTCTGCCTTCAATTATCTCTGCTTGTCCGATTAGACCTAAGAGAGTGTGATATTTGGATCCCATCAATTAAATAGTGTAACATTATATGGTCCAGGAGAAGTCTTGCCCTATGGTACAGCCTCCCTCCCAAAAAATTCAGTTGATTTTGACCCTGCTAACCTTTAAAAAGACTCTGAAGTCCTTGTTCTTACTCCAGGGTGCTATATGAGCCAGTTGTAACTATATATGGGTCTGGTTCTCAGTGCTTTATTTTATTTTTCTTTATTGTATTACTTGCATTTGTAGCTGATATTTCTAAATAGAGATACATAGCAAGTGGGCAGCATTATCAGTTGAATAGAATTAAATAAATCTGTTCAAGACCAGCCCTTCCATGAGGAAAAATAAAGCAGCTATTTGACTTGGTGACTTGGGATGAATAGTGAACTGCAGCCAAATGCCATTCATTGTGCTTCTCATCTCTTGCCTAGAATTGCTGCTTCATTGTGCCAAAGTCAAGCTGCCAAAGTGACAATCCTACCCAAACCATCTCTGAGTTGTTTTGCAAATCTTACAGAGAGATGCCTATAGAGCCAAAAGTAAGTAGCACTTGAGAATGGCTATCAAAAGCATGAAGAGGATAGTATGCAGATGATTCTTAGTCCACAGATATCCTTGCAAAAGAATCCAGAATAATAGAACCTGTTTTTGACAAAACATACTTTTCCATTACTTTACTTACCAATGATAATAACAGCAGCAACTGCGCAATAACCATGTGAAGACAGGAGAGAAGAGGGAAAGATAATGTACTGTATGTAGATATTTCAAGGTTTAGTTTTAGTTTATTATATTTTACAACAAAATTTGTTTGTATGTGATAAAAAGAAATGGAATCAACTCATATTTTCAGTCTTTTCCAATTATTTCAATACCAACTTGCGTATTGCTTAGAGCTGGGCATTAGTGATTCCAGTGGGAAAAGATATTATGCCAAGGTCAAAGTATTCTCTGAAAGTGGCTGTTGACAACTTGTTAAGGAAGAATCTATTTCTATTTGGTATATCCAAACTTGTTTCTTCTCAAGTACCTCTAGACTGCTGAAGTTAAGAGTTTTGCAAAAGCCATGGGTTTTCTAGTTAGCACACCTAAAAATCTTTGAATAGAGGGCATCAGACCACCAGAACATATATCACTAGTGGTACATAATGGTCAATGAATTCCACAACCAAATTATAAAAGAACACATGACAGAAGAACAGAGATGGAAGACAAAACAGTAAATCTCCAGTAGAATATTCAGGGGCTCTCTCTGTGTGTTTCTCTGTCTGTGTCTCTCTGTCTGTGTCTGTGTCTGTGTCTCTGTCTGTCTGTCTGTCTGTCTGTCTGTCTGTCTGTCTGTCTGTCTCTCTCTCTCTCTCTCTCTCTCTCTCTCTCTCTCTCTCTCTCTCTGCTTATAGGAAGACTCTTCTCATAATAAATATTGCTTCAACTCAATTTAGGTTTTACTTGTTATTTTACAGTTTAGCAGTAAAAATTATTACCAACAATAATGTTGTAATATCCGTATCATTAAAATCTTACCATAACTGATACATTTAGTAAAACTGCTAATGTATATTATGTACTTCTTTGAAAACCTAGTCTTTTTGCTTTTATATTGATGTTTTTGAGAAGGAAGGAAGGAAGGAAGGAAGGAAGGGGAACATAAGTTTATGGAGCAACCTAAGATGATACCAAGATAATTAAAATATATTGTGCTATCGTAGTGAATGTTCTGCTGTTTCATATTTACTTCATGAAGTTGCATACAAATGCAAAGTGTGAAAGTTGCAGACCATGCTATGTTTTGTTATTTCCCTTCCTTGCCACACTTTTGCGGACATGGTTGAGAGTCAGTGTTGGAACATGTCCAATGTGTCTGCACTATGAAAATTATGAAAAAGAGGAAAGCAATGTATTTAGCAATGCAATGTTTATAACAAAAACATTTTCAAAAGGAGTCTATTTTTTATGCAAATATTCCTATAGATACTGTATATTTGCATACTCCAGAATTCCAGGCAATAAAAGTACCGGAGGTCTTCTTTGTACTTTGAAATAGAAGTATTCCTGGCAGAGATACTATTTAATTCATTGATCTATAAAGAAGTACTGCTTATGCCATTGAATTTGGTAACCCAACTATGCCTCTGGTAACCCAACATATATTTTATAAATGGAATATGCAAAGAACAAATACAAAACTGTAGAGGAAGAATATTCAATAACTTAAACAAATGTTATTAAAGTTCAGTGAAGTTGAGGTATGAAGACAGTAGGAAGTATAAAAAGGGGCCTTTAGAATCTGGAAAAGATTAGTAGAGGTACAGTATGTATAAGAGGACAAAGAACAATGTGTGAGGAGAGGGAGGCCATAGCTCTGCCTCCCAATTTTTTGGAATAAGACTACAAAGCAAAACATTTTGTCTTCTGGAGGTCTTTTGACTCTTTTGCTATGTTGAGGAGAAAATGTACGGTTTATCTATTACCAAACTTTAGTGGTTCAATATCAAGATGCTGGAGGGAATCTTTGGTGCCCTAATGAAGCTTCAGAAGGACTCACATGGCTTGCAAGCCATTGATAGCCCATTTCTAGTGTAATAGCTGGTTCCTAGTTATGCAACTGTCCTTTGCCTTGTTTAGGGATTCAGTTAAGCTGGTTCAGAACTTAAAATCTCTGGAACAAGCCCTCCATGGGTAATATAGGCCAGAAAGGAAAATCCATGCATTAGATGTTATGAATAAGGCATGCCACTTTTATAGTTTCTATAAACAATCATAAGGTGTTTGAATACAGATGAAAAACAGAGAGGGAAATGTCACATTTAATAGAAGACACAACTTGGGTAATAGAATCAAAGAAATCTGGCTTCAGATTTTGCTACTGAACTGTCACGACAACATTATTAGCGGAGCCTCATCTTGATGCATTTTTATAAGATGAACCCCAAAGAAGGGGCAAGAAGGTTCCTCAATTGTTAGTGTATATATGTGTATCTATATAATATCTATCATTTTCTGTATAACAAGCATTTAGGCATTTTCTCCTTCACTTTTCAAATCTGCCTTATATTTTGATAACAGGGAATCACATTTCCAATTCAAATGTCAAATTCTTTATCTACAATGAGAGATAAGCAATAAATACAAGCAGATAAAATCAAAGAGTTTAAAAAAGGGAATCAATGAATTGTCATGTAATGGTTGGCGTTAGTTGTTACCTTGCTTTAACTGCTACAACAATATATTTGGCTATAGTTAGGTGGTTTTTCCTACTAGTTGTAGGGAAAAAACTTTGATGTTTAACCAATATGCCACTAATATTCTCCAAACTTCATATTCCATTTTGGACATCTTAAATTCTTCCATCTAACAAGTGTCCAATGGACATAAATGCATACAAGATATGAGCATTTATTTTAATATACTTACGAATTATCCTTGCCAACCTATGTATATGGAGGGTCAGTGCTGTTGAACAGAATGAACCTTTGTTACTCATGAATTGTGTTGATCAGAAAATATCTGATTTGTCAATTATTTAAATGTGCCTAACTTACTCTGAACAGTGACCATCATCTGTTCCATAAGCTTATGCTGGAATGCAAGCAAATGAATTTGAGTGGGATGTTATTAATTTATTAATTCTATATTATTTAATGGGAATACTCATTATTAATAATATTTTAAGTAATTATCTGTTTGCTTATGAAGTCTGGATAGTATACTACATACGGTAGCACATGATAAAACAAGCAATTTTTATATAACTATGCTTTCATACTTGTAGAAACAGGTATGCAGTATAGAGTAAATAGCATTGCCAATTCTTTAATATTCTCAATGGCATACAATACATAATGCTTAGAAACTAGATTTATTTGTAAATGTATTTGTCCAGTCAATTTTAAGTAGGAAAAACATCACAATCAACTAACAATAATAGCAAAAAAATACAGTTATGTTACCATCTTGATTGCGTTCCATAATATATTTCCACACATAAAATTTGAGGTTGAAATAAGGGAGACATAAAGCATAGTTAGTTATAAACTACATGTACATTATTTTAAAGGCTGAATCAGTAATATGAACTCCTCTTCAATATGTATGGCCGTCGGGCTTTGTTAGCGTGTAATTGCCGTTTCAGGATGTATGGAGTTTTTCTCTTCATCAGATCTTTATCTTGACTTGCATTCTCTGGATCATAAATATCTTGTTGGAGCAACTGCTGGCAATAAGGAGATAATATGGAATCATTATTTTCCCTGGAACAATTTTTCTGAGGAATATTGCCCAAGTTGTCCTGAATTCTGCTTTATAGCAAAAATAGGGATGAATATAGTACAATTAATTAATTTGAAAAAAACAAGAACACAATGAGGAAAGTTTATAAATAATTGTTTCAGTATGGTGACCTGGAGAATTAAGCTAATTTTAGCCATTCACTGTATTCTAAAGGAGAAAGAAAGAAAGAAAGAAAGAAAGAAAGAAAGAAAGAAAGAAAGAAAGAAAGAAAGAAAGAAAGAAAGAAAGAAAAAATTAAAAAACTTGTTTTCTTAAAAAGTTGTTTTTTCCATTCATTTCTGCCTCTGTACTTTACTTTTTTATTATTAATGCTGAATATATGTTTTGCAATATGTTTTCAATTGTAATGGGTAGCATGTTGGCACTAAAAGGTAGCACACACATTTCCATACAAATAAAATACTCTGGCACATTTTTTTTTTTTTTTTTTTTTTTAGAAACAACGTCCAACTTTATTCAAGGTAAAGGCAAAAGGCCACATCAGTCTATGGGAAATTTTGTGAAAACCTTTTTCCTGATCGGGTCCATAATTAATGGCAGATTTTCTGAAGCCTTGCTTCACAAATGGATGACTACTCTAGTGGTCTCAATAGGTCCTGAAACCTTAGGTTAAACTGAAATCTCATTAATTTGTCTTAATAATTTAGCAGTAAAACTGTGAATGTGCTCTAAGGATAAAAATATCAAACTGCCTGTGCTTGCTAAAATGATAGATTTCACTAGTAACTTGCTAAATATGCTTCCAAGTAATTATCCAAATGGAAATAATTAACTACATTCTTGTAATGCAAACAATATCAGATAAAATAATAAGATGCTTAATTATTAACATTACCTCCCATTGTTGTACGTTTCTGGTGTGGCAGACTTTTTGAAGCTGATACAGTGTCAACATTGCTTCCAAAGTGAAGCTCTCAGAAGTAGAAGCAAATTGTCTTCTCATCATCAAATCTTCTTCAGGGTTACCTGTTTCTTCTTCTGGAGTGTTCAGGCTGCTTATGAAGTCACAAATATTCCAAAGTATTAGTTTCCACTGGGGTGATTTTGCTTTGTTTATCTGAAAAAAGCAAGACCCAGTGTGTAAATTATTTATCATTCTATCAGCAGAAGGATATTATAGAGGAATGAGAAGGAGGTGTAATTGAACTGCTATTATTTATTTTCAGAATCAAATGACAACTTTGGCATGGAAATAAGACATTATAAGATGAACCACATATATACCTTAAGAAGGAGGAAACTATTCTATTATAACCCAAAAATGTATGCAAGTAAATAAGAGCCAGGCTACATTAGATAAATTCTTGGCAAAACAGCCATAGAAGGATATGGACATGTTTCTATACTCTAGCTCTAGTGTGGCACCTTAACCACTATACTACAATAGGTTTCATCTATCATCTATTTCTATCTATCTATCTATCTATCTATCTATCTATCTATCTATCTATCTATCTATCTATCTATCTATCCATCCATCCATCTATCGTTCATCCATCTATCGTTCATCCATCCATCCATCTCCTTCTTTCAAACATTTTTCCATTTTTCTGGTGCCATGCTGGAATGAACAGTTTCCACACTGAAAAAGTGCTATGGAAGGTGTTCTTTTATGACATTTTTTCCCTTGGGATTTGAATGAAGCTTGACAAAATGAGGAGCAGACCACCAGCAAGATCAGCCTACAGTGCAAGAATATTTACAGACACACTAGTCAACAACCATATGATAAAATAAACTCATTGAAGTACTCTATACACTGAAATTATCTTCTTCTTTAAAAGAATTTGCATTCATTCAAACTGAATGAAAACTGATAGAAAAATGTACAAAATATTTTACAAAACTAAATGAAATACTTTTCTGCAAACTCTAGAATCTGAGCAGGAACATAACTGGAACTATTGTTCATCATCTGTGGTATATAAAAACTATATTCTCCTTGATTCTAACAGTCATACCTATGCTTCAATAGCTGTAAATTTTAGCATTCTGATGATGCAGTTAGGATCAAGTCCTATGCACAATTAAGTCTTCGGATTATTAATAATGAATAATGCTGTAACTCAGAAAAATGAATTAATTATGAAAGAAAATTAGCAGGTTTCTTCCCTCCCTAACTAATATATCTTCATCCACACCCTCCCCAATGCAAAGGGAGACTTCTGTACATGGTAGAAAAAATAAACTCAGGTATATTTTTACTTAAATGTGGTTTTTTTTAATACAAAATGATCATAGCTTTAAATAACTGGTATTCATACTATGTCATTAAAAATCATATAGTCTTGTTACCTGGGATAAATTCAGATATTGAAGAAATCCATATAAAACAGATTATCTATGTGCCTAAATATTCCAGAATGAATACACTTCAGTGAATCCAAAACATAATTTTAGGTTATAACTTTGTTTCTATTTTGAATTGTTTCTTGGATTTGTCTATTACTGCAGTACACAGTTTAATCATGGTATCAACTAGCCTACTAGGCAGGGACAAATTTGCATAACAATGTTTTGAAATCTCTTCCGTGATGATAGAAAATTGGCACAACATGGTAGAGAATTTGAATATGTCTCTCCTGTAATTTCAAAACAGGACATTAAATAATTAAATATTTCTGATAATAAAAAACCCAAGGTACTTTTTTTCATAATAAAATAGGATTGCTCTAGATACAATGTGGGAAACATGCACTGATTGTGATTAATTTGAACATTTTACATATTCAGCAGGTGTATTCTTGTTTATTGGCATGATAAACTATGTTCCAACACTTTATTGTGAAAAGATGATGAGCCATCGAGAAGTTACATTAGTCATTTGTATGCAAAAAAGATTCTATTTCACTCTTTCTTAATGCCATATTGCCCTCTTTCTTGGTCTTTCTCCTTGAACCCACAGTATGATATATAATAAATGTTGTATTGGTTTAATCACAATAATATCTTACATTTGATTTTGTCTTTTGCAGCATTCAGATCATGCATAAAGGGCATGTGACTCCCCCAGTTCTGCCAATTTTACAAGCGCCCAATATAGGACTGAGAGAAGGTCCCACATTCAAATGCTGTATTATTTCATTGGAATGTAACTCAGAGAATGCTCGGGTAAGATTGACTAGCAAAACTTTTGTCTGGATACATCTAATGTGTTGCACATTGGCATCTACATGCATTTTCTGTGTGGCAAGCTTTTTATGAATCATTACAAGTATAGCCTAGGGAAAGACCAGTATTGAACTAACAATGTTTTGAATGTGCAGACACTTTAATATACATAAAAACTATAAAGTTACAGACATATATTGCAAGACATCAATAATGAAGCCTTAAAATTAAACTCAACTATTTGATACTGAGCAGAAATGAGCAATCTTTTCAGAAGCAGGAACTATTGTATGATTGTGTGGAATATAATAAGGACCCTCCCAATTAAAAACTATATTTAAAATATTTTTTTAAAAAAATCAAATAAATGTACTTAAAATGAAATAAATTTGAAATGGCTGAAATATCCTAATGTTCCATTCAAAAATATTGAATAACAAATTGGCTATTTTTGAAAGTTCTGTCATGTTTTAATTGTAATCAGTAAGTTGACCCATTGCTAACTTTTCCTCTTGAAGCTTCCATCTTCCATACATATCTAGCCAATTGTTCTATATATTTCCCTGCTTCTCCCTTTTATTCTGAATGAGATAAGACAGTTCTGCCTAATGTCTTATTTCTTTCTAATTATGAAGAGATATCTCTCCAATATGCAAAAAATGAGCAAAATACATTTTAGCTCTCTATAGCAGCAAGCTTTTTAATAAATTTGTAAATTCTTCTGTTTGTTTTCTTTAGGTGCTGTTTTTCCCCTAGAAAGAATGAACAATTATAATCCAGACATTATAATAATGACTGAAGTAATGTATAATGTTTGCAAATAATAAATGGGTAAGTTTAGACTGCATTTAATAGTATAATTACCTTGCCACAATCAAACCTCAGAAGTGTAAGGTCTTTGCATTGCATCAATATTCATCACAAGAACTGCAGGAAATGACTGAGAAAATGAACTTTTTAATAACTTGCACAAACAGCTCTCACCTCAGACTTAAGCTGCTCTCTCATAAGCTATTCAGTTTTCGTTCCCACCATCAGCATTACCACCTCTTTACCCCTGAATCCAATGACACAATCAATTATTGGAAGGAAAATTTCACAGCCATGTCCTCTGTCCTAGAGTCATTTGCATCAAAAAGCCTTTCTGGAAGTTCAGGATTAGGAGCTATAGAACAATGTTGGAAACTGCCAAGGGAGAAATCATAGTCTCCTCTCTTCTACTGCAATGGTGGTGCTTAAGCAATAGCAATAGCTCTTAGACTTATATACCACTCCACGGTGCTTTACAGAACTCTCTGACCAGTTTACATATGTCAGCATATTGCCCCCCAAAATCTGGGTCCTCATTTACCCACCTC
Organism: Bothrops alternatus; assembly: GCA_034064705.1. Taxonomy (NCBI): domain Eukaryota; kingdom Metazoa; phylum Chordata; class Lepidosauria; order Squamata; family Viperidae; genus Bothrops; species Bothrops alternatus. Next base: position 13,393,846 of record JARGCV010000124.1, on the reverse strand, counting down.
AGAAGGATGGAAGGCTGAGTCAACTTTGAGCCAGTCAGGATCAAATTCCCAGCAGTGAGCAGAGTTAGTTTACAATACTGCATTCTAACCACTGCATCACCATGGCTCTTAAGGTGCTTTAATAGAGCACGGAGACCCAGATTCTTTCAACTCCTCAGTCATAGAAGCTCACTTATCTCTGGGCCAGACACAGGGTTGTTTGTGAGGGCAAAAAATAGGAGAAAGGGACATTATATACAAAAAATCTGACAATGTCCAATACTCAATATAGCTCAATTTAGCAAGAGTATTTTAAAACAGAACAAACTCATATGATACATTTAATTGCTCCATCTAAGTCAGGGTACAATCACTTATTATGCCTGTGACAGTTTGTTCCCACTGCTCCCCCCTCTCCATTTCCCATGTTTCTTTGGATTTCTGTTTCTGCCTTTTAAGCTGCTCTTGAAGCTCAGTGGTTATTGCTTGATGAATGAAACCTGTTGGTTATCAGTGCATCTCTCATTAGAACTGCTGGAGAGGTCAGAATTTTTCTTTCTGAGATCTTAAATGCAAGCCTGATTTTGCATGGGTTCCCTTGGTCACCCCAACCTTACTCATCTTGCTTCATCTTTTTCAATCTTCCCTTCCTTTTGCAGAAAAGCTTTAGCAGGTGTCAAGTAGCTATAGTGAAGGAGACTGGGAAATTTCCAAAACCAAATTCTTTTTATGTTCCATATATTTATCGTGGTTTCATCATTACTATACAAATGCTGAATATTGCATAAATAAAACTAAAGTCTAAAATTGGACCCTGCTTAAAAGGAGAGGCTATAATTGGATGTTCTTAGCTTTCAAACATGACAATAATATACACTTTGGAACACTGATGTTAAATATTCTTTTTCTTTGTAAGGTTGCTTGATATCCTGGATTGACATCACAGGCTGATCAGCTGACAGGATCTAATATTTATGTAAAAGACTAATTCAAAGTAGATAATTAGCCTTCAAAACTTTGAATGTGGATCCTCAAAACTGACACCAAATTATAATTTTAAATATGACAGTAAGGGACAATCTTTGATTATCAGTGACATTAAGTTAGAAATTAAAGCAATCAGATAGCAAAAGTGATTGTGAATGGAGACTATACTGAGAGCTTTCAGATAAGAAAAGGCACGAGGCAAGGGTGTCCATTATCCCCATTAATATTTATTTTTACTTTGGAAGTTTTAAATAGAAGGATTAGACGGGACAGAGAAATCAAAGGATTGAAAATAAAAGACGAAACATATAAGTTACAAGCATTTGCTGATGATTTACTATATATTTTGGAAGAACCTTTAGAGATGATCCCTAAACTATGGGGAAAGATAGAAGAATATGGAGAAATGGCGGGATTAAAAATAAATAAAGAAAAAACTAAGGTAATAGTTAAGAATCTCACAGATAAACAGAAAAGGCAAATGCTAGAGGAAACAGAGGTACAGATAGTGAAAAAAGTTAAATACTTAGGGATACATCTTCCGGCTAAATGTTCATCAATAAAAGAAGACAACTATACAAAACTATTGAAACAAATAAAGCTGGACTTGGAAAGATGGAAAAATCTGCAGTTGTCAATATTAGGAAGAATTGCTACAGTAAAAATGAATGTACTGCCGAAGATTTATTTTTATTTCAAACAATTCCGATAAAATTTGAGAAAAAAATCTTTCAAGATTAAAACTCATTAATTTTGAACTTTATTTGGCAGGGGAAGAAAGCTAGAATTAAGATGAAAACACAACAAAACGCTAAGGAAAATGGAGGATTTGGGCTGCCGGAATGGGCATTGTATTATCAGGCTTCTGTTTTAACATGGGTAAAAGAATAGATAATGCTTAGAAACAAAAGGTTGTTATATTTAGAGGGACACGATTTACAACTGGGGTGGCACGGTTTCTTATGGTATGGGAAAAATAGAGCTCATAAGTATTTTCAAAATCACTTTATAAGAAATGCCTTGTTAACAGTATGGGAAAAAATTAAAGCTAAAATATACCTAAAAATTCCAAGGTAGTTATCAACGATGGAGGCATTTGTACATACGAACTTGGTAGACTTTGAAAAAATATGGGCATTTAGAGATATTCTAAATATTGATGGGAATTTAAAATCTAAACAAGAACTGGAAAATCAGGGGATCAACTTGTCATGGTGGACACATTTACAGATGCAAAATAGATATGAAAAAGATGTGAAAATGTATGGATTTTATAAAGACCAAACTGCGTTTGATAAGATTTTGTTAACCTCAGATGAGAAATTAATTAAGAAAATGTATATTTTTTTGTTAATTTTGGAAATGGAAAATAAACACAGACTACTACCAAATTTTGGACTTAATTTATTATTGGTTAGAGGAAAGAATGAAAGATTAGGAATCAAATATGTATTAGCATAGCTAACCCCAGACAGCTCATTGATTGGAAAAATTAACATATGTATGCAAAAGAAAACCAATAAAATCTTTATAAAAAAATAGAAATTAAAGTATGACTGACCAGATTGTAAAGGTGAGAGATGACACTAATGAAAGCCTTAAAATCAGGACTATTTTATTCCAAGTGGAACATCAGCTGTTTGTAACTGTATAAGTGACAAATGATTGATCACTTTTCTCTTTGCTTAGAAGCTCTTCAGATAAAATGCTTCCACATTATTTGTCCAAATAATTTTTACACTCATTTTTTCCCCAAATTCATCTCTATTTACAAGCCATGTATTCACAAATAATGCCGGAGGAAGTAGAGAGATAAAATGATCCAGTTACATTTTAATGAGGGTCAGCTGAAATACAGGCAATATAGATATGATTAAAAGTTAAGGACAGAGGCTCAGATCACCCAAAGGCTGAGATATATTATGTTTCAAAGAGTCTTGTGGCAAACTGCTGAAACACTCAAATATGAACAATTTATGCAGATATGTAGTAACTTTGATTCATCTCCCCACTTTCATTTTATTTTATTATTATGTATACAAAATGTCCCTGGTAAAGACAGAAACATTAGTTGGTTATAATTCCCCATTCACTGCCACCCAACAGTTGGTTACTTTATACTTTTTAGCACAAAAACAACAAAACACCTTGGCATTTGTTTATGGCGATAACCATCATGTTTAATAGTAAACATTTAATACTACAGTGAATTTTTTTAAAAAAACATTTAATACTACAGTGAATTTTTTAAAAATCACACATGCCCTTGTCACCTCGAGGATCGACTACTGCAACGCTCTCTACATGGGGCTACCCTTGAAGAGTGTTCGGAGACTACAATTAGTGCAAAATGCAGCTACGCGAGCAGTTGTGGGTCTTCCTCGTTGTGCCCACATTTCATCAACTCTCCGCACGCTGCATTGGTTGCCTATTGGTCTCCGAGCCCAATTCAAGGTGTTGGTTATTACCTATAAAGCCCTTCATGGCATGGGACCAGGATACTTATGGGACCGCTTTCTACCACATACTTCTCTACGACCGGTGAGAGCGCACAGGGTCGGCCTCTTCCGGGTCCCGTCAGCGAAACAATGTCGTCTGGCGGGCCCTAGGGGGAGGGCTTTCTCTGTTGTGGCGCCCGCCCTCTGGAACCAACTGCCTCCAGAAGTCCGTGTTTCTCCAACTCTCCCGGCCTTCCGGAAAAATCTAAAAACTCATCTTTGCCGGCAGGCCTGGGGATGATTGTGGTTGATTGTTGAATTGAGTGTGTGTGTTTTTTATTGATTTTTTAGATATCTTTGTTTGTTTTTTATTGTAATTCATTGTTATATATATGTTGTTAGCCGCTCCGAGTCCACGGAGAGGAGTGGCATACAAACCCAAATAAATAAATAAATAAATAAATATGGTACAATTACTCAATTTTCATAGAAATTTTCCAATTTTTTTCAACCTCATATCCCTCCCTCTTAAATTAAAATGTCTTCTTAATATCCTGATCATCATGCCAGAAATCATATCTAATTTCTTAAAATCTACAACTGTTCCAAACTGAATTGTTTGACTAGGTTGAAAGCTTTCTTGTTCCATGGTTTACTTTTATACTTCTTTTTTCTCTCACAGTGTATCTGCCATCCTTTTCAGGCAAAGGATAATAAAATTTGGCACGTTATGCTGTTCAGAAAACTGCAGGACTTAGTGGCTAACCCAAAATATTCAGTCTCCCTAAGACAATATGTATGCCAATGTAAAACAGTTACTTCATAATGCCATTAACTGGGTTTGATATGCTAACAATCAATATTTTATCTGAATGGGAAAGACTGTGTCTTCTCCATTAAGAACTTGGGAATGAGGAAAAATGTTCAGTTTTTTTTAATGAATAAACAAGATTTTACTTTTAAAATATGGCACTGAGGAGATGATTGTGTTGGCCACTCTGCTGAGTTTGCTGTAAGTTTTAGTTCAGCAATATCTGGAAGACCACATGCTGAGCAACTATAGCAGTTAAAACTAACCTCAAGCAATAGGATAGAAAGCAGCAGATGTGTTTAATGGATGCAGAACAAGCTGCATGATACACATAGCTACTGTAACTTCCACAAGAAGAGAACAGCTAGGGAAAAAACATAGGGGAACGATTCTGAAGCAGCCTTTGCTGCTGCGCTGCATAGACTTTTAGAGGTAACTAAAGATAACTAATTCACTTTACTTAAAGTAGGGCATCTGTCCCTAAGAGGAATGTTTTTTTTTTGTGGTTTTTTTTTGCCATAGCTGTTTTGATATTTCTCTTGGGGCACATAAATAGAAACAAAAATACAAACAAACACAAACTCATACATCATGTCTTGTATTACAATGAAAAAAAGTGAATTATGACCATTTTTCATACTTATCACCATTATAGTATCCCTATGCTCAAAATCTGGATGCTTGACAACTGGTTCATATTTATGATGGCTGCAGTATCCCAGGGACAAGCAAAGTCAATGGAGAAGCCAATTTCACTTAACAACTGCAATGATTCACTTCACACTAAGGTCATAACATAGGGCAAAACTCACTTCACATTTGTCTCACTTAACAACATAAATTTTGGACTGAATTGTGGTTGTAAGTCAAGGACTACCTGTATTAGTCTGTTTATAACAAACACAAAATAAAATATTCCAGTGTCTTGCTGAATAAATCTAGACACTTTATTTTAATGGTTACATAAATCGCATATTTTGGTTTGCCTTTTTGATGAAATCAATTTGCTTTTCTTTTTTTTTTTAATAAAATCAATTTGTTTCATTTAGGATTGATTCCTTGCTCTCTCTAAGTTTTCTTCTTCTTCTTCCACATATTAGCCATCTTTTCTGAAAGTTTTTCTACTTTTCTTTGGCAATCTATAAAAGCTACAGATCTTTGAGCTTAATCTCAAGATAAAATTTTTCTAGCCACTGCTAGAAACAGAAAATTATTATTCCTAATTTTGATCATCTTGCTCAACAAAAATTAAGCTCCAAAAAGCCAGTACATAACAGCTCAATTTAAGGATCAAAAAGCTATCATAGCAATTTTACTGTGGAAGCAACATCTGTCGAAGTCCCTAAAGAGCTAGCACAATTCAAAGAAAACTGAATTACATGGACAAAAATCTGAAATAATAATGGCTTATGTCTGATAATATTTCTTTCATTTGGGAGATTGAGTTCCATTAGCATTTAGGAAACTGAAGTCTATTTGTGTAACAGATTTTATTTAAAAACAATTAAAGCTTTCTAAAGATTATTTGACCTCATCAGATTCCCCCCACCCCCACAGCAAATAGTCTTGTTTCTTTCATGAAATTGAAACTTTCCATGTCAGTTTCATATAAACTATTGAACAACAGTTACTCATTTTCAGAACATTTGTTTATTAATATTGATTCTTGGCAGATGGAGAAGTTGAACAACTTTGAACAAAATGCAACCCCCAAACCTTACCCATTCTATTTATTATTATTATTTGTTGTTGTTAATTGCGAAGTCATGTCTGACCCATCGCGACCCCATGGACAACGTTCCTCCAGGCCTTCCTGTCCTCTACCATCTTCTGGAGTCCATTTAAGCTCATGCCTACTGCTTCAGTGACTCCATCCAGCCACCTCATTCTCTGTTGTCCCCTTCTTCTATTGCCCTCAATCTTTCCCAGCATTAGGTTCTTCTCCAGTGAGTCCTTCCTTCTCATTAGGTGGCCAAAGTACTTGAGTTTCAACTTCAGGATCTGGCCTTCTAAAGAGCAGTCAGGATTGATCTCCTCTAGGACTGACTGGTTTGATCACGTTGCAGTCCAGGGGACTTGCAGGACTCTTCTCCAGCACCATAGTTCAAAGGCCTCAATTCTTTTGCACTCAGCCTTTCTTATGGTCCAACTTTCACAGTCATACATTGCAAATGGGAAAACCATGGCCTTGACTATACGTACTTTTGTTGGCAGGGTGATGTCTCTGCTTTTTAGTATGCTGTCTAGATTTGCCATAGCTTTCCTCCCCAGGAGCAAGCATCTTTTAATTTATTGGCTGCAGTCCCCATCTGTGGTGATCTTAGAGCCCAGGAAGATAAAATCTGTCACTACCTCCATTTGTTCCCCATCTATTCGGCAGGAATTGAGAGGGCAGGATGCCATGATCTTGGTTTTCTTAATGTTGAGTTTCAAGCCAACTTCTGCATTCTCCTTCTTCACCTGCATCAAGAGGCTCTTTAGTTCCTCTTCACTTTCTGCCATTAGAGTGGTATCATCTGCATATCTTAGGTTGTTGATATTTCTCCTGGCAATCTTAATTCCAACTTTTGATTCATCTACCCCTGCTTTTCTCATGATGTGCTCTGCATATAAGTTAAATAGGCAGGGTGACAGAATATAGCCTTGCTGGACTCCTTTTCCAATTTTGAACCAATCAGTGGTTCCGTGTCCAGTTCTCACCGTTGTTTCTTGACCCGCATATAGGTTTTTCAAGAGCCAAATAAGATGGTCTGGTACTCCCATCTCTTTAAGAACTTGCCACAATTTGTGTGATCCACACAATCAAAGGCTTTAGCATAGTCAATGAAGCAGAAGTAGAAGTAGAATTCCCTAGCTTTCTCCATGATCCGGCATATGTTGGCAATTTGATCTCTAGTTCCTCTGCCTCTTCGAAATCCTCCCTGTACTTCTGGAAGTTCTCAATCCACATACTGCTGGAGTCTAGCTTGTAGGATTTGAAGCATAACTTTACTTGCATGTGAAATAAGTGCAATGGTGTGATAGTTTGAACATGCATCAAAAAAGGGGCTTTGGGGTTTTTTAAATAGGTACTTAGTTAAAGTTTTAAGGGTGGGGAGGGGTGGGGAAGGAGTGTTTAGGGCAGGGGAAGAAATTGTCAGAAGGGAACAAGAAGACAGGCCAGGCGACGGAAGGGGACGGAGTCCCGAGGGTGCGGACGGGGGGCTGATTAAGACTAACTCAGTTCCAATAAGTACCGTTAGCGGGAGGGGCAGGTATGGTGGGAGCAGGGGGCCGTATCATAATAAGGGAGCGCGCACCCGCTGCTTACGAGCGGTCGTGCGCTCCGACCCCCAAGGCTCAACCTGTTCTCGGGGTTGTTCAGAACCACAGGGCCCTGGCTGTAGGCTGATGCTGTGCAATGCCAGGTCTGTGGTAAATAAGGCCCCCCTCATTCAAGATTTAATCTCAGAGGGGGGAGCAGACCTGGCGGGTATAACGGAGACCTGGTTGGGACCAGAGGGCGGTGTCCCTCTGGTGGAAATGTGCCCACCGGGTTTCCTTGCATTCCACCAGCCGAGAGCTCAAGGCAGGGGTGGGGGAGTGGCGGTCGTGATCAGGGAAAGTTTCAGGCCGAGGGAGGTCACTGTTCCTCAGACGGCAGGCTGTGAATCCCTTCTGGTGAAGTGGGACCTAGGGGGTCCGAGGGCGGTGTTGATTACGTACCTGGCGCCCTGCCACGTATCAACCTCCCTGCCCGAGCTCCTGAGCGTTGTCGCCGCGGTGGTGGTTGAAGTCCCCAGGCTAATAGTCATGGGTGACTTCAACCTGCCGTCCGGGGGTGGGGCGTCCGGGGAGGCTCGGGAGTTCATGGCTTCCATGACAGCCATGGACCTGACCCAGGTAATTCAAGGCCCCACACACACAGGGGGGAACACGCTTGACCTGGTTTTTGTCTCTGGACAGTGGCTGAGTGGTCAGAGTGTAGGGGATATAGTCATTGAACCCCTGTCATGGTCTGATCACTCTCTCCTATGCTTGGACTTTCGGACCGTTGCACCCCACCGCAGGGTGGCGGAACCGGTGAGATGGTACCGCCCCAGGCGGCTGATGGAACCCGAGCGGTTCCAGGCAGAGCTTGGGCCAATTCCTGAGGTTCTGACACACGACTCGGTTGGAGAGGTGGTGGCGGCCTGGGACAGGGCGGCTGCCGGTGCCCTGGATCGAGTTGTGCCTTTGCGGCCTCTGATTCGGCGTGGGTCTCGACCGGCCCCGTGGTATAACGAGGGGTTGAGAGAGATGAAACGCCGGAAAAGACGCCTAGAGAGCAGTTGGAGATCGAGCCGTGCCGAATCTGACCGAACATTGGTAAGAGACCATATTAGGTCCTACCTAATGGCGATAAGAGCAGAGAAGTGTTCCTACCTCACTGCTCTTATTGCGTCATCAGATAACCGCCCAGCCTCCTTGTTTAGGGTGACCCGCTCCCTCCTTCATCAGGAGGTGAGGGGAGACCCCTTAGAGGGTAGAGCTGAGGATTTCGGAAAATATCTGTATGATAAAATCGCTCAGATACGGGAAGGCTTCGACTTCAACTGGGTATGTCCAATGGGAGAGGCGGAGGCTGGTCTTGAGACTGTTACCTGGGTTGAGTTTGACCCCGTGACCCCCGAGGACGTGGACAGGTTGCTGGGGGGACTTAGGGCGACCACATGTTTACTGGACCCGTGCCCCTCCTGGTTGGTGCTGGCCTCCCGGGAGGTGGTACGAGGCTGGTTCCGAGCAATTATCAACGCTTCCTTGAGTGAGGGTGTCTTTCCCGCTGCCTTGAAAGAGGCAGTGGTGAGACCCCTCCTCAAGAAGCCTGCCCTGGATCCAGCCGTTTTATCAAACTACCGTCCCGTCTCCAACCTTCGCTTTCTTGCGAAGGTTGTTGAGAGTGTGGTTGCCCGACAGTTCCCGCAGCACCTGGAGGAATCGTCATATCTCGATCCGTTCCAGTCGGGCTTCAGGCCTGGCTACAGCACGGAAACAGCATTGGTCGCGTTGGTGGATGATCTCTGGCGGGCCCAAGACAGGGGTTGCTCCTCTGTTCTGGTGCTATTGGACCTCTCGGCGGCTTTTGATACCATCGATCATGGTATCATGCTGCAACGGTTGGAGGGGCTGGGCATAGGAGGCACTGTCTTGCAGTGGTTCTCCTCCTTCCTCTCTGGCCGGATGCAGTCTGTGTTGACAGGGGGCCAGAGGTCGACCCCGAGACCCCTCGTATGTGGGGTACCTCAGGGGTCGGTCCTCTCGCCTCTACTGTTCAACATTTATGTAAAGCCGCTGGGTGAGATCATCCGTGGTTTTGGCGTGGAGTACCACCAGTACGCTGATGATACCCAGCTGTACATTTCCACGCCAAACCACCCCAACGATGCCCTTGCCGTGCTGACCCAGTGCCTGGAGGCCGTGCGGGTATGGATGGGGAGAAACGGACTCAAGCTCAACCCCTCCAAGACCGAGTGGCTGTGGTTACCGTCATCCCGGTACAGCCAGCTGATTCCATCGCTGTGTATTGGGGGCGAAACAGTGGCTCCCACAGGAAGGGTTCGCAACTTGGGAATCCTCCTGGACTCACGGCTGTCCTTAGAGGACCATCTGACGGCCGTGGCCGGGAGGATGTTCCACCAGGTTCGCCTGGTGCGCCAGTTGCGTCCCTTCCTAGACCGGGACTCGCTACGCACAGTCACTCATGCCCTCGTGACCTCCAGGCTGGACTACTGTAATGCTCTCTACATGGGGCTCCCCTTGAGGTGCATCCGGAAGCTCCAACTTGCCCAGAATGCAGCCGCGCGGGTAGTGATGGGAGCGTCGTGGCGCTCCCACGTAACACCGCTCCTGCGTGAGTTGCACTGGTTGCCGGTGGTCTTTCGGGTGCGGTTCAAGGTGTTAGTGACCACTTTTAAAGCGCTCCATGGCATCGGACCCGGATACTTACAGGACCGTCTACTGCCAGCAAATACCTCCCGCCGTCCGGTACGCTCCCACAGAGAGGGCCTCCTCAGGGAGCCGTCGGCCAGACAGTGCCGGCTGGCGACCCCCAGGGGGAGAGCCTTCTCTGTGGGAGCTCCCACGTTATGGAACGAGCTCCCCCCCGAACTCCGTATAATAACAGATTTACGCACCTTCCGTCGGGAACTAAAAACATTCCTTTTCCGACAGGCCGGCCTGGCATAGAAGCTTCTGAGTATTTTTTTTAAGATTTTAAATTTTGTATGTTTTGGGTTTTAGGATTTTGGCCAAATGATTTAATTTATTTTTAATTATTTTAAATTTTGTACATTTATATGTTTTTTAAAGTTTGGGCTGTACACCGCCCCGAGTCCTTCGGGAGAGGGGCGGTATAGAAATTTAATAAAATAAAAATAAAATAAATAAATTCTTTGGCATCGCCTTTCTTTGGAACTGGAATATAAACTGACCTTTTCCAATCCTGTGGCCACTGTTGAGTTTTCCAAATTTGCTGGCAAATTGAATGTAGCACTTTTACTGCATTGTCTTTTAAGATTTTGAATAGCTCAGCTGGAATACTGTCACCTCCACTAGCTTTGTTGTTGCTCAGCTTTCCTAAGGCCCATTTCATTTCACATTCTAGGATGGCTGGCTCGAGGTTAGTGACCATGCCATTGTGGTTATCAGGGATGCTAAACTCATTCTTGTATAGTTCTTCTGTGTAATTTTGCCACTTCTTCTTAATCTCTTCTGTCTCTGTTAGATCCCTGCCATTTTGGTCCTTTATCATGCCCATCTTTGCATGAAACATTCCCTTCATATCTCCAATTTTCTTGAAGAGATCTCTGGTTCTCCCTATACTATTGTTTTCTTCTATTTCTTTGCACTGTTCATTTAAGAGGGCATTCTTATGTCTTCTAGCTATTCTCTGGAATTCTACATTCAATTGGGTGTATCTTTCTCTTTCTCCCTTGCCTTTCACTTCCCTCCTTTCCTCAGCTATTTGCAAAGCTTCCTCAGACAGCCATTTTGCTTTCTTGCATTTCTTTTTCTTTGGGATGGTTTTAGTTGCTACCTCTTGTACAATGTTGCAAACCTCCGTCCATAGTTATTCAGGCACTCTGTTATTATATCTAATTCCTTAAATCTATTTGTCACCTCTACTGTATATTCATCAGGGATATGATTTAGTTCAAACCTGAGTGGCCTAGTGTTTTTCCCTACTTTCTTCATTTTAAGCTTAAATTTTGCAACGAGAAGCTCATGATCTGAGCCACAGTCAGATCCTGGTCTTGTTTTTACTGACTGTATAGAGCTTCTCCATCTTTGGCTGCAGAGCACATAGTCAATCTGATATCTGTGTTGACTGTCTGGTGATGTCCATGTGTAAAGCCATCTCTTGGGTTGTTGGAAAAGAGTGTTTGCTTGACAAAATTTGTATTCTCTTGACAAAATTCTATCAGCCTGTGCCCTGCTTCATTTTCTACTCCAAGGCCAAACTTGCCTGTTATTCCAATTATCTTTTGACTGCCTACTTTAGCATTCCAATCCCCCATGATGATAAGGACATCATTTTTTGGTTTTGATTCTATAAGGTGCTGTAGGGCTTCATAGAACTGGTCAATTTCATCCTCTTCAGCACCAGTGGTTGGGGCATAGACTTGGACTACTGTGATATTGAATGGTTTGCCTTGGATTCGCCGCCCTGAGTTCTCGGAATAGGGCGGCATAGAAATTTAATAAATAATAATAATAATAATAATAATAATAATAATAATAATAATAATAATAATAATAATAATTCACACTGACATCATTCTGTCATTTTGGGGACTGTATCCCAGTATTGCTTTTCCTACTCTTTTATTGACTATGAAAGCTACTCCATTTCTTCTGAGGGATTCTTGCCCGCAGTAGTATACCTGATGGTCCTCTGAATTAAATTCACCCATTCCTGTCCATTTTAGTTCGCTGATTCCTAAGATGTCAATGTTCAGTCTTGTCTATTTATTATATAAATATAAAAATTGACTTGAAACTAATATGTGAAATAAAATAGTGCAATCCTGTGTTTTATTGTACATGCATGTGCATAAAGGCTATATGATGGGATGGGTGCTCCACCTCATCAAAGCATGAAAGCAACATGCTTCTCTATATCAAGTACCTCTTATAACAGCAAATTTTCATTTTCAGACAGATTATTGCCTGCCTTGGCAAAATCTTCACTGATGTGATCCTGGAGAAGTCAGAGACTTATTGGAGAATCAATTTTCTCCAAGATCATAGCATTTGAAGATATTGCCTAGATAGATAGTAAAAATAGAAAACTAAGTTCAGAGAACTGCAACCCAACCTTGGGCTATTTTCTACAACTGCAATTCGTTTTCTCTCTGGGAGTGTTTGTGAAGGACCTTCAAAGTGTTGCTTTACATGAATCCTCACTGAAGAGAAGAATCTGTTCAAGTATTTGTTTAGTTCCTATTTCTATATGTATGCATCACTGTGTGAGTATCATTCTTACTATTGGAGGCTTACAAAATTCAGGTTTATGAGTTTATGTAGAATCCAGGAAACTATGCTTTCATTTAATTATTCATTATGTTCTTAATCGCAACATACATTTTTCAACAATGTGACATTTAAATTAATTCTGTACAGACGGATCACATATTACTTAAATACCCAATTTACCATGCAGTCATTTACATAATGTCAGAGCTCTCTAATATAATTATTAAGTGCCTGAGAACATAGATTGTGAAACCTTTAAAAAATCAGTCCGATCAATTTTCCCACCTTGCTATCTTTTGGGGCCCTTTGTTGCCCTTCAAAACATGGGGCACCTGTGAATGGTCATTTTCTATGGGTTTAAGGGTGTTTTTTTTGTTTCTTTGTTTTAAATTTCGTATAAATCAAACCACACATCACATTTGTCTTCTTAGGGCTTCTGTTCACCCTCTCCGCCTTTCGTAAATTGCTTAAAACATACTTTTGCCGGCAGGCCTGGGGCAGCTAACACCTTGCCCCTAGCCAGTGTATGTTTGTGTGTATGTTTGTGGAATGATTGGTTTCTTTTTTAACTAAGGGTTTTTATATTTATGTATTTTATTGTAATTTCTATCATGTTGTGAGCCGCCCTGAGTTCTCCGGAATAGGGCGGCATAGAAATTAAATTAAATTAATAATAATAATAATAATAATAATAATAATAATAATAATAATAATAATAATAATAATAATAATAATAATAATAATAATTTCTTACTTGAAAAATGCTATTTTCTAATCTATAATATTCTGTTAATATGAAACTATAAAGACGGAGGGGGTAATTTGATTTTTAGTTGATGGTTTGCAACAGAACAACCTGATTGATTTATCAGTTCTCCTGCCCATCATCTGGATTTCAGTATTATAGGCTTGAAACTGAGATTATATTTCTTTACTAATCCAGATTCTTATTAATTTAGTGAATGCTTTATGTTTTCCAGAAAAAAAAACTTACTTTGTAATAAGCCTAAAGAGAAAGAAATGACATTTATTCACTTTTGAATAAGAGGAGTAATAGTATATTCTAGCATAACTAATGCCATGACTGGATGCAGAATATGATATTACAGAAATATGCAATGAACTAGAAATGTTATAAATAATGGTCATCCAAATTTTCACTGATGATCCTAAAGTAATAATAATATTGACTGCAGTTTACCAAAATCTAGAGGAAATACATCCTTTTCATTCTTTTTTATTCCTGGAAAAATATAACCAGCTGCATAACAGGATTTCATGTTTATGCAATACATTTTTGACAGCAAAATATTGAAAATTTGCTTACATTCTCAAATCACAGATGAAAGTGTATTTAGATGATTTGGCAAGGAGGGAACTATATGTTTGTCAAAGCATGTGTTATATATTTTGAATTTGTGAGATCCTGACATGATTTGATCAAATATGAGAGACAGCAAAATTCTGTTGCACACCAAATGTATTGTGTTCACAGAATAATAGCGTTGGAAGGGATTTTGGAGGTTGAATCTTCTGCTCAAGCAGGAGATCCTGTACTATTCCAGACAAATGGATGTTCGCTCTCTTCTTAAAAATCTACAGTGATGGAGCAACCACAACTTCTGGAGGCAAGCCATTCCACTAATAATTGTTTTCACTGTCATGAAATTTCCCCTTAATTCTAGGTGAGATCTTTCCTTGGTTACAAGTTGACCTCCTCTTCTCTATGGCAGCCCCTCAAATATTATAAGACTGCTATCATGTCACACCCTAGTTCTTCTCTTCATTAGGCTGCAACCATTCATTAGACTGCAACCGTTCATCATATGTTTTAGCTTCTGGCCTCCTAATCATCTTTGCTGCTCTTCTCTGCACTCTTTCTAGAGTCTCAACATATTTTTTGCATTGTGATGATCAAAACTAGATGCCGTATTCCTAGTGTGGTCTTACCAAGCAGTATAAAGTAGTACTAACGCTTCATGTGATCTTGATAATATCCCTCTGTTGATGCAGCCTAGAATTGCATTGGTTCTTTTGGCAGCTGTAGCACATTGTTGGCTGATACTTGTGGTTGTCCACTAGGACTCCTAGATCCCTCTCACAATTACTGCTGTTGAGCCAAGTATCACTTATTCTATACCTGTACATTTGGTCTTTCTTGCCTAAGTGCCTATTCTCACTACTGAATTGCATTTTGTTGGATAGGGCCCAAATCTGTGTTCAAATCTATTAAGATTCTTTTGTATCTTGACTGTCTTCTAAGATGTTGGTTATTCCCCCCAGCTCAGTGTCATTTGCAAATCTGATGAGTTCCCCTTCTATCCCCTCCTCTAAATTGTTTATGAAGATGTTGAAGAGTTAAAAATTCCTTTTAAGGGTTTCATTGTTTTGGTGTGTAATTTGTATTACAAGAAAAGCTAATATTGCTATGTGACTTGAGATTAACATAGTTTTTATCAAGCAAAATCTGTCTAGAAATATAGCTTCTGCCAATAAGTTGATATTATCCCATAATTGCTTGTAGGTGGGAATGTACTAGCTAGTTAAGCAATATATACATAATACAAAGAATAAAATATTATCTGACACTGTCTCTTTATCCGCACTTGTTCTTATGTATTGTATTTGATTTAAAGGCCCTTTTTTCTTATTTCTTATATTCAACATTTATGTATAGTATTGTTATATATTTAAATATATATGTTTGCTATGAGTATTTCTGAATCCTAAAAAGGGGGGGACAAAAAAGCATTACCTTTGATGTGTACATATTAGTCAATAAATCAGCTTCTAGGGCTTTCATTTCCTCTTCTGAATCTGCAAGTTAAACAGAAACATATGTTTACTACTGCATTATAAATCATTAGCATTTGGATTTCACATATAGCATTTAAAAATATCTCTTAAAGATAATTTAGGGTAAAGAACTGACTAAAATAAATGTTTGGCAAAAGTTGCTTTCTTTAATGTATGTTTGTTAATTTATGCCATTTCATTGGAAAAAAACATATCTAGTAATGAAAACAGTTTATTATTTGTCAATTGAAACATTTAAAGATCTGATCACCAATAGGAAAGTCATAGGATATGAAATTAGATTTTATTTCTAAATTAAGATACTTCTGCACTGACAGCATGTGCTGTACATATTTAAAAGGAGTTCTTATTTTTTTATAGATTGAATAATTCCAAACATCCTTTCAATGGAAGCCAGTTAGCATGTATCTTCCATGACATGGATGTCAAACTCGCCGCATCACGTGATGTGTCATAATGTATCGCGACTTTTTTTGCATTGCTGGAACTGGGGTGGGTGCGGCCTCCATATGATGCCCATGAGCCAGCAGTTTGACACTCCTGTTCTATGGGGAATATGTAAGTTACAGAAATATTCATATATTTTACACTGATGTATTATTAACAATGGATACTGTACATGTAGTATGAAAAGAGATTTAAAGTTTCAGTGAGTTTAATTGAATTTCCTGGTCATTGCCATGTTCAGGGTTAGAAGGACATAAAGAATGTTTTAATAAAAGAAGGATGATATGTTAAAAGAAAACTATGTTTTTATCTAATTATCATCATCTAAACTCTATAGTTGAGTATAATTGTGAATGACAAAATAACAATCCTATGCAAATTGAAAATAAGTCCAGTTGATACAAATAGCTATACTCTTGTGATTTATTGCTACTGCTGTTATTCCGTGTATTTCAATAGACCCAAGTCATTAGTAACTTTAGTTGGATGGGCTCAGTAATGAATAGTATATTCCTAACCAATAAAGAGCAAATGGTACTAGCTCACACACACACACACACACACACAGGATATATATGATACAATATGATTAATATGTTGCTTTTATCTTGCTTCTCAAATTTACATCCTCAATAAAGTACTGTGTAGTAAAACAATATTATAAAGTAGGGTCACTCTGTTGCAAGAAAACCAGTGGTAAAATCTGTCTCTTTAAAAAATATTAATGCACTTTAAATGCACTATAGTACAAATGGCTCACAAAAAGAATAAAACACTATATTTTATTTAAAAATAAAATGTTGCCAGGATAGTGGGAAGCCAGAAAAATAAAAGAAATAAAGTGAGAAGTAGGTGCTTGCATTTAAAAAAAGTATCTATAAGGATGGAAGATGAATGAGAAATAATATACTTCATGGATCTATTTTTCAGGGTTATGCAGTGATCCAGATTTGAAAAATAAATTATGATATGGAATATATGAACATGCACATTCTGAACCAATGGGCATTGCCTTAAATCAATTCCATCACCCTCCCCCCAAGGACCATGTATGAGCCCAGAAAGAGAGAGAGCTCTTTAAGGAGTCACGAACAGGTGCAATGTGTTGTCCATGCATGCTCTGAAACATATTTCCTCCTTTGAATCCAAATTACTATATAGTCCTTATATTAAAACAAATCCTTCAAATGCTAATGACAAAGAATTCAGAACCCAAGAGCTCAGGAAATAGGGCATGGGGATTAGGGGAACTTATCTGGACAGGATCCAGAAATGATATTATGAAAATATATTTTGAAAGAGTGAAGTGAAAACTATACACATAATGGTAATACTACTGAGAAAAAGCTAAGCATTTTCATCAGACTGTTCTATAGTTCACATACTGACTAATTCTTATAATAAATGTCATCAAAACTAGGACTTCTCAGAAACTTAGTGAGATCATTGTTTCTCAGATATTCATGGATCACAACAAAGTTGTTAGCACTATTATTGCCATTAATAATAGTGAAACATTTTATTGATTTCATTTACTCTGACCCTTTGGATCAATAAATTTTGAAGGAATTTATGCTTGGATTATGTCCATTATGATCCAACTCAAGGAATCTCAATATTTTGTAATGTATATTACTGATTTATATTAATAGTCATTTCCCAATTTGCAAACAAAAAGAAAAAATGAAATGTTCTTCCAATAGCTCCTTTTATCATACTTGTGATGATGTAATTATATATTTATATGACTATACTAATCCTGCAGGGTTGTAATTAAAACTATTAAAATAAAGCTTAGAAATTTAAAAAACTGAAATAGATATATTGCCTTCAACAAACACAGGTATTATTTGCCTATCAAAACAAAGATTAAGTACTATTGCTTTGCTTATTGATTTAGACTGTTATGATGCCCAAATATTTGAAACTACACAGGAGTTTAGTAAAGAGTTACAGCTAAATTTAAATTTTAAAAGTAGAACTGTTTAATATATTGGATTAGAATAAATCAATCTGCTGGGAAAAATATTCAATTCTAAAATATGCTCTAGAAACAAAATTTAGCAGACATAACTTAGTAAAAAATACTGATTTATAAAGAATGTAATGGATTCATTACAACTGTACATTAAATTATGATGTTCATTCTTAAGAAGCCCAAATAAACAGCAAAAATGAGTGTATATGGCATAAACATATGAATCTCAAGAGTGTTGTGTAAACTTATAGATTTTATATTGCACTTGGAAAAGGTTAGATTTTAATCTATGGTTTTACTTTGAATAATTTTTGAAACAGATTATAAAGAGAAATATATTTTTATATTTACCCATGTAATAAGCTGTATTGCGATTATCCTGGTCATCTTCTCCTCTCTCTCACCTTTTGATCTTTCCTATTGCCCTCTACTATTGATATTTATCACTTGTTTGTATCTTATGATTATGATTGCATCTTATGATTTAAGATCTATAATTTATCACTTTGTTGTTTGCATGAACACTGAGAGCTTATGCGTTGGACAAATTTCTTGTGTGTGCAATCACACTTGGCCAATAAGGAATTCTATTCTATTCTATTCTATTCTATTCTATTCTATTCTATTCTATTCTATTCTATTCTATTCTATTCTATTCTATTCTATTCTATTTCTATTTCTATTTCTATTTCTATTTCTAATTCTAATTCTATTCTATTCTATTCCCTTGATGTATTTGTATGAAAGTATATATGCTTATAGGGGAAGTGCGGGTGCATGTTATAGACTAATAGAAGTACATTTATTTATACCAATTTTGTTTAAAAGCAAATTTCTAATTCAATAATTATAAAGAACAACTTTAGGAGGAAGAATGAGCTTTGTATTTGTATTACTATGCACTACAGGTGCATAGGAGGAAATATTCATTCCATTTCTTTCCTCTGCTAATTTATTTCTGGTGTGAATGGCAGACCTTGGAGTTTTGATCTGCAACAATATTAACCCTACAAACCTCAGTCTACCCATATTTGACATGTAATTCAACTTGTCGTGATATAGATATGTAACGAACCTTGTGCACCCACATCTCCCAACATCTCTGTATTATGTTTATCAATCTTCTGCCATGTAATGCATTTCATATTTGCGGGGTTACAACTTACACAATACTAGGAATTGTATTTCCAACATGCTAGGAAAAACTGATCCATGAAAATCTATGATGAACTGTGAGTCTCTATTCCACAAACTCCAGCTGAAAAAGTCGAAGATGGGAGTTGGAAACTGTAATCCCTTATAGCTAGACCACTCCATGAAAACCAAAGTCATAAATGCTAATGCTCATTTTATTATAAAATAACAGGAACAGAAGTTTGCAAGTTTGAATGTCTCCCCTCCACCACCTTTATTTTGAAGAGAACCAAGGAGGGTTAAGTCTGAGATACTTTCTCAAATTACATTTCTGCCTCTTTTTATCTGACCTTCCTCCTTCTTCATCCTGCTCTTAAGACAAGGCTGTTTCCACAGTCCAATACAGAATCTAAAAGTCTGGGGGCTGGCTGGATGGAATTTTCTCTACTCTGTGCTAATTTACAGGTGCATTTCAATAAGTCTGTAAATTTACAGGCGCATTTCAATAAGTCTGTAAATCTAGCCCCTGTCTTCCTCAAAGAACCTCTTCAGAAAGAGAATACGTAGCTGTTTAGGTACAATTCTGATAAATGAACTGGTTATAAACGCTTTGTAGATATCTGCATTTGTCTGTCACATTTTAATCCAACAGATTTTCTCTCAAAGCAATTATCCTAGAAGAACTGCTTTATATTTTAAGCTAACTTTTTGAAATTGACCAGACATTAGCCTCCCTGCATTGGACAACACAAACTCCTCCCATATAGTAGCAACACTGTTGGATTAGCCCAAATCCTTCTCCCAATCGGAAGGGAAGCCCTGCTAGAGAGCGAGCGAGAACACTTCGGAGCTTACCTGAGCCCAGGCTCCAGGAAGCGGAGGCCAACAGCATCGCGCACACCAGCTGCATCTTCACCATGCTTGCCACCCACGCTCTCCCTTTTCCCTCTATAAAGTGAAGTCCATATACAAAAAGGCAAGCTATCTGGGTGCGAGACAGTCGCGCAGAAAAAGAGCTGCTGCCTTGAGCTGATTTTTAAAGAACTGGACCCTAAAGGGAGCTCCGGATGTCCCCTAAGTATATAAGCAAGCAGGGAGGGGTGATGTCACGAACGCGCAGCAGCCGCTCTCTTTTAACCCAGCGTCCGCCCGCCTGCTCCGTCCCCTCCTCTTCTTCGGAGCGAAACTGACGCGGTTCCCCCATTAGTTGCGCTGCGCTTCACGCTTCCTGAAGCAGAAAGAAGGGGCAAGGGTGTGTGAGACAGACGGCGCCAAACGGAAGGTCTTATCAGTTGCGTCCGATTTTAAAGCCTTTCCCTCCAAATGGGAATATAGGATTTCTGACTTCCCCCACCCTTGACTGCAGCCACACAACGTCATATAGCAGGCAGTATAGCTTGGTAATGGAAGTTGAAGTCCAGCATTATTGATGGATGGGTGGCTGGAAAAGGCTAGTATAAAGAATCTAATGAGAGTAAGTTAAATGTCACCTGTGTATTTGTGTGCCCATCACAGGTCACCTGTATAAGTCACCTCGCTATTTCTATGATTCATGTAAATCAGGAAAAGAATTTAACAAAAACTTGAGAAATATAGTGTTTGTTTAACTAAAAGAAATATTTTGCAATGTACTGTTATGTCATTTTTTTTTTTACTTATTTCAACTTATTCAAAAGACCAAACCAAAACGGCATTCAGAAGAAATGTTGGGACTGCAACTCTTAGAATTCACAGCCAGAGACCCTGAGGAAACATCTGGAAACAATCAGATTGGGGAAGAGGAACTTGAGACAAGGAAAATGAGATTCCTCCTCCTCCTCCTCCTCCTCCTTTTTCTTTTTGACCCTGGATACCCAACAATATTTTGCTGATTGCTACTTATAGATATAACTTATTTCAATTTTCCAAGACTAAATTCCAATAAGCATGGACTAAAGTCATCCTAAACACAGTGTACAAAACACAGAATTTAATAAGGAATTCAATTCAGATTATTGGTGGAAAGGCAGCTAAAACTCAAGTGTGTATCTTTGAAGATGCAACTCCAGGTCCTGGATGTGTCACATAGATGATCTAATCCTGGATCAGTTCAGCTCCCATTCTTTCTGCTTTCTGAACAAAAATTGATCTTCTTTTTCATCCAGGGTGTTTAGATTATCCACTAATACTTTAATTATTTTAAATCAGCTTTTAACTTTTTATATTTGATTTTAGATTGGAAGTGCCTTTGAATATTGAATGAGTTAAAAAGCTGGATATAGACTAATTGATTAATGAAACAATATGTGAATACATATATTATCTAATTAGCTGAAGAGAGAAGCTTATAAGGGTATATGAATATACATTTATATACATTCATTATTTAAAACACTTAAAGGACTTTCTTTGGATATAAATTTGTCATACATGGCAATGCTGAGCAATCATGCTTAAAATAGAATCAGTAGTTTTCTCTCAGAAATGGAATAACCATTGAAAGTTGAATGTTTTTGGTGTCCCAAAATGCAGGACCATATAGATTGGTTTAAGAACTATGCTGTTTAAATTATTTGATGGTGAGATAATGTATGCTGCCCCACTTTAAATATAAACCCTATACATGTCCTTGTACAGCATTTAATGGGATAGTCCCTCAGGCAAGGACAGAAATTTAATAAGATTTAAAATTTGGTCTGTAAAACAGACAATAAAGAACTTTATATGTGCTTTTCTTTGTGAAATAAGTAGAAATTATATAAAATCCAAACAGCTTCATTAAAACAGAATTTAATTAATAGTTTAATTGTTTATTAATATTTGATAGCCTTCAATGATAAATAAACATACCCCTGGTAGACAGATATTTGTAATAAAGAAACATTTCCTTACTTCATAAATAAAGTTTATTTTCTATTTTTCTTCCATTAGGGGGCAGAATGGTAGTATGAGAACTGTGTCAGCTTTTCCCTTAGAAATAGTTTGCTGTTGAACCTACATGGGAAACAAGAAACAATGACTGATGGATCATTTATTCTGTAACATGTGCTGATGAAATGTTTTTCATATCTATTTCTATATTTCTGGTAGCCTACATGTTTTTAAATTCCATGTAGCATTCAAATATAAATGATAGATGAGAAACATTCATGAGTTAAATTTCAGGGAAAAGATGACCAGAAAATACAATTTATTAAGATTAAACAGAATGATGTTTTGTAATAAAATTTTCCTACTTCCCCACCCCAAGGAATCTGGAAATAGAACAATGATTAAAGGTTCTTGAATTCAGTGGACTTTATCTCTGAATAGATTCGCAAGGATGGATTGTATTGTAAAGGTATCATAGAGAATCACATTAGAGATTATCTTCAAGAAGATCCGGCTAATCTTAAAGCAGGAAAAGAATCTGATTATCCTTTGAAGATAATATTATTTCTACAAAAGGCATAAAGAAAAGGGAGGGAGGGATACAGGATATCAGAACCAATGCAGATGACTTCTGTTGGATTATGGCCTGCAATTTATCTTCTGTGAGCTGCAAAAAGCTTTCAGTGATACTATATTGCCAAAAGGGATGGGGCCAAACTTGGCAAATGTTCCTTTGATTTTGAGTCTGGGCCTTCCTCGTTGTGCCCACATTTCATCAACTCTCCGCATGCTGCATTGGTTGCCTATTGGTCTCCGAGCCCAATTCAAGGTGTTGGTTATTACCTATAAAGCCCTTCATGGCATGGGACCAGGATACTTATGGGACCACTTTCTACCACATACTTCTCTACGACCGGTGAGAGCGCACAGGGTCGGCCTCTTCCGGGTCCCGTCAGCGAAACAATGTCGTCTGGCGGGCCCTAGGGGGAGGGCTTTCTCTGTTGTGGCGCCCGCCCTCTGGAACCAACTGCCTCCTGAAGTCCGCGTTTCTCCAACTATCCCGGCCTTCCGGAAAAACCTAAAAACTCATCTTTGCCGGCAAGCCTGGGGATGATTGTAGTTGATTGTTGCATTGAATGTGTGTTTTTTTATTGGTTTTTAGATATCTTGTTTGGGTTTTTATATTGTAATTCTCTGTTATATATATGTTGTTAGCCGCTCCGAGTCCCCGGAGAGGAGCGGCATACAAACCCAAATAAATAAATAAATAAAATAAAGGTGGGAATGGAAGCTTTGTGTTCCCATTACCATTCTTAAAACAGCTCTGAACACAACCCTCTGTGCAAAATATGGCATTTCGTCATGAATGAAAACAAATATACTTGTCCCAGGATAATGTTGCAGGATCAACATTATCAGTCAGTCACTGAGACCAGAGGTTTAGTCTTTTGACTCTTGGACTCCTGGTGGACTCTGTCCTCAGGGAACTTCTCTCTACCAGAATGGTATTTTGTCACCACATTTTGTTGGCATATTCTAAGGAATGTTTCAGAAGTGCAGATGTGGTGCTGGGAGAAGGCATCTTTTGAGCTACAGGTTGTCATTCTGTGGTCTGTTTAGTTTTTCCTCTAAAGGGGTGGGATGGCATCTGCATGTTCACATGAAAAAGACCACATGCTTAGAAAGCTGCATGCATGCAAGAAGGCCAAGGAGAAGAAAAAAGATGAGATTGCATCTATGGTGTCACCCATCAATGGTTTAGATACTTCCCATTCTTGTTCTTGTCAAATAAAAAAAATAAGGGGATTGCTGCAAAAAAGCCTCATCCCTCATCGAGAAATTCTACTGTTCTGATGACACATTAAAGAGATAATAAGGGCTGAAAGTGCCCTTATTTGGGAGAAGAATAGCTAACAATCAAATGTAATTATAAGAAATGGTGTCACACCACCTTAGCAAATCTGTAACTATTTATTGCTATAACTTTCATGAGATTTTCATGAACAGCTCCAAGAAAAAGGCATTGAAACAGTCCTGAACGGTGGCCAAGAACTAAGTGACTGTAAGAAGGGCCTCCTGACTCAGAAAAAGGTTAAAAAAAAGAAAGTCACCCAAGAAGAAGCTATATAAAAGCCCCATGTCTCTAACTACAGCTGCCTGAGATTATGCAATGGTTCAGCATGATGGTTACTCATGATTTATCCAGAACAAAAAATGGAGAACACCTATTTCACTTGGTTTCTGAACCCACAACCACTCAGTCTAGTTGGAATTGATCCTAGGTCCATTGCTTCCCATCTGGAATATAACATTCTCCATGCATCAACACAGAGGCTCAACCACATTTCCCAACTGGTCCAGAGTCAAATGCAAAACTGAGTATTATTCACATATAGATGATACCTGACTCCATACCAAGAGACAACCTCCTCCAGAGGCTTCATGTAGATATTATGAAGGATGAGGGGTTTGAGTCCTGTGCTTCTTTGCAATGGAATCTCCCTGCTGCCAGCTAGAGGTAAACTACAATGGTCCTATATCTCCAAAGATGTTCTAAAAGGTAGTTGTTGAATGTAGTTGAAATGTTGAAGGTAATTGAAATATCAAGCAAGAAGGTCACACCAGTCCTATCCCAGGTCTACCACAGCTCATCTGTAAGAACAATACTACTTCAGATTCATATTTAGATCTGAAACAAGATTGAAAATGGTCTAAATCCATTCATCTCTAGTATGTTCTACAACTACAGGGTCACTACCTTCTCCACAATCTCATGGGTCTATAACAAGTGGTTCAAGTGATGGTACTTTATGGAAGGCATGTACCACTGCCTGTTTTAAGGCTGGAGACACCATCCCTGATCCCAATGATGTATTCACTACCACTCTGATCCATCCTCCTGTTATATTTCCACCAGATGATAAGAACTAGAATCCAATTCACAGATGGTAAGGCTAATGTCACCAAGGAAGTTGCTGTAATACTATACAAGAATGACCTTGGGAGACAGGCTGAAAAGCCACAGAGAGTCAAAGGGACAGTCAGACATGAGACAGCTTAACTTGCAAAGGGAATGTGGTCATGGTAAACATATCAGAAGGAACCCTCCCTAAGTTTCTTGGACTGTAAAGGTGACAGGGGAGAAGACTTTCAAGTTAATGTAGCCTTACAATAAGGTATAATAAAGTAGCTCATCAGTCATGCTTCCTGTCTGGACTACCTCATAAGGCTGACAGCAGTCTAGTTCCTCAGGATCAACAAGATGAAAGTCATCCCATATAATCTTGAAATGTGTAGTCTCTCATACTTCTATCAAACTTGTACAGCTGGCCTCCAATTCTGAGTAAATGAATGATTTGATCCTCCAAATGGCAAACAAACGTCTTACAGAAAAAATTGTCTTCTGGCCCATCAAAGAGTACACACCAAGCAGCAATTCACAAATGTAATAAAAACAGAAAAATGCTGCTGTTTTGATGCTCTTACTGCCACTGAGTTCCTACTTGAGTTAGATTGGGTTTACTTATTATTTTTTTCAGCATCCATAACTCTTTAGTAAACTAAGAATCTTCCCTGAATCAGTGGTGTTTTAGTGAGAGATTACATTCCAGTGAAGACCAAAGCCTTGGTCGAAGTGCCCATTAGGACCCTGGATATCAAATGGAGCCATTAGATTTCTTTGGCATATTAACTAAATAGGTCTTCTTCCCTGTAGAGGCTGCTGTGACTGCAAAGATCCATAGCAACCAGAGAGCAATCTGAACATTAAAAGGATAGACATTAATTCCCACCACACTGAGATAATATCTCATTTGTTCTGAGACAAAATCCAGATTCTATAATCTTTGCCAAGTAAAACTTTTGTTTGTTTGTTTGTTTGTGCTCGCTGTAATGTCACATGGCATTTCCAGAACTGACAGAATGAATCCTTTACTTTTCAAAGAATCAGGTGCCACAATAAGCATGTTAGATAATTTTAAAATTAGCAGAAGGTGGAAGTTCTGAAGTTTGAGACATGTTTATTTAAGAATTAAACCAGAATGAACTA
This sequence comes from Bothrops alternatus, assembly GCA_034064705.1. Classification (NCBI taxonomy): domain Eukaryota; kingdom Metazoa; phylum Chordata; class Lepidosauria; order Squamata; family Viperidae; genus Bothrops; species Bothrops alternatus. The sequence continues at coordinate 13,367,864 of JARGCV010000124.1, read as the reverse complement.
CAGAATTTATTTCAATAATATAAACCAAGCATAGAATATTGTTGTAATTTGGTTAGATGGTTATTTTATGAATCATTTTATTTATTTTTTTTACTCAAAACATAAGATCCTATTCATAGCACACTAGTGATATTATGGATGGAAATATGTGTATCAAAAAATGTAACTTACTATGATATTTTGCATATTGTGATAATATAACTTATGCAGTTATAATTATACCATTTTAAAAGTTTTTTTTCCTTTTGTTCTGCTACATGTTAGGACATTCACAGTTGAAGTTTAGTCAAAATACAAATATGCAACTTTCTTCAGTCCAAATAATATTACATTATGATCCATGCTTTCTTCTGGCATAGAGACCAAGAAACTGAGATTTATTAGGTTATAACCACTTTTCCTCCAGAACCTCAAGGCATCCTAACAAAACATTTCCTTCCCATATTCTGTAGGATGGATCCTGAGATAATATTCTAAATCTACAGAGTAAATCTGTTTAATAAGGGACTTCAATGGGACTCTTGAAAGATTAATGCAGATTAATAAATTTAGCAGAAGGCAACCAGTATGCTTCCTTGCAATGCTTTTGTTCATTTCCAATTTTGCTGTATAAAGAAGTCACAGAGAAAACACTATACATTAATACTGAAATGTTAGTTATTTTTTTCCTGTAATATAAAAATGAATGATTTGCAACATATAAAGATGCTTTATCTGAAAGCTGACCCAACTTTTAAAAATGTCTGATATAAATTTCTGGAGAATAGGGTTGATTAACAGTACAAGTCCAAACAGCAAATAAGCACCATTGAAACCAATGAATGTATTTCAAAGTAAACATGCTAAAGAATAAAAATGAATCATCACTGTGAAGTTGTATATGGAGAAAAGCCAAGTCTTGGAATTATTTCTACACCCATTGCTGGTTCAATGTCATTTGAATAAAAACAGAGCAACCTATAAAAACAAATGTATGGCACAACCATTAAATACAAGTCCTGGAATCAAGGATCTTTTGAACCTCACAGTTATTTGATAGAAAGTATGAAATATATAAAATTAAGATTGGCATTCCAGGGTCCAAAATACGTGGTAGAATTGATGAAACGAGTACCCAAAGTATCTTTGCCTGGGGATCCAAAATATCTGGCACTGCCTACAGTGAGTAAGATTTGCTTTGGCAGGACAGTTTAAAGATCAGAGTATTAATTTCAGGAGTTAATTTTTCAAACTTCATGCAAATCCCAAGTGAATCATCCAGTAATTGATAATACTTGTTTATAAGTTGCTGAAAATCAAGGCTTCTTTGTTCAGTAATGTTTTTATAAAATTGTGATTTATTATTTCATTACTAGCAGTCAGGAAGAATGATTAGTCACAGAATCCACATGTCATTTCTTGAACGTTTTTGATTAGATCTATTAACTGTAGTTTTTAGCATGTACAATGTAATACTATGTTTATTTAGAAGCATGCCCCATTAGGTTCATTGAGACTTGGGTCTAGATAAATATATATAGAATATTTGCCTTAAAATAAGACCATTATAGATAACTAAAATGGACCTCAGTATTACTGAACTTTTTGAATTGAAATAACTATCTCTACCAGACTGAGGAAAATTTATATCCTTCAAAGACTGATTACTATATTACATAATGTCAGATAAAGCTGAGCATCATTACAGCCTATTTAAAACATAGGTTGGATGGATCATTCATTCTCATCTGTGACCACAGCTCATTACTGTTGGTTTGCAAGGTGGTTTATGAAAAACTCATTTTCCTACAGATTTCACAAAAGAAAAGATAGATAGGCATATCAAAAATGTATGTATGCATTAATAGCAAATTATAGAAAACATTTTAAATAGTAACCATCACAAAACTAGATATTTCTCTTTTAATTCAGGATAAACTTTTCATTAAAAATAACTTATATGCATAGGTTAAATCATATGGCATTTCTTGCTGGTTATAAAATAATTACTGTGGAGCTGTAGAGCACAGAGGCAAGTCCTCAACAGAATTTTTGTTGTATCATCTGTGCAAAACCAACTGGTCTTCAGGCAAAGATTTCATTTTTATTCACCCAAACATTAGATTTTTCAGACAAACAAAATACACTAAATTGTACTCTTACTAAGGTTTAATTCCAATGGTGGGATTCAGCCGGTTCGCACCACTTCGGCAGAACCGGTAGCTAATTTTTTGTTGCCCAGGCCCAGAATGGACTTCCGGAAGCGGCATCCACACAGAGAACTGGTTATTCAGATATCTGAATCCCACCACTGTTTCATTGCCAGTTAATTTTGTCTCCTCACAGAATCACTTTGATTGATTCAGTAAATGTAAAATTAATTAAATCAAAGTTATAGATGAAACAAGAGAAAGAGGTAAGTAAAAGATAGTCTTAAAATGGATGTTTCATATACCTTGCCCCATTGCATACTTCATTACAACTAGTAATGGATTACATTGAGGAATATTCATATTTTCATGACCTACAAGGACATGAATACAAGGACTAAATAAAAGGAAGAGGCAGATAAAATCAAAAGTCCATTTTTAGTAGACAACATGTACAAAATTTATGGGCCAGCCATGATATATATACACATACATATATGCATTTCCGACATGGAATTTAACTGAATCCAAATTTAACTGAAACATTTATGTGAGAGGTTAATATATTTTTTTTAAAAATTTTTTATTGGTTTTTTAATTTTTAACAAAAGAAAAATACTCAAATCAGATCATAATATTAAAGTAAACAATAAACATAATCAGAACATAAATACATATTTCAAAATCATCCATAAACATAACATATGTACTTATTTCAATACATCTACTAGTAATAACTCAACTGAGAATAATCATAAACCATATTTTCCAAACAATTAACATTGCTGCTCAGTACCCCCACCACCACATCCCCCTAACCCTAACCTTCCCCCCTCACTTACCATCTAACTACCTACTCTCCTCCCTCCTTCTCTATCTCCCTCCTTCTACTCCACCCAACTATCCCTTCTCTTCCCCCTTCTTATCAACTTTCTACTTACATCAGCCTTCACTCCTCCTTCCTTTTTCCATCAGATGTGGTGCCCAGAGGCCACCCGAACAACCCCTTAATAACAATAATTACACATTCTTGCATCAACCCTAATTGCAGTTGAAAAAACATAGTATATAAAATTATAAACCCTCCCTAGCCCCCCCCCCTGACTTCCCAGAGTGAGTACAGGGTAAAACAAAAAAAAAACCCACTACTTCAAACAAAATTATTATATAATCCTAACAAGAATTTTAAACTATATACTAAATACAATCTCTATCTAACATTTATTCAACCTTATCAGTTCTAATATATATCTAATCCCTCAATCATTCCATCTAATGTCAAACCTTAAACCATTTCAATCCACTAAACAAAACAAACATATCATCTTGTTAAGAATATTAATATTCATTTACATATCTAAACCATCAATCTAAGAATCAGTCCATCACTTCAATTCATTGAGAGGTTATATAGAATCACCCAAACAATCAAGTTTAGTATATATCTTTCAATAATACATCTCTTTTAACATTCTAGACAGTCATTTCAAACCATTAAACATCAAATAAATAAATCATCTTTTTGAAAAAAAAATAAACAAATAATATCAGTAAACCCCTCAGTTAAAAAAAAATATATATTCTTAGTCAATTTAGTATATCTTCCATTAAACATCCTCTCTTACATCTTACTCATAAATTCAGCCCATAATCTTAGATTGGCCTTAGTTCCTTACACTTAATTTTAAATTTCACTTCTTCAATCGACTTCTGGGCTTTCTCATATGTCAAATAAACCTAAATAACAAATACAATCTATTTAATCCATTTCTAACTTAGAGTCCTTCAACCTTATCAAATCCCATGATGCATATCTATCCCATCAATCAGTCAATCTAATGTCAAACCTAGATCATTTCAAAGCAAGTACATTCTTCTTCAATTTAATTATATCTTCCATTAATCATCTTCTTTTACGTCTTACTCATAATCTTAATATTATATCTTCCGTTAGTCATCTTCTCTTATATCTTACTCATAATCTTAGTCCTTGAGTCAGTCCATAGTTTTAAATTACCCATAATTCCTTATGTAAAATTTTAAGTTTCACTCCTTCAATCGTACTCTGGGTTTTTTCTTTTGCCAGGTAGATCTCCATAACGAGGCCTCCCTTCCAAGTAATAAGTCTCTCTTTTTTACTTGCAATATCATTTGAGTCCATATAAACCATCTTAACCTTTGCATTAGTCCTCTATTTCTCTTAACCATAGACTTTCGTTGAAGTAACATTTCAGATCTCTGTCTTTGCTTTTCCTGGTCCTCGGTACCATAGATAAATTGCTTCTTAAACTGGATCACTTTCTCTTTTTTCTCAATTAAATCTTCTTCTTGCTGCTTGTCTGAGAGGAATAACCATCCCCTCCTGTCTTGGAACAAATCCTCTTCCTCCACTCCGTAAATAAACTGTTTATCAAGCAAGATCCATTCCCAATTATTCTCTTTATTCTCAATACTGTCTTCTTCTTGTTTGGATTGTTGTATAAAATGTTCAACAGACGGTTGCAAATCAATTTCATTTGGAAAAAAGAGTTTTAATATTTCTGCATTAGTCTCTTTCAATATTGCAATCGTTTCTTCTTTAAATTTATCAATGCGGTCCAAAATAGGTTTGACATTAAAACGTAAATTCCAATCCATTTTAAATTTTAAAACAGTCGCTCTGGCTTTAATCCAATTTTTACAGCCGTCTCGCTAGCTTCGGTTACGAGAACAAAGAGGGGGAAAAAATGGAGAATTCACTTTCACTTTCAAACACTTTCCTTTAGCAGTGAAAGTAGTAAAAGTAGTGAAAGCTATACGCCATTTTGAATGCATTATGTTGAATGTAGCAGTTAGAAATATATAGCCAGAAAAACAATAAAAAATACTTGCAATCCAATAAGAACTCCTGTATTCACTCAGTCTGCAAGCAGTCTCTCTTGTGTTCTATTTTTAAAAAGCAGAAGCGGTCGCGGCGTCTTTTTCTGTCCGATGACAGAAGCGTCTCTGGGCAGGAGCGTCTTCAGGAGCTATGGGGAGCTCTCACTCTTTATCCCTGAAAACTTCAGGGATTTCAGAGGAGCTCAACCCTTGTTGTTCCCAATGCTCTTCACCTCTTCTTCGCCCGAAGAGGGGATTTTTCACCGCAAAAAACAGCTGGTGTTCGCTGTTTTTTGCGGCTTTACATACCCAGAGAACAGAGCCTCGCAGAGGAGACTCTAGCGGCGCCGGCGGAGCCACCGGAAGTTCAGGTTAATATATTTTTAACATTCAGATTGCAAATGCCATAGACCTATATATTTTTGTCAAGGATTTAAAAATCTTATGATCGCAACTATTGACATAGTGAGCAGGTATTGTGGGATTAGATATACTGTTTTGTGACTATCGTCCTATTTGTGAAAGTGAAGTCCTACTAAACTCACCTCACAAAACTCAACTCACATAAATCTAACATACAGGGCTGAATAAACTGGTTAGAAATTATAGCTCTCAGCCTCTTGCCATTAGCCAGGGTGGTTTAGGCTCTGTTCCCTTCTTGTTAGAGGTGAAATAAATAAAAAGCATCTTCAACGATGAACCCATCCTAATAGAGTTTCCATGGTACCAATGTCTAATTTTATGCACCAAGCACAATTTCTTCTATTCCTCCGTGATTTAAGCATCTGGAAATGTGCTCTGGTTATCACTGCTGTTTATTAAATGAATAAGACTGTATGTTTATCTTAATTGTATTATGATTTTAATTTTGTAAACCACCTGGAATAAAACTTCATGTCCAGAAAGTATTACATCTTTCAAAGGAAGGTCAGTCATAATTATTAGTTAGGACTGCTAACATCTGGCCTTGAACATTGCTCTATACCTTTAAAAATTTAATGAAAGCAACATGTTCAGCTGGTTCTAGGTATGCACCTGGTGAACATTTTCCTGAAATATGCCTATTAGAAGTACATAAACACTATTTAAGTCAGGAAATGACATGTGTATGACATGTGTAGTCAGTTAATAAACAAGTTGAATGCTTCTGTTTCACCCAAAGTCAATGATGACTGATTTACATTTTGCTTTGAATCAAAATTTGTTGCTGCTGTTTCACGCAGTACTGCTCTAAATATTCATTTAATAAGCAATATGGCTTGCATTTTAAAAAATACAATTATTTTTTCTAATGTGTTTAATTGAGGTTTTGTTTTGAGGAAGACTTGGTGTTGTAGTGGAATGAATAGAAAGAGTTATTTCAGAAACCTTTTGCAGCTAAACTTCTTTGAAGGTAATGATGAAAATAGATGCTATGTACCACTGATAACTTTCCATGTTTTAAAAGTTACTGGTATATTATAAATGAAACAGTCAACAAGCAGATGTAACACTTGCACTGATGCTTAAATGGTATCAGTGGTACCCAATCAGGGTTATTCAGGTTTCCTGTAGAAAAGGCAGCAGTATGAACACATTATGAGCTTTCCTCAGGTTCATACAGAAACCAGGAAAAAAGATACATCTGCTTTAAAGAGATGCTGCACTCACCACCCCACACATTGTGAAGTAGCGCTTCTCTTTTCTATCCAGATTCCATTTTTACCTCAGCATTATCTGGCCATTAATTATGCTAACTCTTAATCCTGTGTACTTGGGGTTTCTCTACCATATAATTATATATTATTTTCAAAAGATCTCTTAGAAATCTTAGGCTTAACTATCATATGCAGGGGGATGGTCTATTTCACATACAGAGTCCATACTTGTTTCTGGACACTAGAAATGTGTCCCTGCCTCTGTATCTATCTATCTATCTATCTATCTATCTATCTATCTATCTATCTATCTATCTATCTATCTATCTATCTATCTATCTATCTATCTATCTATCTATCTATCTATCTATCTATCTATCTTTCCTGAATCAAATAGTCCATTTCATTCTTTCAGCCACATCATTCTACAGTCTTTTGAAGCAATTCAAGTTATCTGTATGACTATATTATTTTTTCGGGCCTTTTTTTTCTTCGCAGTTAACAACTGAATACTCCTTGGCTCATGCTGAACCAGAATGGTTACTTATCTAGACTGCCCAGTTGCCCTATTTTCGGAATGGGCAGGACAATTTCACCTTCTGCCATATCACACTCATGTTAGAAATAGCCTCAGGGCAAATTTCTCTGATCCACTTTTGAAGTACACTTTTTCCAGTTATATCATCTGCAATGCTTCAGTTTGTTGCAGGCAATGCCATTATAGGGAGGTATAGTACCTATCAGAATGCATTAAGGAAAGAATGGAGTTCTTTATGTCTGCATGTATCAGGACTTTGATTTTATATGTATGTGTGTTCCATCAATTACAGGTTCTCTTGTCTCTTCCATGTATTGGTTTGTTCCAACAGCCTACTTATCATCAGATTGTTCTGGTTTCCCAACATCTTATGAGAACCTTGTTAATCTGGAAAATGTCTGAGTTGGCATCATGCTCCTAGTTCATGTCACTGGCATATTTTACATATAAAGGTGAAGTGTGTGTGTGTGTGTATATATTAGGTCTTTGGTTCTTCGGGTTTTCTCCCATGTAGAATTTGAAGTGTCTTGGTGACGTTTCGACGAAGTCCCATTCATCATCTTCAGGCTGGTGCTTTCGGCTTCGTGCTTCTAGGAGCAATGTGTGACTGTAGCTGTTTCTTCCTTTTAACTGCCAGTGGGGGTTTGAACTGATTGGCTGGGAGCTCGGCTGTGTTCTGATTGGGTGGAGGTGTGTTCTGATTGGTTAGGGGCTTGGCTGTGCTCTGATTGGATGGGGGGTTGGCTGTGCTCTGATTGGATGGGGGAGTGTTCTGTTTGGGTGGGGGCTTTGTTGTGCTCAAGTTAGTCTGAGTTACAGGGGGATTAGAGATGGTGAGCTGCAGAGCTGTTTGGCTTCGTGTTCGTGGTCATGCCTCATCTTCATGGTGGGTGTCAGTTTGCTTCATGTATGGATTGGAGGGGTTTAAGGTGGCTAATGATGCAGCTGTGCTCTGGCTTCTGGTTTGTGGTCGTGCCTCATCATCGGTGTGGGTTTGGGTTTGCTTTTTGCCTGGATGTGTGGTGGTGACATCCTGTGTGTTTTTTGTGAGTGTAGGTCTGGTGTCATTCTTTGTGTTATGGACTCGTTTGTCAATAAGGGCGGGTTTCCAAATGGCTGGTAGGCAGGAGGTATCATCGTTCTTCGGGTTTTCTCCCACGTAGAATTTTATATATATATATATATGTATATATATATATATATATATATATATATATATATATATATATATATATATATATATATATATATATATATATATATATATATATATATATATATATATATATATATATATATATATATATATATATATATATATATATATATATATATATATATATATATATATATATATATATATATATATATATATATATATATATATATATATATATATATATATATGTAATGTGAGCTGGATTCTGCTCACCTACTAGGGCATACTAAGCCAAACAGACCAAACCAAAGTCAGGACCAGGCAATAAGCTGTCATTCAGTCAGGCCTTTTTTTTTTTTTTGGAGCAACCAATCAATCTACAGCCATCTCCATCAAAATGTAGACAATGAACTGGATGCTGCATTTGATCATGCAAGATGGTGTTTGTTGATCTGAAATGTAGACCCTGCACCTGTAGGAATAACACTAGGAAGATGATGATAATATGGATATTATATTCCCACATGCTCTTAAAAAGCATAGAAAGCATGGAGAGGAGAAAGCATAAATTGGACACACAACAATCCAGCACAACAATCCAGCAATAACCAATGCTTATCTGTTGTTGGAAGGAAATGCAGTAACCTTCCATGCTAGTGCTAAAAAAGAGAAATTGCAAGTTTACCACTACCATTCCTCTATAGTGGATAGCATTGAATCTTTCCATCTCTGTGCAAATTTTGGTGCTCTGACATTTATTGAGATAATTCTATATCACAGGTCTTTTCATCAGATAAGTGAGAGATCCATTGGCAACTATATTGTTGATTTCATTTTAAATTCCTCTTTAAAATTTTCAATATGCCCCATTTATCTATATCTGCCATTTTTCTTCTATTGGCTTCCAACTGCAGTACAATAACCTCAACTCAGCCTAAATGTAACCCAGCTGTTTTCTGCTTGTTGGTCAACAGACCACTCTCCCCATCCTCATCAGGAAAAACAGAAAAGCTACCATACTTCCAGTTTTCTGTCTGTATGTGTTGTTAGAAAAAGAAGAATATTTCATTGTAAGAAAGGCCAGACATGTATTTATTAAATTGGGATATCAGAAGAATGAGTTGAGGTTGACTAATGATATTTTGAATATATATATTTGAATATATATACATATATATACAATTTTTGTAATACAAAAAAGTGTTGTATAGTAAAATTGCCTGTTGAAACAATCTGACCATAATATTTAAAGTCAGGCAATGAAAAAGGAAGGCTGGGTGGAGAAGAGGGTAGTTAATGTGTATTGGAAAAATTCCCAGCTGTGGAATGAAGTTTCTCTGCCAAGAAAGACTGGCAAACATTTCAGGTGGTTAGGAAATATTTGTCACTATTGAATAGTGAGGAAATTCCCCATGATTGAACTCAGCTCCAGCTTAGCAGTATGAATAGAAAACTTTCTGGGGGAACATAAATTTGGACCACCTGATCAATTGCCAAGTTTATAGGATTTAGTTGCTGCTTCTTTTTTCCCTTGCTCTTTTTTTAGTTTCATTACCCAATTCTATTCCTTTTTCATATAGCCACACCTCAAGTACTTGAGTGACATGAGATTAATTTAACATACATTAACTTGAAGTATGCAGGGTATTTCTAGTACTACTACTAATAGGTGATCCATGGAGTAGATGTTAACATCATCCCATGCAGATTAATGGGGTTACTTTAAAAAAAACTTTTGATCAAATGGTTTAGAGACAACAACATCTACATTCAATTGTCAGGTCCTCGTTTTCTTTTTTCTTTTAGTGATCTTTTTATTTATATTAAATTAATTTTAGCATAAAAGGTATGCTAAGATATTATGAGATTATTCTACATATTCAGTACCTCAGAAAACAGAGGGATTCTTCTGTTTGCTTCTATTTTTCTGCTGTACTTCACATTTCTTTGCCCTGATAAAAAAAAATCCCTTTTAAGATTTTTATTGTTGGAAAAAAAATCCTGCCAAATTTCCCCACGGAGGTTTTCCACAACTGTGCTACTAGAATAAAGGAAATCCTAAACTGACCATTATAGGAAAATCATAAGAACTACGATACCAAGCTCCTCATGATTCAAATAAGAATTATGCTTAGCAAATTGAACCATTTTCATAACAAGCAAAATAGTTAATTGAAAAGGGGGAAAGTATAAACTTTTTTTATTCTCAGTTCTCTCAGTTCAGAGAAACCACTGCATCCCTCAGAAGAAGATAGGAAGAAGCTCGACACATCTCTTCTGTCTCTCCAATGGCACTGCAAACTTCCTATCTATTCAGTTGTCCCATCCTGCTGCCAACTCATCCTAAAATTATGTGGCATTAAGAGAACTGAGAGGCCTGTCTGTCTTCTTCTCTCTAACTGGCATGCCAAAACAGTAGTATATTCAGTGATGGGGTTCTTAGAATGGGAAGCAGCAGCAACAATAGCATCCTAGGATAGGAACTGTGGTGACGCAATGGTTAAGGAGTGCCTAAGTACTAGAATTGAGGGAAAGAAGTGGTAGTACAGTGGTTAGAATGCAATATTGCAGGCTCCTGACCTGCTCAAGGTTGACTCAGCTTTCCATCCTTCCAAGGACCTAGATCTGACATGTCAAACTCGTGACATCACGTGACATCACGCAATGTATCGGGACAGTTTTCCATGTGATGTATCCGGCCTGTGGGTCGGCAGTTTGACACCCTTGACATAGATGGCTGGGGGTAATATGCTGACTCTGTAAACTACCTAGAGAGTGCTGTAAAGTACTATGAAGCGGTATATAAGTCTAAGTGCTATTGGTATTGCTATCCTACATGCAAGATATACATACAAAGCACTGGATGTACTTAATGTACTCAAGTTATTTGACAAATAATATATTAAAAACTTCATATTTCAAGTTAGGGGGTAGGGTAATAATTTATAATGAGGCAGAAGGATTACAAGTTGAAATTCATATAGCCAAACTGGGAAATATGTCAACATTTTAAAAGAAGAAAAAATTAGAGTACTACAGGAAGATCATATGGTATCACCAAGGAGCCTGGATATGCTTCCATTTTAGGTATATCCCATTGGTGGAACAGAGTGGTAAAGACTCATCTAGGTTATACTCTAATGCATTCTGGCAATGAAATGGGCCCTAAAAGCAGCTTTGCACTGTAATCATGTGGATAAAATAAACACAGGAAGGGTAAATAACTTGCATTTCCTGAAGTCATGTATATAATTAACTTTCAAAGTAAAGACTTCTTCTACACCTTTCCCAGAGGGTCTGCATGATCTGTAACCTCTTAAACAACATGTACATGTTCACATTCATACTTCCTGCATTTAGGTTAACATCCATGAACCTACTATGTCCATTGGGTCCTGAAGTATCTCTCTTAATTAGTAAGTATGCAAAGAGACACAGATGTTTTCCAAAATACTAGATCTACATTGGTACAGGATGTACTCTTTCTATCTGTCTCACACAATGCTAAAGACCATTCAGTTGCAGACTTGGAGGTGAATATTTGGGTCCTTGATTCCACTGCTCTGCTGATTCCAGGAATCCCAATTAAAGCATCCTAGATAGGAGACTACCTAGCCTGTGTTTGAGAACATCCAGTGAAGCCTCTACCTATTTCTGGGTAAGTGTTTCTACTGTCAAGCTGTTCTTACTGTTACAGAATTTAATTGGAATTGACTTTCCTGTAATTTAAATTAATTATTTGGGATCAAATATTCAAAGTAATATTTGCCTCATTGTGTGTCTTTCCTCACCATGAATGTTTCCAGATCCTTCAGTGTCTCTTCATAGAATTCAACTTCTAGGTCCCTAATTATCTTGTTGTTTTTCAGTATATAAGATGACCAAAACAGGAAAAAATGGAATAACTGCTTCCAATGACTCAATAATTATATTTCTGTTGTTGCTACCTAAAATTTCATTTGCCTTTTTTAAAGTAGTAACACACTGTTGTTTCATTCTGCATTAACTGTTGCTCCAAACATTTTTTACAAGTATCATTACCATGTTGGATATCCCTCATTCTACATCTATGCATTTGAACAATAGATGGAAACAGATGACCTGCTATTTTTTTTCATTGATCAGCTGCATCATGTAAATTGTAGTATACAAAATGACTTCCCAACACATGTATTTATTACTTATCATATTAACTTATATATAGGTATCAGAGAGCCAAGGCACCAGGCTAGAAACTAAGAGACTGTGAACTCTACACCTATCTAAGATCCAAAGCCAGCTGGGTGACACTGAGCCAGTCTCTCTCGCTCTCTCTCAGCCATAGGAAGGAGACAAAGGCAAACCACGTCTGAAATTTTGCCAAGAAAACTTAGGAACTTGTCCAGGCAGTCACTAGGAACCAACAATGACATGAAGCATGTGCGCAGAGTATCTATCTATAGCTATCTCTCTAACTATAGCTATCTCTCTACATATATATCACTCTATCTATCGCTCTATCTATCTATCTATCTATCTATCTATCTATCTATCTATCTATCTATCTATCTATCTATCTATCTATCTATCTATCTATCTATCTATCCAGCCAATTGCAACCCTATGAAAACTGGATTAAAAGTACCCAACACAAAAAAGTAAATTACAATAATACAACAATAACATACTGACAATCTTAGATGTTGCTTGCAAAATTATGGTCCATAAAACTGTCAGAAAGGCTCAACCACTTTTTCCTACTGTACAGCACAGTCCCTGGAAATGTTTTTTTCTACTGACATTAGCAGTGGAAAACCTGTGATCTCATATCCTCCAGTTGGTTAGTGGGAAAAATATAGTGTTACGTAAAAGATCAAATCAGATTACTAGAGCTTGGAAAGTTATTTCTCTGGTTATTATCCCAACTTCTCACAGTCCCCTAAGTCATTCTTCCAAGGAATTAAAAGGAGAAATGTGGTTTAATGGGAAAGTATACTCAGTAATATTACCTCGCTTTGGAATAAAATTCATTCATAATTCTGCTAATTTAAGGACAAGCAGATTTTTCTTTTTCTCTATTAGGACCTATTTGGTTGATCTAGCACAGACATGTCAAACACAAGGCCCGGGGGCCAGATGCGGCCCGCAAAGTGGTTTCATATGGCCCGCAAAGCCATCCTGGAAACAGTGAGGGAATGGCCTCCTCTGCCTTGGCCCTGGCCCAGGCCAGCCGGGAGCCAATGTACAATTTTGTGGTGGCCATCTATGCTGAAACACATTCAGTCTTAGCTCCAGACACCCCCCCCCCCCGCAGCATGGCCTAAGAGGAACAGTGAGGCTCCTCCAGTGGACCATGCCTTGGTACTTGCCCTGGTCCCACCCCCTTCTGCCAGAGACCCTCAGATCTATCCCACTCCTGCCCAGGCCCCCACAGGCACCCTTGACGGGAACGATGTAGAGCTGGCCACACCCACCCAGTAGGCTGCACCCACACTGGCCACACCCACCCGGCCCCCTGAAGGCAACCGCAATGCTGATGCGGCCCTCTATGAAATTGAGTTTGACACCCCTGGTCTAGCATGCTGCGATATCCCATGAATTGCTTCCCCATAGGTTTTTTTTAAATATACCACAATGACTGTTCAAAAGCATACTAAGTCATAAACTAGAGTTTATACATCAGTGACTTGCTTTACCCAAACACATCACGGTGAACCAAGCTGCTATGGTCTGTAAACTTAAACCATACTGCACACTAGCAACGGACTTCATATCTGAGTTTTCTGCAATTTCACCTTCATTTTTTCTTTCCCCGTCTATTTCCCCTTTTCTTCTTTTTCTGATGGAGAGTTCCATGAAGCTCAAAAGTTTGCCAATCAGGTTGGGTTTTCAACAAGTTCATATGGACAAGAGGAACACTGCCTGAACTATGAGAGACAAGGTTATCCCTTAGCTCAGAAGGGGTAAGCTGTAGGGTCTGTCCTCTGGTTAAGATTACCATGACCTTGCTGTATGTCCGCAGGGAAGTTCTTTCTTGCCCGCTCCAAGTCCTGAGTCTTCGCCAAGATATGGGTGTTTCGTTAGTGAAGTCAGAAAGAGTGTCTAATTAGAGCCCCCCCTCCACCCACTTCTTCCCTCCCCCTCCCTTTGTTCTTGCTTTCATTCCCTTCTCCCCTGTCCTAAATGCCTTCTTCCAGCTCGCAACTGGGCAGGGCTCCAAAAGAGCAGCAACAACAACAAGAGGCAGGAGTTCAAAGTTAGCAACGGATTGCACAACTTCTACGTTAGGTGACTATTAACAAGCTGGAACTGCGGCGGCAGCAGCAACAGCAGCACCAGCACCAAGCGCGCAGGGAGACGGCTGAGCCACTGCCCCCAGCCAATTTCCCGAGTTTGATGTTCCCCTGCTGCCTTTGGGTCTCACCATGTCTCCCTTTGGAAGGAATCTCTTAAAGACCCGCCACAAAAACAGGTAAGGCGAGGACTGAAACTCAGCTCTGAGTCCGAGTGCGCGGGTTTGTCTTCGTCGGAGGACTTGCTCGTCTCTTTTTCAGAAAGTGTCAGCCTGTCCCAGTTCAGTCCCAGATCTCTGTGTATTCCAAAGGTTAACATAAGTTTTTTTGGAAACAGATACCTCTAAAGTGATTGTGATGGGAGGGGGCGTATACCTTCCGCTACCCACTTTACCTCTGCTCCGCCATTGCCTGGCAGAAGTGAATCTCTCACAAAGGAATTTCAAAACTTTCCAAAGTTTCTCTCCTACGCTTGCTCTTTTCAAAAGGAGGAAAAAAAGCAAAACAGAAACAAGAAAGAAGCAGGGTATAAAATCGGATTGTGTACCCAGCTGCACAATCACTTTATTAATCTAGGCTGCGAAGCGAGCCTAGAATTGATGATTACTTCTAAAATGTCGTCCTAGATGAATGGATGGTTGCAGAATATCCCAGGTTGGAACGAAAGTTCACAACAAACGTTAAAGCGCTGTTATCTTAAAACGGGGCGGGGAGGGGAAGAGGGTGACTGTTGGTCCCGCTGTAAACGGCGAAGACTCGTAACATTGGAATAAGAAAAAAATGTTTGCTGACCACCTAAATTTTTCTTTTGCTGGCTACCTAAACTTTTCCCAAAGTTTGCTCGAGCGCTCCCGGGAGGAGGAGTCGTTTTCCAAGGAGCAATGACTTTAAGATGTCTACGTTGTATGACATTGGGGTGATATATGGGAAAGGGGGAGCCGAAGAGATACTAGTTCTCCCCATATTTCGGGGGGGGTTCTGTTAGTTTTTCTCTGCCCCTTCCCGTCTTCCTATTGTGCTTGTTTCTACCTGTCTCTTCCCCCCCCCGCAGAAAATTGCGTACTCT
Organism: Bothrops alternatus; assembly: GCA_034064705.1. Classification (NCBI taxonomy): domain Eukaryota; kingdom Metazoa; phylum Chordata; class Lepidosauria; order Squamata; family Viperidae; genus Bothrops; species Bothrops alternatus. Next base: position 13,352,204 of record JARGCV010000124.1, on the reverse strand, counting down.
GGAATTGTGTAATTATTTTTAACTGCTGTTGTTCTTGAAGTGTGTTGGAAGAAATACCGTCGTGCACAATTGATGTAAGAGTGATTCACCAAAGCCCTTCACCTTGGCAAAAGGGGAGGGCAAGGTTAATGTGGGAACCTCTCCTTTACCTTAGTTCGTCTTCTTCTGATTGTTGTAATCCTGATTAGAGTTTGGTTTCTGTTTTGATTCTGTTGAAAAGCATCCTTCACAATGAAAACCTTCCTGTTTTCCCTAGTTAATATATTCTGATCCTTCTCAGTACCTGTGTGTACTTTGACTTTTCTTCAGCATTGTGCTGGGATTCATAAGTGGTGAGATGATATTACTAGACAGGTATATTCCAATGATACTAAGAGCTGTAGATCAAACAATATTTTGAGATGTGTTTTCTGCTTTATTTTGAACCTTATACTGGAAATAATTGATTTAGATTATAACTATGTATAAATTTACACAAGCATGAATCCACATAACTGTTGTGCACACTGGAAGTTACTTCTGAGTGAACCTGTATAAACAGCAGGGTCCAAAGACTTATACTTGGCTAGAATTATTTTGGATTACTGGAAATGTGAGCGGGACTAACCCTAACCCTTGTTTTCCTGAGAAAGGAATTGTTATTAAAGCCCAAAGGATCTGTCCTGCGTTTAACTCCTTGATCACTTTTACTCCTGTAAGTAGACAGAAGTATCCTTTAGTGAGCCACTATACTGTAACAAATTTGGCAAGAGTCTGTTCCTGCTAGAAATTTGTGTCTGGTCATTCAAGAGCTGCCAAGAGAGATGGAAAATTGATATTTTAAAGCTAGAATGGTAATGAGATCATCATTATCTTGCTTTTGCTGTATCGTAACATGATTTGGCTATGAGTAGGATTTATCTATCAGAATTGTTACTGGAATGTAGAGCATCACCCTGAAATGGAGCTTTTGGATTTCCTGATATTAGTTCTAGGGCTTAGACACAAGGGATGCCTGGACACTGCTACATCTGCAACTTTACAGATGCTTTTTGGTAACTGAGGATCCTATAAGTCATTTTTCTAAGAGTGGGGGAGCTCAGCACACTTTTGTGAATTCAGAATAACTTTAGTGAAACTGTCTTAAAACCAAATCATTATCTATGATTCTTGTTTACAAATCATCCTACTGCGACAGGTTAGATTCCTTTTTTCCAGATGCCTTCAATGAAGTCAAAGCAGCTATACATTCTAATTGATTTAAATAAATATTGCGGTGTTTACTCTTCAACACACATCTGAGATTATACCAACATAAGCAGAAGCCTCCTAGAGCATTTCAGAAACTTGTCTTCATCCATTCTGAGGTTTTCAGTGCTGAATAGCCAAATGCTTCTGGGCAACATAGAAAGGGCACATCCTTTCCTTGACATATATTGAACAGTGGGTTGTATTGGATTATCATGGATACTAAATTTACTTATCAAGGATTATATAAATACTTATGATATTAAAAATTCTCAGCCGTAGTGTCATGGCATGCTCAATTACAGAATCACATTTATTTTTTGGTGACGTGTTAGAATTTGCATTATATAAGTACGGCTATACTGTTATGTTTCTTTTAACTTAATAACCAGCACCTGAGGACATATGAGGAAGAAGAACTGTTCCAGCTATTAAAAAAAAAAAAGAATGATTTTAGCAGTGATTGTCAGTCTGGTTTTAAAACAGTTGTGTTTTTTTACATTTTGACTACACAATTTATGGGATACCTTAGCATTATTTCATTAGTTTCTGAAGATATGAAGGCATGAATGGAGATGTTTTTGGAAAGTAACACTTACTTGTTTTCTGGTAAGAGATAATGTTGCTTTCCAAAAACATCTCCAGTCATGCCTTCATATCTTCAAATTGTGTAGTCAAAATATGAAAACATCTTATCATGGTAATTATCCATTATATCAAATAGAATATTTTATTTTCACAGTTCACTTTCTCCAGAAGCATGTGGCATAGCCAGCATAATCGATCCATCATGTCTTTGTAAAAGTATCCCTTATTCTGAATGTAATGCTTACTGCCTGGCTCTCTCTATGGGACATGCTATAATTTAGAGTTATTCATAGATTATAGTCTTCTTTTTACTGGACTAAGTCATTAAGAAGGTTAGATTTTTGAGAAGGATGTCTTACTTGAAAGACTTAAGGTTGAAAATTATGCTTATCTGACTCTCAGTGCTACAACAGTAAAACTTGTTTCAGATAAGGGAAGCAAATCACGTAGGAGATGAAATGTAATGTGAGCAATCAACTATAGTTAGTTGTATTTGTTTTCAACAGCACTTGAAGAAAAAGTGATAAGTTGAAAACAAACATGAAATATACGACTTGTCTTAGCATGAATACCATATCACTCCCTCTATTAGCATGCTCAGCCACTAAATTCTGACATACATGTAGCTATAGGAGGCCAGGACAAAAAAAAAATAGTTAAGTTTGAAACACATGATGTACAGGAATAAATCAACTTCTCATTTCCTGCTAAAACGTAAAGGAACAATCCTTCTGATGCTGCCCAATGAAGGCCCATGTTTGCTCAATAGCCATTGAGTACTGAATGCCTGTGGTGGAAAAGAATTTGTTAAAAAATGCTGAAGTGGGATGGAACCCAGAATGAAACAGGATCTGAGAATGGAGCATGACTGACTGACTAGAATCCAGAATTGGCACACTCTGCTGGGGGGAACCTGAGTCTGCTTCTTGCTTATTTATATGTAAATCCAAGTATTAGAGTTGGACCAAGAGGTACCAGGTAAAACCACCTCTGAGAAGAGAAGTAGAGCAGACAGAGAATTTTGCTCTCTTCTCTTACACACTGTATTTAATATAAAAATGGCACTCCAAAGAAATGAGCAATTTTTAAAATGCTTTCTCATTAGTTAGATATTAGCATGACTGATTTCTGAGGATCAGACTTGCAAGCATTCTTAGTAATATCTGGAAGTGAACTAATTTAACCTTCAGGAAGATATTTTGCTGTATGGCTATATGCTGTATCTCATTCTTTAATTATCTAATATTTGAAGAAGATAGGAAATGATTTCATTCGAGCAGAGAAAATTATATGGACTTGTGGATAATCTTACATAATCCAGAGAAAAAACAAGAATCATCTTAATGATTCATGAATAAAATACTTATATAAAAATGAATAGTACTATGAAGCAACATTTATTTTCTTATACCTGTGGTACCAAAAATAGGCCCTAAATGAAAATGCTTCTTTACATATAGAGAATAAATAGAAAAAGCAGGACATGAAAATGTTTACAACTTTTACAGTCAGTATAGTAAGAAATAAATACTCAATAACAAAAAAAAGGCTGATTACAAATGGAATTGACTCATTTGAAAGTTTTAAGCGAGGAAGCAGTACATATGTCTTCTATAAAGAAACATGAATATTTCTTCTCTTAGAAATGTAAGATAAGTCAATTATGACTTTTTAAATTTCAAAATGCCATAGTCTGTAAAACTAGAGATCACTGAAGCCATAGGCAGAATTGACTAGGTTCTGATTGTTCATAAAACAAATAAAATTTAATTTATTTGTGAAAAATGTAACCCAAATGATTGTATTTCCATAAAAAGAGCTAATAGTGCATTTGTGAGAATACTTACAGACAAAGATCAAAAGAGTATTGTTTTTGTTGTTAACTCTTTACAAATTATATATTGTGGAAACTACCCAGATCAAAAAAGTTTCATTTTTTAAAGTTATATGTTAGAAAGGCCTGTGAACATTTAGATTTTTTAAAAGAATGATAAACTGACTGGAACATTATGTTGTGAATGCAATCAGTAAAACAAGATAAATTTTATTGAATCGCACATTCTTTGTTCTTAATTTCATCAAAGGAAAGTCCTATGTGAATGTCTTCCTTTACAAATTATATGCAAAAGAGCTCAGGAACAGCTACTATAATATACATTTATCCTTCATATATTCTGACAATTATCAGAACAATATATATTAAATTGTAGAAATCAGTGTAGATGCCTTAAATTGTCACAATGACCTGCAACAAATATTGCTTGTATAATGGCCAAAATATGAGTTCAATTATTGACTAGAAGTTCACTGATGAATTTTTTATAAGTTTCCATCCCCTTCATGAAATAATCAGGAACATTTGTCCATTAAATAAAATTAATGGAAAGTGCAAGAACTTCTATGTGCTTTTTATGAAATGAATTAAAATTTAGTGTAACAACTAAATCATATATAACATTATGTCAAATGGTGTCACATCATGAAATGAACAGTTTTAAATTCATAATTTAATTATGATTAATATGAAATCCAGATCCAGTTTTGGGTGCACATCTAAATAAATTAGATTGTGGTATAGCAAGAACTAAGATAAAAGCAGAAACATCCCCCAAATGTTTGGATTCTTAAATCCCATCCATAACTTCATTGTATTGTATTGGTGGGGGAAGGGGAATGAAAAACTCAGTGCATTATAAAAAAGAGCTCATTGTAGTGAATCAGAAAAGAGAAATCTTCTATAGTGATGAACTATTAAATGGACTGCAAATGAGGCCCTCAGTTTAGGTTCATATAAACATCTTCATTGGATTTTATTTGTGTTGGCACAAAAGTACTTTATTTTGACAGTCAACAAATAATACTTAAATATATATTGTGCATTGCTTTTAAATACTCAAGTGTTCTGGTTTTAGTGCTATTTGATGCCTACAAGTCTCAACCTGCTTGAGAAGATTAAGGGCACTTCAGCTAACTGTGGCATAGAATTTGTAACCACATTAATTTGAATATATTTATGCCCTTAACATGTATCAATTTGTCTCTTGATAAGAGGTTGGAGTTCATTACTCCCCCTTTCTTCTGTATGGTCTTAATGAACACATTGATATATTCCTGAGCATCTGACAAGTGAACTGTAGGCCATGAGATATTTCATTCTGAATTTAAACTATTGTTCTATAAGGAGCTACAAACATTAAGATCTAGTGCATTGGATCATATAATAAGATTGCGAATTGCATATAGTTGAATTGTAAGTCCTTTGTTAAAACAAACTATAAACTAGACCAAATCAGAATTGAAATCCTTCTAGATGGTATGCCAAAGAATGATGAATTCTACTTGAGTGGGTAATCCATATAATAAAAATAAACTTCCACGTTAGGAGAAGATATAGATATCCTTGGCTAATGGCTATAATTGATCCCAGAATTATGGTTGTAAGTCATTGTGGTAGTTAAGTGGGTCCCCATGTGACTGCATCCAATTTTTCTTACTTTATTTATTTATTTATTTACTTAAACTTATATGCCGCCCTTCTCTTAGGACCCAGGGCGGCTTACAAAAAACAATATAATAAAATTATACAGTAAAATTAATCACATTCATACAGCATACAAGCAATACTTTGTGGTAGTTGTTAAGTGAACACAGTGGTCATTCAGTGAACATGGTGGTCATTAAGCAAATCTGTCTTGTCCAATGGATTTTTTTTGTTGGAAACTGTAAATAAATGCTGAAAACCAGCAAAAATGTCAAAACCCAAGACTGCAGGAAGCTGTAAATGATTGTAAATGTGAGCCAATTGCCAAGTACCCAATACAGTATGCAATTGCATGACTATGGAGGGGGTGCGGCCATTGAAACTTTAAAATCAGGTTGTAAATACCCTTGGGAGAGTCCGTCGTAACTTTGAATGGTCACTAAATGACCATTTGTGAGGACTACCTGCATATGAGTGTTTCTCTGTACTACAGGCTGAATATTGAAAAGCTGAATCGGTAGCAAAGCAGACTTCTACTTGAATCTGTCCTAGTTTTTAAACATGGGATCATAGGTTAAAAGATAGCAACTCCTTTAGGCATTAAGTAGCTAAATATATTCAGAAAATTATTATTTACTCACATCACAGGGGACAAAAGTTCCATGAACACATACGAATAATAAATACTTAAAGGTATATTTTACAGACATTATCTTAACCATCATAATATGCAAACACTGTAATTAGAAACATAATGCAAACATCAATTCTCACCGCTTCCTTATGAATTAGAGAGGCAACCATCAATTAATCTCAGATTACATTTTAAGGCTGTTTCATTTAGATAGGACACCAAGAGTGGAATTCTGTATTCATTGTCCATATATTACTTCACCAGGATTTATGAAAATGTTTAAGAAATAGTTGAAGCCAAAGTGCTGAACAAAATTATGTACCAGTGGACAGCCAGAGAAATGGGAATTATAAATAAGGAAACAAACAAGTCAGTGTATTCTATTCAGCTAGGATTCAAATTAAGATTCAGAGCTTCCTGGTTCACAGTGTTTTGTTACTAGATAAACTATCTGATATGCAGATTGCATCTTCATTCTAAGAGTCTAATTATGATGTCAGAATAAATATTTAAGACATTACTCTTCATTCTTGAAAAAATATTAACTAAATTTAATTGAATGTTTCATTGAGGATAACTGATGTGGTGCAGAGATACATTATGGGGAGGGGATATGTAAAGAGTTGGGTTTTTTAATCATCAAACAGCCATTTACAGCACTTGATAAATTGACTTGTACTGAAGCTTGCGGAGTTTGCCATGTAGGGACCTGAGGGAGGGGTCAATGGTGTCATCAGTCTTAAGTCCCTTACACCTACCTAAATCCAGCCCACCTTGAATTCCATTGGCTTTTACCTACCACCTATTTGATTTGACCATTAGTAGTTCTGATTCTTGTAGAGGGCATATGCTTTCTGATTTTCCATGCTTGACATTGTTATCAATAATTATAATGATATCAAAGTATTATTATTTTGCATGTACACTGAGAGCTTATGCATTCGAGACAAAATCCTTGTGTGTCTAATCACACTTGGCCAATGAAGTATTCTATATTGATTACACATTAAAATAAGAGTCTATATATCTTCCTTTGAAATTTCCTATATTTTCTAAAAGAGGACACAGGTAGCAATGGAAGAGAAAACAACTGCTCCTGTAATTGTACGGTATGTACCAAGAGAACAACTAGGGGGAAATGATTCAGCTTCTTCCACATCAGGTATACAAGACACGAGAGGGGAGAATCAGAAGATTCCCAAGGAAGGGCTGGCTGCCACCTGATTTATAGGACACCTTGTGGGCTTAAAAGAAGTTGCTTGGAGAAGAGGAGAGGGAAAGAACTATTTGTTTTCATAGCCCACAATCTATTTCTCCTGAGAACTCCGGAGGGAAGGATGAGTCTGAAGAAGGTGATGTAATCAGTGGTGGGATTCAGCCAGTTTGCACCACTTTGGCAAAACTGGTAGCTAATTTTTTGTTGCCCAGGCTCAGAATGGACTTCCGGAAGCGGCATCCACATAGAGAACCAGTTGTTCACATATTTGAATCCCACCACTGGATCTAATGGAATGTATAGGTGACTTTGAGGTAATAGAAGAAGAGATCCTGACTAGGAAAAAATCGGACAAGAGGGGCAGAAGCCTGCAGTTACATAATAATCAGACAAAGAAACTTAAGGAAGGACCCATCCTAATGGAGCAAGCAGATGAAGGGCAGGAAATTAGTATTTTCAGAGTTGCAAGATTCTGTTAATGTAGCTTTACAATAAAGTAGATTTAGCTCAACTTGTTGTGTTTTATATCTGGTTTACCTGGGAAGGCTGACAAAGGGGAAGCAGCTGGATAATCCAGGATCAAAAGGGATGAATCTCAGCTGAAGTGGGCATTAATTCAATTATATTCTCAACCAAAACTGGTCAGAGGGACTGCATAGGAATTTACTTTGCACTGACTTAGGAGCTTTAGGTTTTCTCTTGCAGTTGAGTATCCCAGTATTTTATCTTTGTGATCTTGGGGACTTGATAGGTTCTTGTATCAGGTCTAATTGTTTATGATTCCTGGAAGGGCTCAGATAGCTTTGGCATTGTTGCCTTAGAGGGGCTTAGGTTAAAGGATGGAGGACTCATCCAGAGTCAGGAACTATTTTTATATTGAGGAAAGTTTAAAAGTTGATAAACTTAATAAATGACATTTTCCTTTCAAGAACAGTACTGAGACATCTGTATTACTGTGATTTTGTAAGTATACCTGTATAACTCACAATTTTATGAACAATGTATAATTTCCTTAAAGCTTTCACATATTCATTGTAATAGCAGCAACCAATAATAGCTGTCAATGCTATTAGCTTTTTATTATTTCTACAACTTATTTCTACAATTTGTAGGTTGTCCAGTTCCCAGAGACTTCAAATGATTTACAATTTAAAAAGAAAACAAATATGAAACAAACGAACTGTGAAATCAAAGGTATGTCAAATATACATATAATAAGCAAAATGCCCATCTGACATAGGTTCAACCACCACCTTGTCTCAAAGCCTAAAAATGTAGCCAGGCTTTTAATATCTTCCTAAATATCGTTAAGGTGGGAGCCATAGATCTCTTTATGTTAAGTTTTGTTGCTTTCAAATATTTTTCTTACTTGTATAAAGCTTAGAAGATATATGAATGGGGTGTATTGTAAGGCATGTAGAGCAATTGGAGTCATGCCACATCAATTTAATATTTTTTTAAATGTCAGTTTGAGTACATATTGAAGGAATGTGTGTGCCAAAATGAAAATATGTCACATTAACCAAAAGATTTAATTATGTCTTGGAAATAATACAGACTCTTGTGGTATCTTAAAAATGGGGCAATCAAAAATTAACAACAGAGTATTAAAGCTCTTTGATTTAGTGTTTTAAACAATTTTTAAAATATTTTCATTTATTTTATTGTACTGTGGAAATCCGTTCATAAATCTAAGTCTAACTTCCATCAAATGTCATCTTCTTCACAACCTGGACTTTTAAGATTCCTTTTTTAGGTCTTAGCTAATAACTCACTAACTCAATAAAATGGATTACAATCAATACATTTCAATAACCTGAAGTTGAATGTGTTAGCATATAAATTTCTATGCTGATCTTTCTTCCCAATTTAAAATTGATATGGAAAATAGACAAAATCAGGAAAATTAAAATGTGGGATGTAGTAAAAATGAAATGGCAATAATATCCACAAACAAATACCGATATTTGCCCAAAAAAAGTATTTGTTTTCAGGATATTATTACCATTTGTAATGGAATGGCTTATTTGGTTTCCTAGGAATAGCTATGGAAAGAAAGAGTCATGAAGGAAGGAAGTTAGAAGAATTAGTTCTAATAGATTTGCTTTAAATTATCTGATGACATCACATATCAATATGTTTTAGGTGTGAACTAGGTGATATTTATTTTTGTAGACTGTTCCCAATAGAAAGACTAGTTGGGTTACATTTATCCCGCCATACGATCTCTACCTCCTTGCAATTTACAAATTAAAGAATCCTTAGCATCTTGACAAGCAGTTGTCAGGATAGCCTCTTTCACCTGCCCAACACCAGAGTTCAGACTAAGGGGAATCTGATTAACTTTGTCTACAAAAAAACCAATGCCAATTTGTCATGTTACCCTCTAACAGTTCCCACTCTTCTTCTCACATCTTGAGGGTGAAGATGCTTCACAATCCACAAAAGTAGTGCCACCCTAATTTAATCAGATACAAGATAAGCAGAGATGTACTCTTTCTTCACTGCACCTACTGCTATGGAGCAGGATTTCAAATAAACTCTCACTCCATTTTTGGTCCAACATTTTTTAAAATTCCTCCATTCCTTCTGGTTAAGGAGATGATTTAATATGCTTACTGTTATGTTTTCGGTTTGTTGGCAATTGACGAAGACACATGGTGAAAACAACAAGCTCTTTATATCTCTTTCCTACAACCAAGCAAACAGCAAAAGGCACGCAGGCCTTTTATAGTACCTGAAACCCTGACAGTGTGAACCAATAGGAATTGACCATTTTTGTGCCTTGCGCATGCGCACAAGGCCGGCGCCACTCTGTCTGGTCCCGGGCAGCTTTTGGATTGCCCAGAACCAGAATTGCAACAATTCTGAGCCTGCTTTCAACTCTTGCAGGCTCAGGACACAACACTTGCCATATATACTTTCTTACTGACAATTTTAATCAATTCTTACTTAAATGTCCTGTTTTTTAAAATACTTTTTATTACCAAAATCTTTTAGATCTGTAAATCTGTTTTCTCTAAAGCACATATGTTTTATGCCTACCTATGGCCATAAAGATGTTCCAGCATTAACAACACTATATAACATATTTTCATCCTGTGTTTCTTCTGAAGTTAATACTGTAATTTAATAGTTATTTAATTTTATCAATGCAGCAAGTCCATTTTAAGAAAAAAATATTTTTCAAAAATTATTCAGTGGATTTGATAAGTAAGCATGGACTTGTACTTTATCTAAAAACCTATTATTTAATCTAACAAACAATCTGATCCTGAAAGATTATTTATATAAATTTTACAATAGCTAATGGCAAAAAAAGTTTAATACTTTTAGCTTAATTAGTACAAAACTCTAATCATAGTGTATTAAATAATTTTTGAAATGTTGAGGTTATTCTTCTCAGTGAAACACACAATTAACTTGATACTACCAGGGATTAATACATTTAACTTCAAGTACTTTGATATACTTACTATCCTTTTTTAATTTTTTTTACTATATGGTTTCCTTCTTCCATATTTATCCCTTTTTAATCAGCACATTTTTTTGCCAAAAAGTCCATATGGAGTTTCCACTCTTTTATGAAAGTATTTATTGCTTTATCCCTGACCTTAGAGTCCCTTTTTGTATGCACATCCATTAATTACATTGTGCCTGACAATTGCTTCAAGATAAGCTTTTATACTTGAACTAAAGAAAAATAGATTTAAGCAAATAGATATGTAGAATAAAAGTTATCATAAAATATTAGAAAAACACAAAAAAATAATTGAAAGTATTTTTGCATGCACATCTTACTGGTGATCTTTTTAGGATATGGAGTCTAATAGCATTTTTCAGACTAGTCAAATTTACCAGGGCTTTTGCTTGAAGGAACATGATTGGCCTTTAAGGTGCTATGAGATTCTTTGTCTATTTTGCTCCCTCAGAGCAACTTCTTAATTAACAGGGTCAATTAGTACTATCTTTCTATCATATTTGATAGAATGCATGTAGATCCTCTGTAGATGCCGTACACTAAATAAATAAATTTATTTAATAAATTAATAAGAATATTACACCAATAAGCCAATCTCAAATGAAACAAATCTGATGACTATTTATGCTGTTTACAGTATATGGAGATTTATGTTTATTTTTTGTTTATTTTACTCAACATATTTTTATTAAAATGGTATCTTTTAATGTGTTTTTTTTTTGTAAACTGTGTGGAGAATTTCAGCTATTGGATATTTCTTTCTTTTAAAAAAGTAAATAAATTCCTGCACATTCGAAAGGCATCAGAGTGGGGAAGGTTGTTGGAGGAAACAAACAGAGGTAGGAAGATGGTGAAAGGCACTTTGAAAAAGCCTGAGCAGAAAGCCATTATAACTGTCCTTGGTACTCTCTGAGCTAGGTAACATCCTAGTCAAGTAATGGAAGATCTGCAAATAAACAGCTGAGCCCAAAGAGCACCAAGGACATAACAATTCAACCCTGAGCAACATTATTCCCTTCTGTTGACAGTTATAATTATCATCCAAAAAAGTCTCAAATACATATACTTTTATTTCCATATGAATGACTAAGTTCTACCCTTTACATTTCGTACTTGCATCCCATAATGCAAGTATGAAAAGGGTAGCATTTGTGTTGTAACACATGCTGTCTAATTTGCTTCTTCTTTCTCCAGATGACCGTTTTCTGGGTGCAATTCAAAATGCTGGTTGTTATATATAAGGTCCTATGGTGCTTGATACTTTTAAGACTACCTGCTCTATGTAAATCTGTTTATTAAGAACTAACAGAACATGCAAATACCAGGTGTCTCCACCTCTGGAATAGTTTACTTCCTGTCAGACTTTGGAGCTGTGTGAATTGAAAGTGATTTCTCCCATGCAGATTATGTAGTATTGTCACTACTTAGTTACCCTAAATATTATTTAAACCTGGGATTTTTTAACATTATCTTGTTTGTTCACAGGAATCCATAATGCATTTCAATCTAGATAATAGAATTCTTTTCTCTTGCTTGCAAGTCCCCTATCAATTTCTAAACTGCACTTTGGAATCCTATTCCATGATATCAGGTTGATAGAATACTTTGGACCAACTCCACAAATACACGTTTTGTGTGTGTGTGTTCTTCTAAATGAACTTGGTTCAAAGTAAGACATACTGAAATTGTAAGATACAAGCATGTCGAATTCTTAAGTTGACTATCCAGATGATAAAATTAAAATGAAACATATTTCATTAAATGTCAGTGTTTTGTTCAAACTTGCTCTTTCCACAAGGACTATTTATTCAGGCTTTAGTCCAAGCTCATTGTAAAGCAACTATGACTGCATCTTGTGAGCTCAGCTGACAGAAACCTGAAACCTGTGCACTATACTTCTTATTTGTTCATTATTTAGTTATCATAGAGTTCCAATAGATAATGATAAATAAGGCCACTTTATACCACGGGTTACTTCAATTGCATGTTTGTACTGTCATTTGGTTATTTTGAGAATGTGATGACAATAGATGGTTCACTAGCAACAGTGAACAGAAGAGACTTATGAAATAAATCAAGAGTACTAAGAAATAACAGAGTAAAGCAATTTAATTTAAATAAAAGCTAATTTGTAAAAAAATATTAATAATGAAGTTCGAGCGTGCTGATGAAAAGCGTCAGGGCTAAGTCCCTAATAATGGTTTTAATTCATGGTTTTCAGAAAACTCATTTCCATGAGATGAACTGGATAACTGGCATTGTGGATAAATGTAAAATAAAGGTGGATTGTCTTGATATTTATTCTTTTTGTTATTGTTGTCCCCCAATTCAGATGTAGTTCAACGTTATACCATGTTATTCCTGGGGATAGGCCGATACTTTGATAGAGCCACGTTGGTCTAGTGATCAAGGCACAGGCTGGAAAGCAGGAGGCCCTGAGTTCTAGTGTCCCCCTTAGCCATGAAAGCCAGCTGGGTTACCTTGGGGCCAGTCACTCTCTCTCAGTCCAACTTACCTCACAGGATTGTTGCTGAGGGGAAAATAGAAAAAGGAAAAAGTACTAAGTATGTTCACTACCTGGAGCTATTTGCCAAAACAATAAAGGCACAATACAAACATTTGCAAGTACAAGATTGCAGACACAATTGTAAAATTTCTATCAGATACCTTTGTTAGGTGGTGTGGTTGCTGACAGTCAATGGGAAGAATTCTGGACTAGATGGAGAAAAGATTATACTTAGGATATCAGTTTCCTGCGTTCATATGCTCTTTGAATATTTTTCTTTCTTAAATTTGTCTCTGGGTTGAACATTCATCGTGGCTTAGTCAAACTTAGAAAACTACAGGTTATGTGTCGTTGTGCCTGATCCAAATAACCATAGAAGTTGTACTGATTCATTTAGCTAACATTTCCACATAAGGAATCTTGAGAGGGGTGTGTGTGTGTGTGTGTGTGTGTGTGTGTGTGTGTGTGTGTGTGAGAGAGAGAGAGAGAGAGAGAGAGAGAGAGAGAGAGAGATGTCATATCCTTTTAAGCAATATCTCACCGGAATTTAATGATAGAAGGTACATATATAATAAATACATACTTTTATTTACAGTTTCATTAGATCTATCAGTTCTGCTATATTACTTCTACCATGAAAGAGGTTTTGAAAAGTTACAAAAGAAATAACCAGCATACCTAGGATTCAGTTGAGCACAGAGCATGGAAGGCTTTGAATTTCAAATGAAATGCAGTTGTAACTTGAATACTCCTACCATGAAAGCTTTAACAAATACTTATTTGTTTACTGGTTAAATTATACTTAAAAAGGGAGAACTCTAAATGAAAGCCTGACATGAGTACTTTTTTGATTTTTGTAGAAATGATAGAAATCTGTTCTTGGCTATTTTGTTTTAAATTGTAGCAAGTGGAATGTCTGATTAAGGATTACAGTAGGAAAAGCATCAAAGCTGGATTATTTGTGGCTACTTAGCAAAGATGTTGCATCTTCTCTCTCTCCTGGCCAAAATGAAAGATTTCCAAATTGAATCCCATACTTGTCATAAAAATAAAGCAACCATAGTTCCTCCCTTCTAGGTAAGAGGAAAGAAAGGGGAGAAGGAACTTCCGGTTTGCCATTGCAGCACTTGCGGAAGTATGTGCCTTCTGCGTCCAATTTCATCCCGCTAGGGGACCCTGAAAAGGGTCGAAAGTCACCCTGTAGGAGTGATGAGCAAGGAGGGGGCCCCCTATTTGATCGCGGGAGGGTGGCAACCCTTCCGCTTGATCCAGGGCAGCTCTCCAAACTGGTGGGGGAAAGACTGGCCATAGCAATATGGCTCATCATTAAGCTGCTGACAGCAGAAGTCAAAATTATGACCAAGCACCTGTAAAGCAACGCGGATGAAACTGGGTGAGATCTGATCTTCTCTTTAAGACTTTAAATGTCTTTACTGCAAAAGCTGCCCAAAGTATTTTTTTTCCCCCTGTGAGGAGACAGGGAAGGGAATTCCTACCCCACCCTCTAAGAACAGTGGCGACTGACTACCCAGGGGAAATAGAGCAATTATAAGAACAACTTTAATCTAATTGGATGCATATACTTTTGAAATTTGGGGACTAAAAGTTTTCCTATTCTTACTGGAGACATTGGTTTTTATCTAAAAAGAAAAGAAATAAACCTTGAAAAACTATTATAAAAACTTGGGACTTAAAAAGTTTTAAACGGCATTGGTGACATCTTGTGGCAAAGTATGGTTTACAACTTGTTATTGACTAAAAGAGAATTGGCTTGAAGCCCAGAATCTAGAAAAAACTCTCTTGATCTTGACAGATACCACCTGTGATAAACTCAGCTGTAAAGAAGGAACTGCAGGGCAGCATATCTGGCCTGTTTGAAGTATGAAGATAAACCTTTACTGATTTTCAGAGTTATATGTGGGAAATTGTTTTTCTATTTCTTTACATGAGAAGTATCTTTATTACATGAGATGATGGAATACTTTGGACTATAAATTCTTTTGGCAAACAATTTCCACTATAAAGACTACCTACAACATGTGAAATAGATGTCCCATACCTAGCTATAAAAAACAAAAAAACTATTTTTAACGTTTGATTTTAAAATCTTCAACTTAATACATTATCAAGAGAATATGGATGAAGATCAGGAAAAAAATCCTTTTTATGTTGAAATCAATACTCAAAACCATTCTTTCAGCATGTAACAAAATAAGAGGCAACATAAAGGAACAAGATGCCAGCTTACATATACAAACCCAGATCTTGACTACAACCAAATAACTAACAATGCAGAAAGTAACAGGACAAGTGGAACAACTAAATACTAAGACAGAGGACCCAACTGACCAACATATCCAGCCAATGGGAAAATTAGAAAAGAGAGTGACATTGAAAATGGAAAAGAATTTTTACATAAATCAGAAGAAATTTGAGGAAAAGGAAGAAGAACAGAATGAATGGAAGATAAACTTATCAGGACAATTATGGCAAATTGGAGTAATAGGGAGGCGATTAAATGAATACAAATGAGCTAGTTCTTCCAAAAAACCCCCCTGTAATTAAATGGTATTTCTTATTTCAAATAATGCATATAATAATAGAGGGAGAAGGGGTGTGTCTTACCTGAATGCCTTTTCTCAGCATGATGATGGAGAATCCATGAATGGGTTGTCTTATTCTTCCTGCTCAAAGTAGACTAAGTCTGGAAAGTTGCCACGCCTCCTGCTGGGCTAGAGCACCCCAGTTTATGACAAAGGCAAAGCATAGATGATAGTCTGATGCAAAAGCTCCTCCTACCCAACACAG
The DNA here is from genome assembly GCA_034064705.1 of Bothrops alternatus. Taxonomy (NCBI): domain Eukaryota; kingdom Metazoa; phylum Chordata; class Lepidosauria; order Squamata; family Viperidae; genus Bothrops; species Bothrops alternatus. The sequence continues at coordinate 13,336,263 of JARGCV010000124.1, read as the reverse complement.
GACCTGATGGACACTAAAGGGTGGGTGTGGATTCTCCATCATCATGCTGAGAAAAGGCATTCAGGTAAGACAATGCCCCTTCTCCAGCATGATGGATGGAGAATCCATGAGTGGGACATACCAAAGCCACCTGTCCCTATGGGGGGGACCCGTCTGGGCCTGTGTCCCACTAGAGGATACTACTTGTTGAAATACCCTCCGGCCAAACGAAACGTCCGCGGAGGCAAACTTGTCTATCCTGTAATGTATGACAAACGAGGAAGGTGAGGACCAAGTCGCCGCCTTGCAGATCTCCGCGATGGATGCTTGTGTCACCCAAGCTGTGGATGTTGCAGCACTGTGGGTGGAGAGGGCAGTGATATGGCCAGGAAAGGGTAAGGAAAGTGAGAAAAGTAAGGAAAGGCCTCAGACCTTCGGAAGTCTGAAGTCCATTTGATATAGTGGCACAAGGCCCTGCGAATGTCCAGAGTATGCCACTGTCGTTCCAGGCTATGAGAAGGGTGAGGGCAAAAGTTAGGGAGTACCACCTCCTGCGACCTGTGGAACAAGGTATTAATTTTGGGAACAAATGAAGGATCCAAACAAAGGACCACCCTGTCCTCATGGAAAACACACAGGTCCTCTCTGATTGAACAGGCAGCCAATTCAGATATGCTGACATGACAGCTATGAGGAAGGCTACCTTCATAGATAAAAACCTCAGAGCACAGGTCTTAATGGGCTCAAACAGTGGTGAGGTAAGGGCCTGTAAGACCTGCAACAGGTCCCAAGAGGGATAACGACGTATCGCAGGTGGCTTGGCATTAGTTGCCCCCTTGATAAAGGAATGCACCATAGGATGCTGTGCCATGGGGGCTGTAACAACATACAAGCACCATGGATAGAGCTGCAACCTGTCTGTGGATGGTGTTGGGTGAAAGTCCTTTCTCCAACCCGTCCATCAGATATTCTAGAACTGTCGGAATAGTGATGGCTGAGAGTTGGACCTGGTGTCCTGAACACCAGAGACAAAAGTTCTTCTATGTGGCATCGTAAATCCTATTCGTAGAGGGGCACCTGGATTGCTGAATCATGGTGATCACCCTCGACAAATAAGAATCTCTGGTCAAGGATTGCCGCTCAAGTGCCAGAGGATTAATTGAGGCCACTGGGGATCTGGATGTTGAAGAACCCCCTGGCTGAGGGCAATATGACCTGGAGGTATCCTCCATGGGGGAGAGATGGAAAGCTCCATCAGATCAGCAAATCACGGATGTCTCGGCCAATATGGGGCAATCAATACGACTTCTGGCCGTTCATGCAGCATCTTGCGGATCATCGCCGGAATCAGGGGAAGGGGAGGAAAGGCGTACAACATCTCCCTGGGCCAGGGGCTGTGGAGGGCGTCTGTCCCTTCTGCTCTTGGAGATGGAACCTGGAAAAAAACCTTGGAAGTTGGGAATTGACTGGAGAGGCAAAGAGGTCTAATGTTGGAGGACCAAATCTGTCCGCGATCTCCCTGAACAGGCTGGGGTCCAGGCGCCACTCGGAGTGGTCCACCGTTGACCTGCTCAGGGAGTCCGCCTGCTGATTTGCCTCTCCTGAGATGTGTTCCGCTTTGAGGGAACAAAAATTGACCTCCGCCCAAGAACTTAACAACTGGGACTCCTCCATGAGAGATCTGGACCGGGTCCTCCCTTGCCTGTTCACGTGAGCTTTCACTACAGCATTGTCTGTGAGTACCAGGACATGCTGCCCCGCCACTCTGCTGTTGAATTGGCGTAAAGCCAGTTGTATGGCCCTGTGCACTAACCAGTTTATATTGTGTTTCAAGTCTGACTGGGACCATCAACCCTGAGCTAACTCTGATTGAAGGTGCGCTCCCCAGCCGAACAGGCTGGCATCTGTAGTCAGGATAAGCCTGACTGGCTCCTTGAACAGGGAGCCCTTCGCCATTGCTAGGGAGGTCCATCACTGAAGGGATTTCAAGGTCTGACGTGGAACCCGTACTTTCTGGCTGGAAGAACTGGTGCCCAGTTTCTGAAATGGGAGAAAAAATCACTGTAGATCCCTGGAATGTAGTCTTGCCCATGGAACAATTGCTATACAGGACACCATCTTCCCCAAGAGCTGTGAAAGCATTGCCAGAGTGACTACCCGCTCCCTCTGGACCCGATGAACTAGGTCCGAATGCTGTCTTGATGGTCCTGTGACAGGTAGACCATACAAAGGTTCATGTCTATGACTGCGCCCAAGTGAAGGAGGCAGGTTGATGGGACCGTTTTACTTTTTTGAAAATTTACAGAGAACTCGTGAGCCTGAAGGGTCCTGATGGTGAGGGCCAGGTCCGATTGAGCCGATTGGAAGGACGGAGACTGGATCAGAATATCGTCCAAGTAACATTGAACTCATATCGGGATTTGCCTCAGATAGGCGGCCAACACTGCCAAGACCTTCGTGAACACTCGAGGGGCCAAGGAAAGACCAAATGGTAGCGCCTTGTATTGGAAGTGTTGGCATGCGTGGCAAAATCTGAGGAACTTGCGATGTCCAGAGAGGATGGGAATATGCAAATACGCCTCTGTTAAGTCTATGGATGTCAGGAAGTCTCCCCTTCTGATGCTGGCTAGGATAGACTGGAGCGTTTGCATCTTGAACCTCTTGTAGGTCAGGTGGGAATTTAGCTTTTTCAAGTCCAATATTGCTGTCCAGCCCGAGAATTTTGGAACGACAAAGAGAGTGGAGTAAAAACCTCGTCCCCTCTGATCCTCTGGAACTGGCTCTATGGCCTCTATTTGTAATAAATGGGAAATGACCTCTGACATGTGGTCCGCTTTGATTGTATTCCTGGGGGTAGGGCAAGCCAGGAAACATTCTGAAGGACTGGACAAGAATTCCAGGGCTAGGCCGTGAGTGATGGTGTTTAACACCCAGGAGTCTATGGTGGTGGCTTCCCACACGTTGGCGAAGAGGAACAGCCAGCCACCTATGGGAGAAGCCTCCCTGGAGTCACTTGGTCCTTCTAAAAGGACATCCTCCCAAACCTCGAAAGAGTCATTTGGCCTGGAACTGCAGTCTGGCTTTGGGCCCTGGGCGGTCCTGAGGATGATCCAGTCATGGGGGAAATGAATGGGGGAGGGGGGTTGAGACCAGTCCCAAGAAGGACCTGAACGAAAGGACTGTCTGTGAAAATATTGGTGTGAGCTTCTCTCCGCTCTCCTATTCATATATGATAGAACCTTCCGCTTGTCCTTACCCTCCACCAGATAAGAATTGAGGGTCTCACTAAAAAGATGACCTCCACCGTAAGGAGCGGTAGCCAAATACCACTTAGACTTCAAGTCCGCTCGCCACTGCTTGAGCCAGAGAAGCCTGCGGGCTGAAATGTCTGAGGCTATGGCTTGTGAGGAGTATCTGGCGGCATGAAGTGAAGCATCTGCCATGTATTGTGATGCTGCCACCAACTTACCCAGGTTCTGGTGCATGCAAACCTGATCTGGGGGAACCATATCCTAAAGTTCATGAAGCCAGATGATAGAGGCCTGGGCAAAGAAGGCTAGGAATGTAGACACCTTCACCGACCATGCCGAAGCCTAATGGGACCTGTGTGAAGAAAACTCAAACCTTCTGTCCTCCACCTTCAGAGTTTGGCCCTGTCCCCTGGAACAGTGGGAGCAGAAAACAGAAAATTTAATGGCTCATCCACTAGAGGCACCTCTAGTAGTGATGAGAAGGAGGGAGCAACATTAAAAAGCTTTTTCTCCATTACACCCGGTGTGGGGAGAGAGCCAAGGCTTGTCCATTGCTTTTGAACTGTGTTGTGGAAGAAAGACGGACAGGGAATATATCTATGTGTAACCAAAGGCTCAGAATACAATGGGTTCAGGTCCTGGATGGTAGTAGGAGCCGGTTGTAACTCCTGATCTGGAGCGATGTTGGCTGAGGTGCACGCCTTCAGGAGCAGCGAGCCGAACAGCAACTGGTCAAACAGGCCGGTAAGCAGAGAAGGATCCAAAGAAGAAGCTTCCTCATCGTCTGACAGAAGTATGCCCAACGGCTCAAAATCCTCAGAGTCTGACTCCCCATCCTGAGAGGATCTGGCTTAAGAGGCTGAGTGAGGAAACATAGGGGCCTCTGACTGAGGGAGCAGTTCCTGTCAGAGATGCTGGTAAAGGAAGAGGCCATACCCTGGCTGAAAGCCTGTGCTATCAGTGCCTGAAATTGATCAGGCCACAATCCCTGTGGCTCAACAGGACGAAGCCCCGCTGCCATGGGTGTAAAAGTGGCCTCCGCCCCTGATTGCACTGTGGTTGGAGGGAAGATTCCCTGAGGTCCTAAACCCTGCCTAGGGGAAGTGAATTCCATCTGTACGGTTTCCCCTTAAGGAGACCAAGCCCGTGGGGCTAGAGTAGATGGAACCAACTGTGGCTCAAACAGTGACACCACAAGTGGAATGGGAGAGTTAAGGTCCGTCTCACCTGAGGTCAGTTTCTGAGCCTTGGAGAACTCCTTCTCCAATGCATGATGTCTTCTACTGGCCTCCTTCTCGGCTGCCTTAGAGGGCTTCCTACTAGACAGAGCCTTGGCCTTGGCCTTAAACCTCCCCGCAGCCTCCATTTTGGAAGACTTTTGTTTCTTTATGGCGGGGGAGGCAAGCTGAGGTAACAAATTGTCTGCCATTTTAGTTGGGATATCCCGGTGGTAAGTTGGGAGGAATCCCAGAGCAAGGAGGGGAACAATGGAAACAAAAATACCCTGTGCCCAAGCCTGGACAAAGAGTGGCTCCAACTAGCGCTCCAATGAATGGCAGTGGCTGATAGTCTTAGCTGCTATCAGCAAGGCCAATCATGGCAGCTCAGCACCTGCACACGCTACAGGTGACCACTTGTGACCCGGTCCCGCCAGGGATAAGGTCCTGCACGTAGAAGCTGGGCTGCTGAGGGGGGTGGGGGGTGAAAGATCAGGCAATAAGGCCCCCCTGGGGCAATATTGCACTCCCCCAGAGCTAATGTACACAGCAGCCAGCAATGTTGAGGATAATAAGGGACTAATCTGCCTGGTTGCCTCCTGTGGCTGTTTGGCTGAAAAAACTGAAGTACGGTTGTTTGTGCCACGCTCAAAATGGCAGCCACGCTAACTTCACGCCTAATTTAACAGCCTCTAAGGCTTTTAGCAACTTGCAGCTGTGAGGCCAGAATGCAAACCAAGTTGTTTGTGCCTCGCCCAAAATGGCGGCCGTGCTATTTTCACACTCATAGCAGACTCAGATAGATGGTAATTTGGGCCCCAGCAGGAATGACGTCCTTCGGTGATGCGCCGATCAGCTGAAGGGCCAAAAGGTCCGGTCAAACACAACTAGAGACGGCGGTGTTTAGCGCTGCTCTTATCAGGCAAGGCGAGCAGTCGGCTCAAAAGAAGGTTAGACGATTGTCAGGCCCCAGGAGAGCTGCTGGAATTGGGTATGTCTAGTTTAATGAAGAGAAGGACGAGGGGGGACATGATAGCTGTGTTCCAGCATCTCAGGGGCTGCCACAAAGAAGAGGGAGTCAAGCTATTCTCCAAAGCACCTGAAGGCAGGACAAGAAGCAATGGATGGAAACTAATCAAGGAGAGAAGCAACCTAGAACTAAGGAGAAACTTCCTAACAGTTAGAACAATTAACCAATGGAACAACCTGCCTCCAGAAGTGGTGAATGCTCCAACACCGGAAGATTTTAAGAAGAGACTGGACATCCATTTGTCTGAAATGGTATAGGGTTTCCTGCCTGAGCAGGGGGTTGGACTAGATGACCTCCAAGGTCCCTTCCAACTTTATTGTTGTTGTTGTTGTTGTTGTTGTTGTTATTATTATTAAAAAAGATAGGGGAGATCAGAAAAGAAAATACCAGAAAAGTAAAACATATTCAACTATTTCCCTTTTGGCTTCTCTTCCTAACCATTAGATTTTTCTGGACAGAAATCCTGGAGAGAAAAAAACATTTTCTTTTGTGATACATAGCAGCTTTCTAGGCATAAGAATAGACTGGTACAATCCAGGAAAAATGTTAATTGCACTGTACCTTATTTCAGAACACACTTTATTTATTTGCAAGATGGTGGCAAAATAAGTTGATAGAATAAATAAATAAATGTTATAATATTGCTAGCCTGCCTTAAATGTAGAAAACTCTCAGTGGGATACAAGTCCAAAAATGAAAATATGATATCTGGCACATAGTGCCCACAATAACTTATTTAAACTAAAGCAATACAATTACTAAAACTAAGACCAAATGGACATTGGAACAGGTTTAGTCTCTGAAATACCAATAGGGCTGGGACAGTATTCCACACATTGAAAACATTAATGAGAAGGGCTGTTTCAATGGTTAGAATAGAGGCAGAGAGCTGTAATAAGCCCTTTCTTGATAAAAGAATCATTAGAACAGTGTCAGATGGTAATGGAAACAGTTTATTTCTACATATGTCATGAAGTATTTCCTTGACAATAAATATTAATTATATCAACTTCTATTTGAGTGGTACAGCAAAATTTTTTATGATGTGAAATTGTTACTGACAAGCAGAAGCAGAGTTCAGAGTATCTTTGCTGAGTATTACCAGGATTATCTATAATTAAAGAATTATGATATAATTTGCCAGAGCGACCATATGATATTAGATCTTATTGATTTAACCTTATGAAATATGAGTTGACAAAAAACAGCTGCTTTAGATTTTGCAATTTTATGATGCTGCTTGATACATTTGGTATTAACAACTATCTAGAGATGAAAGAAATAGTAAATTTAGCTAAAGGGTTTAAAGTGCATACTGTTTAGTACCATAGACTAATTCAGTGGTTCAATAAAATAATTTCTAAATCCCCAATTACTTTTTTCTGAATTATCACTCAGTGCAAGACTCTCGGTTCTAATACATATTTGGGTCATATTAGCATAAGCAGGGGAGATCACTTGGTAATCTATATAATACAGATTCCCATCATGAAGTTTTTGTATGTTTACTTCTAAGGCAGGTTAGTTATTCAACAGAAACATCTACATTTTGTAATCTAAGAGTTCAGTATTGTCCTCCTTTTCAGCATGTCTCACCTGTTTCTGCTAACCATCCCAATATGAACACTCTAGTGGACAGAAAGATGGATTTATTCTAAGCTGCATGACATTCAAGACTGCGAGTTTCTCTGACTATGAAAGATCTGCAGGCTGCATTATCAATAATGACTGATAATATAGAGAGAAGCATGAAAAAAATTGGGGATGAATTGGAGAAAAAGATTGTAACTCATGCTGAGGAACAAATTAAAGGAGTAACTGATGAATTGGAGAAAATTAAAGAAACAATTGAGACTCATAATACTTTGATAAGAGAAGATATTGTGGAAGCTTTCAGGGGGGTTTGGGACTATACCTTGAGGGTGGAAGAGAAAGTGGAAGGGGTGGAGCAACAAATTGAGGAAAAGTTGGAAGGAATTAAAAGTGATATGCAAGATCAAGCTGTTATGGTACAATATAATCAAATGATGTGGGCTGTCAGAATAAGAGGGCTGAAAGAGGATGCAAATCAGACTCAGGAGGATTTGAGAAGGATTTTTGGCACAATTTATAGATGAGGGGGTACAAGATGTGTCTTGGCAGATAGATAGGATCTACAGAGTTAACTCATGGATTGCAAGACAAAGAAATTTACCTAGAGACATTTTGATTTATTTTGTTACAAGGAGATTTAGAAATCATGTGCTAACAATATCTTATAACAAGAAATTAACTGTGGCTGGTCAAGAGGTTGTGATTTTGAAGGAGATTCCTCCGAAGATGTTAAGAGCAAGAAAAGATTATGCATTTTTGATGGAGGAACTTAGAAAACGTGGCTTACAATATAGGTGGGAGGTCCCAGCTGGACTATCATTATCTTACCAGGGTAATAGATACCGCTTGAATTCTATTTGGAAAGCAAAAGATTTTTTTGAAAATGTGATGAAGGCTGGTAAACCCCCATCTCCAACACCGAAAAGTACAGAATTACATAAAGAAGGAAACAAGGATCAAAAACTACAACCACAGCTTGAAGAGCCACAACCTCTTGGTGCAACAGGAGAAGGAGTTTTACTGAAGCTGCCTGAGCGGAGCCTTGATATTTTTCAGCCTCTGGAGGTAGAGATGTCTAAAGATCAAAGGCAAACTCGGGCAACTACTAAACGTAAGGAACAAAAGGAAAAGGAGCAACAAGAACAGTCTACAACTCATGTAGCAGTATCTACAAATGTGGAAGCCATGGGAGCTCGACCAAAGAAGAAAGATGAAAATTTTGAATTGGTCATGCAAAGGCTTTCTGGATCTAGTCATGTCAAATAAATTTTTGACATGGAATGTCAATGGTTTAAATTCTCCACAGAAAAGGAAGAAGATTTTTCATTATTTGATTCAATGTAAAGATGATGTAACTTGCTTACAAGAAACACACATTAGAAATACTGATCAGAAATATTTGATAAATAACAAATTAGGCACACACTTTGTTGCAGCGGCTGCTGAGAAGAAGAATGGAATTGTTATCTATGTTAAAAATCATATAAGAACTAAATTAATAGAATCAGATACACAAGGTAGATATTTAGCAATTGAAATTTTAAAAGATGGGGGAAAAGTTCTTTTGATGGGTATATATGCGCCAAATCAACAACAAGGAAAATTTTACAAGCTAATATATAAAAAGTTAATACAATTTGATTATAGGTCTTGTATTATAATGGGAGATTGGAACGGTGTGATAGATACTGATTTAGATAAAAAGAAGATACTATCAATTCCTCAAACACATTCTAAGTTGCCTAAATCTTTTTTTGATATAAAGGATGATTTTGATTTGATAGATATATGGAGAGAAAGAAATGGGAAAGAGCAAGAATTTACTTTCTTTTCTGACAGGCATCAGTCATTTTCTAGAATTGATTTTATATTAACTTCAAGTGACTTACTTTTTACTTTAAAGAAGGTGAAGATCCTACCTAAAGTTTTAACAGATCATAATCCGGTTTGGATGGAGCTAAAGGAAGGTCAAAGACCTAAAAGATCTTGGAGATTAAATGAAAATTTGTTTAAATATGATATAAATGTGAATGAATGCAAAAATGTAATGAAGGAATTTTTTATGTTAAATATGCATAAGGATACAACTATAGAAATGGTATGGGATGCAAGTAAAGCGTATACGCGTGGGATTTTAATTGATTTGAATAAAAGGCATAGATGTAAACAAGAGAAAAACCGGAAGGAGTTAGAGGAGGAAATAAGAAAGAAGGAACAGTTATTAATAAAGAGACCAGACGATAGAAATATTAAAGAGGGGATTAAGGTCTTACGGAAACAATTTGATTTGTTGATGACAGATCAAGTTGCTAGGAATATACAATATGCAAAACATAACACGTTTTTTAACTCTAATAAGCCTGGCAGATGGCTGGCCTATACATTAAGGAAAAAAACAAAAATCCCGAATAATTGAAAAAATAGAATATAAAGGGAAAGAGGTGTTCCAACAAGAAATTATTAAGAAAGTCTTTTTAGAATTTTATTCTAGGTTATATGCTGAAGAGAAGGTATAAGAGAATGATATAGATATTTTTTGCAAAATGAAAATGTATCAGTAATTAATAATGAACAAAGAGATAGATTAAATACATTGATTACATCAGAAGAAATAATTTCAGTGATCAAACAATTGAAAATGGGAAAATCTCCTGGGACTGATGGGTTAACGGCGGTTTATTATAAGCATCTTCAAATGGAAATGGTGGAACCTCTTAGAGAGCTATTTGTTCATATACAAAAGGGGGGTCAGGTTCCACCTTCATGGAAAACAGCCTATGTTTCTTTAATTCCCAAAGAGGGAAGAGATCATGCTCAACCAGAAAGTTTTAGACCTATTTCATTGCTGAATACGGATTATAAGATTTTTGCAAAAGTGATGGCTAATAGATTAATGACAGTTTTACAACAAACAATTCATACTGATCAAACCGGTTTTTTTACAAGGGAGGCAGATGAAAACTAATGTTAGACAACTTATTAATATAATAGAATATTTGGAGAAGCATACTCAGGTGCCCGCAGTTCTTATGTTTTTGGACGTGGAAAAAGCATTTGATAGATTGAATTGGTTGTTTTTGAAAAAATTGATTGTTAGGATGGAAATGGGGGATCAGTTTATTAATTCTATATTGGCGATTTATCAGAAACAAACAGGACAGGTTATTGTGAATGGAGATTTAACAGATTCATTTAATATAGAGAAAGGTACCAGACAGGGATGTCCATTATCCCCTTTGTTGTTTGTTTTAACTTTAGAGGTTTTACTGAATAGGATAAGAAGAACAGATGATTTAAAAGTATAGAGATTAGACAACAAGATTATAGATTATGTGCTTTTGCAGATGATTTAGTTGTGACATTGACTCAACCAATACAGTCAGCCAAGAGATTGATGGAGATAATTAAAATTTATGGTAGGGTATCAGGTTTTAAGTTAAATATAACTAAAACAAAGATGTTAGTTAAAAATTGAATTTTAATTCAAAACAGGAATTGGAAAGAATAACGGGATGTGAGATAGTTAAGAAAATTAAATATTTAGGAATTGATATTGAAGCCTCTAATGGGAAGTTATATAAAAATAATTATGAAGTCTTGTGGAATAAGACACAAATAGAATTGGAAAAATGGAAGAAATTACAATTATCTATGTTGGGTAGGATTGCAGCAGTTAAAATGAATGTATTGCCTACATTTTTATTTCTTTTTCAAATGTTACCCATACTTAAAAAGGATGCAAATTTGGAGGAGTGGCAGAAGGGTATTAATAGATTTATTTGGAATGGCAAGAAACCGAGGGTCAAATTAAAAATTATTCAGGATACAAGGGAAAGAGGTGGTTTAAAAATGCCTAACTTTATTATCACGCTGCTGTTTTAGTAGCGATAAGTGATTGGGTTAATTTAACTAATGATAGAATATTGAATATTGAAGGCTATGATTTATTATATGGTTGGCATGCATACCTAGTTTATGATAAAAAAGTGGATAGGAGTTTCAAAGAGCACCTATTGAGAAATGCTCTGCTGCGTGTTTGGAAAAAATATCAGTATAAATTAAATGATAAGATTCCTGTATGGACAGTTCCCAGACACGCAATAGAGAATATAAATAGAGAACAATTACATGATGTGGTGCCTTATGAGAAACTCCTATTTAAAGAAGGGAATCTCTTACTATTGAAGTCCTTGAATATTTTAAGAGAGGAAGGAATAATCCTTACTTGGTTTCAATATTTACAATTGCAGACTAGATGGAGAAAAGATTTGAAGATGGGTTTATCTCAAATAGATGAAAACTTAATTAAACAAATTAGAGATCAAAGGTTAATGCATATTAAAAGATTGTATAACATATTGATAGAAATTGATTCAGAAACTGAATTAGTTAAGGACTGTATGATAAAGTGGGGACAAAATTTTGGACAACCAATCATGATGGAAATTTGGGAGAGGATCTGGGTGAAAAATGTAAAATTTACACAAGCGCAACATTTAAGAGAAAATTTTTATAAAATGTTTTATAGATGGCATTTGGATCCGAAAAAATTATCATGTATGTACCCTAGCTTACAACCTAAGTGCTGGAGATGTGAATGTATGGATGCTACTTATTTTCATGTATGGTGGACTTGTAAAAAAATTAAGGCTTTTTGGATAAAAATATGGTGGATACTACAAAATATTTTGAAAAAACGTATTGAATTTTCACCGCAGCTGTTTTTATTAGGTATTATAAAAGACTGCACCACCATAGAGATGAACTTGATTTTGAACTTGATTACAGCAGCGAGATTGTTGGTGGGACAATATTGGAAGAAGCCAGATTTACCATCTATTGAAGAATGGACTTTGAAAGTTATACATTTGGCGAAAATGGCTAAAATATCTCCTTACTTGAAAGATCATTCAAATGAAAAATATATGTTGGACTGGAAAAAATGGATAGAGTATATTCAAGGGAAATATCAATCTAAGAAATTGTATTTAGCATATAGTTAAATTTTTATTAGGATTATTTAATAATGTTAATAATTTTGTTTGATGTAGTGGTTTTTTTTTGTTTTACCCTGTATTCACTTTGGGAAGTCGGGGGTAGGGGGGGTAGGATGGGGGTATAATAATATACTCAACTGTAACACTTGTAATATATAAGAAAGAAATACTTATTGATATATGAGGGGTTGCTCGGACAGTACCTCTGGACTACATCTGGAGGGGGTTGAGAGGGAGGAGTGAAGGAGTGGAGGGAAGTAGGGTTGGAGGAGATGAGGGTGGAGAGAGAGGGAGGGAGAGAGGGGAGGAGGAGGGAAGTAGGAGATAGGGAGGAAGGAAGAGGGGGATGTAGCGAAGGGGGTGCTGCCGAGCAACACCCATAGTTACTTTATGTAAGCATTTAAAAGAATGTATGTTTTGTTTTTGTGTGGGAGAAAGTTAAAAAAGAATGTTTTAAGTTGAGTTGTATTTAATTTGATTCTTTGTTTAAAATTATAAAACCAATAAAATATTTGAAAAAAAAAGACTGCAGAGTTTCTCACTCAGCTATAAAGATGAATATCTGCAGTTATATCACCTTCATGCCCAACAGCTATGCTATTGACTATTGCTGATTAAGCATAGCAATTCCACTGCATTAATGTCCTACTCACCTACTAAATTAGAGCAGAGAGATTGTGCTGTAACGTTTACAAGATAAAATGAGGACAATTATGATTAGCCATTTAGAATTTTTCAAGCCAAACTGATGAATCCCCATATTCTCCACAAGTTAAATTTTGAAATTAATAACAGAATAACAGAGGTGGAAGGGACCTTGAATATCTTCTAATCCAACCACTTCAGACAATTAATTGTCCAAACTCTTCATAAAAACATCTTGTGCTGGAGCACCCACAACTTCTTTTTAAAAAAAAAACAAATTTTATTGATTTTTTAAATTTTAATACAAAGTGCTCGAGACACACCGTGGTGTTGGGGTAATCAAAAATCCAAAAACAAAACACATGTAGATAACTTAATCAATACATCAAATATTCCCTCTCTATTTCCCTCAAATAGCTTATATATTTAAAATAGTCTATTTCTAACTTAAATTTCTATTAATCCTAAACCTGTTTTACAGCTTTATGCAATTACAAGACCATAATCAAATTTAACTTTAAATAAGCACATTATCAGTTCAGATATCGCTTCCAAATCTATCCTAATTCTTTAATTTCATCATAAATCTTATTTATTCCTCCTTCCACTACTATCTCCCAGTTAAAATAAAATATTAATCTATCTTATACCTATCTAATCTATCAATCAATCAGTTTCTTAGGCTAACACAATAATCTCAACCTTAAATCATTTAAGTCCATTAGACAAGGTTCTAATTTCATCCAATTAGTTATCAGACCTAATAACATCCATATTATCAGATAAAACACATCATCTTATTAAAATAATATTCAGTTCATTATTAGTTCAATCCCGATCTAGAACACCTCTTCAGTTTTCTTCATTCCATTATATAATAATTTTCATACATATAAACCTATTATTCCAAAACATACATTCTTACTTTATTTAATTTATATATATTCTAATAACCACCCATTTTTCTTATTTCTAACACAAGAGCTTAATCCTTAGATCAGTCCATAATTCTAAAATGCCTTAAATCCAGTATATATAATTTTAAGTTTCTATTTTCAGTCTTATTCTGGGCTTCTTTTTCTGCCAGACAGGTTTCCACAACAACGCTTCCCTTCCAACCGATGGGTCTCTCTTTGTTGCTTGTGATGCCATTTGAGGCAGTAATAAGCCTCCTATCCTCTGCATTGGACCTCTGTTTCTCTTATTCTTGAAGCCTTGGAGCACCCACAACTTATTAAGGGAAACAAATCGTTTCACTGATTAATAGCTCTGTCAGGAAAATGCTCCTTAGTTCTAGATTGCTTTTTTATTCGTAATTATTGTTATGAATCTTAAAACATTGGTACACATATTACCAATGTAAAACTGTTCAACTATCAAGAAATGATAAAAGTGAAGTTTACCTCTTATTATCTTTCTTTTATCTCCTCAGAAGCTATTAAAGGATATTGCTTTTGCCCAATAGTTTTCTATTCAAATTAGTCAATTCCGGTGCTTTTTTTGTAAAAAAAAAAAAGGTGCCGGAACTCCGTTCTGGGCGTTCTATGAGAAAAAAAAAGCCCTGGTCAATTCTATCTTCTTAGGTGAGAGATAATACACATATACACAGCCTGTATATGAAACATTAAGTAGTGCATACTAATGAGTAACTTGTTCTTATTTCTGGTCTATATCATTTCCCCAGTCTTCATTTCTCAGCCCATTATGGATTAATTAGTATTTTTTTCAAAAAGAAAAAAAATCCTGCCTAGGTAGTCATTAAGGTGAAGATCTAATAATTTACATTAGAATTCTTAAAGAGTGAATCTGAAATATCCATAATATTGCTTTCTCTCATCCAGATAGTTAACTATTTCTTCCATTATGCTGGTGTAATTTTTTACTTTGACAAGTTCAGAGATTAAAACAACCAATCTCCTTCTTAGAATATCAGATTTTATTAACTAAATATCTTTATCCCTAGTTTCCTCTAGACTGTATAATTCAATTTATAATTGAAAACCATAATCATTTTAATATTGCCTCACTATTACAGTAGTAACCCTCTCGTTTAGACAGAGATAGCCTCAGATAGTGAGAAGTTTAGGACTAGCCAGAACATCTGCAAAGTGGCACAAAGGCCTTAAAATTATATAACTTATATTTTAAAATTCTGTTTCAATGGAAGCATCAGCAACATATTATTCAGCTTTATGAAATGGGTAATGTTGTTACTGCTTAAATTTCTAGAGAGCCTTAGGGATGTTGAAATGACAGCTGAAGGTAATCAAAAGTAAATCCTGTTTTATTTAGGACAGGGCAATTTGTGATGCCATAGAATTGTAAAGATAGAAGATGACAAAGTGAATTGTCTGGCCAATGTCTCTGCCCTAAAGCAGGACATCCTTTGCATACAGGATTTCCTGACAGATGCCTGCCCATCCGTTGCAGAAATCTTTCCATCATCTCCCTCTTTCTGATTTCAGACTTTAAGAGATGAAGAAAGGCTTTTTACCATACAAACATACATAAAGACTGTATGCATGGGTACAATTGCCACTTTATTTTAAATTATAAAAGGATATTATGTTGACCCAGTGTACTTATAATAATAATATAATAATAGTAAAGTTGGAAGGGACCTTGGAGGTCATTTAGTCCAACCTCCTGCTCAGGCAGGAAACTCTATACCATTTCAGACATATCACACATATGATAGCTATTGTTTTCCACTCTGATTAACTAGTTTCTTTCTACAAGAGCATCCATTCTTTAAGTTTTTAAATTTTAGACTTCCATTAATTAGATTGCAACAGTTGTTTTATGTGTCCTCTGCTTTATCAGTCTTATTCTGCATTCTTATTCCTTATGCATTTATTTTAAAATATTGTTATGCAGTTTAAAATTCAAAGAGATATATTCATTTTTTTCTTACAAAATATGTATTGTTTTTATTTTAAAAAACTTTAATAAAATTATATATAAATCTTTTTAGAAAACATCCAGAATGGAGACTTTTGGACATGTACTTTCCCTTTTGTTACTGCTGCTTTGTTTTATATCAGCATCTTATATTTATTTGTGAAAATGATCACTTCATCTGATTCAGAATATACATATATAAAAATTGTATTTCCTATAATTTTCATTGAGTATATTTTATACATATAATAATAAATAGTGTCCTTGGGCACAATCCCCAAAGATCATCTTGAATATGATCAGCATTGACAAAATATGAGCCAGCAGTGTGCTGCAGCTGCCAAAAAGGCCAACACAGTGCTAGGCTGCATTAACAGAGGGATAGAATCAAGATCACGTGAAGTATTAATACCACTTTACAATGCCTTGGTAAGGCCACACTTGGAATACCGCATCCAGTTTTGGTCACCACGATGTAAAAAAGATGTTGAGACTCTAGAAAGTGTACAGAGAAGAGCAACAAAGATGATTAGGGGACTGAAGGCTAAAACATATAAGGAACGGTTGCTGGAATTGGGTATGTCTAGTGTAACGAAGAGAAGGACGAGGGGGGACCTGATAGCAGTATTCTAATATCTCAGGGGCTGCCACAAAGAAGAGGGAATCAAGCTATTTTCCAAAGCACCTGAAGGCAGGACAAGAAGCAACAGGTGGAAACTAATCAAGAAGAGAAGCAACCTAGAACTAAGGAGAAACTTCCTGACAGTGAGAACAATTAATCAGTGGAATAACCTGCTTCCAGAATCAGTAAATGCTCCAACACTGGAAGTTTTTAAGAAGAGACTGGACAACCATTTGTCTGAAATGGTATACGGTTTCCTGCCTGAGCAGGGGGTTGGACTAGATGACCTCCAAGGTCCCTTCCAACTTTACTATTATTATTATTATTATTAAATCACCATCAGTCAATTGCAAAAGGTAGCTTTACTTGGCTTACATCCTGCAACAATATTTTAACATCACCAAGCTACATCTATCTATCTATCCCAGAACCTTGGGAAGGACTGAATAAGTGGATAAAAATTCCAAATCCAGTCTAAACATTTGGCTAACTATGCAATGAACCACAATAACAATGTCTGTCATTCATGATGTCAACAGACTACTTAACAATGAAAATAGGTAGGCGTGGAATGTTGCAAGTACACTAGACAATTGAAGAAGAAAAGGGGGCATTGGAAGAATACCTGAAGCACAGTGAAGATGATGCACTGAAGCTAATATACCATAGAAAAGAGACATGGCAAGGCAAAGTATTACATGATTAGTACATTAAAATTTCTACCTCAGGATTTTTTTGGTTAGGGATCACAAAAGATAAAATGTAACAGGTATATAGTTGAGGCTTGAAGTGAGGAGTGAAGAATGTTTACCAAGTCAGACGTCTACAAAGACTAATACTTAGAGTTGTATTACAGGTTCTATAATGATTGCTTCTTGATATGATCCTATGTTTAATGTCGATTGTTTTAATAAAAAAAAATTTATATATAAAAAAAAGTAGCAAGCAAAGTAGATAACAAGCAATGGTTAAGAGCAGGAAAACTGAAGAAAGATGCAGAGGAGCTAATTCTGGCTTCATAAGACCAAGCCTTAAGAAGAAATGTATACAATGCCAGAACTGAAAAGACAGCAACAGACAGCAAGTTCTGCCTCTGCAGAGAAGCTGAAGAAACAGTGGACTATCTGGTTAGCTCCTGCAAGAATATCACACAGGCTGAGCTGATTACAAACAATGACATATAAAGTAGCAAGAATGTTGCATTGAAAGATCTGCAAGCAATAACATTTGCTTGCAAGCAAGAACTAGTAGGACCACAAAATAGACAAAGTGAATTGAAAATGAAGAACCTAAAGTGATCTGAGACTTTAGAATTCAAACAGGTAAGAACCTGACACATAACAACACATCAGAATTTACAAATATTGATAAGAAAAATAACTTAATTAGAAGAAAAAGAACTGGAGACAATCACAAAATTTAAAGACTTGCAAATAGAAGTAGACTGACTGTGGCAAAGGAAAACAAAGACTAATTGGTGCCTTTGGTGCAGTCTCCAGACATCTGGAGCACCACTTGAACACTATCTGCATTGACAAAATCACAATCAATCAGTTGCAAATGACAGCTTTGTTTGGGACAGCCTATAATGAAACCCTTAACACCATCAAACAACAACATCTACCTTTCCCAAGACTTGATAGGTGAATAAAAATTGTCAAATCCAAACTAAACTACTGGCTGATTGTGCAATCAATAGTTACAATAATACTTAGATGCTAGTTTAATAATTCTTAGGTCCTTAGTTAGGGCATGAATTATTAAGTTTTCACTTTAGACTGTGAATTTAAGTTTAGATTCATACATAACTTACTGAATGTGCACAAAATAAAAATTGAATATAGAAGTTATATAGGGGAAACAACATAATGCTGGCAAAAAAAATTGCATGGCCAATTTCTACAAAAAAATCAAGGAGAAAATAGATAAAGATGAAATCTGACAATGCCTTACAACTGGAACATTAAAAAAATGAAACCAAGGCTTTATTTTGGCTGCTCAATTTGAACAAATACAATCAAAATAAGAATGGAAAAATCATCAAATATTCAAACCACAGATTGTACAAAGAAGCAAAAGAATAGCATAGACTCAGAGTCCAGTGCTCTTCAACATCTTCATCAATGATTTAGATGAGGGGATAGATGGGGAACTCATCAAATTTGCAGACGACACCAAGCTGGCAGGAATAGCCAACACTCCAGAAGACAGGCTTAAGATACAGGAGAATCTGGACAGATTTGAACACTGGGCACTATCTAACAAAATGAAATTCAATGGTGAAAAAAGTAAGGTTCTACATTTAGGCAAGACAAACCAAATGTACAGGTATAGTATAGGGGGTACCTTGCTTAATAGTAGTAACTGTGAGAGGGATCTCGGAGTCCTAGTGGACAATCACTTAAATATGAGCCAGCAGTGTGCTGCAGCTGCCAAAAAAGCCAACACAGTGCTGGGCTGCATTAACAGAGGGATAGAATAGAATCAAGATCATGTGAAGTATTACGGTAATACCACTGGTAAGGCCACACTTGGAATACCGCATCCAGTTTTGGTCACCACGATGTAAAAAAGATGTTGAGACTCTAGAAAGAGTACGGAGAAGAGCAACAAAAATGATTAGGGGACTAGAGGCTAAAACATATAAGGAACAGTTGCTGGAATTGGGTATGTCTAATTTAATGAAGAGAAGGACAAGGAAGGGGGGACATGATAGCAGTGTTCCAATATGTCAGGGGCTGCCACAAAGAAGCAGCGGATGGAAACTAATCAAGGAGAGAAGCAATCTAGAATTAAGGAGAAACTTCCTGACAGTTAGAACAATTAACCAGAGGAACAACCTGCCTCCAGAAGTGGTGAATGCTCCAACACTGGAAGTTTTTAAGAAGAGACTGGCCAGCCATTTGTCCAAAATGGTATAGGGTTTCCTGCCTGAGCAGGGGGATGGACTAGATGACCTCCAATGTCCCTTCCAACTTTATTATTATTGTTATTATTGTTATTATTATTATTAAGTCTTGGCTTATATATCTGGTACAACTGTGGTTAAAAACAAAGTGTGGATAATTGATATGTCAGTACCAGGAGAAAGCAGAATATAAGATAGGGTATTGGAGAGGATCACAAAATGTTAAGATTTATAAATCAAAGTTGAGAGATAATGGCATAAACTGGCTATAGTGTGCTAATGGTTATCAGCATACTGGGTTCTATACCAAAAAAATCTTGCCCAGCACTTAGAAAATAATTGATAAAATTTCCATCTGTCACTTGCAAAATGCCACACTGCTTGGATTCACACATATACTAATACTGATATATTACAACATTCTAGGTTCTTGGGAAGAACCCGAGGCACACAAACACAACACCAGCTAAAGAACTGATAACAGTAACTTTACATTGTTGTGAACAGAGAATAATAATAATAGTTTGTCTGCCATCTGGCTTCTAACAACTCTGGATGGCTCACAATAATCAAACAAAATACTACAATAAAGCTGACAATAGACAGAAAGTGCTGCAGACCAAATAGAATGAAGTGAGGAGTCTCACTCTCCCATTTCAATGAAAATCTGACTCTTCATAACTCTTTTGGATACCAGCAGAGTTGGGGACATCTGGATCACTGGGAGAACCTCATTCCAGAGGGCAGGCACTACTACAGAGGAGGCACATTTCCAAAGTCTCCTAAATGACATTGCTTAATCAAAGAACCTGGAACATGCCAATCTTGTTCAGGCAAATGCAATGTGAGAAGGCAGTCCCTCAAGATGAGTTATATTATAATCTTTAAACATTGCTTTCTATCCTGTTGGAGAAAGGACAAAAAGAAAGCAAAACCATACTCTATATCACAAGCTTCACAAGTTTCCTTTCGCACATATGCTTTGACTGAAAAGAGATCCCGTGCCAGTGATTCTAATTAAGGTTCAAACATTCATTGTAGACTGGGAAGTCTCTGACCAAATTTGCAGTCTGGAGCATTCCTGTTGAACATTAGATCTGTTTGATCATGCTATTTTTCAAGAAACTGTATTCCATTCCAATCTCCTCAGTTTTCTATTTTTTTTTTCCTCCAACAGCCAGCATGCCAGTATGTACACTGAACATGTTCCGTTCTCACTGAGGTGCCTTTTTTATAGATCCGTGAGTACTTGCCTCTCACATATACTTTAGTTATTCACTGAAAAATTGCTAGGGATGGCAGGGTATCTTTGCCAATTCAGTTACTGGGTAAAACCTTTGCAAGAGCCAATTTTTAACATGACATACAGATGCAAGCACTGCAACTAATTCAAGCAGACCGCTTGATCCCATATTGTCATTTAATTAATATGCGGAATGGGGGAGCAGGTAGCTGAAATAAGCCTTCCTAATGGTCTTAGGTAGTTTCTATGAAATGTCACTTTAATGAGTTTCCTTTTACTACATGATTACTCATTTCCCACAAATGCATTTCCATGTTTTCCCTGATTTCCCTGTTTTGCTTTTCATCTCTTAAGTAGACATCTGTCAAACAACCATTCCTAAGGTCTGTCTATACATTATGTCTTATAAATGCCCTTCATTTTCTGTACATTTCAACAAATATATTTTCTATATAACAGAATAACAGAGTTAGAAGGGACCTTGGAGGTCTTCTAGTCCAACTTCTGCTCAGGCAGGAAACCCTATACCATTTCAGACAAATGGTTGTCCAATCTCTTCTTTAAAACTTCCAGCGTTGGAGCATTCACAACTTCTAGAGGCAAGTCATTCCACTGATTAATTGTTCTTACCATCAGGAAATGTCTTCTTAGTTCTAGGTTGCTTCTCTCCTTAATTGGTTTCCATCCATTGCTTCTTGTCTTACCTTCAGGTGCTTTGGAGAACACCTTGACTCCCTCTTCTTTGTGGCAACCCCTGAGATATTGGAATATTGCTATCATGTCACCCCCTAGTCCTTCTTTTCATTAAACTGGACATACCCAATTCCAGCAACCATTCTTTATATAGTTCAGAATTTCTGTGAAGGAATCCACATAGTATGTAAATAGAAAAAGGTAGCCTATTTCGAAGCAAGCAAACAAAAAGATACCATGTGCATAGCAGAAAACATGCAACTTAGGGAAATCACAGTGCAAAACATAACAAATGAAATGCAACTCAAAAATATAAATTCATTGCATTTTCTCATTCTGATTAGCTTAATTTATGTATTTATAGTTTGCCCAAAGGGAAACTACTCAAAATAGCTTGCTTGCTTGCTTCATTCATTGATTTATTGATTCACTAATTCATTGATTGGTCGATAGATTTCATTTCATTTGTATCTTGTATTTTCTTAATCAGCTCAAGACAGGTTACATGTTATTGTTCCAGCATCTCATTTTTTCCTCCACAAAATACTGTGAGGTAGGTTGGGGGAGAGGGAGGGAAAGTCACCCAGTGAATTCTATAGTGATTTGAACCTGGGTTTACTCAGGCCAACTCCAGTATTAAGATCAGTTCCTTAAGCTGACTCTGTGTTATATTCTGAGTAATTGTATAGAGTAATAGCTAGTCTTTGTAAGCTTTAGTGAAACTAAATTAAACTTGCAATATAGTTCCATACAAGTATATGCAAAAATATATCTCACTAAGTTCCGTGAGAATTACTGTAATGCATATAAGGCATATGATTAAAGATTGAGCATGCATAGCTTTTGTAACAGTTTATATATATTAAACATGTAGAATAAATTAATTTTGTCCTGAGATTCTTGACCACCTTTTCTACAATCTTCCAAGTTATCTTAAGATTCCAAAGCCTATCCATGGTTTTGGGGGTTTGCAGGAGGTATATTTTATAATTGAACAGAACAGAACAAAAAATATTTTTTTAAAGGAAGAGCAAAAGCAAAGGAGCAAACACACAAGCGCTTCTTGTGTTTGTGAAACATTTCTCAAACATGTCCTTGTATGTATAAATTTTACATGATAGTTTCAATGCAGGATGTCCATATTTTAATATAATATAGAGTTTACCCAAAGCTACAATTTGGCTTATAAAATATTTTTGTTTCTTTAACTTCAGATCGTCTGTGAAAGAAATGGGCTCCAGTGACCAAGAAATCATAGTCTGGGTTTGCCAGGAAGAGAAGATTGTCAGTGGATTGACGAAACACACAACTTGCGTTCAAGTAGTTGAAGCTTTGCTGGAAGAACATCAGACCACTTCGGCAGAGAAGAGATTTCTCTTTGGACAACCTAAAGATTATTGCATTATAGAAAAATGGAGAGGTTCTGAACGGATTCTTCCACCTCTCACAAAAATGCTCAGACTCTGGAAAGCCTGGGGGGAAGAGCAACCTAATTTGCACTTTGTCTTGGTCAAGGCAGATGCTTTCCTTCCCTTACCCTTGTGGAGGACATCTGAAGCCAAGATAGTTCCAAACCTGGAAATGCACTGGGATCTGAGTCCAGCAAATTATATGAAGATGTTGTCAGTGGACAAACAAAAGAGAATTCTTAGGAAAACCTTTCGGAAACTGGCCAAACTTAAACAGGAAGGAGTTCTTCAGGAGAGGGACAATATAGAGACACTAATCCATCTCATCCTTTCGCAAGACCACACTATTCACCAACAGATTAATAGAATGAAGGAACTAGATATGGAAATTGAAGAGAGTGAAGCCAAATTCCATCTAGATCAGCTTGAAAGTGATGGGGAAAACTATGTTCAAGAGTCTTATTTAATGTCTTCTTGTAGCAGTTCTGAACAGCTAATGGAAATGTCTCATAACCATCAGCAGGAAAGTTCAAACAAATGTGATGGGATTTTACAAGTGGAGGAAGGACTAAAGCACCACAAGTTAATGATTGAAAAGCTCTCTGCTGAAATTGAACAAGAGGTTAAGGAAAGTGAAAAAAATGGAGACTTATGGACAGAAGAAGCATCTAAAGGTGAAGTGGAGAACGCTGATCTAGTAAGTGTTAACAATGAGCTGGAGAGAAGTATGAAAGATGCTCTAAGGATTCATTCTCAGTTGAATTGCATAGAGCAGGAACTAAAATATCAGGATTTGATGCTTCAAAGGAAGGAAAAAGAATATGAACTACTTGTAGAAGAGCTTAGTGATTTGCATGCTAATGATAAAAATGTATTCAGTTACCCAACCAGTGAAGAGGAAATGAAGGACAACGAAACTCGAACCTGTACAAAAAATTTTCAAGGCACAGACCTTCTTCACAAAATGACAAATTTAGACCTAAATGATACAGACTCCGACACTGGAATCAGTTCTACTCACAGCCAAGATTCAGAGACAGCTATAGGAGACACATTGCTATTGTCCACATAGTTGAAAACAATTATTTTAACTGAGGCAAATGTAATACTTGCACCCTTTAAAAATCGCATAGAAAATGTGGCACTTTTTAAAATTGAGTCTAGTTCTAATGGGTATTTTCCCTGATTTTTTTAATAAATATAAATCCGGCAAATCATAGAGCCAAATCTTATAAACAGAAAGGAATATACAGTAAAATTATATTCCCTTTTTTCAAATAATGTACCAAATTCAACTGTTCTATTGATCATGTAGATACAGACTAGTTAACCAGACTTGGGAGACATGGACAGAAGTATAAGTCCATATAACAATACAAGTTCTCCTTTGTATGCATTATCAGTCCATAGAATTCTATGGGGAATATTGTCTTTTGTTTTTATATACTGATTCACTGCCAATCCAGTGCAATAACAATGTGGATATTTTGCGATGCAAAGCCTAATCTTTGAATGTCTATGATATTTGTGGAAAATGCACTGCATTAAAGTTAGCAGTACAGCAGATTTTTTGTGCTGCCTTTTATTAAACGATAAAACAAAATCTAACAAAGTTGCTATTCCAGTCAAAGTTCTTGAGTGGCACATAAGCAATGTTTTTATCAATATATCATTTACTACTGTTACATATCTCTAAATAAGGTACTGATTTTAAAGATCAGTTGTTTTCCTAAATATAAATTTAAGAGAATGAAGTAAATAAATTTTACAGTGCCATAGTATAAATCAGAATCTGATAACTCTTTAACCAACATAAGCAAGAACAAGTAAGATCAATGCTTGATGTATTGTAGATGAGGCCTACAAAACTAGTAATCCCAGATTACAGCATATGAATGCTGTTTACCTTGGATTAATGTAGTGATATAGTGAGAAAGACCATCAATAAAAGGCCACTTTCTAGGCTGGACAATGGAAACATTATTTCTATGTTTATTTTTTTATTTTACATTCTGACTTGATGTTTCACTTTTTATAAACATCATCTACCCTATTGTTATTTCTAATGACTGAGAAAATTCTCTTCTTTGGATTTCCAACCCCCATTAACCTTGGGACATTAGGAAGAGATTTTCCCTATATATATATATATATTGTTATTTTTTTTTAATGTGGCTGAATCATTTGGTGTTATGCTGAATGCCTTCATGGGAATATTTTTGAGTTCTATTACCTATTTTGTTCCTACTGGAACCATAGACGAATAGCAATAATGTTATTATAGTTTTATAATAATTTATTAATATGATAAATATATACAGATAGTCCTTGACTTATAGCCATTCATTTAGTGACCAAAGTTAAAACAGCACTAAAAAAAGTGACTTATGATTTGTCCTCACACTTATGAACCCTGCAGCATCCCCATAATCAAGTGGTCAAAATCCCATTCATCCTGGGATCATGTGATCACTATTTGTGACCACCCAGCCGGCTTCTAACAAGCAAAGTCAATAGGGGAGAGCAGAATCACTTCATGACTGCATGATTCAGTTAACAATTGCAGTGATTTGCTTAACCATCATTGCAGAAAAATAATAAAATTGGGCATGATTCACTTAAGAACTGCCTTACTTAGCAATAAAAATTCTGGTCCCAATTGTGATCATAAGACGAGTATACCTGTAGATACAATCATATATATATATACAGTACATGGGCACAAACACTGTAATTTTCAAATCTCTGTTGTTGAAAATATGTTAACATATTATTTGAAAAAATTCTGCAGTTCATGGGATATATAAAAAAAATCGTATCTTAGGCAATGTTACAAAACAGTTTGCTTGATTCTTTTAAATGCCATTACGTTGTGAATTATAATTAAATTATAATTAAATTTATTTTGAATGGATTTCAGTATTTTACTTCAGACTCAATTAAGTTCTACACTACCTTTTACCTTCCATTCATCACTTCAGCTTGTATATTCAAGTGTCTGTGGATAAAAAAAAAATGTCTGTTTATAGTATATTCAAGATTTACTAATTTAGGGATACTCACTGCTTTATGGGATGCAAGCAGTTAGGACTTCTTCCAGTACATAGCCCTTCTAAAGATATAGGATTGACTGAGGTGTATTTCCTGTTCATGTATTAATTTATTTTTCTTGGATAATCCCATAGTTGAGTTAAATCTAATGTGCAATATTTGTCAGATTTCCTTTTCTTATGAGTTTTTTTTACAAAATAAGTAGCTGCATTACATTCTATAGCCCATATGGATATTTGTATGTTCTTTTTATATGAAGTTATAAATGTTGGGTGAAAAGTAATCCATAGCATCTATACAAGACCAAGATCTACCTACCTTACAGTACTTATTTGAAAATCAGTAACCATTACATTTGCTTTGAAATTTTCCTGGAAATAGCAATAGTGGAGGTATGGGGCGGGTGGAGAGGGGTATTGCCCTATGCATCTAGGTTTTTTTCAAAGCAGGAGTGGCAGAAGCATAACATTCAGTGTATCTAACAGATATCAAAAATCTAAAAAATAGATTTTTAGGAAGATATTGTGTAGGAATATCTTTTGCATGAAGTGGCTTCAGTTATAACCAGAGCCCATTAAGATAAGCAAAAGCCTAACCCAATCCTATAATATTCATTTTAAAGTAAGTACTGTGAAATATATTCAAGGTTTACTCCTAATGTAACTGTATTTTCATGTCAGTGGACCTTGTAACCATTGACATAACTGGATAGATTCATGTTGCACTACATTATGGTTTGTTTTAATTGAAAGAATCTCTATCCCAGTATCCCCTTCACAACACTAGAGTATATAGTTTCAAAATGGTTGTGCTTTGGTTTTGATATTTTAAAGGGAAAAATTGTGCCTTATAAGGCTTAAGACATCGATTCCATTTGTAGCCCTTCGGGAATGTGCTGAATATTTTGTTCCATCCTCTCATTTGATATATTATTGGCATCTCTATGTAGATATGGAGGCCTTTTTTAAAAAAATGTAATTCTTGGTCAGAAGAAAATTACACAACAATGTTTCAAAAAAGCATGACAAGAGAACATAAATCAGAATTAGACCTAATTATGATGGAAACCCAACCTGTATTGCGCCCTTTTAAAACATGTGAAATATCAATTGAAATTTTAGATATACTACTATATTTTATTCCATTTGCTTGAATACATTTTAATATTCTAAATTATAATGGCTGAATGGAAATACCAAAATATTTAGGATTGGGTGTACAATTCATTTGAAAGTTTGCAAACCAAATTCATTTTGGTTTGCAGAAATTAGTTTGGAAGATCTTGCTCTGAGGGGTAGAGTTACAAAATTATTTAGTATAATATTTCACTAAATCTCAACTTTAACTGTCTAATTTTAAGCATTATTGTGTGCCACTGAACTCAATAGGGGTTTACTCATTAATAAATTTCCTATTAGTTTTAATGGTAATTTACAAGTAATTTTCATTGGGTTAAGGCCAAGGGCTTGAAACCTGGTAATAAATCATTTATTTGCTATTGTATTGTAGTATGTGTGAAAACATTCCTTATTGAGTGTCATGATATTTTTCCAGATTAAAAAGTAATGTTCAAATTAAAATATTTATAACTGACAGATTAACTAACAACCACTGTTGTAGAATTTAATTAATATTAATTTGTATAGAAATGACTATGGGAATACTTAGAATTGTTCTCTGTGTGTTCCAAATAAAACAACTATATTAAATTAAAGTTTTTTCTGAGTTACATTATTTTGACAAGTGAGTTGTGCAAACCCATGCAACTGTGTGATTACACCACTTCACCTTCTAGCTATGCCTTCATTCAGATATTCCACTCCACATTCCCTGCTCCCAGATTTTTTGGTCCCCATCAAAATATGAAATCTTTGGGGCAACAAATATGTTCCATTCAAAATGAGGGAATTGTGTTACTGTCTTTGCTTTGTTTGCATCCTTACTTTGTCCCTTTCCTTAATTTACTTATTAAGGAATGCCAGTAGCATCACTATCAGAAGCCAGAATGCTTTACAACTTCCTATGAGCACATCATCTTGACTTAGA
Source organism: Bothrops alternatus (assembly GCA_034064705.1). NCBI lineage: Eukaryota > Metazoa > Chordata > Lepidosauria > Squamata > Viperidae > Bothrops > Bothrops alternatus. The sequence goes on along the minus strand of JARGCV010000124.1, from coordinate 13,308,678 downwards.
AATGTACTTGTAGAAATTTGACACATTAGCCAGAAGAATGCCTTCCTAGGTCTTAATTTCGGAGAATGTCTTACTTTAGGACCACCACAGCCAGGTCTCCCACATACTGACACCTGTTGCGTTGCTGCTTGACTTCTTCTGCAACCGCTTGCTGCCACTTGTGGCTGGAAGCCCTGTGGCACATTGCACCGTTGCCACTACTTATGGCAGGAGGCAGCATGGTGCTTTGTGCTGTTTCTGCTGCTCACAGCAGGACACCGCATGGCTCTCTGGGCCATTTCTGCAGCTCGTGACAAGAAGCCACAGAAACAGCCCAAAGAGCCACATAGCATCCTGCCACGAGCAGCAGAAATGGCCCAAAGCGCTGTGCAGCTTCTTGCCGTGAGCAGCAGAAATGGTGCAAAGCACCATGCGACATCCTGCTGTGAGCAGCAGCAATGTCCCAAAGTGCTGTGCAACCTCCTGCCAGGAGCAGCAGCACTGGCATAACGAGCCATGCAGCTTGACAAGTGTTGGGGTGTGGGAGGCCTGGTTGTGGCGGTCCTACCAGTAAGGTAAGTGGATGCAGGGCACATGGGGCAGCTTCACCTCCTCCCACCCCTGCCCTAACTTGATTTTTAGGCATGTGCCTTGCCCCCAAACTAGGGCTTGTTTTTGGAGTAGGGCTTATATTAGGCCCACTCCCCAAAAATCAAGCTAGGGCTTATTTTTTTGCTGGGTCTTACTTTTGGGAAAACACAGTACCGGTAGTACTTAAACTCATTGCAATATATAAAAATTGTGTTTGTGTGTGTGTGTGGTGATGGTGTAATATAAGAATTCAAGCAATTGGGATTTATTTGACAAATCACAGTTTAACAAAGCAATTAATTTTAAGTGATAAATTGAATAAAATTGTGACAACTGCAATTCTTTGCTATTTTTTCCTTAAGTACAGCATTTGCCTTGAACCTGAATCCAATGTTCAGAACCAAACCCAATGCTACCAGCATAGTAGCACTAGCAGAGGGATCATTACACCCACACACAGTACATCTCAATTATATCTACTTCCCTTTAAAAGGACACAAAAGAAACATAGCTAATGTTTAATTGTGATGTGGGACAGTATTTGTTTGGTATTTGTCAGAAAAGTTCATTTCAGTGTACTTAGAACAAATGTCAAAAGGATGCCATGGAGGTTAATATTGATATAGACCTTTTTAGCTTGTAAGGTATAGATTATTTTGCTGGTCCTGGTGCTAAAAAGAAATCAAATGTCAGCAGGGATGGAAATTCTTAATTCCTTTTAAGAACAGTATTTCCTTATTCAGACCATAAACTCATCCAGTTTGTATGCTGAAAGCACCAAATGTGTTCCCCGCTCCTTTGTTTAAACTCCTGATTTAAATTCATGCCAGGCTGGAAAGTATCATGAATAAAAATTGAGCTTTTATTATTCTAAATATAAGCTGGAGTTGAGAAAGTTCCTTATAGCAAGAGTTCAGAGATCTCAAACATAACTCTCTGCATCAATGACACAAATGCATGAGATTTCATGAAGTTCTGTGAGATTTTTCTACCGGTAGGTCTTAATTTTCAGAGCTTCAGTTTTCTGTTTTTATATACATATAATATTATTACATATACTATGTTATTAATCTTGAAACCTTCTGGCACACCAAATTCTTTTAATTTTCCTATTAATATTTCTATTCCCTTTAATAAATCTTCCAAAACCAACACACATCATCAGCAAAAGCCCCAAACATTTTGATCTCTACTCCTGCAATTCTCTTATCCTGCCTTTTATTCAATATTTCAAGATCTAAAATAAACAGGTAAGGAGACAACAAGCATTCTTGTGTTCCTTTCAGTATCTCACAAGGTTCTGTTAGTTCTCCATTAACAATTATTTTTGCTTTCTATCAGGTATAGATTGATCTCACCTATTTAATAAAAATTATCTCCAAATTTCATATCTTCCAAAACTTTAAACAAGATAGTTCAGTTCAAATCATCGAAGTCGTTGTCTGCATCTAAGAAAATTAGTCCAGCTTATTTGTCATTGTGTTGCTCCAAATATTTCAAAATGTTCAACAAATTTCTAATACTACCCCTTAACTACATTTTACATAAAATTCAAATTGACCTTCACTAATAAATTCTTGAAAAATTATTTTAACCCCTTTTAACTTTAAACAGCCTTTAGTCATTATTGAATAATGATATTGGCTGGTATTTTCTTATGAAAGGCAAATTTTGTACCTCTTTAGTATTAATGCAACATTAGATTCTTTCCAGCTGTCCAACATCTTTCCCCTCTGAAAAATAGAATTCATTATTGTAAAGGCTGTAAGAAGCAGCCAAAAAGAAGCCAATATAATAACTGGCCCCAGAGCTTCAGTTCTGAAAGCTCACATAGTTAATATCTATACAGTATCTTCTTCTAGTTTCCTCTGTTAGTTAAATTAACAGTTAAACCTTCCATAAGAGAACATTATTCAAATGAGCACAAATATACTGCAGCAATCCAGAACACTAGAAAAAGGAAAAACGGTTGCCTATACAACATCTTTCAACAAAATGGATACCCACACAACTTTATCAAAAAGTGCCTCATCACTCAACTCTAGCACAACCAACAGATAATGCTACCAAACATCCAAAATATTTCAGAAACTATCAGCAGACTATTATAACCACATCACTGTAATGCACAAACTAACTAAAGCCCTCCAATTTATGTTAAATAAACCAAACGACTGAGTAGGACAAGAAGAAGGAAGAAACCATGAGTAATGACTAGCAGTTACTACCGTGTTTCCCTGAAAGCAAGACAGTGTCACACTTTCTTTTTACCCCCAAAAGCCCCACTATGTCTTACTTTCGGGGTATGGCTTATATTGATTGGAAAACAATTGTCAGTTTTATTTTAAGTATTTTAAGTATATTAAGTATTTTAAGTATTTTAAGTATTTAAGTATTTTAAGTATTTAAGTATTTTAAGCAGGAGGCGGAAGTGGGCAGGAGTAATATGTCTTACTTTCGGGGTACGGCTTATATTAGCCGACCCCCTGAAAACCCCGATACGTCTTACAATTGGGGGTGTCTTACTATCGGGGAAACACGGTATGTAGGACAGATCGGCAGAAGAGTAGCAGAGCACATCCATGAACACCAACTAGTAATCAGAAGTTAATTTCACCACACTTGGACAGGACTCAACCATAGGGGATTCCTGGAATGTAGAGATTCAGACAAATCAGTTATCCATAGAGACATAGAGAAAAATTCTATTTACATATCATTCAAGAGAGACAATAAAAAGTTAAGGAAACAAAAACATCCGAGCACATACTTTCCAGTAGCCAACACCCAGATAAGCAGGGATTAACATCAAACAAACAATAATGCAGACAATAATACCTTAATCAAGGAACTACCAAGGCAAAAACCACACCCCTTCAATACTGACAGGGCAAGCCACTCTATGTAAACAGGGAGCAAACTCAACACTCACCAGCATGTTATCTAGTTAGGTAATGAGATGTCTGCAAGCAAATAATCAAACTCAAGAGAACACAGGATCTTCTCTTACCAGTATCTTGTAATACTGGAATCTTTTGCTATCTGCTTGGAGCACAATTCAAATGATTAAAATAAAATTAGTCACTAACAGTGAATTTTGAGAGCCTTTCAGTCAGGTAGACAAGTTGTTTAGGATTTTAAAGATTTAACAGTTATGTTTTAATTGCATCTGCAGGAATTGCAGATATTTCAATTCAGGCATCAAGTGATCTTTATAGTTTATACCAGACACAACCTGTTTGTTGAATTGCAATTTTGGGACACTTCAGAAGAACAGTGCTATGTAGAGTGCACTACAATAATTAAGATGAATTGGACAAGAACATGGATAACTGTTTTCAGGTCTGACCAGTTTGCGAAGGGTCACACATGCCTTACTTAGCCATTTAGTTATAATTGTGCAAGTGAGAAAAAAGTACCAGATGACAGATACCATGATTAATGGTTCTGAAAGATGTAAAGAGCCCAGGAAAACTAGCAGGGTGGCATTTCTGCATCTAATTTTTGACATAGGCTCCACCAAAGTAACCCAAGCAGCCTCAGTAGCTGTTCTGAATGAAACTCTGGTTGAAATGGGTCCAGATAATGGGTTTCTTTCAAATGCATCTGAAGCTTTGAGACTAACTTTTTTTTAAATTACCTGACCCAGCAATGAAATAATTAAGATTGACAGTAATTAGAAAAATCTTCTAGATAAAGGCTTTTTCAATAAAGGACTTATATCTCCATCCTTTAGGTCTACTGGGACCTATTCTATCCATAAAGAAGCACTGACGATCAGCCCTAGATAAAGACAATGGCAAATCACATCTGAAAAAGCTGCCAACTGAACTGCAGAGACTAGTTAATTACCAGAAGTCAAACCTGACTAGAATACATACACATGTAAAAAAAACTGGGCTCTCTTGCCTTTTTCTGTCCATTTTTAGTGGTAATTATGATTCTCCTTTTCACTCATTTACTGAGTAGTGCAACCTAAACTTTCTCTAAGTATGTTTAAGCTATGATTCACTCAGTATGTACCCTGTATGTACTCAGTGTACCCCTCTTTATTTTTAAGTGCTCTGAATACTAAGTAGAATGAAGAAAAAACATGAAGTTACCAGTTGGCAATTTCTATCAGTTGTAGACATACAAGGAGTTGCACCTGGGACTAAATTCTACTTAGCTGTACTGCACTCAAGGTTAAGTACTCCTGCAGGATGTGGCTAACATATGAGCCATATGCTTGTCATGACTACCAAAATTGATTGAAAGCCAGTTACTAACTGCTAAACTGTAGAAAGAAGACTTCCTATTTCTTGGCACTAGGGACAACTGAAACTGACTAGATGCTTAAAATAATTAATGCAAATTATTTTTTCCTATTTTTTTGTATGTGATCCACCTATGCAAATATGTTTGACCATGTGCTTTTGGTCTTGCCCATGCAAATGTGGACAAAATGTTGACAAATGTGTTCTTTGTGCACTTAATCACACTCTATTGATTCTTATAACAGTATTAGAGTCTTCACAATTGTATCCTGATTGAGTAAAACACAAACTTAAATCTTTATCATTTAGGTGACACTGAGAAGGGAGAGGAACAACCTGAAAGGGAGCAGTGTGCTGCAGCTGCCAAAAAAGCCAACACAGTGCTAAGCTGCATTAACAGAGGGATAGAATCAAGATCAAGTGAAGTGTTAATACCACTTTACAATGCCCTTGGTAAGGCCACATTTGGAATACTGCATCCAGTTTTGGTCACCACGATGTAAAAAAGATGTTGAGACTCTAGAAAGTGTACAGAGAAGAGCAACAAAGATGATTAGGGGACTGGAGGCTAAAACATATAAGGAACGGTTGCTGGAATTGGGTATGTCTGGTTTAATGAAGAGAAGGATGAGGGAGGACATGATAGCAGTGTTCCAATATCTCAGGGGCTGCCACAAAGAAGAGGGAGTCAAGCTGTTCTCCAAAGCACCTGAAGGCAAGACAAGAAGCAATGGATGGAAACTAACCAAAGACAGAAGTAGCCTAGAACTAAAGAGAAATTTCCTGACAGTTAGAACAATTAATCAGTGGAACAACCTGCCTCCAGAAGCCGTGAATGTTCCAACACTGGACGTTTTTAAGAAGAGACTGGGCAGCCATTTGTCTGAAATGGTATAAGATTTCCTGCCTGAACAGGGAGGTTGGACTAGATGACCTCCAAGGTTCCTTCGCAATCCAGAGCTGCGTGCAAGGAAACAAAGGAAGAGGTTTTTTGGGGAAAAATGTAAATTAATCAATTCCAACTTTGTGATCTTTCACAAGAAGTTGGAATTGATTGATTGACCTCCCCCCCCCAAAAAAAACTTCCTTTGTTTCCTTGCATATGGTGGCAGCAGCGGATTGCAAAGGAGCAACGGCATGGGGCTGGAAGTCAGGTAAGGAAAAAAAGGCAATTTCTGTGGCGGGGGTGAGGATTTCTTTCCTTACGTGCCCCACTTGTTCAAAGGCCGCTTTCTGCTTAGATGCGTTGCTCTTGCCAATGGCCCGATCGCACACTTCAGTGCCCTTCCTCCCCAAGCCTCCAGCGCACCACCTGCTGCTTTGGTTGGCCTGCTGGCCCCCACCTCAACACCTTGCCCACTGCCACCCAGTGCGGCTGCCCCGGGGCTGCAGGAGTTGGCCTGGCATGGGAAGGGCATGAGCCCCACCTTCCCGCCACCATGCAGGGTAAGGTTGCCATGCCCACCCCTGCCCAGATGCCCTCGCCTCCCCCAAGCATTTTTTTTACTAACCTGCCTTTCAGCTGCATTCTGTTTCTCCATCTCCATTGGTCCTACAGTACAGGCCAAATTAAATTCAATACAAATGAATTATCAATAAGTAAAGCAAAGTAGCTTCCTATAATAAATCTACATTCTAATTTCCTATTCATTCAATTAATCCAACTTTCATATTTGCATCACTACACTTGGAGATGGAAAAGATGAATTTCCATACAGATGAGCATTGAATCTTCTCTCTCTCTCTCTCTCTCTCTCTCTCTCTCTCTCTCTCTCTCTCTCTCTCTCTCTCTCTCTCTCTCTCTCTCTCTCCCTCTCTCCCTCTCTCTCTCTCCAACTCCATCTCCATCTCCATCACTATCTCTATCATCTTTTGCAAAGTGAAGCCTTCTGAAAGGATCTCATATTATCTTCTAGACAACCTGCTGCTTACATTGGATTGGTTTCCCTATATGTCTAGAAAATCAGTACAGGTCCTGAAATCCAGTATTTATTTATTTATTTATTTAATTTTATTTTTATTTGTATCTCACTTATACTATTTTTACAAATAGCTCAAGGCAATGAACATATCCAACATACCTTTCTCCTCCTATTTTCCTCACAACACACTTGGGAGGTGGACTGGGCTGAGAGAGAATGACTGGCCCAAAATCACCCAGCTGTTTAATCCTCTATCACGGAGCCCTTTCTGTGGGCACCCATGCTGTGAGCAGGGCAAGCGAGGGAAGTAGCACGCACATGTTTGGACTTTGGAGAAGGGGGAAGAGAGAGAGAGAGAGAGAGAGAGAGAGAGAGAGAGAGAGAGAGAGGAGGGAGGGAGGAAGGAAGGAAGGAAGGAAAGAAGGAAGGAAGGAAGGAAGGAAGGAAGGAAGGAGGGAGGGAAGGAGATGGGAATGAAAAGGAGGGAGGCAGAGAAGGAGGGGAGGGAGGAAAGACAGAAGGAAGGAAGGAGATGGGAATGAGAAGGAGGGAAGGAGGGGAGGGAGGAAGGGAGGGAGGGAGAGGGATTGGAATGAGAGGGAGGGAGGGCCTGAGGGAAGTCCTGCTTTAGCACTTGGCCACCAGCAGCCCTGTGGCCCTTTTGCCATCCCCTGGTGGTCTCCCATCCTATTGCTGAGGAAGCTTTGGTTACAAAGCCAGATCTCTTCGCATGGAGAGGGAATGGGCCTCCCTCTGGCCCATGCACTTTGCCCTCCTGCACCCATCATGCCCGCACAGGTGCCCGATATGATGATGTTGAGCTGGCCACTCCCACCCAGTGGGCCATGCCCACCCCACCTACCCAGTGGGCCATGCCCACCCATTGGGCCACATACCCCATTCCCCTGAGGGCATCCTAATGCTGATGCAGCCCTGGCACTTTGCGATAAATAAGTGGGTTTTGGGTTGCAGTTTGGGCACTCGGGCTCTAAAAGGTTCGCCATCACTGGTATAGGTTCTCCTGCTTGAGCAGGGGACTGGACTAGAAGATCTCCAAGATCCTATACTATCCTATCTTATCCTATTCTTGATGAGAAAACTGAGAAAAGTTTTCTCTAACACAGTCTAGATGCCAGTTATCTCTTGCTAATAAAATTTCTTATCTTCCATTATCCTGGGTATCTGAGGGATGAGACTTCTCTCATTCCAATTCCTCCTCCTATTCTTCAGCACATTTTTCTAGATCCTCTTTCCACCCTCCCCCTCCAAAAAAACCCCAAAGCATCATCAATATACCATTATACCGACCATTTTAACCCTACTCTAACCTTTAACATTACCTGCGGTGCCAGAACAATAGCCTTCCTTATGAGAACTTTGTTCTATGGTAAAGTAAACCACCTCTTAATCTCAGCTTCTTTTATCAATTAACTAGCATGAAGAGTTTGCTTGAGTGTCTGTGTAGATACTCATACAGCCAGCAGCATGGCACTGCTGAAGGCAGATTGTCATGAACCGCTATAGAAGATCTGGCTATTCACAAAAAGGTGATAGTGAGTGTAACATATAATTCATTTCCCAGAAAGCAAACTGAAGAAACTAAAAGAAAAATAATTTGCCAGATATACTCAATATCTGGCAAAAGTGGGATTGGTAATACTGAAATAGAAAGCTACTACTTTTAATTTTTTTTCTCCAAAAATCCATTTCAAAGAAATGGTAAATAAATATGGTTCTAAAGACTCACTGCTTGGAAAATTCCATTTAGGATGTGGAATCAAGAGAAATATTACTACCTTGGAAAATATAGAAAGCATTTTTATTCTCTTTTGTTTTGATGCTACATAATGATAGTGATCCAATACTCACCAATGTCTGTTTGTATATTGCAATTTGTTTACATATTGTAAATATTCATTATCTGGAGATTCATGGCATATCTAATAGCACCCATATTATAGCAATAAAGAATTGAAGAATATATAATACCTCTATAAATAAAGAAGCTTTGGATTCAAAGCCACAATATAATTTATCTCAATATAGTACATGCTGATATATTACACTCATTATACATATTCAGAAGCTTTGAATAAATATTAAGTGGAATAATATATCTTAATATCTTATATAATCTTAATGTCAACGCTGTTAACATCAGATGTTTTTGCTTTGACAACAGATGGAGATGCAGCCATTTTCTTCTTTTTGCTTTTAGAGTTAGATGATGCTGGGGAGGGGGGGATGTGCATGAGAGTTCAGCTAGACATAATAATACTGAACCTAGCATGAGAATCAAGGCTGTTGAAATAAGAGATTATAAGAATTGGCAGGCTGGAGAGCTGGAGGGAAAGCCTGGGCTTTAAATTAATTGGGGAATGTGAGTTATGACTGTTAATTGGAGGAGGAAATTGTGCTTTGATACTATGTGCTCAACAGGGGGGGGATTCAGTTTTTTGCTTCGATTATGTTAGTGCCAATGTTATGCTTCTCAAATAAAGATTCTTTAAGGTAAACAATGCGTCAAAGTTCTTTGAAGAGTTTCATCTGTCGGAACTATGACACTTAAATTATAATTTTATATAGTATTTGAGAAGATTTGGGCATCCTATAGCCCAGGGGTGTCAAACTCACGACGTCATGTGATGTGTCGTGATGTATCATGACTTTTTCCCCATTGCCGGCAATGGGGTGGACGCGGTTTTGGTGTGACGCATCTGGCCCAGGGGCCGGCAGTTTGTCTTTTTTTAAGAACTTTTTTTGTTACTGCAGTTTTTTCAACCCCTTTTTTCCATGTTCTTGTTTTACTTGCACATTGGAATCTTTGGACTGAATATCTATAATAAAACTATAGCAGAGACGTTTTAGCACATAGACTTTCCAGATGAAAACAGAATAAGTGCCTAATAATGTCAACTCCAAATAAGACACATGAAGTAGAGTTTTTTTCCATGAATGTTTATCATATAGCTTTCAAAGTGTAATATTAGAATATATGCAAATATTCTTTCCTTTTCCTTTAAGTAAATGAAAAAAAAAACTCTTCCGTCATTTATGCTTGTCATTTGGCTTGCTTTTCCAGTTTGTTATGACAATCTTTTGGATTACTTTAATCTAAATTAGATTTCAAGAGATTATTTGGTAGTATCATGTGAAAATAAGGAGATGATTAGGCAGGAAGCAGTGATAAATACAACAGCATTAGTCTCTAGCCAGTGTAGTGAGCAGTATAAAAGACAACATAGTTGTGCCACTGTGAAACCTGGGCATAGAAGATAAGCCAGAAGCTTATAAGGCTGCATTCTTCACAGTGTAGCAGCAGGCCCAGCTTTTGCTGATACCCGTGTTACACAAAGAGACAAAGCAACTATCATAGTTTCTACAGATTGAATCCAACAAGCTTTATCAAAGCATTACTTGGAGCTGTCAGAACCAAAATGCTTACATCTGCTCTGTAGTAATAAAGAGCTTTGGTAACTTGCAAAGACCATTTTTAGCTCTCAGAGATAGCTAATATCTGGCCTTTTTGATATTTTAGAATAGATACAATGAAAGGGTGATCTTTTGTCATTTACTAGAATAAAACATACTGTATTTGTACAATATACAAGTCCCCAGGTCTTCAACTTAACCTTAGAGAAAGAAATGAAATTGAAAACCTAATAAGCCTAGCAGCAGACGACACCATATCCCCAAACAGTATTTTCAAAAAGCAGAAATGTAAGGTGACCAACTTTTTTTACAATAAAAAGGAGTACACAAATAAATTGAAGAAAAAAATATCGTAAATAAAAGAAACATTTTATTCATTGCAACAATAATACAGAATACACTATAATATGATAAATGCATAATAAAAACATTTGTAACAATAATATTTTATATTGTAATTATGCTTACATGCCTATTAATTATTATTTAAATGAGTACTTTTCCATTGAATGAATATTTTTTGTCAATATATCATCTTCTAACAATATATTGGAAATATCTGAACAAGAAATATCCTTCATATTGAATTTTACGGCAAGTGCTGCAGCTACAGTATCAACATTCAATCTCGATTTCTCACTTTTCCAAAAATCATTAGCAATTGAAAAAAACCCTTTCAACTGCTGCATTAGTTCCAGGGCAGCACAACGTAAATTGAACAAGAATAAATAAATTTTCACATGGAATATGTTCATTTTTGAAATGGTTGAATATTTCCACCCATCTTTTATCAATTTCAACGTGTTTATTTTCCCATTGTATTAATTTTTCAGAATTTAAAAATACATTCAGTCTTCTAATTTCTTCAAAGAGACAATTGTCGTCTATTTTAATGTCTGGCATTTCTTTAGATAAAAACTCAACACAAGATTCAATATCTGTCCAATATACTTGCGATGAAGTAAAAAAACACAATTGAAAACTGTTATTTCCTGTGATGTTTGTTTCAGACCATTCTTCGATATATTGAAAACATGTTTGGTAAAAGTTCTGCACTTCTTTGATAAACTTTTCCGTTATGCCTGGATTTGATTCCTCTAAGTCTGACAATTTTTGTTTTATAACTAAAGGAAGAAATTTTTCTTCAAATCGAGTTTTATATTGAAGGATAAAGTCATTCAAAATAAGACTAACTTTTGTAGCTGAATTGTGTTCTCCTTCAATCTTTTGAATCGTTTTGTGAAAAATAGATGGTTGATTATGTACAAAATACATTAATATCTCAGATATTTCATTATTGAAAAAGGATTCCAGGATTTTAGGACATTTGTCTAAACTTAAAAAATATGAATGGAGAGGCTCAAATAATTGTAGAACATGCTCTATAGCAGGTGTTAGACCAAGCCATCTAACTTTTGAATATCCTAAAAGTTTTTTGTATTGAACATCTGCTTCTTCACAAAATTGTTTTAAAGTAGCCACACGAACGGTAAAACGACTAAAATACAAATAAATTGTAGTTATTATTACTTCTACATCAATTGGCATGGCACATGATGCCGTGTTGATTGCATTTAACAAAGTATGTGCATCACAACCTATTCCTACTATTTTCTTTTGGAGTAAATCTTGTAATTTTTACATACACATTATTCACCCCTTTGCATCTTCGCCCACCAAAATTTGTGTTTGCAACAACTTTGGATTTCAAATTGTTTTCATTTATTACTCTGTATAGATGGTTTGACAAAATTTCAGCAGTTTTGCCCTCAATGGATTCTAAATTTAAAATTTTTACTTGAATGCCCTTGGTAACATTAAAATATCTTCCTAGTATTGGATACAATTTAGTTTCATTGTGATTGGATGCATCAGATAAAACCGATTCTCAATCACCAGTAAAAGATGGAGTAAATAAATTTGAGCAACTAAATTTTCAGAACTGTGGTCACGTCATGTTGACCTGTAAAGCTAACAAAGTAAAAGAGTTTACAATTTGTGAGATTGTTGGGTTGGTGGATTCACTAGGATATTGGCAAATAGGAATTGGATAACAATGTGCATCCCTTTACATTAGGTGCAAGGTACATAGAAATTTACATTGCTATGTAATGGTTAAGTAAGTAAGACCAAATTCAGCAATTATTTCAAAGACTTATACTCTGTTTTGTTCTGTCTTTGGTGTGGAACACTTGTCCAGAGTGGGGTGATCATTCTCATCTTCAATACAAATTATCTGGTGTAAACAAAGACTGCTTATATTTGAGATGGTTTCATCCTTGGCAGGAGCAGGCAAAGCTCTCCAAGGATAAAATACAATAAATTTATCCTCCCTAGTCTTGGGAAACCATGTGAGAGGAAGCCACTGAAAACAGATGTAATTAATTATGGTTAGGAGTCTATATAAGCTTGTCAGAAATTCCCTTGTGATCGGATTTTGATGCAGAACAAGCCTGGAAACTGCTGCATAGTTGCCAGTTTGAAGGGGTCTGCTCACTGTCATCTTTTTGGAATTCCTAAGAGTTCCCACAAAGGCTGTAAAGTCAGTTTTTTCACTATTCAATGTTAGTTATTATGCTACTTCTAAATACTGCCAAGTTATTTTCTCATACTGCCTTGGAATAAAGCCTTAAATACTCATGCGGTGTGGTCGTTGCTTCCAAATACAAAAATATTTGAAACCCTGCTGATCTAGAAGATAGAGCAATATAGAAATTGTTATTTTATGTAAGTTTGGTTTGCACAACTTTAGGTTAGGGATATGTCTTTTGTGTCTAATTCTCTATAAGCACAGAGAAAGTGTAAAGGATTACTTTTAGAAAACATAATTGTAGTAAAACACACATTTTATTTAAATGGAAGGATTCATTTTATCATACATTAAGGAAGCAAGAAGTCCTCAGTATTTTGTATATTAAAATTAGCAAATAACTCCACATTTTTCTTGCAAGGTTATAAAGTATTGAACAAAATTTATTCCATTGTCAATATTACTGTATATCAACATTTTATCTAAACGATTTTGTTCAGAGCTTCTCTGGTTGAGAATTAAGATAAATTTTGCCTTAAGGTAACTCTTAAAGGAAGTGGTATAGCTAATCCCCAGTTTTGCTTGATCAGCCTTGAGTAAATTGTTTACTAGAATCAATTTATTATTGAATAAATAAATTTATGTATCTTAACTGAATTGCTACAGATGGATGTGCAATAATGTGAATGAAGAAATTAGAATTCACAGAAACTGGAAAAAATGTTAACTTTTGAATATGGCAGAATGGACTTAAAAAAATAATACATAGCCATTCAAACCTTTCCTGCTTGGCTGCTAAATGCATACATAAAGCTAGTGCTATCAAAAAAGAGATAAACTTATATTTATGGTTCCTAAAATGTGATGCATGTAGTGAAAAGTATTTATTGGATAAAGACTCTATATCAATATCCAACTTATTTAAAAAATCAAAGGCTGCCAATACTTTCAGTAATAATGAAGGGTTCATTTTAGAAGTTGGGTGTGCTACTAAATGTAATAAGTGCCACGTAGCTGCCCATTTTTGGTATTATAAATAATGAACCAACAAGAATATAGGAGCACAAACAGTGGACTATTTTCATTTATCTTCATTTATAAAAAAAATCACAATGTTTTCCTTCTATGGCCAATATCTATCATAAAACTGAAAACTAAACAACGCCATAGAATAAGTGCATTGCCACTTCACTGTTCAAACACCTTTCATGCAATAAATACTTAAACCACTCATTTATCTGAGCTTCCATTAAAAGATTTACTAACCCATCCTACTCATTTACTGTTTTGCTATTGCATGTTCCCAAATGGGGCTATTTGGTAGCTAGCAGACAGTTTATCAGCCACGTAAAAAGGAATAAAGTATGGCATGCCATGGAAATTTTCCAATAAATTAGATTATACTTTTGCTTATTTCAGAATTCCAGAATAGTATCCATGTTCATCTTGGATAATAATACTGTTTGAGAAATATTTTCTAATACAAGATTATAGCTACTTTTAATTTGCTTAGGTTAAAATATTTCTCTCTTGGTATCAATCTCTTTTTCTTTTTTTCTTTTTAATCATATGAGGATGTTCCCTATCAAGTGCCAACTGTGTTAGTAGATCTATGACTATTTTATGAGAAAATCCTTAATTGGGTATACTCTTATTGTAGTACTAAACCTATATGTTTTTCTTGATACCTGCATGAGCTGTGGAATAAAATACTTCTAAAGGGGCAAACAGTGGACCGTGTGTGATTTTCTGAAATGTACTTATGCTGTAAAAAGACAGAAACTAAACATGAAGTAATAATTTTCCCCATTGTTCATGGATGCATAAATGGCTTATCTCTTGAACTTTTGTTCCAAGGTAACAAGCTTGTGTTGTTCATATTTTATTCTTTTTATGCATTTTTTCTGGCAGTATTTAAAGACTTGTTTTAATGTTGTGAATTGATTGTGAATTGTTCTGCTTGGTTGTTTTGCTTGGTTACACATCTCTTCAACACTCTGTAATTTGCCTGAATGCCCATAATTCCACATCTGAAAATGTGTCATAGGATCATATCCCTTTGGGATTTATTTAGAGAATGGGAATACAGAGGATAACAAGTATTGGAGAGATAATTGTGTAGGGAAAGATAGGCCATTTACAAATATTCAACACTTTTGTCACCTCTGTAATTAAGATAATGCATTCACCATTGAGAATTTCTCTGCTATTTTTTTTTCCATCTTGGGAGAAAGGGAAAAAAAATCACTCTCAAAATGAATGGGAACGAATAAGAAAATATGCAGAAGAATCCTTCAACTTGGCATTAATATAAAATATAAAATTCCACTCATGGCATACATCACCATCAAACTCAAGTATCAAAGTCTGGGAGAATAAAAAGATCTTCTAGTGCTTAAAAGGATCACAAATAACAAATCCAAACAACAGCAGAGCATGAGAGGCCATTCCATTTCTCCTTCATAGGCATCTGCTTCAGATCATTAAGGCAAGATTATGCAAAAGGTTCTTTCATACAAACCTCAGCTTCTTATTCCTGAGAAAATAAACTAGCAGAGGTTCTGGAATCACTGTGCAATGTTAAGGAAATTGTTCTTGCACCTGTATTTATTTCTCTCTCTACTAATGCCATACAGAAATGTGCAAATCTCAAATAAGGCTAACTGCTAGGATTTCATTACAGATTGTCTTTGCTCTGCCCAGCAATCTGGGCATCATATTTATCAAAAGAAATAAGCCAAATTATATCATTTACTTGAACATTAGAAAGCTTTTATACCTCAGAAAGAAGAAAAATTATATAATGGTTTCACTTTCACAATGGTTCACATCACTGGGAACTTATCTATTCTATTGAAATTATCAGTGAAAAAGGAATACAAGGTGGTGAATATTATCATAATCATACGGATAAAGATCTCAGAAAAATATATTTCAAAACTGCTACTATACTATATAAATGTAGTCATTTTACTTGGCAAGAGAGAACTCAGGTGGGGAAAGTGCCTGATAATGGATAACTTGCAGTTAATGGACTGAAAAGGAAAGTTCAATGAAGTAACCCCCTTTAAAATATCTAGAACTAGATCATACAAAGAGTTTTTTCAATAATATATGGTAGAAAAAATGGCTCAGAGGGCAATAGGAGGAACAGCTGTGTGAACTACTAAAATCTATGGTGGTTTGCAGCAAACTATTAAGATTGCATTAATTGTGTATGGCCATCAAAAAAGCAAGTTCTATCAAAATACATTCTATCTTTACTACATTTATGTCTCCTTTTTATGTTTTTATGGTTGTTCCACCATGCCCTAATTTTATGTTCATAATAACTCTAGGAAAGAATTGAAAGAATTGACTATGACCAGCCAAAATTCACCAAGTAAACTTCACTGCTTGATATTTTAAATTAGCAATAGCAATACTACTTAGAGTTATATATCACTTCATAGTGCTTTACAGCCCTCTCTAAGTGGTTTATGAGAGTTAGCATATTGCCCCCAACAATCTGGATTCTCATTTTACTGGCCTTGGAAGGATGGAAGGCTGAGTCAACCTTGAGCCAGTCAAGTTCGAACTCCTGGCAATTGGCAGAGTTACCCTGCAATATTGCATTCTAATCACTGAGACACCATTACTTTCCTTCATTTACTTCTAGTACATAGGCACTCCTTTTTGATTGTATAAGACTGTTTAGAATGGTTAATAACCTTCCCCATATTATATTGAAGGGGGGCAGTAGGGGGAAAGAATTTTCATCTGCATGTGATGTTTCTAATTTTGATTGCACATAACATTTTGCTATTGTCAAAGACTCAACTCCACAGTTACCTGCACCTGCTTTCATTTGCAGTTTGCCAAAAAGTGATGGGAGGAGGGGTGGTAAATTTCTGAGGAGGGGGGAGGCTATGGAATGCACAAGAGCCTTCTGTTGATTGTGAGACATTATAACCAAGGATAAATTATGAAGAAGTGTTTGAGCAATGCAGACAGTCTTTGCTCAAAACAAGAGAACTGAGCCCAGTTGGTGAACTATGAACTGTAGGTGGCCTGGAGGGGTAAAAGGGGTTTTACCTATGTGGGTTTTCATAGGAACATCCCAGAACTAACTGCTTCCTCTGTGCTTAGATGGATATTTCTTGGTCAACCTAAAGAGCCAGGAGTTTCTTTTGATGAATGTGCCATTGCCTTCTTTTAGGGTTTTTTTAATTTCTCAGTCTAACAGTGTTGAGCTTATCAGTAATAGTTCCTAAAAATGCCAAGTACAATTAATAGCAGCCATTTATTAGTTTTCAAGATATAGAATAATGAGCCAGTTTGATGTAGTGTTTAAGGCACAAGGCTAGAAACTGGAAGACCATGAGCTCTAGGCTTGCCCTAGGCACAAAGCCAGCTGGATGATGTTGGACAAGTCTCTCCCTCAGCCCTAGGAAGGAGGCCATGGCAAACCATATCCAAAATCTTGTCAAGAAAACTGCAGAGACTAATCAAGGCAGTCTCCAAGAGTCAACACTGACTTTAAGGCACACAGAAACATACACACAGAAAAAAAAAGATTCAAAGTATCAATAATATATTTAAGTGAAATGGGCCAACTATCTGCAATCAAGATGTTAATAATAAATGAGCCACCTACAAGTTCACCTGTTTCCTGGAGTCCTCAGGCTAGCTGGTATAACCAGAGCTTAAAGGATTGTTGGAAGGAGTGATAAGGCCAACCTTACACCTCAGAGAGAGAATCCACAATGTGGGTGCCACTGCATAAAAGGCTCATTAAATGTATCTCTCTAGCTTATGGAATACATTGCATACCCTCTCTGCTGGATATAGCGGGATCAGCAGGAGAAATCTGAATGAGGAAGTTGGTCAAATAAGACCCAGTCCCATACCATGAAGGGACTTTTAAAGAGCAACACCAGAACCCAATGTAGCTCATAAAGCAGTTGTGTAATATGTGTGCCACATTTTGCACCAGCTGAAGTTTTTGGATACTGATTGTACCTCAGTATAATCCATGGTGATTAATGAGCTTACCAGTGGTGTTATGTAGATGTTAAATAGGAGAAGGGAAAAAATAACCCAAAGACTTCCGCAGTACCCCACATAATAGTGCCATGGAAAGGATTTCATCTCCCCAATCACCTTAGACTGTAATTGACACAGGAGGAAAAAGATAACCCAGCAGAAAAAACAGCAATATCAGAAATGTAAGGTTTAAGTAGGATTCAAGTGATCATAATTGTGATGATCACCTGAATTCTATTTAAACCTTACACTTTTGACCATTCTGATATTGTTGACCATTGACCATTCAAAATTACTGGATAAGAGATTTGTAAGTTAATTTCAGTGTGTATGAACTTGCTCACATTTCCAAATTTCCATTGTACTATTCCTTCCAATACTAATGTTGCTGATAATTAAACTGAAATTTGTACCAAGAATTTGTTCTTTTCTTGCATGATTAATTGTACAATACTTATGTGAGGGTATTTTTGTATGTATGAATATGCACATAGCACATGTTGCCTATTACTAGTAAAAAAAAAACAAGTACATATACATTCACATACAAAGAGAGAGTGGGAGGGCTCTGTGTTGCCAGCATAGTAGAGAGATTTCATCCCAAATCTCTAAATGAAATCTCATTATAGGATCTTTTTGCTCTTTCTGCCTTCATGATGAATGTTGTTTGAGCTCTGGTCCCAAAGAGATATGGGGGGAGGAGATATTTCTGAATAGACTGGATTGATTGGATATACCATTGTGCATGGATGTCTATAGGCATACATTACATAGACATTCGTATACAACAGTATATCCAATCAAACCAATTCTGTCTAATCTGAGATTCTTAAGTCTTCTTGTTTAGAAGACTTTCACTGAAATTTTCCTTTCAAAAACCCTGAAAGTAGTTTGTTTTTCATCCATCTGAATAAAACTGGTTAAAGATGGGACAGAGGACAAATTTTCAATCCAGAACTAGTAAATCTATGGCCTTGGTTCATTGACAAAGGGCATGAGCAATCATTACTTAGTTTAAAAGTTGTTGTGTTCCTCCTCTTGCTTTTGTGACATGTTGGAAGTTCTTTTCCTCCTGTGTTGTATTATGTAAACCATACATGGATCTGATACATGGAACACAACAGCAGATAGAAATTTTTACCTTCCTGTGTTTAATCAGCATGCATATTTATTGTAGATACTTGTTCTGACTTATTAATAGTGGCAGGTTATTCCATATAAAGTACCTTGATACTGCATGCCATATTCTTCTCTACAAAGGTTTTCCAAGCTGATATTCTACAGTGCTGTTGATAATTTAGGAGTTATTTGGATTAAATGCTCACAAAAGGGATTTCAACATATTAAATTAGTCTGGGTTATATTAATTTATTATAATCATGTCAGATTAGTGTATGTACGTGTGTGTCTGTGTATCACATATAAATCCTGTTAGAGTTTTACAGCTTTCCAGCACAAAAATAAGCCCCAAAATAAGCACACATTCAAAATGAGCAGGAGGCATAGTTTAGAAAAACTTTATCTATAAAATATATATAAACATGATACAGTTCTTGGCAACGTGTTAGAGAACAACAACTAACTAACTCAGGAGATCAGGACACAGGGAAGACTAAGACATGCCCAGACCTAGGCTGGATCACATGCCTCACACAGCCAATACTGTGTCTTAATCAAAAACAGTTCTCATTGGCTGGTTTGTTGCTATGGCTATTCCAGTTCATAAATTCTTACACACTGACACATCCACAAATATACGCAAAGCTATACAAAAGAACAAGTTCTATTGTAGAAGTAGCTTATATCTTTTCCCACCATTTTTGCAAGAAATTAAGAAATTATTCTCTTATTACACAGGACTAACTTCTTGATGTTGCTTCTGCTAAATAAATGCATATCTATAATAATACAATGATGCAGTCAATATCACCTTTTTCACTTTTTGTATGTAAAGTCATAATCACCATACCCATTATACATGCATAGTCCCTAAGCGATATTTACCCATCATTACTCATGAGTTCTTAACAGATGAGTTGAATGAGTCAATGATTATTCACAATTTTTATTTTCAAGAATTGATCAACCATATTTTTATGCTATGGGATTTCCAATAGAACAAAACTTTATAGTTTATTCTGAAAAAGGGAAATCTGTGATAATACGATTTTCTTATTTTAATGCTATTTTATAGTGTAGCCTATATGCAAATAGCATTTTGTGCAAGTGTAAGAATATTTTTGCATCTGGATTTAACACACTCATGAATGTCTCTATACAAGAAGTAAATTAATCTCACTATGAGCTGAATAAGCTTTCATAAACACAAAAGGACTCTTGGATGCATCCTTTTGGATTGCAGAAAACTGTAAGAATTGTAAATATAAGAAAAAGAAGAAAAGAAAAAAGAAGAAAGGAAAGTAGCCTTTGTTCAATTAGATCTAAATATAACTTAAATCTGAAATCTGAAAAGTTAATGAAATATAGCACTGGATCCTTTATTTGTGACTATAACTCAAATTCTACTTTATGAGACCTTCTGTCTGATACTATTCTAAAGGAGAAGCTCCTTTAGAGCAATGACTTCAAAGTGGCATTATAAACTGAAGAAAATAATTCCATTTTAAATGAAATAATCAGGTGTCACATCTGTATTATAGTGGAGTTTTATCATGAGCACTAAGGGAAGGTGATTTGAAATTGTAATGCACCATAATAGGAGGTTTAAACTTTTGTATAATAGATTATTGTAATTCTCAAAATGAATCTTTAACTGACAAGCAAAGTTAAACATCTGATCACAAACAGGAGAAACAAATAAAAATGACCCTAATTCAGGAAATGCTTTTATTTATTCATTAAAAGATTTAATGATAACATCTTCACTCAAGAACTTTTCAAACCCTATATGCTACAACCAATTTTTTTTCTTGTCTGAAATTTCATTAATATGTATAGACATATATATAGTGGTTTGCCATATATTGCATGGTTTTAGCCTCAGAAAGTTTGTAATGTATATAATTTAAAAAGCCCATTAAATATATTTGCAAACTTCTCCTTGCAAAGCACTTAAGCATTTATTTCTCATAATATTTCTAGTGCCAGAGTATTAAATATAAGTTCTGTCAGTAACTTTACAGAGATAAATATAAGGATTAAAGATGAGGCTTATAATGACTTCAGCAGAATCAACACAGTATGGTAAGTGTCTATTATAAGATTATATGGCAGAATTTCTGCTGAGCTGCAAAGCAAACCATGAGCCTCCGGCAGCTATATCTTCCTTTCATTAATTTTTTCAAGTCTCAGAAAGGCCTTCATGTAGCAGTCATTTGGTAAAAACACCCATGTCATGTTCTCAAAATTGCAGTTGTGTCAGGCAGTCTAAAACACATTTAGCTAGATATTCCAATAGTTTTAGTATACTATATCAGGAACACAAGTTCACTGTTGCCATGAGAAACAAGTCTCTGTTTTTTTCGGTTGATTGTATCCTGAGTTTTACTACATTATTATTTAAAATGTTTTATGATAAACTGCTTTCCAACAAGGAATTATATAAAATATTTTTAATAGGTAGTAGGTAGGCAGATTATTGTTTTGGTTCCAGTTGGCACTGGATCTGTTTTTAACTATGACAGCGATCTCCAGCAATATTTGCAGTCTCACTCCTACCATTTGCATACTCCTGAATTACCATCCTGGGTAGCTGTCTGTCTTCGCTTATTGTCTTCTTCCTTTCTGTTTCAAAAAGGCATCTACCACACAAGCATTCAGCCAAAAAAACTCCAGCATGCACTCCATCATGCATTACTCTAGTGTCACTCTTCCAGCATTTAAGCTTTTGTTTGAACAGGCAACAGAGGTCAGAAACTGGAGGGCAGAATGGCATGTATACCACAAAATATTTCCAATAATCCTAAACTAGACTGCTTTTATAAAATACAGCAAAAGACCATCAAATGGTTCTTCGGGTTTTCTCCCACGCAGAATTTGTAGTGTCTTGGTGACGTTTCGACGAAGTCCCATTCGTCATCTTCAGGCTGGTGCTTTCGGCTTCGTGCTTCTAGGAGCAATGTGTGATTGTAGCTGTTTCTTCTTTTTAACTGCCAGTGGGGGTTTGAACTGATTGGCTGGGAGCTCGGCTGTGTTCTAATTGGGTGGAGGTGTGTTCTGATTGGTTAGGGGCTTGGCTGTGCTCTGATTAGATGGGGGAGTGTTCTGTTTGGGTGGGGGCTTTGTTGTGCTCAGGTTAGTCTGAGTTGCAGGGGGATTAGAGATGGTGAGCTGCATAGCTGTTGGGCTTCGCGTTCGTGGTCGTGCCTCATCTTCATGGTGGGTGTCAGTTTGCTTCATGTATGGATTGGAGGGGTTTAAGGTGGTTAATGATGCAGCTGTGGTCTGGCTTCTGGTTTGTGGTCGTGCCTCATCATCGTTGTGGGTTTGGGTTTGCTTTTTGCGTGGATGTGTGGTGGTGACATCCTGTGTGGTTTTCGTGAGTGTAGGTCTGGTGTCATTCTTTGTGTTATGGACTCGTTTGTCAATAAGGGCGGGTTTCCAAATGGCTGGTAGGCGGGAGTTATCATCTCATTTGTTCATGTCGTGTGGGTGTTTTTCTATCTCGATGGCTTCTCTGATTATTCTGTTATTAAAGTGTTCAATTTTGGCAATAGTTCTGATCTTTTTTAAATCAATTTCCTGTGGCTTTAAGGTGTTAATTCTTTACTTTTTTCTCTCTTCCTGTTCTCGTAAGCGAAGTCAGAGAGACGGCTGTGATTGTCTTAAAGTTAAAATGGAGTGGAATTTACAGTTAAATGCTGAACCTATTCTGGACTGTATTGAGAAATTTCATGAAGAAAGGCTTGAAATAGTGAAGAGTTTTACGCAAGAGTTTAAAGCAATATTGAAAGAAACTTTTACAGAAATATTAACTAAATTTCTTTTTCCAAATGAAATTGATTTACAACCGACTGCTGAACAATTTATAATACAATCTAAACAAGAAGAAGAGCAAGAACAATTAACTAGAATCTTTCTCCCAAATGAAACTGATTTACAACTGACTGCTGAGCATTTTATAATACAATATAAACTAGAAGAACAACAGGAAAAAGAAGAAGATAGTTCTGAGAATAAAGACTATAAAGGGAAATGGATCCTGCTTGATGAACAGTTTATTTATGGAGAGGAAGAGGATTTGTTTCAAGAAAGGAAAGGACGGCTATTTTTTTCTTTAGTTAAGCAGCAAGAAGAGGATTTAATTGAGAAAAAAGAGACATTGATTCAGTTTAAGAAGCAACTTATTTATGGGACTGAAGAAATAAAGAAGAGAGACTTATTATTTGGATGGGAGGCCTCGTTATGGAGGTTTACTTGGTTAAAAAAAAACCTAGAATTCGTCTGAAGAAATGAAATTTAAAATTGTATGTAAGGAATTATGGGTAATCTAAAATTATGGACTGAATTAAGGACTAAGATTATGAGTAAGATGTAAGAGAAGATGATTAATGGTTGATATAATTAAATTGATGAAGAATGTATTTGTTTTGATGATCTAGGTTTGACATTAGATTGATTTATTGATGAGATAGATAAGCATTAAGTGATTGGATAAAGTTGAAGGAATGTAAGTTAGAAATGGAATAAATAGACTGTATTTGTTATGGAGGTTTATTTGATAGATGAGAGAGCCCAGAAGTCGATTGATAATAATTTATAATTAAATGAAAGGAATTAAGGCCAATCTAAGACTATGGGTTGAATTAAAGATCAATTTTATAAGTAAGTTGTAAGAGAGGATGTTTAAATGAAGATATATTAAGATATATTAAATTGATTAAGAACAAAATTTTTCTTTTTGAATTGAGGGATTTATTGTTATTGATATTATTTCTTTATTTTTTTTTTAAAAAAAGAATGGTATATATTAAACTTGATGGTTTGGGTGATTTTATATAACCTCTCAATGGATTGAAGTGATTTAAGATTTGACTTAGATTGATGCTTTAGATGTAAATGATAATTATTATTCTTAACAAGATGAGTTGTTTGTTTTGTTTAATGGATTGAATTGATTTAGAGAGTGTATATAGTATATAGTTTAAAATTCTTGTTAGGATTATATAATAATTTTGTTTGATGTAGTGGGGTTTTCTTTTGTTGTACCCTGTACTCACTCTGGGAAGTCAGGGGGGAGGGTTAGGGAGGGTTTATAATTTTATATATGATGTTTTCTCAACTGTAATTGGGGTTGGTGGAAGAATATATGTAATTACTGTTATTAAGGGGTTGCTCGGGTGGCCTCTGGGCACCACATCTGATGGAAAAGAGGAAGGAGGAGTGAAGGCTGATGTAAGTGGAAGTTGATAAGAAGGGGGAAGAGTAGGATGGAGATAGAGAAGGATGAAGAAAGAAGAGAAGGAGGGAGGAAGGTAGGTAGTTAGTTGGTAAGTGAGGGGGGAAGGATAGGGTTGGGGGGATGTGGTGGTGGGGGTGCCGAGCAGTGATGTTAATTGTTTGGGATGATTATTTTCAGTTGAGTTATTAGTATTAGATGTATTGAACAATGTATTTATGTTTTGTTTGTGGATGATTGTTTATTTTAATATTATGATTTGATTTGACTAATTTTTTTCTTCTGTAAAATTTTTAAAAAAAACAATAAAATATATTTTTTTTAAAAAAAGTACATGGGATTTCATATACTCCTTGATTTTCTAACTCAATTTTGTCTTTAGGGTTTCTTAGGATGGTGGATATTTTTCTGTTTGTGCAGAATGCTGTTTTGATGTTATGTTTGTGGAGGATCTTGCTGATCCTGTCTGTGGTGCCTTTTATGTATGGGAGGAGGGCTTTGCCGTTTTCTTGTTCTCTGTCTTGGATTTTAGTGGGAGTTTCTTTTTGGATTAAGTTGGAAATCTTATTTCTTTGGAATCCGTTGGATGTTAGTACATTAGTGAGAGTGTGTAGTTCGGTTTTTAGGTGTTGTTTGTCAGCTAGGCATTTGGTTCTGGAGATGAGTGTCTTGGCTACGGAGTTGATCTGTGCTGGGTGGTGGTGTGAGAGTGCGTGCAGATAGCGGTTTGTGTGTGTGTTCTTCTGGTAGGGAGCCATTGGATTTCTTGTAGGCTAAGACATCCAGGAAGGGAAGTTGCTTATTAGTTTCTGTTTCCATGGTGAACTGTATTTTGGGATGTAGGCTGTTGAGGTGTGTGAGGAAGTTGTCCAGTTTTTTCTTTCCTATGTGGCCAGATTACAAAGGTGTCATCTACGTATCTGAGCCAGAGTTTGGGTTTGTGGTCAGATTTTTCTAGAGCTTGGGTTTCAAAGTGTTCCATGTAGAGGTTTGCAATGACAGGTGAGAGGGGTGATCCCATGGGTGCTCCTTCTATTTGTTTGTATTTTTGTCCGTTATAGATGAAGTATGTGTTGGATAGACAGTGGTTGGTCAGATCTAGGATGTGTTTGGGGGGGTTATATTTGTTTTGGATAGCTGTTAAGGCTTCTTTGACTGGCACTTGGGTGAAGAGGGATATGACATCGAAGCTAACGAGTAGGTCACTGGGCTGTAAGTTTTGTTTCTTTATGATCTCTATGAACTGGAATGAGTTTTTTTACATGTGAGGTGATGGATTCTGCATAGGGCTGTAGTTGTTTGGCGAGAAATTTGGCTAGGTTTTGTAGAGGTGAGCCTATGGAGCTGCCTATGGGTCTAAGTGGGGTTCCTTCTTTGTGTATCTTGGGGAGACCATAGAGCTTAGGGAATCTGGATGATTTCTCTCTGGGAATGATTCTTTGCTGGATCTCTTCGCTAATGGGGGACGCTTTTATTTTGGATCTAGTGGTTTTTTTCAGGTAGGTGGTGGGATCTGTGTTTAGGGGTTTGTATGTGGAGTCTTGGAGTAGGTTGGTTAATTTGGTTTGGTAGTCAGATTTATTCATGACCACCATTGCCCTTGTATGCTGGTAGGATTATTATGCTCGTGTCTTGTTTCAGGTTAAGTAGTGCTGTCTGCTCCTCTTTGGGTAAGTTGCTTTTGGGTGGCTTGCTGGTGCAGAGTATGTTGGTGATTTCGAGTCTGATTCTGTTAGCGTCATCGGGGTTGATTTTGGTCAGGCTGGTTTCAACTCCGCATATAATGGTTTCAGTGGGGATGTGTTTGGGAGTGACTGCAAAGTTGAATCCTTTGGAAAGGACATTGGTTTCGGCTTTGGTGAGGATCCTATCTGAGATGTTATGCACTGTTTGTTTCATGTGTGGCTGTGAGGGAGGAGGGGTTTGTTTCTGGTGTTCTAAAATCCAAGACAGAGAACAAGAAAACGGCAAAGCCCTCCTCCCATACATAAAAGGCACCACAGACAGGATCAGCAAGATCCACCACAAACATAACATCAAAACAGCATTCTGCACAAACAGAAAAATATCCACCATCCTAAGAAACCCTAAAGACAAAATTGAGTTAGAAAATCAAGGAGTATATGAAATCCCATGTACTGACTGCCCCACCACATACATCGGACAAACCAACAGAAGAATAAGTGCACGCATTGAAGAACACAAAAACTCAGTCAAAAAAGAGGAACCAACTTCTTCCCTGGTCCAACACCTCAAAGCCACAGGACATGAAATTGATTTCCAAAAGACCAGAACTATTGCCAAAATTGAACACTTTAATAACAGAATAATCAGAGAAGCCATCGAGATAGAAAAACGCCCTCACAGCATGAACAAACGAGATGATACCTCCCACCTACCAGCCATTTGGAAACCCGCCCTTATTGACAAACGAGTCCATAACACAAAGAATGACACCAGACCTACAATCACAAAAACCACATAGGATGACACCACCACACATCCACGCAAAAAGCAAACCCAAACCCACAACGATGATGAGGCATGACCACAAACCAGAAGCCAGACCACAGCTGCATCATTAATCACCTTAAGCCCCTCCAATCCATACATGAAGCAAACTGACACCCACCATGAAGATGAAGCATGACCACGAACGCGAAGCCAAACAGCTATGCAGCTCACCATCTCTAATCCCCCTGCAACTCAGACTAACCTGAGCACAACAAAGCCCCCACCCAAACAGAACACTCCCCCATCCAATCAGAGCACAGCCAACCCCCATCCAATCAGAGCACAGCCAAGCCCCTAACCAATCAGAACACACCTCCACCCAATCAGAACACAGCCGAGCTTCCAGCCAATCAGTTCAAACCCCCACTGCCAGTTAAAAGGAAGAAACAGCTACAATCACACATTGCTCCTAGAAGCACGAAGCCGAAAACACCAGCCTGAAGATTACGATTGGGACTTCGTCAAAACGTCGCCAAGACACTTCCGATTTTACGCGGGAGAAAACCCAAATAACCAAAGACCTACATACAAACACCCGCAAAAACCTCAGACAAGAATCCATGACAGATATGCAAGTCTTGTCTCTCTATTCCTTTCATACTTTATTGGCATAATTGAAAAATGTTCCATTAGATACAAATTCCCTGCAATCATAGCCTGAATCCATGGATCTATATCTTCATGTCACTTATACTTTCAAATGTTAAGGCTGTCTCCGGAACTTAATCTGTCCATCAAGTTCCAGCTTGAAATTTTCTGCATATAAATAGGAAAGTTTTTAAGTGGAAAGGACAAGACGTGCCTTAGCTATGGCTTGGACATGCCCAAAATACATCTGCTGTTTTATTTATGTGGTATAAAGTGTTTGTAACTACTTATCTACAAATTTAGGGTCACAGTTATACCTCCTGTCCCATTTAATCTCTAGGATGATATACTAAAATACTTGATGATACAGGAGGCAGATTAAATTTAGAGTTAGACAGCTTAGAAGAATGAACTGGAAATCTAATTATGAACCAAGTTCAAACATTGCTAAAGGTTAAAATAAGCTTATAATTAGTTCTACCCTGAACCAAACATCATCCCCTTTTTGTTTCCACAGTCAGACCATTCTTTTTTTTATTGAGGTTTTCTGATAATATTTCATTAGCTACTTCAACAAGTAATAGATGTCAAGATTCTAGAAAATGTACTTGTCTTTGACTCCTGGATAGAGTACCTAAAGTGGTCTTCTTTGCTACCATAAAATCACTATCAAGAACAGAAAAGACTATAAGTATACTATAAGGAGTGGGTTAGGGTAGGGAGAAGTGACAGGGGAGATCTTGCCATGTTTATCTTGGTGTTGGAAGCATGAAGAGATATGTAATATAGTATTAGTTTAAATTAAGTCTTAATTAAATATAGGCTCTATTTAGCTAGCTTGTTTTAGGTGAATCAATTCCTAGTGTTCATATCAAAACACTAAAATAAAACAAATGGTTCATCATCTCAACAACATAATTTCCCTGATATAAGTAGCTATGGTGGCATAGTGGTTAGAATGCAGTACTGCATTCTACCCACAGCCTGACCAGCTCAAGGTTGACTCAGCCTTCCATCCATCTAAGGTTGGTAAAATGAGTTGGTAAAGCCCAGATGGTAAAACCAAAATTGTTGGGGACAATATGCTGACACTGTAAATCACTAGAGTACTATAAAGCACTATGGAGCAGTATATAAGTCTATGTGTTATTGCTATTGCTATAAGTAATATTCACAAATATGTATTGAGATACAGTATGTACCGGTACTTGTTTGATCAGTATGGTTAGCAAATAGGAACTTTAAAAAACACAGTTTGATTAGTTGAACTTGACTAATTTTGTACCCCAAAAAAAATCCAAGCTGTTTTCATGGCCATTAATTGATAAAGTTTCATTCCAATGGATTCATTCACTTATTCACATGTGCCATCCTTTGACGCTGCCTTGGCATTTTCTCATTAAATATATTCATTTTTTTAGATTTGGTTAGTGACTAGTGTGAGTTTGGCATGAATCAGAATGTTAATAATAAATATAAAATATATTTGGATTTATTTATATTACCCAAAACTGGAGTGGGGAAGGGAGAAAAAGAGTTTTCTAGTCTTCATTTGTCCCTTTATCTTTTTATAAGGTGATATATTTCTGATTACACTACTGTGGGATTCCCCATAAAATATAAGGGAGACAAGCTAAACAATATTGAGATAGTGGACTTGGGTGCTGGTTAAAATGAAGGAAATACACCAATAATAGGGATACAAAAATTTCATGAAATCTTTAAAACAGGACTATTGTATAGAGAAGCACAATTATTCTATTGTATAGAGAAGCACAATATTGTATGTCACTACCTGAGAATGTGTTGCAGAATAAAACCGATGCTTAGTAAAATCATTACCTAATGCTCACAAAGCCAGGTGAAGCTATTTTGGGACCTAATGAAGTACTGTTTGCCACACAGACAAAAAAAAACAAAACTTTTTCGTTTTATCCAAAGCATGGTACCTGAAAAAAAGTTCACATTCACAAGAATAATTCTGCTTGGGAAAAGTCTTCCTATATGCTGTCAGGGAGAATACTCAATTCCACATTAATTCCAGTTCTGTCCATATTATTTCCAAGTTAATCTGGAACTGATAAAATGAGTTTCTTCTTACATATGAAATTGCAGAAACATATCTTCTAGTTGATATATATAAACATCTACAAGTGAAATAGGATCCTTTGTTGCCTCAATTAACTTTCAGTGGCAGCAAAGTCACTTGGAACTCCACAATTGAAATCTGTCTAAATCTATTTCTATTTTGAGAAGTTATGGTTTTAATGGAATATTACTTAGGGCCAAAGTAAGTTCTACTTAACTCCCACTGAACTCAGTGAGATTTAAAGCCTATTAATATCATATTGTAAATTAATGTTCTAGTGTTTTGCTTTATTACAATGAATGTAGTAAGCTGTTAGGAGTCAGAAAGCAAACTTGATAATAAGATGTTATGCTTTGGCCACTGTTTAAGTGAGACATGAATAATAAATCAACTTTTAATATTTGTTTTGAAATGGTCAAAGTGTTATTGTCTGTTTTTCAGTGAACAGGACATAATCCCCAAAGTACAAAAGAAACAAACTGTTCTTTGTCTTCGATGGGGGGGGGAAGTCTACTTTGGGAGTAGTTTATACAGTATAACCTGACTGTATTTCTCCCTGATACATATTGGAAGAGATTCTAGTAGCCAAAATATTGGATGCTGAAAAAAACCATTCAGATGATTAGACACTTAAAAAACAAAGCTGTATTTTTATGTACCCTATAAATAAAATTATTGACAACTGCCTTTTTTTGTAATAATCAAAACCAGGCATTGCAGAGTTTTAAAGCATTGAAAATGTTAACATTATGGAATGATTTGTTCTGGAGTAGGTAGGTCTGTTTTCTGAAGACACTATTTCACAATGACTCAAAGTATCTTGTTCACAGTTCAGAACATCTTTGAATCTCAGGGAATTACTGGTGGCAAAGTGATATTTTTCTGGAAAGAAAAATCCGAAATAGATCTCATTCTCAATTCTGTCATCCAGCCAATTGAAGAAAATGATGGAGGGATCAGATTCTGTTTGTCCCCTTTGATATACTGATAAGTTAACCTACCTGATTGAACAGGGGGGGGGGACTTAGAAGAGTGAAATTTGAAAACTATTTTTATCTTTCTAGGTAAAAGAAAAGAATGAACAGAGATTTTAAGTTGTAATAAAAACATAAATCAAAACCTACCACTTTCATACTACTAATGACACCATAATTATTTGCTTACCTTAGATACAGCTATTACTTTGACCCAAAAATCTTTTAAAGAGCTTGCAGGGAAATGCAAATTATTTTATTCAAATATAATGTGGTGTAACTACCTTCCTCCTGTCTTAAAAAAAATTAGCTGGCTAAGTAATTTGTGTAAATCAGTATTATGTTCTTTGCTTGCAGGCAATATTGTAACTACAAACAAGATACATTTAACTGCTGGAAGAATTTCTGATTCAGAGTAGCCATTTCCAAAATAATAGCACTAGTTTTCTGTGGCTAGCAAAATTAATTAAGTGTGTGTGAGGAAAAGGATGATTATATGGCTGCTGGGTTTGCAAGCAGAAAAAAAAAATACATTGCACATTGTTTGTAAGTAAAGCAGTGTGTCATGGTTCTGATAGAGACAGATACACAGAGACAAATAAAGCAGAACTCGGAGGCTTATAAATTCCTCAAAGAACATGTTTATTGGTTACAAAGTATTGGCATGGTCAAAAGTGAAACCAAGTCTGAATTTCCCACTAAAAATTACCCAGTTACAAAGTATAATGTCCCACCCTCAAAAATATGCAATTTATTACATTTCCCAAAAGCAATGTTTGGCGGGTTTTCTAATACATTGCCCTGTCTTAGTCCCAGGACTAAGAGATAACCTTGGTTCCCACAGAACAGAATATTGTTTACACTAGCAAAGAACCTGTGAAACCCCCTTCCCTCCTTTCCATGTGGCAACATAGAATGAGACAGAGAAAGATGGCTACAGCTAGGCTCATTGTAGAGTTGACACAGTGTTTCGCAAACTTGGCAACTTTAAGATGGATGGACTTCAGTTCTCAAAATTTCCCAGGCAGCCATAAATAAAGCATCCCATAGGAGAGTGTCTGGGGGCCCCAATTCATTCCTGTCTGCCACCACTGACTAGATTCATGAATGAATGGAAATGCTACCATATAACAGCTCAACTCCCATTCTCCATATTGAGGATCATTGAGAAGTCACCAGGACCTGAATTGTCCTTGTTCCACCATCTAGGTTGCACAAAATGCCATCAGTGAGAATATACAGTGCAGTTTCCATCTCATATCCAGGCTTGAATACAGACTGCCATGAGTGTGGTTGGTCAAATAAAAACCTTAAGAGTATTTTTTTTTAAATCGATTCTACTCTCTAAACAACTTTCTTCAACAATCTTCTCCAACAACCTTCTCCAACCTTCTCTGGGCCCAGTGCTCTTCAACATCTTCATCAATGATTTGGATGAGGGATAGATGGCGAACTCATCAAATTTGCAGATGACACTAAGCTAGCAGGAATAGCCAATGCTCCAGAAGATAGGCTTAAGAAACAGAAGGATCTTGACAGACTTGAACATTGGGTGCTATCTAATAAAATGAAATTCAATGGTGACAAAAGTAAGGTTCTACGTTTAGGCAAGAAAATCAAATGCACAGGTACAGTATAGGTGGCACCTTGCTCAATAGTAGTAACAGTGAGAGGGATCTCAGAGTTCTAGTGGTCAATCACTTAAATATGAGCCAGCAGTGTGCTGGAGCTGCCAAAAAACCCTCACTGGGTTCTCACCATCTGAAGCAACTGACCATAAATGATCCCTGAGCATATTTACACCGTTCCATTTACACTGGAACTGTTTTAGAGTTACTCCTGAGTTGTATTGTTCCATTTAATTACCTGTACAGAGCAGATGGTACAAAGATGGTATTGTTTTAGCTTGGCCATTAGAAATGGAGGGAATAAATTTTATGGAGGGATTAAATTTTAGATACTTTATTAGTCATAATGCATGCCACAAATTTGGAGGACAGATTGGGGATGGAGTTGCCTTATGCTGTGTCAGAATATTATATAGTATTATTTTCTGGGTCCCATATGGCAACATCAAAAAATGAATTTATATAAAGCACATACTTTAACATATCAGAGTTTCAACTTGCCCCATAATTAGGAAGAAAAACAAAGGCATGATCATAATCAAAATGCTCATGGATATTTAACCATCTGGTTTTTAAGTTTATTACTGTACTAACTTTTCTATGAGTTTCTTAAGAATCCATAAGAAAGAACCTTAGTTCTAAGTAATAGTGTATGAAATCAGAGTAACAGTGAGATAAAGCACATTTGTTTTCATAGGAATCTTCCTAGTATGTGTTATTTGCATATTCATGGTACAGAATACACTGATGTGCACCTGGAGTCATCTGAACTAAGAAATGTTCAGTTGGTTCAAATTGGATAATTTATAGCTAGAACAATGTCTGCAGACATAAATACATGCCAGACCTGTTCTATCTTTCCTAAACAGCTGTTACTATTATGATTAACTGTAATATTAAACAAAGAAATGGGATTCACACCTGTTAGAAGCACTCTTCAAACTCACAGTGACAGCAAGGAAATGACATCAGTAAGAGATTGTTATCTGAAATAAAAAAAAGTTTCATACAGTTTATGGGACATAATCTAGCCATAATTAAATGCTCTGAAGTTCCAATCATTTCAACACTTCTATAATTAGCTGTTAATTAAAGCATTCAAAACGGCTTACATTTTGAATGAATTCCCACCTTTTTTTCCTCTTAGTCAAAACAAATACAGTAAATTATTGCAAGGGCAGGGGGCCTTCTTTGGAAGTTCTTGAGATTTAAGAATAGGAGGTGATGCATTTTATGAAGTATGTGCTTATTGGAACATTTTTTTGTGTGTGTGTTCCTCAGACTTTTATTTTAAAAACTGGCTCAGGGAGAATGACCCCAAGTACATCAGTAGAAAAACAACAACACAAAAATGACATTTAGTCTCCAAACTGTTAAATTTTCCACAACTAATGCTTGAAATTTCAGGTAGAGCATTTGTCCTTCACAACATCAGCGCCTTTCACTTTTTTTAAAAAAAACCAGCAACACAAGACACAGCCCTTAGATTCTGGCGGAGGAGGGATCATCTCAAATCAGACCTCCGGCACCAGAAAAATCACCCCTTTGTAGGATTACTTCGCATTTGCATAGCTGTGAATTTAAACACACAGGCAACAGAATACCCACAGCTCAAAGCCGAGGGCCAACCAGGCTGGGGAAGCCATGTAGATGGAGCGGCACCTATTCCTCCACTTCTGTGCCATCCCTTCCCACCAAGCAGGATCGTGTCCATGCTAGCAATCCTCAATCTTCACGAAGGTAGGCTTCCTCTGTCTCTTCCCTGACAGCCTGCTGAGAGGTCAGTAGCAACGGGTCCTCTTCCTTCAGCTTCAGGAGCTCCTCCGTCTGCGCCTCAGCCAGCTTGGTTTCGGCCTTCTGGGACAGCTGCCGCGCTTCTTGGACTTGGGTCTTCACTAGCTGGATGTGGTTGTGGGCTGACACCAAGGCCTGGTCAGCTCCTGACTGATATGCTGCTTCTGCGGCCATCTCTGAAAGTCTCAGGGCGGTCATCCACCTGGATTCCAATTTGAGATATTCTTGCTGTTTTGTCGTCATCTCCACTCGGGCCCCGATGATCACTTGCCAAACCGCATCCTCTTCTTTGGAATTCATTTTCCCCAGGAGATGCGTGTATTTCTGGTACAGGGACACCAGTGTGTAAACTGCCGTTGTATATTCCGTTAGAGCATCAATTAATGCGTAAGTGGTTTGAGAAAGGAGGGTCCCGGTGCTGTCAGTTACTAAAGAGACCGCTCTTCGGATCAAGGCTTCATTGCTTAGAGAACCCGGATCGTGTTTCTGTGCAATAGGAATAGCAGCCAAGGTCATTCCAAATCCCAGAGTGGCCATTTTCTTCCACGGTGCCCTCAATCCAGGTACGCACTGTGTCCTCACATTGGAGAAGAGCGGAAAGTTCCGTCCGAAAAAGGCGCAGCAGCACCACAGCCAACAGCTCCTCGCCGATGCCATCTTGGCTCTCCCTCTCCCTTATTGGAACATTTTTAAAAAATCTTCAAAAGATCTCAGGAGTTGGTGGGTGGGTTGTTTCGGGTGGACAGTGGTTTTAATTTTGTTTAGCTTTGGGATAGAAAGAATGGGGGGAAAGGATGGAAATACTTGTTGGTTCAGCCCCCTTCTATGCTCTAATTGCTTTGCTTTTAGGAAACTTAAATTATAAGAGAATTCCAAATTCTCTGTGAAATTTGTAGCTTAGACTTAAATTAATACAGGTAGTTCTTGACTTACAACAGTTCATTTAGTGACTGTTCAAAGTTACAACGGCACTGAAAAAAAGTGATTTATGACTGTTTTTCACACAACTGTTGCAGCATCCCCATGGTTATGTGATCAAAATTTGGATGCTTGCAGTGTCCCGGGGTCATGTAATTAATTTTTATGACCTTCTGTCAAGCAAAGTCAATGGAGAAGCCAGATTCACTTAACCATAATATTACTAACTTAATAACTGCAATGATTGCTTTAACATCTGTGGCAAGAAAAGTCATAAAATAGGGCAAATTCACTTAACAAATGTTTCACTTGGTAACAGCATTTTTGGGCTCAATCGTGGTCGTACGTCAAGGACTACCTGTACTTACTATCTGTACTTGTTTGGCTTGCCTTCTCATAAACTTTAATTATTATTTTAATTTCAAGGCTGACCAACTTCATAGTGACCCCCAGATAATAATAAATAAAGATGGTCATTTCTTTTGATCAGAATTTATTCCATTTCATCCAGGAGCTTTCTTCATTTTGGAAAGAGCTATAATACATGCTCAAAACAATGAACAGAAATTGGTGAAAACAATTGGTCATTGTGTTTTATTTTTTCCCCCAAAAAATAATGCTTTATCAATACACGTAGTCAATTTTGTATATCCAGTGTATGAAAAGCGCTAAAACATTGTATTTTGAAAAGTCAGCATAAATTCTGCCAGATGATTGTCTATAGAAACAAAGTTACTGTGATTCAAATCATCTTTAGTAGGCACACCTACAAACCTAGAAACTGGGATTTTAATCTGAGATTCCTTGAAGAAAAAACAGCAACTGTTGCTAGAAAGGGTATAATTAGTCCATATAGTTCAAGACTGCATATATCTTTCTTTTAATGAGCATGTACAAAATATGAGGATATACAGTAAAAGCATACACACAGCAATTTACATACCAAATTGTACAGCTAGGAGATATTGTGTATAAAGATTTCTTGTCTAACGTCTGCTTTGTAGAAATAGTAAGCTTTAGCTTCATCTATCAAAGACTTGAGCAGGACGACCTTGCTATTTTTTAAAAAAAACTTAAGATAATTTATGATCTAATGTTAATTAATGTTACAAATTGTTGCGATCTTGCTCTCTGACCTTCAGAATGTTCTAAATAGGAATAGATTTATTATTTTCTCACTGGAAAAATAATTGGGATTTAAGAGTTTCAATATCCTATATTATAAACATTTCAAGCGATGATTTGGGATATTAAATTGTGTCTGAAATGCTGGAAGATTACAGTCTTGTGTGATCTAGCATTATCAAACAATTTGATTATATTACTAATTCAAAGAAAGGGTCAACTGTTACATTCTTGATCCTCTTACCATTGCATTTTATGTGTTACATGAAAAAAGTTAACATTTCCTAAATATCATTAATCCAATAGCAATCATTTAAAGATCAACTCCAAAATAGGAATGAATTAGAATAGTTAAATATCCATGGGCTAGGCAATTGGAAAGTGCCTCTTATTCTTTTTATTTCGAAACAATGTATGTAAAAAAACAAAGGAAATCTGAAATATTGCTAATATTGATGAAGCATTAACTAGCATAAGTATTAGTATTAACTATCATTAACTATCAAGAATGGAAGGCTTGAAATAAATAATCATTAAAAATGTTATGGTGTGTAATAATACACAAATTCCACACAAGTGGTTATTCAACAAGATTTTTTAAAAGAGGTGTCAGTAAAACAATAATGTGCATATGGAATAATTTGTATAATCTTCATTTTCCCATTTGTCCTAACCCTCAACTCTTTTCTTGCTAGGAGAAAAGAACACTCCATGGGGGTCAAAACATGAACCTTTAAGCTCCCACTTTTTCTTCTGTGAAGCGGTTATCCTACCCTGTGTTTTGGTTCTGTGAGGAAAGTGGCGATTGGCAGAATCCACCACGTAATTTCCCAGTCAGAAAAAGCACTTGGGGACTCAAGAAGATTTTCCTTAACAAAACAATTCTCCATAAAAGACAAAGTGAGGAGCATTGGCTCCATGTCTTTTTTTTTTTTTTTTTTGTACAGTGAAAAGTAATCAGTGCAGATTGTGGTGGAGAAAATCTGTGAAGCCGCCACTCTTGCAATCATTTCAAATGGAGATCTGCAAAGCTAGCTATGCCCAATCTTTAGAAAGAAATAAAATTTTCAATTTTTATGATCCAAACTTTAACTCAACAATGTTAAAATTGGTGGTAGCATGAACCCTAAAATGGGTTCATGGAAAATTAGCCTGTATATGTCAACATTCATAATGTGTAGATAATTAGAGATTCATGTCTGTGAAATTCAATTTGGATAAATATAATGAGATGGGCAAGAGATGAAAAACACTTGTCCAACCACAAATATTAATTAGTTATACCTTTTGCGCAGCAGATATCCTGCAAATTATGAGTCAGGCATCTGATAATAAAAGGCATTATTATGAGTAAGTATTTAATTTGGAATTTTTTCAATAACATTTGCTTCTGCTCTCAAGTTATAACATGAAAGGGTGTGTGCAAATTCTGGATATCTGAAGACAGGGGGAAAAGAGTATTATCACAATCAGGACTTTAGCTCCGTGCAATCTCCTTCAAAGCTTATAGAATGGGTCTAGAGTCCCTTATTTGAGTTGTATTTCTAATCATAACGCATTCTGCCTCACTTCCCACAGGTCCCTGAAATTTCTGTCCAGCCATTCTTCAACTACTATACATAGCAGGTAGTTATTGAAACAAGTACAAAAACTTTGCCAGAGTCTGCTTAAAAAGCAAAAATATGACCATATTTTATTTAATGCATCGAGCATCTTATGTTGAAATAGTGTAAGCTCTGAATGTCACCAGAGAAAATTGCTACATTTCCTATTGTCTCTTTCTGTTACTTGCGAAGCTCATAAAAAAGAGGGTGAAAGAGGTCAGTGCTTTTAGTCAGTATATAATAACTAAAAGTTTCAGAGGCCTTTGGGAATTATCCCAAATGTATAAAACACTACAATAAATGTTATTTGCTTGGTGAGGAATATGCAGATCATGCTTTTCTTTAAGTTGCATCTTGCTTATGTCCAAAATGGAGGTGGAATCCAAAAGCGGGACATGAATTAGACTAGCGTTTTCACCATAGGTATTTATTTTAAATCAGAATTAATATGAAATCATGCCTTATAAAGATCCATTTCCTTAAATTGTGCCTGACTCCTGTCCTATCACTTATGTTCTTTTTATTTTGTTGTTTTTAAATATAAATCTGTATTCATTTATTTATTTATTCATAACTCAGTTGGGTAATATTATTCTCCTGATTGTTATCATTTTTATAGATTTATCCCACACTCTGACTTTTTAATTTTTTTCCCTCATCTATTTTTATGTGGAATGAATGGTTGATCTCCATATTGCAAGTCCGAGGTTGGAGAAAGGAGATTATTAGTCTGTCTGTTGAGGAACTGAACTATTTATATGAAGATACAAGGGCAATAATTTCAAAGAAAAAAGATATAGCTTTGGAGTTCTGTGTACTAAATAAAAGGAAGGATAATCCAATTTAATGTATTAATTCCCTTTTCTAGTTCAGTGACAGACTGGCTCCTATTGTCTTGCCAGCAATACTTAAGCAGTTGAGGACTTTTCATTTATTTTTTTAATCATAGTGTAGTGTGTGAAAACAAGACTGGGTAATATTTTTGCATGCAGTGAATGGTGAAAAGGGGGCATGAGTAAACAAGGACATACACAAAATTCTGCTTGTAGTAGTACAAATGAAACTTGTCATCTTAATTACCTATAATCTCTATCATCCATCTATCATCTACCTATCCACCAAGTCACTGATCCCAAGTTTTAAAACTTGGATCATTTATTGCTATCTTTTTGAACCAACAAACTTTCCTTTGTTTGTTCTTTTTATCACCTTGAAGTTGCCATCTATCCTTTGTTTACTATAACTTTCCCTGGTGTAAGAATCAGAGAACTATGTTTCATCCTTGTGTCTACATATCCATAAACCATTTTATATGTTGTTGTGAGATGTAAAAACCCCAAATTTTGATACTCACAATACGAAGTTAACAAAACAAAGGTTTATTGGAGAATAACATAAAAAGAATAAAAAGGAAAGAGAAGGAAAGGAAAGAGAAGAGAAGAAAGAAGAGACATTTGCAAAGGCAGCCTCATGGATCCTTCCCAATGGATTGGGTTCCAGGAAAGCACTGGCCTGGTTTCAAGCTCTGCATTTTATACCTCTACAATGTATGTCACATCTAAGGAGCTCTTTCATCTTTATAGAAGTACTTTGAAGTTGTACTTAAAGTCATCCTGACCTCTTCCACCCATCTGCTGTTATCTTGTTTATTTATAATTTTCACCTAGGGTCAAAATCCCCCTCTTTGATAGTGATTTCTACTCAAAGTGTAAGTTCCTGTTTCAGTGAACATTGAACAAACCTTCTCACACATTTGGCAGTGCATTGCTACATTTGCGTTACAGTATTACATTTGTGTTAAATAGACAGTCTCATATATTGGCATTACATTTCTACAATTATTTTTCTACAATTTTATAAAAGAATAACTTTTATTTCCTTCATTGTGGCTGTTGTTTAAACTTTTCATTTCTCTTCTCATCTCGTTATCTTCATACAATCACAACTTTCTCAACCTTTTTTTCCTCTACTTGTTTGCCTTTCCTGCCTATATTTGTTTTGCAATTTAAGCCCCTTTCTGCATTAACAAACCACTTCAATACACCCATGCTCCTTGTGATCCTCATCATGAAGTCTATCTAGCATTCACTGCCAAGCATTCTGCCACAACAAAGCATTTTGTATATTCAAAAGTGTGGATGTATTTAATATCTAACCCCAACACCTCTGATATCTCCAAAACATTTGCTTATATAGGTGACTCTTGATACAGGAAATTTCATTTATAATTCCAAAACAAAAGTAGTATTCCATGGTACATGAGTAAATATTTTCACGTATCTATTGGCAGGGACAGGAGTTAGTTTGGTACGTGTAAATTAGCATACTGGTTTGTGGGTGTTCATAAATGTTTTTTTGTTTGTAATATTTACTCTGCTTCTAATTTGGATAAGATGGTTCTTTTTTTGATCCCCATGATTTCTTTGAACAGCTACGGTACCTTTTTTTCTTGTTTGGATTGGCTTGCTTTATTGGTAATGGGTGGAATTGTCTCACTCATACTGGCTTTTCTATTCAGCTTTTTCCCAGTCTCAAGGATCTTTTTTGATCTTGTGTTGGAGAGAGAATAGCTGAGCCAGGGGGAGACTGGCTGAGCCAAATGGGAAATTTGCCGGGGGAAACCCTACATGGGCAGAATCCCCGCTCCACCCCATTGAATGCTGTTGAATTACTTTGAACTTTATCTAGTCTCATTTAGGTACAAACTGTCAGTCTGAGCTTGGGCAATAAAACAACTAATAAAACAACTAATTGAACTCTTCACATGTGGATCTGGTTGTTCATACCTGACATGTTGCTGGATGCTAGTGTTGCCTGAAAATTGCTCAGACCTCACTCTAATAACTGCTTGTTACTTGTAGCTGGGATAATTTTTCTTTTGAATCATCTGACTCAAATGCTAACCATGGCAGCCTGCACTGTTCCTTTGAATAGGAAAAGAAGTGTTTATGGGAAGAGAGGAAAAAGTGTTAGTTACAGTTTTGCAAGTACTGATAAATGCACTCATCCCTGGAGATCAGCACTCATCAGCATGTATTAGATCTAGAATTTGTTGAATGAATTGAGGTCTAAAATTCATTATGTAATATTTATTAAATATTTTATTTGTTAAAATGTTTTATTCATTTGTAACTTGCTTCTGGGTCTTCTGTCCATAAGTAAAATTGACTGACTGAAAAGAATAACCACAGGCTTCAGGACATAACTTTCCAGTTTCCCTATATTCAAGTCTAATTATCATTATTTCATTTTTATGCTAAAATAGATTTCCAATTTAATGTATGGTTTTATCCATACATACATTAAAGAAAAAGAATAGATTGTACTTTCTTACTCCCAACTCAAAATTAAACCGTCTTTTAAGTATTCTGTGTTTTCCAATAAATTCTTTATTTTTATTATATACTATTTTTATTGAATTAAGCAACTACCCTTCCTGATTTCATAATTGTGTGGAATGTCCAAAATCTAAGCTTGTATACAGCATTCCATGCTTTTCTCTACATATACAAATATTGAATAAACTACCTCACACCCACATTTCTCAATGATTCATTGAAAAACAAATATTTTGTATGCATATTGTCTACCAACTTAAAGTCACTGTGCCCTTTCCAAATTTTTCTCAGTGTCATTCTTGTACCTTTTCATGAGAATTCTGCCAAATGCCTTCCTAGACATGCTAACAAATTATTCCCCCTTTAATTTTCATACTTCATATTTTTCTGTCAGGACAAATAGTCTTTATACATTTGTTTTAAAAGTCATATAGTTACTGAATAAACAAATTATGGAGGAGGAGAAGGAGGAGGAGGGGGGGGAGGAGGAAACCTAGATATGTTTTTTATTTATGTAGTAATAAATAACCTTTTATAACTCCTGGTAAGGAATTGCTGAAATTGAAAGTAGGTTGCTTACTTTGATATACAGGTACCGGTACCGGTAGTACTTAGAAGTGAATATATGCAGTTCAGGGTTGAACTGTGGAATCCTTGATGCATTTCATTGTAAAAGGAAGTGGGTTTGTTCTCTATGTATACACAATATCTTGCCCTCTCACTATTGGTGGGGTGTGTGGTTTTCTCCTTGATAGTTCCTGTTGTGAGTGTCCCTAGACCAGCTTGGGAAGTGTCAGAGGATGAGGATGAGCAGCCAGGCCCCTCTGGGTGTTTTCCCCTCCCGGCAGCCGAGGAAGAGCAGCCAGGCCCCTCTGGGTATTTTCCCCTCCCGGCAGCTGAGCCAGACAGGGAGGAGATTTACAGGCAGTCTGGGTCAGATTCACAAAGTGAGGGGTCAGATTTGGATCAAGAAGATAGATGGCTTGATCCGAGATTCCGAAGGTTTGATAAGCGAAGGTGTCAGTTAAGTGGAAAAAGGAAGTAATGGGGGGAAGTGACGTATCGGACACTATATTAGAAGGGGACAGAGAGACTACGCCTTTGTCACGAGCAACGTTAATCAAGGAGTAGCCTGATATCTGGAGCAGTGCATTTGAATTCAGTCTTCTGATGTTTTGGAAATCTACGGAAGAATAATGAGGTCTTGGACAATGTGATAAAGAAAGAGTGAGTTAATTGGAAGGTGTGGGAAGAGCATGTTTTAATCTAAATGTAAATAAATGAGACTTGGCCGTTCCTGCCAGCAAAATGCCAGCAGCGTGCTTTGAAGTGAATCCTTTTGAAATGTGTTAAATAAACCTCTTAAAGACATATTTATGTGGATTTTAATGAGCTGAGAGGGGCCAGACAGAACAGTTCCTTGATTAGGCTATTGCTTACAGCTTAATAGTTTGTTTAAGTTAGTAGTTCCTTACTTGAGGTATAAATTCAATTTGTGACATACTCCATAATGCATTGCTTTGGATGCTACTTACCAGTGCAAATACAGAAAGCAAAATACCATACACATGTTCTCTATTTACATCTAATTTTAACCTCCAAACCTGCTAATTTATTCTAAACTGCTAAGAAATAAAATCTAGCAATGTAAAGCATCAACACACACCTAAAATAGTTGCTGACAGGTGTTCACAAGAAGAGGCAGGTGATTAAAATCATGATGTAATAACAAAAAAAGTGACCTAATCCTTGCATCGAATGTCAGAATGCTGATTCAGGGAAGAGATTACAATCTCTTCATGGCAAAAGGCCATTTTCAACACCCTAATGAATTATCTAATTATACTATAGATGCAGTGCACAATGAAATTTATGTAATTCAAAAAAGATACTTCTGAGTAGCATTTTGTTGGGCACAAGAAGTCAGGACCCAAGATCTAGTTCAAACGTACTACGAATTTACTCCATACCAGTTATACAACAATTGAATAAAAGAATAAAAAATAGATAAAAGAATGCTAAATTATGACATAGTTTTGCCTACTTATTTACAAAAATAACAATCTCTTCACAAGGTATTTGAAAATTTTCATATGGGGGAGGGATTCAAGAAGATTGAGCCCAGGGCACATCAGACAAGAAACAATGGATGGCAATTAACCAAGGAGAGAAGCAACCTAGATCTGAGAAATTTCCTAACAGTGAGAGCAATCAACCAATGAAAGCTTGCCTTCAGAAGTTATGAGTACTCCATCCCTGGAGGCTTTCATAAAGAAATTGGACAGCCATTTGTCTGAAATGGTACAGGGTCTCCTACTCAAGCAGGGGGTTGGAATAGAAGACCTACCGGTAGGTCCCTTCCAACTCTATTATTCTTGATTTCTATGTAACTTGAGTAATATCTCTGACAAAACCCTCCCTAGTTCTCACCAAGATAAGAGGATGGGGGGGGTGCATTTAGAATCATTGCAAGTTTCATTTACCATGAAAGAAGTACTGAACTACATGACATTGGATTCCTAGACTAATCTATTTTGAAGGCTGACACCTGCTGGTTTGAATATTTCCAACCATATCAGCTTTAGATGCTAGGCTCCTTTTGAGGAATGGATTCAATTGGGGCATCCTTAGCAGCTTCCTCATCTCAGACACTGCTGAGGTGGCTATCACAGTTGGGAACAGTAGAGGATGAGGTCCAATCTTTTGCTAGGTGGGGTGTGACAGGGCTCAACTCTCTCTCCACTCCTCTTTAACATCTACATGGAATATTTGGATAATCATCCATTGGCACAGGGTTAAGGGTTGAATGCAATTCAAGTTGCTATTTGTCACCTTTAAAACCCTACATAGGTTCAAGTTAGAGTTTACCACCAATCATATTTAGATAGTTGAGCAGCCATATAAATTGGATAAATAAATAATTCTCCATCCATATAATACTGTGTAGTTTTTACAAACCTGTCCTTATATGTACATAATTTCCTTTAGTTGATAAGTAGTTCATTATATAAGGTACTTATAGTCATGTCAGTATGAAAGCATTTTGCTTGTGCAAACCAAGAGGTGGGGCAGGAGGCTATTGGTGCTCTGAATTAAGTGAATCTGCAGATCTCTCCCTTGAAGCTGCAAGGCAATGTGAGACAAGACGTATTATTCACAATGTATAATTCAGTCTTAATATGATTATCTTGCATTCAGGCATCTTTGGCAAGGTATGATCCAGTAGGTTGCTATGGTAATAACTATCTGTTGAAGTTAGGAATCAAAATGTTCATATATTATAACACTGCACATACAAAGCTTTAATTAGGCATCTTTTATTTATACTATGTATTGTGCTTTACTAAAACTGAAGTTTAACAGAAATCCAC
The DNA here is from genome assembly GCA_034064705.1 of Bothrops alternatus. NCBI lineage: Eukaryota > Metazoa > Chordata > Lepidosauria > Squamata > Viperidae > Bothrops > Bothrops alternatus. Next base: position 13,264,642 of record JARGCV010000124.1, on the reverse strand, counting down.
TTACCGGTAAATTTCTGTGCCAGGTTTTGAAGAATAAGTAACCAATGAATTTGATAAATTCATAATAAACTATAATAAACTGCAAACTTTATATATGATAAGTGGGTTCATATATTTTATTTTGTATATTTAGTATGAATATTCTACATTCCAATTTGAGCATTTTGCCTAGAGGTATTATGCTCTTGTGATATTAATATACTGATAACTAGATCAGTTGAATCAAAGTGTACAGGACAGTCTATATCCAGTGTGTTTTGAATATGCTTAGACATAGATTCATAATTAGTAAAACACATTTTGTATTTATTAAAGAAAAAGTATTTTCATACAAATCATTTTTTTCTAATATAAACAATTTTAGGCTGACCTCTCCTTAGACTAGACCAGTGTTTCTCAACCTTGACAATTTTAAGGCATGTGGACTTCAACTCCCAGAATTCCACAGCCAGCATTGCTGGCTGTGGAATTCTGGGAGTTGAAGTCCACATGCCTTAAAATTGTCAAGGTTGAGAAACACTGGACTAGACAGATTTTTATATAACTTTATATTCACTCAACACACACACACACACACTTTATGGGTGATATGTGTCTTCCACAATCTTGGGTCCTCTATCAGAAGCATGGGAATTTGAGATTTCTGTGCAGTATCTTAGCTATTCTTAACACACTGCACTCTTTTGGACAGAAAGCTCTGATGTTGTTCCTCAGATCTGCTGAAGCCACTTTGCCAGCTTAGAAGTCACAGTGCTCTTACCATCACTTTGGCCTTTACTTTCCATCTCTAGGGCCTCCTTCAGACCCTGATACTTCTCAAAGTTCACATACTTCTTCCTGATGTTGCTGTCACTTGACACTGCTCCATTTATCACCACCACTATCTTCTGGTCCATATCTATCACCAAATCCATAGAAGCAAGAATCTAGCATACGGCCATGTTTCCCTGAAAGTACAACCAGGCTTTTTTTTTGTCATAGAACGCCCAGAAAGGAGTTCCGGCACCTTTTTCTGATGGAACCTTGTAGGGTAGGTAAGGTGGGTTGTATGACATGTGTGAGTTCTGGCACCTTTTTTTTTTTTTTTTACAAAAACAGCACTGAGTAAGACACTCCAAAAATAAGCCCTAGCTTGATTTTTGGAGGTGGGCCTAATATAAGCCCTACCCCAAAACTAAGCCCTAGTTTTGGGGTGAGGCACACATCTAAAAATCAAGCTAGGAAGGCCTCTGCAGCCATGAAGCGAGCTATGGATTCAATCCGTAGCTCAGTTGTCGGCTGCACAGGCCTTCCGTAAAGGCCTCTGACTATGAAATGCAGGCCGGAGCTCCATTCTCAGCTGCAGAATAAAGCTGCTCCTTCGGCCACAGAAGAAGTGGGTTGGCTGGGCAGGCTGTTGGTGCTGCTGCCACAAGGTGAGTGGAAAAGACACCCTCCGAAAAAAGACCTGGTGCCTCTTTTGGAGGCAGAAAAAAACAAAAAAACAGGTGTTATTTTTGAGGAAACATGGTAGTAAGAACTGAAATTGCAGACTATGCAGAGGGGCTTCAGAGATAGTCCAACACATAGTGGCATGGTGTAATACATTCACTGAAGGGACAATCAAGTAACTGGCACTATGTACAGGAACATCTGACAGTGTATGGGCTAGATACTCCCAAGCCCAGATGGAGATTCTATGGAAGGTCCTGAAGAATAAAAGGGCTAAGATCCTATGGGATTTCCAGATCAAAACAGATATTTGTCTCTGGGTATTAGTCTTACTTATAGTACTTACTTACTTATTAGCTAATACATATTGTATTAGCCAATCAACCAGACATTGTGGTAGTAGACAAGGACCCAAAGATTACAGAATAACAGAGTTGGAAAGGACCTTGGAGGTCTTCCAGTTCAATCCCTGGCTTAAGCAAGAGACCCTATTTCCAAGAATGATTCTAGTCTTCACAGGCAATCTTCCATAATAATTGCAGACTGACATTTGGATTGACATTTGAAAATCTCTTCATTTCCCCCAAAATAGACCAAAATGATATTGAAGAGAATGGAGGTAGAGAGTAATATCACCAGTTTATCTTTTGTTAACCAAGCATTCTGCGGATAGTTGGCTATGCCCACTATTCGCTTTATAAAAATGAATATGCCCTATAACACGTGGCTCAGTTCCACTAGACTACAGTAGCTGTTTTCCTTGCAATAAGTAATGTAAGATTCTTACTATAGAACCATGATGACGAACCTTTTAGGGACCGAGTGCTCAAACTGCAACCCAAAACCCACTTATGCATCGTCGGGTGCCGGGTGGGTGTGGCCCATTGGGTGGGTGTGGCCCATTGGGTGGGCGTGGCCCATTGGGTGGGCATGGCTGTGGTGGTAACGGCGGACTGGGTGGGACTAAAATGTTCAATCAATCAATTCCAACTTTGCAAGATCTTTTTTTTCCCTGCGAGAAGTTGAAATTGACTGATTGATTGAACCTTTTTTTTTTTTTTTTTGCACATGGCGGTGGAGGCCTAAAGCGAAAAGGTTTTATAAAACCCAGCTGAAGGCCTAGGACTGGGGTGACAGCGCGTGTGCCCACAGAAAGGGCTCTGAGTGCCACCTCTGGCACCTGTGCCATAGGTTCGCCACCACTGCTATAGAAGATAGTAAGATAGCAGTGGGGACAGTTATAGTAGTGCAAAGTGACAGTAACATCAGGAAGAAAGAGTATGGGAAGCTGGAAAAGTATCAGAGCCTGAAGGAGGAAGTTAGAGAGAATGGATAAATTAAAGGTCAAAGTTATCCCAGTGATGGTATGCACAGTTGGGGTTGTGACTCCTAAGATGGGAAAGTAACTTGAAGAGATCCCAGGAACAACTTCACTGTCCAGAAGAGTGCAGTGATAGGAACAGCTAAGATATAATATGCAGAAGACTCAAACTCATAAGACTCTGGTAGAGGAACCAAGATTGAGTAAAAGACATACCACCTATAGAGATGAGAAGGTTTTTTTTTTACTAAGCTAAACAAAACAATTTAGAAAACCAAGAGTCTCTGAAAATTACACATCAGATCAATCTACTTAAAACAATGAATAAAATAGGTTTGACAATATCCAAAATGTTTATTTAATTATCATGGCAGTTTAAAGCATAATTAAAATTATGTTTTAATTAAATCTCATCCTAGTTGGTAGACCTTATTATGTATATGTAGTTATATATGAATCTAAATGTAACTGTTGCTAAAACTGTCAGACTCCAATAAAAACTATCACAGCACTTTTTATAGAACAGACTTAAGTGAGCAGTTCACCTTTACTTTTATTAACTACAAAGATCTGTAGCATCTTTTTAGCAGCAATTAAAAATTACATTCAGAACAGTGGCTTTATCAGCACTGAGAAAACAATGTATATTATAAATGCTAAGGAGTGTGTGTGAGTGTGTGTGTTGAATAATTTAGAGGACTGGCTCAGACTTCTGGCTGTCATTCTATGATGATAATTTCTACATCCATTTGAAGGTGGCAAATTTAGAATAAGGCACTTTGGAGATGTTCTGGGAGGAAAATGGTGTTAGGGATGAACCTATCAGCATCAACTGTACTTGTGTCATGGGACACTGCTGCTCCATATTAAGAGGAATGTGCTGGGTTGCTGAGGGCAACTTAGCTACACTTTGAAGCAATGGTGGACATGTTTTAATGTGTTCATTAGGGAAGGACTTAGGTTAGGACAATTCCACATTCTTTATGCTGAAATAATGTAATGCAATCCTATACAGCTCTAGTCAGAATATCATCTGGTTCAAATAAGTGATTCATCTATCCGTGGTTTAAATCTCCAGACAGTTCCTTTGATTTCCGACATTCATGTACTGAAGGATAAAATGTGAAGATAGGAGAGGCAGGACACATCAACCTTATACCTATGAAAGGTGTTTGTTCCATTCTCTCAGATGTCTGACCTCCTAGCATTGAACAGAGAGATTTGAAGGGGACTTGTACTCATTACTGCCTGAAAACAGGTACACATCTCCCTGGCACTGTCAGTAACACTTTGTGTTACTCAATTGTGTGAAGAGTTATACTTGGCCATATTTTAATTATCTCTTGAAATCTCACAAGGCATGTTTTTGCACTACAAATATTTGGAAAATAGTACCTAAGCATAATACAAATAATTCAGAAGAGAGTTCTATTTTTTCTTTCAATATGACTTTCATATTCTGTTCTTTCTTTTAGGATAAGGAACATTTACTTTCTTAGCTTGATTGAGACAATTGAAGCTTGATTAAATCATAAATAGGATCTGATGTTGCAATTTACATGCCAGTACTAGATTTTATAAACTTCTAAGATATCAAAACATAAATTGAGACCTGTACTTCTCCTACCAAAAGGTAATAGCCAAGAAACCTGCAATATTAGGACAACATAGGCTTACATTACATCAAAATCTAAGCTATATTCTATTTAATTCCATTTGTTGTTAGAGCATAAAAGCTACATGAATTCTGTTTTAATTTTTTTAAAACAGATGGTGTAGATACATAACTGAATAGGTTCTGTCCACTTAAAATGATCTATTCCCTTTCTGATAGTAGATGATAAAACTTAATGGAAGTACTAGAAGCAGTGTTAAGAATTCAAAATAAATTACTAGAATATAGAAACAGTGTGACATAAGAGATTCTTGATCCAATATTTGCTGAAAACCTGATATATATTGGTCCCACTGTTTTCCCTGCAAGATGTGGAGATTAATATGCTTTGTGTATATTTCTGTGGATCAAAAGCAATACAGTGTAACAATGATACTACTAAGATTGATGAGATTCTAGAGAAAATGTTCTCTGAGGGATCCTACAAATGTCATTCCCTTCCTTCTCTTTATCCATCATTTCTTCTCTATGTCTGTTAGCAGCATGTGCAGTTTTCTTATTTCAACATGTACAATTTTAATGCAATGCAAAGTTGCAGTTGTCATCCTTAAAAGCAGAGTCCTAAAATATGTTTTGATCAGAAAATATGGTGAGGAGCATGAAGTAAGTACCTATAGTAATATATCTGGAAATAAGCTCACAAATATCGTTATGGCCTATTTAAAGAATAAATATATAATATTTGTATTATTAGTATTTGGAAACAAATTTCATTAACTTTCTTTGGGAAATAATTATATTGTTGTAGTATAAAAGAAAAAAAAATAAAGGTGTCTTGAATATGAAGAATACTTTTGAATGATTAGTGGAGGTATTTACATTAGTTTCATTTGCTTCTCATTAGTACGTTAGTTATTTTTCTTTTGTCCATGTAATACTATTTCTTAAAAATAAATCCAAAAAAGGAGAGCTTGAAGCATCCTAAGAAACCCATGTGTTGCCTGATAATCACGGCTATAACACAGTTGTATTATTAAAACTTCATCCATAGAAACAAAATTAGGAAAGGAAGGAAATCTAATTTTCTTCACAATACCAAGCACAATACCATCTCTGCTCAGACTCTAGAAGACATGCAGAGAAGAGCAACAAGGATGATTTAGGAGGCTAGATGCTAAACCATATGATGAATTGTTGCAGGAACTGGGTATGTCTAGTCTAATGAAGAGAACAAGGAGTGATATAATACCATGTTTCTCCAAAAATAAGACCCAACCAGTAAGTAAGCCCTAGCATGATTTTTCATGATGCTCGTAATATAAGCCCTATCCCAAAAATAAGCCCCAGCTTATTTGGGCGTGGGTGTGGTCAGCTCGATGTTAGTCAAAGCAGGATGGGCTACCTGGCCCGGTCCTTGACCTGACACCTGGCCCGGTCCTTGAGCTGGCACTGGTGAGGCATGTGGCAGGGTGCGTTTGGCCTGGCTGTGGAGCCCCAAGGTGCATGGATGTGGGGCTCATGGGGCAGCTCCAGGACTGGACTCAGGTGGGGTTGGACAGCAGGGGCCAAGCACACAGGGGCCACAGTGTGGCAGGGGCAGAGGCATGAGGAAAGCACACAATCCAGCCCACATGGCATCAACACAGTCCCGCCACCTGCCTCGCCTCCCCCCATGGCAATGGCACTATCCCACTGGATTCACTACACAGCCACCTACCCACTCCATCCCACCATCTGCTTGCTCCCTTCAGGATGAGTGTGCAAAGGCCATGGCATGGTGCCCCCCCACTCCGCCCCCTGCCTCACTTCCCCTCGTGGCACAAATTAATATAAAACCCAGTCTTACTTTTGGGGAAACACTGTAGCATCTTCCAATATTTGAGGGAATGTCATAGAGAACAGAGGATCAATCTATTCTCCAAAGCACCTGACAAAGCACCTGTCCTCCAAAGCAGGACAAGAAGTAACAGATGGAGACTTTCGGTTCTGGTTCGCGGCGCTCCTAGTCATATGGGGAGGCTCATCTCCTCGTCGGCTAGCTTTCCCTCCACCGGTCGACCCTTATATGGGTTGAAAGTCGCCGTGGAGGGTGCAACTTCTGTCGAGGAGGCTTCAGCTCGGCTGTGGAAGTGCAGCAGCTCCTCCAGCTGTCTGGGCGATCTCTGAGGGCCAACGGAGAAGAAGATCGGCCAGTAAAATGGCCGATCACCCTGCTGCTTCAAACTGCAAGTCAAAGAACATCTAAGCTATAAGAACCCCCGTGGTGAATCCGGGTGAGACTTTTTCTTGTCACTTTCTCTATTTTACTTTGCTTTTGGAACCTGTAAGAGCCTTGTTGGAATTATTTCCCTGGCTTGAGAAGACAGCTTTTACATGTTTGAGAAAGAAGGCATTTTTTTTAAAGACTATATCTTATTTTCATACTTTTTGGGATACAGAAAATTCTCTCTCCTTTTTTCTAAGAATTGTACAATCATCTGGTGTTGGAAGATTATTTCTTCTTTCACACTATACTTTTAAAGACTGGAAAAGACTTTTTCTTAACCTACTGAGAACATCTAGTGGCGAAAATTTAACATTGTAATTTCTGGTTATTGTTTGGAAAGTTTTGACCTTCAAATTATTTTTGAAAAAAGATAAGCTCTGCAGCTGTTGGGAACTGTGGGAGTGGACACTGACTAATCTTTATCAAATACAGTCCCCACAAAAAAGAAAAAGAAAAAAGAGATTTTTTTCTACTTACTATTAAAATGGAGGAATCGCATTCACAACTAAACTATAATCTTATACTGGAAAAGAGATATGAGGCCACTGCAGAAATTTGTGCCATATTGAAAGAACCTATTACAGAACTAAAATCCAGAAATCTCATGTCAAACATTCAAACGGATGCTCAGACTACATCTGACTATTTGACAAATGAAAACACACTAGAAGAGGAATTAACAGAGATAAAAGAGGAACTCATCATACCTTACAAATCTCTCATTTGTAACTTTGAGGAATAGAAGAAGCAAAGACTGAGATTTAAAACTACAAAGCAACGATACTTTAAGGAGGAGAGAAACAGACACCTGACACAGAGGATGGGACTCTTATTCTTTCAAAGCTTACTGCAAGCAACAAAAATAGATCTACTGGCTGAAAGGGAAGGTTTCTTTATGGAAACCAACTGACATAGGAAAAAAGCCAGAATTAGATTGAAAAGAGAAATTTAAAATGGTGTAATGGAATAAAAGACAACGCTGGATTTATGGACTGTTTTAAGGATCAAGGCTGATAGATATTTTAAACAGATTAAGAATGTACTGGATCTGTGTATCATGTACTGAATAATAGACTCAATTTGATGAAAATCATTATGTATTGGAATTGAAAAAAATGATGACTATTTAGATTGGATGGTTTCAATAATCAATGGAGTGTTTTAAATTAGTAAGATGACCTTTTTGTATGACAACAAAGACATGATAAGGCATGATAAGTAATTGGAGAAAATTTGAATTCTGTTTAATGAACTTGAATGAATTAAGGTTTAATATTATTTTGTTATTTTAAAGAGATGGATTGATTGTGGGATTTTATATGTATATGGTTGATTAATACTTTATTGCTATTAGGATATTTACTGTGTTGTGGAAGAAGAAACAAATGAGATTGGTGATAAAATGAGGGATGTGAGAGATTAAGAATTAGAATTGATAATTTGTTGTTTTAAAACTAAACTATGGTAATTGTAAACTGATAAAGTTATAAAACAGGTTGAGCAGTTATAGAAATTTAAAATAGAAATGGAATATTTTAAATGTATTATGTTATTTGAGGGAAATAGAGAGGGGATAGAGAAATGTATTGTGCTGAGCAGTTTATATATGTCTTTACTTTTGAATGTTTGACCACCCAAACACCACGGTGGATCTTGAGTACTTTTTCATAAGAAATTAAAAAACTAATAAAATGTGTTTAAAAAAAAAGAAGTAACAGATGGAAACTTTCCAAGGAGAGATCCAACCTAGCACTAAGGACAAATTTCCTGACAGTTAGGACAACTTGCCTTTAGAAGTTGTGAGTGCTCTATCACTGGAGGTTTTCAAGAAGAGACTGGACACACACTTAATTGGAGTGATATAGTATCTCCTGCTTGAGCAGGGGGTTGGAGTAGAAGACCTCCAAGGTCCCTTCTAACTCTGTTATTCTGTATTCTGTATTTGTCAAATAATAGGGACACTTATACAAAAGAAGCAAGATCTGAAAAACCTAATTGCTGTTCTTCTGTGGTTAACATTAAAGTTTATGTGTGCTACCATATTAACTGTGCCATCTCAATATCTGTTTAAAATATCAGCTTGCATATTGGAGCCTGCTTGGGGCATAATACTATTTATATTTGTGGTAGGTTTTGTAGGGAATATGGCTATGGAATATAAAAGGAAAAGTTGAGGAATGATTACAAGGCATATTTTACCACACAGGACCATGAAAAACATTCTTAACATTCTGAGCATTAAATAATGCGTTCAGTTTCATGTTTTCAAATTAAGCTTGTTCATTTTGAAAAGTCAGATTTTAAAAATAATAATCTTGAAACAAGTCGTTTTAACCTCAAAATGATCCATTTTGAAATGTTCCAATCCTGAAATAAAATGTTTACATTCCAAGAATTATAATTATTCTCTCTCTCTCTCTCTCTCTCTCTCTCTCTCTCTCTCTCTCTCTCTCTCTCTCTCTCTCTCTCTCTCTCTCTCTCTTTCTTTCTTTCTTTCTGATGTTAGAACAAAATCCTTCAGTAGTCTTAAGTTTTGTTCCAGTGGAACATAGCCATGTTTTGGATAAAATATTTTAAGTGAGGCGTTCCATCCTGTCCATATCTGTAAGATCATGCTGTATTTAGGAATCTGCTAGGTCTCATCGCTAGAACAAGGTTTATTTACCTTTTTTACACCATTTTCCCATGAAATTTGTTTCCATTTCTTTTGTCATAATAAAAACACAGGGCTACAGCTTTCCCCCTTTCCTTCTTTTATTATCTGAACAAATAGTAGCTTTAGAAGTTAAGCCAATATAGTATTTTCCCATAGCAGAGACAAAAGGAATCAAGAGTCAGAAAAGCATCATGATGCACCTTTTGGAAGTGTGTGTCTGATGTGGTGATACACATAGAAAAGGACAATGTTTTGCACTGCAGTACTGAAATCCTGTTTCGTGTTTCTCAAGCTTGGCAACTGGAGAATTGCTGGAGAATTCTGGGATTTGAAATCCATACATCTTAAATTTGCCAAGTTTGTAAAACATTGCTTTATTTCCCTTTCCTTCCCTCAAGGGATGTTACTGTGCCAATCAGTATCTTTCTTCTTTTCTTGCAGCTGCAATCTGCAAAAGTAACAGAATGTTAAACAGATAGAACATACGGTAGGACATGGAATCATAGGTCTAAAAGCAACTTCAGAGGTTTTTTAGTCCAACCTCCTGCTCAAAGCAGGGGACCTTATACCATCCCGGTCAAATGGATGTCCAGTCAGTTTTTGAAAACCTCCAATGATGGAGCACCCACAACTCTAGGAAGCAAGTTATTGCATTAATTATTATCACTGTCAGAAAAGTTCTCCTTACTTCTAGTTTGGATCTTTCTTTAACAAGCTTCCACCTATTCTTGTCTTGCCCTTTCCTCTTGTCTGTGACAGCCCCTCAAGTATTTCCAGTTATCATGTGCCCAAAAGGATGGGGAGGGGGGACATAACAGTCATGTACCCCCCCAATCCTTCTCTTTGATAGGCTAGACATATCTAGTTCCCTCAAATGTTCATAATACTATTTAGCCTCCGGAGCCTTCATTATCTTCATTACTCTTCTGTTATAATATACAATTTGCCACTAAGGAATTAATTGTAAGTGTATTCTGGAAACTTATCTTTCATACTGGGGCAGTAAGAACAAGAAAATATCTACACCTGATAGTTGGGAGTTCAGTGGCATGTAAATTTAATAATAACAAACTTTTATATGTCCTTTATTAAGTAGTCCTTGTAAATCAGATAACATAAGAACATACCAGTGCATTTGAATTTGAATTCAGTTTAAAAAAATCCTAGAGCTGATTGTTAGGCATATAACTTGCACTTATTCATGCTAATTGTCAGGTGTCTTCTGCCCTGCTGACTTGAACTACATTTACCAGATTAGATATTTGCATAGCATGCTTCATTTTCCACTTTCTGCCTGCACCCCATCTGGAGAAAGCAAAGCTAGAAATATTTTTTTTAAAGAAAAGGTATACTTGATAAATACAACACATGTGCTCAGATTATTGTCTTATTTAACAACAGCCTTTTTTTGCTTAGAGTATCAGTATAGATAGTAGCATCTGTATGTGTTGAATGCATTTGTAAATCTCAGCCCAAAACACAGCTGCTATAGGTTGGATAGGTGGGATGTTAGTAATAGCGTGTGGGCTAAATTAAAGCATTTCCATTTAAAATATTAATGTATTGAAAGCATTGCAAAAACATTAAAAGTGCCTTGGAAAAATCTGTTTTCAGTAAAGAAAATAATGTGGAAGCATTCAATCATGTGAACTTGTATAGATAACACATTAATGATCACGCAACTGTTATTATTTTGTATTTAATAAATAGAAGTTGAATATATTTATTACTCATAGAATCAATTAGCATGAATTGTATTAAATTATTGTTTTAATGATACTAATAGCTGTATATTTTTTGGCAATTAAGTTAAGTTCAGATAGCAGTGGAGTAGAAGAAAAAGACCATTCTTTATTTTGCACTAAAGCATACACTGTCTTTTTATTCTATATACACCGTACAAGACAGTTTCCCATCATTTAAATGTCTATAGAGATTCTCAATCATCCAGGTCATGGTTGTTTCAAAGATGCTTTTCAAAAGGCAACTGAACTTTCTTAATTTTTTCCTTGAAGACATTTCACTTCTCATCTAGGAAGCTTCTTCAGTTCTGACTTCAGTTTGTCAGAACTAAAAAACTCCAGTTGCCTTTTGAAAAGCACTTCTGATAACAGTAGAAGCAGAAGAAATATGATTGGAAAATCATATTTTGGGGTTTAAAAATAGAAAATAAAGTACATGGGGCTTTTAATTCTTAGAAAATGAAATAGCATGAGAAACTTGGCTGGCTGGCTGGCTGGCTGGCTGGCTGGCTGGCTGGCTGGCTGGCTGGCTGGCTGGCTGGCTGGCTAGCTAGCTAGCTAGCTAGCTAGCTAGCTAGCTAGATAGATAGATAGATAGATAGATAGATAGATAGATAGATAGATAGATAGATAGATAGATAGATAGATAGATAGCCTTTATTGTTATTTTTTACTGTGGGCACAATGGCACATATTAAAAATGATTTTTAGTTGCTTGCTCTCAAAGTGTATACATACATAACACACATTTAAACATACTATATACAACACATGTATAGACCTACACCCTTACATATAAGTAACATATAAATATTCATCACTGTCCATCTTGAATACATAACAGAAGAAGGAAGCTTTAGAATTCACAAGGTTAATACTGTATGGAACAAAACTGAATCTGACTGAATCTGGATGTTCTGCTTCGGATACCATGCAACTTCCTCCTCCCAGAAGGTAACAAGGAAAGCAGGTCATGAAGAGGACATGTAGTGTCTCAGACAATACTGTGGACCCTGCTCAAACAACATTGATGTGCTATGTCCTGGATGGAAGGGAGGGAACTGCCAATAGTCTTTTCAGCCATCCTCACCACTCTGTGCTCTGCCTTCCTGTCTGAAGCAGTGATGCTTCCAAATCAGACTCTAATGCAATATGTCAGGATGCTCTCAATCGTCCCTCTGTAGAAAGTGGTAAGGACAGGGGAAGGAAGATGTGCTTTTCTCATGCGATGCAGAAAATGTAGGTGCTGCTGTGCCCGCTTTACCAGTGTCTCGCTGTTGAGCGACCAAGCCAGCCTACTTGTTAACTGCACACCCACGAATTTGATGCTGGTAACCATCACCAGAGGTGAATCATTAATGCACAAATATATAATGATATATCAATGAAAAATATAAGCAGAATCCACTATAGATTTTATCTGAGTGAGGTGCCCACAAGACAACTTGCAGCAGCTTGTAGAAGTTGCCACCAAATTGTGATGGAATGAGAAAAATATTAAAAACAGCAGTTGATCTGTGGCTTATCTTTGAAGCAAAAGACTCCCAATTCTTTCATATGAAGCATTTGTCATGTACCATTTCATGCCCATAAAATGCTTATGAGATGGACTTAGTCCATAGGTAACTGTGGCTTATGAGCAATTTCAAAAAATAACGAATAAGAGAAGAATGCAGAATATGGAAGGACTCTCTTTAGTTAATGAATAGATTCAGTAAGCAGATCCTGACACTAGAATGGAACCCCAACTACAAACATGGATTCATTGTGGAGACCAAAACTCAAAACCAAGTAATATAAATTTAGGGATACCAATTAGTCCTTCACTTTTGCTCCCTATTAAGTATAGTCATTAAGTCTCTTCTTTTGCTATCTGTTGTAAAAACACTTAACAAGCATCTTATAATAGCTTGCTTATTACCAACTCTTGAAATAGATGCAACTTTCTTGTTTTACTAACGTTCCATACATAGAATTCAGATCATATGTTTTTAACCTTAGTCTTTATTTATCATAAACTTTATAGATATTGAAAATGAATTTGCTTTGAAATGTTGCACTACAAATGCACTCACATAAATCAAATTTTAGAGTTTTTTACAATGAAGCCAATCTATTCAATATAAATTTAGAGAAAAAATATGAAAAAGCAAGGTTTCTTTGGCAACATATCATTTTTGATGAAACATTGCAAAATTCATCTTCAAAATAATCAAAAGATCACCAGACTTTTGAATGACATTCTGTAATATTTTATATCATCTATGTCTCCCCTTAATAGCCAAATTACAATTAGCTACTATTGTAAGCTACTTTGAAATGGAAGCTGACATAATCTTTCACATAATTTTCCATTTATGTAATGCATAATTAATTTATGGTATTTATTGTTACAAGATATGACTCTTGTTACTTATGTGATTCAAATTTACATGGGATCTCAATATATGTAAAAATGTGTGTGCATGTGTGTACATTTTGTACAGCACATGTATCTTTGTATGCATTGACCTTTGGTGATATAGTTTACATTCTAGTTAAGGAAGATTTTTTTTACATACATTTCAAAATAAATAAAATTGGTAGAGTAAGGCAAAGTTAATATTGATTTTTTAATTATATTAAACATGAAAATTCACAAAACATTCAACAGCATTATTAGAAATTAGAATTCAACAGGATAAATGAGCTGTACCAAACTCTAAATTTCATAGTTAAGTTTGTAGAAACAACCTCTTAAAAGAATGGACATCCAGTGTTAAGTAATGTAGACCTCCATGTTAAATTGCCTATTTGTGTCTATGTAATAATTAATACATTTTTATTTGCTTAAAATCATTGCTGCATGTTTCCAAAGTAAAATCTTAAACTGCCTGTTTTGTTGCCAATTTTGTAACATAATCCTTTTGGCTGCTAACCATGATCTTTGTCAACTGTGAGACCATCCCTTTAAAATCAACATGTTTGGAGTGCAATCATATTGAACAGGAAGGATTTGTGAAATAATATTTGCCTTAAAAAAATACAGTGAGGTCCACCATCATTACCACAGTCCTAGATAGCAGTCCCTGATTTTTGCAACCCAGTGAGATGCCTTCATGTTTACACTACTAGTGAAACATCATTGTCATATGGTCAGTAGGAATTTTCTGCTAGCACAACATCATGTAGGTTGTGAGGCTTCCCCACTCTCCACTGTCCTGAACATGTTGTCTTACTTCCCAATCTAAAAAAAAGATTTCGGGGAACATCGAGCAATAAAAGGAAACTAAAATCCCACTATAATAAATTAACCAGTCTTTATTATACTGTGTCTCGTACTACTTTAACAGAAGTTGCTAAATCAATGTGAGCCAGAATAAGAGAAAAACTAGCTAATTTTATTATGTCAGGAAATCTAGTTTGATTTGCAATTGTTATTTTCTCTATTTTTATTACCATTTATATTGATATTCTATAATATTAAAACAAAATTATACTGCACTACACTACACTTCAAATAAAAATCTTGCTTGAGAACAATATTTTTGAAGATGTTGAGAAACTGTTTTTATTTGTAAGCAAGGAAAAATAAAGGAGAACTCTGCAAATGTTTCAAACTGATAATATTTTGCAAATTCCATTCTCTTTCCAAGGCTCTGAGAAGATCATTTCAAGGGGAAAAACTGAAGGAAAAGCTTTTACCATTCCTTCTCCTCCTGTTATCTATCACCTCTTCCTTAGTTGCTGCTCTCTATGTAGCAACCACAATAGCTAGCAGCAGCAGCACTCCTTGAAAAAGAGATTTGCATGGCCTGGAAGCTTTCATGGTGATCTTTCATTATGGCCTATCTCTTCTTTGGCTTGTTTTCTTCTTCCTTCTTTCTTGTGAAGGAAGAGGGAGAGAAAGAATGAGCATATCAGGACTGCAAAACTCTAGACAGTCACTAGAGTGGCAGGAAATTCAACTGTCTGCAGTTTTGCAGCCCAAATTTGGTTAATGTAGAGCAGGGGTGTTAAACTCGCAACGTCATGTGACATGTCATGACATATCACAACTTTTTTGCCATTGGTGGCAATGGGGTGGGCACGGTTTCGCCATGATGCATCTGGCCCACGGGCCGGCAGTTTGACACCCCTGATGTAGAGCTATTCCTTACAGTCACCTTAGCATCTATTCCTCCCAACTTTGTAATGATAGAAAAGTATGCTAAAATAATTTATGAAAGGAAGAGGAAAAGAAGAAGATGACCATTGTTAAGGTAGAGAGATTCATTTAAGTGGGAATGAGTGAACTATTGCAAGACCTGAAAGATCAGATTAGGGACAGTGTGATGTGGGGAGAAAAAGTCTATGTGGTCACTAGAAATAAAATTACTTGATGATGCATAGTTAATCGAAAGGCAGACTTTTATTTTCTCTCAGTGATGAGTGCAGAATGTGTGATGTGGTGACCTGCAGTGATTCTAGCTAGCTTTTAAATAGCCTGGGTACTACTGGTCAGCAGTGTGAAATTCTCCATGTTGGTGACTTGTAACTCAAGTTGAGCATGGCCTAGTAATGCTCTCAAAACATTTACTTTTCAAAAGTAGAGGCTAGGGGGGGGGATGCTGAGTGAAGTGGGATCAATGTCTCCCAGACCACTGGGCAGTTTCTCTTCACTGTCTCTAATCTACCAACCTGTCAGTGGGACTATTTTTGGATACTGATTGAGCAATGTTCTGATGGTCATCAGTTCTTTTCCAGAAATAGCCTAAGTGACAAATCACCAGTGCATTGGAAAGATTCTGAATGCCACTATTACCTTTCCATCCTCCCACCCCATTGTTCCATGCTTTTCTACTGTGCCAGCAACATACCACATGGTTTAAAAAGGGAAATTGACAAAACTTTTGTCAAGTTCATCCCTGTTCCCACATATCCCAAAACAAAACATGCTTTGGGAAAGACAATGCTGGCAACATCTGGGCATAACCCTTGGAATATGCAAACTAGTCTATCTACTCCCTCCCATTAAAAGAATAAAAACAGTAAAAAGTGCCACTAAGCAAAACCCCTTGTCAACAGAAGCAACAGGAAACCTTTTATGAAGGCTTGATCTGGCAAGGTCAGGAGCAACTAATCTGAGTCCAAGCTGATCTTTTACTGTATAATTGGTGGTTGCTAGATTTCTTCTTTGTACCTTTTCTTGTTCTTGTAGTAAACTGAACCAAAAAGTGGTGCCTTTAAATCTCCACCAACAAGGCTTCTAGTTCTAGTGTTGACTGTGAGAAAACTGACACCTGTAATGTGTTTGTTAGATAACATACTCCTGCAGTCTAAGACAGTAACTATTCAACCTAAAGCAGCCAACTCACGACCAAAATCACCATCAAGATGTCACAGGTTGTATGTATGACCCAGTATTTGCTGGGAGACATTTTAAAGAATTGCTTATCTAAAGACAATTTTTAGACTGTCACAGCTGAGGTTGGCATTAAGGTGATGTTATGAGGTTTCGGGCTGTAAAAATTGTTAGTTAGGCATTTGTATATCATAGCTGGACATAAGCATAAGACTGTATGGAGAAAGTTTTTCAGGCAGCCAACTTGAGAGATGGGGGAGACTTTGTGGGAAGAGATATGAGTGCAGAAGATTGAGGAAGTTAAAATCATACTTTGGATATAGGGAAAACTTGCAGAGCTCGAACCTACTATAGATACTGTCCTGGGAATAGCATGTATGTGATTCCCCCTCTTCCCCTTCTTGTCAGATCATTTTTATTCTTTAGTGGGTCTGTGTCGGTTTCCCATTGGGCCCAGAGAACTCTACTTATGCCCCATATACATGCAGTCAGACAAACTGTGGAAATAATGTAGCTACTGTACTTCTTTAACAGCAGAACGTGTGTTTGTTTAAATTACAGACATCCATGTTCAGTGACATCTGTCTGTTTTAATCCCAGGAGACCACTGTATTTAAGCACTGCTGATTGCTGACATTTAGAGATCCTTAGAGACTGATGATGCTAATAAAATCAAAATAGGTAATTACGTTCTTTGCACTTGACCACAATAGCAGCCTAAACAGAAAGTTGTCTGGGTTTTAGATAAAATTAGCAAATATATGTTTTGCAGCAAATGAATTTCATGC